>OY365780.1:30807844-32054094 GCA_959347405.1 Napeogenes sylphis | reverse complement strand
AATATATGCGTAAAGAAATAGAAATTAAGCTTTTATGAAAACCATCAAAATTCATATAATTTAGGTAGATATTATTGGCTTAAATACCATGAAGTATCTTTTTTAATTTGAATAAATCAACCGGGTGATGGTTCTCTTTTCGCCGTGAATAATTTATGCGGTGGCCCTTAGTACTAATTAACAACTATTAACAAATGTCACTGCAGGCACTTGTGCAACATTTTTCTTTTTCTGGGTCAGTATTTTTAAAGAAAATGCTCGTATGACATTTGATGTATAAAGATGTATCATTTCAAGATGGAAATCTCCTAATTTTCTTTACGGAGGAGACAATAAAAATAACTATTAATTATTGACACTAAACTTTCTTCATCTCATAAGTGTATTTTGTTCAGTAAAAATCAAAATAACTCGTTAATGACTCTGTTTAACATTGCGTTTACTCAACTACGTCTGTATATAAACGTTATCGTTACTGATAATATCGTTGTTCGTATATACCTACTAATAAAGATATAAGCATTAATGGCCACGAGCTAATGTTCGTCAACTGTATTGTTTTAAATGTATGATAAAAGTAATATTTTACTTCATAACGTGCAGCGCTTATTGCACTGCTGCAGCGCCGAATTATGTATATATATACTTATATATACTAGAAATGTCTAGTATAAATTGGACATTTTAATTTCCTAACTTAATTTCCTCATAAGCTTAATAGTTTAAATAGAATATATTTAAGTAGACAGGAATAGTAATATACTTTCGTTTCATTATTCATGTTAAGCTATTTAATATATAATTATAATTATTTTAGTATTTTTTATTCGGTATACATTATTATAAGGTACTAGCTACCTTACATACATAAGTTAGCTAATCTAAGTTAAATACGTCATTACAAACTTAGCAAGACGGGGAGTTCTTGTTATATAAAAATGTGATGATAAAAACAATCAAACAGCTTTATTTTAGAAGTAAAATATTAGTCAACACTTCTTCAAAATATTTTTTCACAATTTCCGGAAGGGATTTTTTGTGCTTATATCCCGAAGCTCATTTTATAAAATTAAGGAATAATATTAATTTCGATCGTTTAATTATTCTTATACATCAAATTTATGTTATTAAATTGTCTTCAATGATTAAAATACTATTCAAATTCGCCATTTCTAAAAATTTCATAGACAAAAATAAAACATTTGGTATTTTGTTAAAAAAATGCATGTTTTATACATATATTATAAAAACGCAGATTTTGAGACTCCATTTAGTGTAAAAAAAATATCTAGTAAGAAAACCGATTAATGTATGAATCATTTCTTAAAATCTCTAGAGATATTTTAATTGCAAGAAATATTTGCTTGTTTAAAAATTGCTTGTTTGGTAACACATTTTAAGTATTCGTCTAAAATTTATTTAAAATTAAAAAATAAAATTTAATTTTAAAATTGCAAGTATGAGGCTTTACGTATGAAAAAAACCGCCAATACCGCCAATTGAGCTCCTTTCTTTGAGGATTGTGTATATAATACTCCTGCAAACGAGGATGACTGAATAAAAAAACACGTAATAAACTTTGAACAACATTTTCGTTTTCTTTATTTATGAAATAAACATGTGACACATTCAACAATTTTTTACAAATATAGTTTAAAGATGGTAGATAATAATATAGATCACAGCCGCTCATCAAAATAATTGCCTTCTATAATAATGAAAAAAATATTTACAGTTATAATGAAACAAGTAACAAATTATATAATATTATGTTAATAATGAAGATAATTTGAACAAATATCTTTAAACATGTATAGCCATGTTAAGCTTATTTAAATTTATATAAATAAAGAATGAAAAATAAACCGATACGGGCAGGGATTCAAACCCGCGACTACTGGGAAACCGTCCCGTCGCTCTACCAACTGAGCTACCGCATCGCTCTCCGTCTCGGTGAATTAAGCATTCTATATGTAATCGTCTTTATGGGGACGGTGGTGACTTCTATTAGGTTTCTTTCGAAATCCTAACCAATGTGTCTAACTTTGCAGTATAGATAAACATTGAAAAGATGCCACTACCGAAATTAATGTTTGAAAATATCTTTAAACATGTATAGCCATGTTAAGCTTATTTAAATTTATATAAATAAAGAATGAAAAATAAACCGATACGGGCAGGGATTCAAACCCGCGACTACTGGGAAACCGTCCCGTCGCTCTACCAACTGAGCTACCGTATCGCTCTCCGTCTCGATGAATTAAGCATTCTATATGTAATCGTCTTTATGGGGACGGTGGTGACTTCTATTAGGTTTCTTTCGAAATCCTAACCAATGTGTCTAACTTTGCAGTATAGATAAACATTGAAAAGATGCCACTACCGAAATTAATGTTTGAAAATATCTTTAAACATGTATAGCCATGTTAAGCTTATTTAAATTTTTATAAATAAAGAATGAAAAATAAACCGATACGGGCAGGGATTCGAACCCGCGACTACTGGGAAACTGTCCCGTCGCTCTACCAACTGAGCTACCGTATCGCTGTCCGTCTCGGTGAATTAAGCATTCTATATGTAATCGTCGTCTATATGTAGTCGCGGGTACATTAACTTACAACCACAATTGATTTAATTTTGCCTGTTTATATTTTGATAAAGGTCTGCCTGTTTATACTTTGTTATATATGCAAAATAAACCTTTTCAATCTTATTATGTTTATGAAAAATATATTTTATTTCTTTAAGATGGCAAAGCAAATATATTTTCTGTATGCAAATGTAGTATATATGTATATTACATTTTTTTTTTACTTTTTTGTTTCAAATTAAGGTAGATAAAAGTAGAATGTGTCGGTGTTCTTTGAAAGGCAGAAGACATGATTGTTAACTGTTTTTTTGTTTGCTTAGTCTTTAAGTGTTATGATGTAACATCTAACAGGAAAAACAAATTTGATATCAAAGTCTCTTTCGTTTTATTTAAACTCTTTAGTAAGATGTTTGTTTTTTATGAAACCAAAACATTTAAAATTTATATAAAATTTGATCTTTGCTTCGAAAAGTTACACAGTATTTTTTTATAATTCCAATAGGAAAAGCAATCTATTTCACCCAGATGTTGGCCGTTCAGCTTAGTTTGTCGTATATTAATATTATAACTAAATTACATATTTTCTTGATTTCTATAAGATAAACCTATTACACGCACATGATTCGCTGACCTCCGGCTATAAACAAACTATAAAAACAAATATGTGGTGTCCATTACTGTAACTAAACATATTCTTTTGACGAAAAAATAGCTTTGACCAAAACGGGATAGCCAGAACAAAATTCATTATCCCTTGTAACGACCAAAATATTTTGTATATTTATACACAAAGAACGTTATTATTTCTTTTGTCTTCTCGATAGATTGTCACTATGCTCAATTTATGTAAGAAAATAGTTGTTATAGTAAAATATATTTTTTTGTATGTTGTATTTTGTATCAGGTCAATCGAGTTTTATACCTCACCTTGCCATAAATATTGTAACAAAGAAAAAATATATTTTTAATTGCAAATAACATTTATTATTTTTACAGTGTGTTAGTTTAATACACAAATATAAAACAATTAAAAATATAAAAAGCTTATTCGAAGTGGTGCCCATTATCTGCAATACAGTCCTTGAAACGTTGAGGCCTGTTATCAATAGAAGCACGAGATCTTTCTATTTGGGAATTCTTCACTGCCAATCGTATGGATTGTTTTAGGGACTCCTAATTGTAATGGCGTTTAGAGCAAGCTGTACTCTATGAAACTGACCATAAATCATAATCCAACGGATTAAAATCGAGAGTAGACGACGACCAGTCTTCAGCTCTGATGAAGTCCGAGACGATTGCTTCCAACCAAGACTGCGTGGACCGAGTTTTATGACCCGGCCCCGAGTCTTGCTGGAAGGACCATATTTGGTTATTTAACATGGTGTTATTAAGGGGCTGAATAACCTTTTCAAGAATAGTATCTTGACATTAAGGGGCTGAATAACCTTCTCAAGAATAGTATCTTGACACACTTGTGTCGATGTTTTGATACCTTTTTCACAAAAATATTGTTTGGTGGGGTGTTAGCTATGAAGGATCATAACCATCACCCCATTAAACTATCACTGAAGTCAGATAAAGCCCATGTTGCTCTCTGTCGACTCATTGGGAAGCTTCCTTATAGCCCACTCGTGATTCTGAAACGAAGTTAACATTAACTGAAACGGTCTGTGATATTGGTGTACTCATTAATCAGCCCATCTTGAGCTCCGACATAAAAAATATATTTAAAATGAAGTCAAAATCAGAGAAGCACGGTCCAGGCACCGTCATAGTTGAACTTGTTTCAACTAATTTAAAATATAATGTGCTACAAGTAAATAAGCATTTTAATAAAAATAACAAAACCTGCAAATCATTTACATCTAGCCTTCAGTTTCCTGGACCAGCAAAAGCCATTTATATTTCTGAATCCCTTACAACCCATGGCAAACATCTCCATTACCTAGGGCGTAACCTTCAGAAAGAAGGTAAAATTTACGGTTGTTGGATAAATCACGGTAAAATATTTATAAAAAAAACTTCTTGTTCTTCACCTAAGTGCGTGAACACCGAGCAAGACCTTCAAATATTTACGTTTACCTCTACATGACTATTTTGCAGGAGTATATATTTCGCACACTCCTCGCCTAGGTATTTATATTGGAACACTAAATTAATAACTATTACACATTACGCTATTCGTACACATAGATACTTTAATAATAAACCTATGTGTCTACATCTACACTATTATCAATTTAGTCTATATAGCAGTGCTACCCTTATAAACAAAAACATTCAAAGCATACTGCCGCATATTATCTTAACTTATACTTGCAACAACTTTAACATGAATACTAAATATCTTAACATCTCAGCCTACAATTATTTCTGTCCAAACTAACATAACCATGCATACTTACAATTGAAAATAACTCACTCATCACTTATAGACTCCTTTTTTCTGTTCTTATTTTACAAGAATATTCACTTAATTTATTTGTTTCCGTTGATGTTATATAGTTATGTTATTACAGCTTGCAATCAAAATTCGATAGTTTACATACAATAAATATCGAGCTAGACAACTTTTCATTGGCTGAATCTACGAGCTGCATGATTGAAGATTGTAACCAATTATCAAAAACTCTTAAAAACTCTTATTCATTTTTCAGCCAAAATATAAGAAGTATCAGTCGTAATTTTAATGGATTAGTGGCATTGTTGGACAGGAAAAGGACCAAATGGAATACAATTGTACTGGTTGAATGTTAGTTACATAATTCCCCTCCCATTCCATCTATCGACGGGTACACTGTTTTGACAACAAGAAAACATAAAACACAAAATGAGGGAATCATTGTTTACCACGATAATCATCTCAATATATCC
Organism: Napeogenes sylphis; assembly: GCA_959347405.1. Classification (NCBI taxonomy): domain Eukaryota; kingdom Metazoa; phylum Arthropoda; class Insecta; order Lepidoptera; family Nymphalidae; genus Napeogenes; species Napeogenes sylphis. The sequence continues at coordinate 32,048,630 of OY365780.1, read as the reverse complement.
ATCATCAACTACGAATTACGGGACGCGAACTGTTTAACTCTTATTCTTAACAAAGATACAACAGCTTTTCTTGATTCTCTTCACGGACACCTCCTGAGTTTGTCTCATTACAAAAATATAATAATTATTGGTGACATTAATATTGACATCATGGAACACACAAGTGATCTTTGCGCCGTGGAGTATCTTACTTTGCTAGCATTTCATGGTATGCTTCCTGGACACACTATTTCGTAGAGAAAAAATCGCTCTTGTCTTGATCACATAATATTAAAAACCAAAAACCCAGCTCACTGTTTCGTTTCTAATACCTCTTTGACAGACCACGACACAGTTTTATTTTTTCTAAATTCTTGTAATCCGCTCAATAAACAAGATACAATAACCATCAAGTATCTCGATTATGAAAAATTACCGGAAAAATCCATGGATTAAAAATCCATGGATTCACCGGCACCCGCACGGTGAATCCATGGATTGCTAAGAAGCTTCGTCTTGTCTGTCTTAATCACATTTATACTTTGACTGAAGTTGATATTGCGGTAGATTTTTTTAATAACTCTTTAAAACGTACAATATTGGCCAACACTTCATTAAAAATAGTTCCAAATCGTAAAAGAACTCAAAAGCTATGGATAACTCAAGGTTTACCAAGATGTTTAAGACACAGAGATCAATTACACCCTAAACTGAAGAAGTTGCCCAACGATCCAACTCTTAAAATTACATATTCCAGATACTTTTACTTTTTAAGATGATTATTATAATTATATTATTTAGAATATACACAATTTACCCTATTTAGAATTGAATTATTATATATATATTTGTTTGTTTCATATGCAAATAACATGTACGTACAAGTATTGTAATATAGTTACCTGTTTCAGTTTCAGTCTTCAGATTGTAAGCAAATTCGGTAGAGTAATATTGATTCAGTAATAAATTTTGTTCTCGCGCCTACGTCACTTCAAATACAGGGTTTCAGCTGAAAATCAGCGCTTTTTGTACGAGTATCATCCCGAACAAACAGCACATGCTGAGCTGAACGCCCATTCGGCGTTGTTTACTATATAACACAGTTATCCGTATAACATTAAAAACTTTCTTACTTTGTTATTAAAATTGATGCTAATGCACCTTAAAACATCACACCGCGTCGCCTTCTACTCGTCCTCTAAAACCGGTTTTTCAGCGCCTACAACTCGCGCGCGTATTGCATACGGGGCGAGAGGGTGGGGGACGTGTGATGTGCATGTCAAGAGTATTTAGTTTAGTTATTATTTTGTTATTTCATTTATTGTAATGGTGTTTTTTTTTTGTTTATATAATGTTTGTAAGATGTTTTTGGTTAGTTTATTTTATTGTTTATTTTGTTTTTTTTTTGTTCATATTTACAACGCTTGAATAAAAATTTCTTTCTTTCTTTCTTTCTATATCGAAATTTTTGCACTAACCTACTTAGCAAAAATAGAGATAATTATAATAGTTCGCTTTTAATGCATTCGAAAAATAACTCAAAAAACTGTGGACAGCTGTTAAAGACATCACTCACTCAAACAAATCAAAATCTCGCTCAGATGAACTACTGTCAATAGCAGATAGCCCCATCAGCGCAGTAAATGAAGTCAGCAATTATTTTAGTAATGAAGGTCAACGGCTTGCAGAAAAGATTATGTCTAGAAATTCACAATACATGAATATCAATCAGTCCTCTTTCAATAAGTCGTCCCCTTATACTTTTGCTTTGATTAGCACAGATGCTTCTGAGGTCGAGGCTTTAATAAATGATCTTAAAAGTGATTTTTCACCTGGTCTAGATCTCATCTCAAGCACTATATTAAAAAAGTACAAGAATATATTGGTTCCACCAATTACCTATATCATCAATCTGGCCTTTATTACTGGTACTTTCCCAAATGCTTTCAAACTTGCTGTTATTCATCCGATTCTTAAAAAAGGAGATAAGAATCTTGTTGTCAATTTTAGGCCGATATCGATACTGCCAACCCTTTCCAAAATAATTGAGCGAGTTTAAATAAAAGACATATTTCATATTTACACATAAACAAAATTCATTCACCATCTCAGTATGGGTTTCGTCCACATATATCTACAAGTCATGGAGTTCTTGATCTGGTTAATGAGACAGTTTCTAAAATAGATAATAAACAAAAGGTTTAGGGTGTTTTCTTAGACCTTGCTAAAGCGTTTGCCAGTGTTTCTGTCTCCACCCTAATTACCAAGCTAGAACTTATAGGCATCAGAGGCCTCCAACTTGATTTATTCAAGAGTTACCTATCACATAAACGCCAAGTTACAAAAATTGAAGAATGGATAAGTAGAGAACAACCTGTCTCTTACGGAGTCCCACAGGGCAGTATATTTATTTTTATTTATAACTCTTTATTGCACACAAAAATAAAATGAAAAGAACAACAACATAATGGAAACATTTAAACATTTGGTACAAAGGCGGCCTTATCACTAAAAGTGATTTCTTACAGGCAACCTACAATTACAAGGACAATAACATTAGACAGGTAGTACTTGCTGCTTAAATTAATTAAGCACAACATATTATGTACATACATATAATCGTTATATATAGATAACCTAAACGATAATACATACACTTACATATTAACTTCTACATATACTAATACCATATTACTTTATATACTATTACTTTATTAATATATAAATATTAAAAATATTACAAAGACAACAAGTGGTTCTTAAGCAGACTTTTAAAACTGTAAATAGATTTAGAGCATCTTATCTCACACGGAAGAGCATTCCATAGCTTGACCGCCTTAACAGTAAAAGAGTCGCTGTAACATTGCGTATGATATAATGGAATCTCGAGCAAGTTATCATTTTGCGAACGAAGATTCATATTGAGAGAAGAGTTTGAGGCATGAAAAGAAAAACGTTCTTTGAGGTATGGAGGGTTATGAGGATGGTAAAGAATTTTATAAAGAAGAGCGAGAGAATGAAAATTGCGACGGTGTTTTATCGTAAGCTGTCTAATAATAATAATTATGATTGTTCCAACTTTATATTCTGCGTTCTTTTCATTACCAATTTTATTAACATTTTATTAGCATATTAGAATAGCTTAGTTCAAGTAATTCTCAAGAGGTGGCGCCACTAGTACCCTACAACACGCTGATGTTATTTTTGTCCGAGTAGCTTAAGGATGCATTGACTTGTAATTAAAGTTTGTTCGACAACGAGGTATAGTTTCATTCCATCTGCAAGCTGATATCTGGTGCCGAAACCCGGGAGAATAAGAAAAGGACTTGTAAAAATCGTGAGTAAAGTGAACTGAAAATAATCAAAGTGTTAAAGACTTAGTGCGTTTTCAAGTGAATTTGGACATAGCCTGTGGTGCGTATTGTGGACTTAGAAAAATTACAAGTGCCAAACACTTAGAAAATTTACTACTGTAAAGACTTAGAAAAATCAGTGTTAATGGGACTTATAAAATTTAATCTTGTTGACACTTAGAATATTTTATTCGTGTTGGGACTTAGAAAAATCGCTACTGTTGGGACATAGAAAAATTCAATAGTATTTTGTGATACAATTAGAACTTTATTCAAGTGATTTATTCGTGTCAGAATTTAACTTTAAAACAACTTAGAGATAGTTTTAGTGCACCATGGAGGCGAATTATTCCAAACAAGAGGAGCGCAATGATCATGTTGAAAAGGCTTTTGTCAACTACAAAAAATCGCCTAAGGAGAGAATAAGTGTTACGTACATAGAGACAAGATTAGAGAGCTTAGAGAAATATTATCGAGAATTTAGAGAGACCCATCAAACAATTATAGCATCTGTGGAGAAGGCTGAAAAAGCTAAAAACTTATATTTTACTGATGACATGATGTCCGAGTTTGAAGAATTGTATTTCGATTATAAAGGAAGACTGAGAGGTGATCTTGCACTGCTTAATTCTACTATATCGCCAAATCCTAAACCAATAAAATGTGAAGTTAAATTGCCCCAAATTAATTTGCCCTGTTTTTCGGGTGGTTACGACGAATGGCAAACTTTCTACGATATGTTTGTATCTTTGATACACGACAATGGCAATTTGAGTGCTGTGCAAAAGTTACACTACCTAAAGAGTAGTCTTTCTGGAGAACCTGCAATTCTTCTTAAAAACCTGTCTACAACTGAGATGAATTATTATGAGGCTTGGAAGCAATTGTTGAAGCGATACAATAACAAGAGATATAATGCAAATGAGATTATGAAGCGTCTTTTCTCTCAGAAATCCATAAGTACTGATTCAGCTGCTGCTATCAAACATCTCCTTGATACTACAACGTCTGCTCTAAAATCTCTTAACAATTTGGGCGTGAGGACAGACAGTTGGGATCTTATTATCAACCATTTAGTTTTGTCTAAGTTAGACCAAGAATCACGTAAACAATGGGAAGTATACATCTGTCAATCAACTGACGATAGTACAGAGGAGTTGCCCACCTGGAAACAACTTACCAAATTTTTAGAGACCAGATTTCGAACATTAGAGATGATAAATACTAGTAAACAAAATTTAAGATCAGTGAGTAATGCAGTTTTAACAAAACCTGCTTCTAACCATAAATCTTTTCATTCTACTATTCATGGTGAGACTAAGGGGAAAAATAGTAATGCTTGCGTGATGTGTAACGGAGAGCACAAACTATACCAATGTAAACAATTCGTGAGCCAGTCTCCTCAAGAGAGATCCGAGTATGTACAATCCCAGAGACTGTGCTTCAATTGTTTAGCTTCAAACCATCCTGTGAAACAATGTCGTTTACCCATCAGCTGTCGACGATGTGGCAAGCGACATCATTCATTACTGCACTTCGAGAGAGTACAAAATCAAGTACACACTGAGAAAGAGAATGAGAATAATCCTAATCACGTGCATAATGATGAGCAAGCTGAGATTAAAGTGGCAACCCACTTTGCTAAAGAGCATCAACAACTAGAGGTGTTACTAGCAACAGCTATGGCTAAGGTTAAATCAACGAGTGGTCAATCTCAAACGATCCGAGCTTTAATCGACCAAGGTTCTGAGGCATCTTTTGTGACTGAGGCAGTGGTGCAGTCCTTGGGTCTTAAACGAGTGAATGTGAATGGAGTGATATCTGGAGTAGGCGATGGAGAAACACGTACTAAGAATATGGTATCATTCACATTACAATCCTTGCATAATTCACAATTCTCTGTACAAGTTAATGCCTTTGTTTTGAGTACTTTGACATCCTTCTTACCGAGCAACAATACGTCTAGAATCGATTGGCCAGATCTCAAGAAATTACCACTGGCTGATCCACAATTTGGGCTTCCTAGTCGTATTGATTTGATATTGGGCGTTGACATATTGAGTGAAATTCTCCTAGAGGGTCTTAAGAAATACCCAGCAAACAACGGTCTTATTGCACAAAATACGCAACTAGGTTGGATTTTGTCTGGCAGAGTGAGTAAGACTAATTCATTAAATCATAGAGTGATAAATCTACATTTACATGTGAAGGAGGATCAGATATTAAAGAAGTTTGGGAGATAGAGAGAGAACCAGAGAGAATTGAAAAGAGATTGACAGAACAAGAGAGGAAGTGTGAAGAGTTTTATGAGAGAACTACTGAGAGAGATGTAGGAGGCCGTTATGTGGTCCGACTACCATTCAAAGACGATGATCCATCATGTCTTTACGGAAATACGAGAGAGATATCGCAACGTAGATTTAAGCTACTAGAGAAGAGACTTTTGAAAAACCAAACCTTGAGGGTCGAGTATACGAAAGTGATTGATGACTACGTTGACCAAAATCATATGATACAACTTACGAGTATAGCAGATTTAACTAATCCTAACACTGTATACCTTCCTCATCATGCAGTTGTGAGAGAGGATAAAGAGACCACGAAGGTCAGACCCGTGTTCGATGCATCTTGTAAAGGATCTAATAATGTATCACTTAACGACTGTTTTCTTGTTGGTCCCAAACTACAACAAGACGTCATATCTTGATGAGATGGAGATGCCATCAATATTGCATTGTTTCTGACTTGGTCCAGATGTATAGACAAATTTGTGTGCATGATGGAGATACAGATTTTTTGAGAATTTTATGGAGATCCGACCCTGACAAGAGTATCGATCACTATAAAATGTTAAGACTGACGTTTGGTACGGCGTGTGCACCGTATTTGGCTGTGAAATGTCTGCAAAGATGAGCAATCTAAATATCCTATTGCGTCTGAAATTACTTTGAGAGATTTCTATATGGACGATCTTTTAACTGGGTGTGATACAGAGGAAGAAACACTAGAGATATTTGAGCAGATGAATAAGTTAATGAGTGCTGGAGGATTTAGATTGCAAAAGTGGTGTACAAATAGCGAGAAATTACTTAAACACATTAAGAGTGAGAGTCAAAAGTCAGATCAACAGTATATCTTTAAAACCAATGATGTGATAAAAGTTCTGGGTATTTGTTGGAATAAAGAGTCCGACACATTTGAGTATTTGATAAAACTACCTGAGATGAGCGAGAAGTTTTCTAAACGACAAGTTTTATCTGATATTGCTAGATTATACGATCCTATGGGATGGATTGCGCCTGTTATTATCACTGCAAAAATTTTTATGCAGAAACTGTGGAAATCAGGTCTAAATTGGGACGATGAACTTACGCCAGATCTATCAAAAGAGTGGATTAGCTTTAGAAAGGATTTAGTCAATGTGGAACAAGTTGTTATAACAAGATGGTTGAGGAGTAATCGAGAGAGTAATGTAGAATTACACGCATTTGCCGATGCGTCCCAAGCTGCGTATGCCGCAAATGTGTATATAAAAACTGTAGACGAGAGCGGTGCTGTTAATGTACATCTAGTGACTGCGAAGACGAAAGTTACACCGATAGAGAAGGAAGTGAGTATTCCAAGATTAGAGTTATGCGCTGCGTTGTTGGCGGCCCAACTGTTGAATGAGGTGTCACAGGTACTAGGAGTACCGAAGGAGAAGTTCTATGCATGGTCTGATTCAACAGTGGTCTTGGCGTGGTTGAGAGGTGAACCCAGTCGTTGGACAACTTTCGTCAGTAATCGAGTGTCTGAGATTTTAACCGTATTTGACAAAGACCAATGGAGACATGTAAACACTACTCAAAATCCTGCCGATTGTGCATCAAGAGGCATAACTGCTTGCGAGTTGAAGAGTTATAAATTGTGGTGGCAAGGTCCAGAGTGGCTTCAACATGACGAGTACGAGTCAACCTGCAATCTTACTGAGTTTGCAACTGATCAAGAACAAAGATCTATTAGAGTCTTAACTGCTAAAATTCAACCAAAAGAGCCGTTTATTTGGAACAAATATTCTAAATTACAGAAGTTACTGAGAGTTATTGCATATTGCAGAAGATTTTTACTGACAAGAGTACCTAAAGAGTCAAGACAAATTCCGAAAACCTTAACGCCAAATGAGTTAGAGAAAAGTTTAGAGATTTGTGTGAAGGACACGCAGAATTTATATTTTATGGAAGAAATCAAGCAGTTAAAATTCAAAGAAGTGGTTCCAAAATCCAGCAAGTTACACAGTTTTTGTCCTATTTTGGATAAAATGGAGATTCTAAGAGTAGGCGGAAGAATCGAGCATGCACAAGAGCCGTTTAACAAGAAGCATCCTATAATCATGCCTGGTGAAAGTCATCTCACCAAGTTGTTAGTTCTAGACGCTCACATTAAGACACTGCATGGAGGTCCGCAGCTAATGTTAAATTATTTGAGGTCAAAGTTTTGGATTTTGAAAGCACGTGAAAGGGTAAAGAAATGCTACAAGGAGTGTGTTACCTGTACCAGATATTCGCACAGAAAGAACAACCCGTTCATGGGTCAGCTTCCAGCTGTGAGAATAAAGCCGACAAAACCCTTCAAATCAAGTGGAGTGGATTTCACTGGACATATCAATATTAGATTTTCACCTGGTAGAGGATCGAAATCTTATAAGGGCTACATTTGTGTATTTATTTGTATGTCCACTCGAGCAATACACCTCGAAGCTGTATCGAGTCTATTGAGCGAAGGATTTATAGCAGCATTTCGGAGATTTGTGTCAAGGAGAGGCCATTGTGAAGATCTTTACAGCGACAATGGCACCAATTTCGTGGGAGCCGATAGAGAGTTGAGAGATATGTTTAACCGAGCGAAATCTAATCTACCCGACGAAATTGGTGAAATGCTTGCGAATGAAGGCACCACGTGGCATTTTATACCTCCTCAAGCGCCAAATTTCGGTGGGTTGTGGGAGGCAGGAGTACGCTCAACTAAAACGCACCTCAAGCGAGTTATCGGAGATTCTGCGCTTACATATGAAGAGCTTTCAACGGTTATAACGCAAAATAGAGGCGTGCCTGAATTCACGCCCTATATCTCAACTTAGCGACAACCCTGATGATCCATTGCCACTAACCCCAGGCCATTTTCTCGTAGGAGAACCGATTATTGTGATACCTGATGAAGATTATTCAAAGGCAAGGCTTACAAGCCTACAGAGATGGAAATACACACAGAAGATGGTAACTGATTTTTGGAGAAAATGGTCAGATGAGTATTTAGTGACATTAAACCAAAGATTCAAATGGACTGAGAAAAGATCGGAGCCTGAGATAGATGACATAGTGATTATTAAAGACCGCAACCTGCCCCCTGCAAAATGGTTACTGGGCAAAATTATTGAGAAACATACCGGACTAGACAAGATAACTCGTGTTGTCACGATTAAAACCAAGAATGGTATTTGCAAAAGAGCATGCAATAGTCTTTGCTTTCTACCAAAGACTGATACTTTTAAGTGATTTATATATTTTTTGCTTTCTTTTGTTATTTAGAGTTATTTAAACTATGTGTGTCTGTATCCTTTAGAGTCAATGTAGCATGGTGGGCGGCCATCTGTCATAAACCTTTGAGTTTATTTTTTTTTATAGTTTGTGAAAGAACAAGTTCTTTGGTGGGCGGAATGTCTAATAATAATAATTATGATTGTTCCAACTTTATATTCTGCGTTCTTTTCATTACCAATTTTATTAACATTTTATTAGCATATTAGAATAGCTTAGTTCAAGTAATTCTCAAGAGGTGGCGCCACTAGTACCCTACAACACGCTGATGTTATTTTTGTCCGAGTAGCTTAAGGATGCATTGACTTGTAATTAAAGTTTGTTCGACAACGAGGTATAGTTTCATTCCATCTGCAAGCTGACATAAGCCATTTGAGCTGAAGGCGGTGCTTTGTGATGTGGTCATACTTTTGTAATCCAAAAATAAATCTAATGCATACATTTTATAGTCTTTCCAGTTTTTGTAACAGTATTTGTGATAAATCCAAGTAGCACGTATCTGCATAATCAAGAACTGGAAGTAAGAGAGTTTGAGTAAGGGTTATTTTTGTTTTGATTGGTGAAAGATTTTTCCACCTTCTTAACCTACCTATAGTATTAAATACTTTTCGACTTAACACATATATGTGAGGAGCCCAGGTTAGACTGTTATCTATTGCGATACCTAAGTTTCTCACAGACCTGCTGAACTGCAAAATAATACCATCAAAACAAACAGGAGGAAGATAACTGTAATTTATTTATTTATTTATTTATATCTTTTCCACTTAGAATCATAATCAGTGATCACTTGTGTACGTCAACATGGAAATGTCAGGAGGGCCTATTACGATACTAGATTTATCGTATTAAACCCTTCTGAAAAAGCACTTTCCATCTTAATGTTAAAGCTATGAGGGTTCCAAACGCGTCCTGGTCTGAGAAGAACCACACCACAAACTCAGCCGGATATATTTTTTGTTATTGTGATCACTGTTTCACAAACGTCAAACTTAAGTGCAATTTTGGAACTAGAACCTTCGCAATCAATCTGAAAAGAAGCCTAATGATTTCAGGCAACGAAAATTAAATAATAATAACAGAAAAAATATATATATATAAATCATCGGCCTGCCACACAACCAGTCACCGCAAGCAGCACCCGTTCACGAGCATAACACAAGAGCCAGCCATCACCCCCTTCGCACATATTTGAGGGAGGGAGGCAACCCGACTCCCGATGCTTTAATTTTGAAAGTTGTTGGTATTTGCCAAAGATTGAGAACTGTGACTTGCATGGATTTACAGACAAACCGTATGATCTACACCAATCTCTAATAGCTTGTAAGTTCGCATTAAGAAGATCTATTACATTGGGGATATCAATAACAGTCGTAGTCATATAAATCTGCAAGTCATCAGCATAATGCATAAGTCCAACAAAGATGGAAGAGAGTGAGGAAAGAAGTGTGTGGCGGTAGAAGGAAGAATATTGAGATTTACACTACTTATGACATTTCTTAAACGGTCTGTGTGCAAGTCGTTTCTCAATAGACATGTATTAAAATCTCCTAAAATGATGGTATGTTCAGCGCTAGGAACATATTTCTCTAATAGCTCTTCGAAACTATCAAAGTAATTTATGTGTAGAGAAGGACTATAGAATACTTCAAGTAAAAACTTGGAGGTACCAAAAAGGGCTTGGATAAATAGATGTTCAGAAGATGCCGAATATTGAGAAGGTGATTTGTCAAGAATAGAGAAAGGAATATGATTGCACAGATAAATCGCCAACCCCCCGCTGCCCTTACCTGTTCTGTCATTACGTATAAGGTGGAACCCCGGAAGAGAATAAGAAATCGAGGGCAAACATGGTTTTAAGAACGTCTCGGACACAAGAATCGCATGGATATTATTTACGTTGAAAGAAGATAGAAGATCAGGGTAATGAAATATATTTTTACAAACCGAATTTTCTAAACGTTAATTAAACGTATATAAATACAATCTATTTCCTACCAGCAGTTGTGAAAATAACATAAAAGGCATATTAATACAATTATAAATATATATATATATATATATATATATATATATATATATATATATATATATATATATATATATATATTTTAAAACAATTTACCCAAAGATAACTTCTATTACTGCATTTAACTAAAGATCTTGTTAAAGTACAAATAAGTTAGAGACTTTATACTAAATAGTCTGTGCCTGACACGATATGTCACTATTGGCAGCTCATACCTTTAGGACAAGACAATTTTGATTTATTGACAGTAAACCAACAAAATAGAAATCAGTGGAATATATAACTAAATAACAAAATATAACTAAAAATGAAAATAAAAGTAAAGCAACTCCCGTACAAAGTAAGATAATTTGTGAATCTTAAGCACCTGATCAAAATTGAACTACTTTTTACTCAATCTGGTCTCCTCGTTAAATCTGCTGTAATACCAGACCGACCTATGTTAAAAAAAAAAACTTCTTCTTCTGGTTTGGTTGGTTGGTATTTCCCGAGATTCAGACGCATTGGGGATATTATTGAGGTCTTCAACTGATATTACACAGTGGTGTTTACCCTCTAGATCGACGACAATGATAGATCCATTTTTGGACCAGCATCGGGAGATACCGTAACGCTGCCTGGCCGCAACAAAAGCTTCATGTTTCGCCTTTGTTAAAAATTCAGACAGTGTAATACCAGTACTTTTTAATTTAGTCTTGGAAAACCAAATAAGTTTTCTAAGAGACAGATCTTAAATTTAACAAGCAAGGCTCTTGGCTTCTCCGTACCAACTTGACCTAATCGGTGGCAACGGCTAATATTTTCTAAACACAGATTAGGCAATTGAAGGTGTTTAGATGCTTATTGCTGTTGTTGAAGCATTTTCTTTCCTCTCCTCTGGCACACCATGAATCAGAAAAAAATTTCTTCGGCTCCTGATCACAAGATTGTCCTGCTATTTGGCCAGTAATTGAACCTGTAGCTGAAGACCTTCTAGTGCGGACATCACAAAAGATCTAAAAGCACTAAATTGAGCAGCTAGGTGTGAAGTAGGACTTGTCCCTGGGATGTTGGAACTTAAGTTTTGCTAGAACTCAGCCATTCTTGTGTTAAAGTGGTGTGATAATTCTTGAATGAAATTCTTTATGGAATCCATGACTCTTATTAGTATATAATAGTGAAATATAATTGTACTCACTGGAGTAAAACTGATGTGGGATCTAATTACAGTAAATAACCAGTTTTCTGTTGTGGATATAATAGTGATAACTGTTGGCAGGTACAGATAACTATTTAGTTCATTTAAATTGTAATTGGATAAAATTTATAGATTAAAATTAAATATTGAATTCAGAGCAGTTATAAAAACGTGTGAACTTTTTTAATACCTACCGCCGAATTTATCCAACCCTATTCTTAATTTATATAAATGATCTCTGTCAAATACAGTTGCAGAACGGATCAATTTATACTTACGCCGACGACACTGCCCTTTTATTTTATGGTTGTGACTGGCAACAAGCCTTTGAATATGCACAATCCGGTCTTAATGTGGACACAAAATGGCTTTCTGAAAATTTGCTCACTTTGAATGCAGATAAAACCAATTACATAGCCTTTTCACACACATCTCGTACCCGGCCTAGTGACTCCTTTTCACTCACCGCCCACAGCTGTTATCTACAAAACAGCATACCATGTGCATGTCCCAGGGTCTTTCACACGTCAAACAATAAATATCTCGGAGTTACCCTAGATGCTTCTCTCTCATTCCAAAACCATACTGAGACATTAACGAATAGACTGAGAAAGCTGTTTTATATATATAAAAATCTCCGCAACATTGCAGATTTCGATGTTCTCCGTCTCGTCTATCTAGCCCTAGTTCAATAGTAAACTGTTGTATAGTGGCATGGGGTGGATGCTCTAAATCTCATCTTTTGAAGGTGGAGCGAGCTGTAAGAGCCATTATAAAAGTGGGACATCGTCTTCCTTTTCGCTGTCCTTCAACTAAAGTTTTAAATTATGTAACATCCTATTTGTTAGACAACTCTTTATACAGCAAACTATCTTAACAACGCATTCGAGAACTCCGTATGAATACAAATCCCCACTACTCTTACGACGTCGTAACCACGCAATATGTCCTTCTATTCCAATATTTACAAAACTAGCCCAACATCATTACTACTTTCTTAGTGGTTATTTGTACAATAAATTAAACAAGTTACTAAATTTGCACTCAGCGAACAAAGAACAGTGCAAAAGAATATTATTTAAATGGCTGCTAGGACAGGATTTTCAAAGCACTGAAAATATTCAATATATAGCTTCTTAATTACTTCTAAAAATAACAACTAATAATACTTATAAATAATAATATACTAAGCCCATTTATCTTCACGTACAATAGTCACACGAGCGCTGGTACCTACACACACACACATGTACACTTACACACACACACACACACACACCTTTTTGTTTTGTTGTTACTTTGATTTTTCTTTATAATTCTCCTAGAATTAGTTATAATTTGAATTTGTTGTTTTCTATTATTCTCAATCGTACATTTATATCTATTATTATATAATTTAAAGTAACATTCTCTGATAAGATACAGAGATGTAAATTTCACATTTTTTAAATGATGTTACCAAACTTCAACTCTCTTACTTTCAAGGGTTCGGGAGCCTGGAGATCTGTAACACAGGTTTTGAACCTAGTACAAACTCCAGCTTTCGAGGAGGTATTTATGGATTTAATTAGATTTTATTTATTCTACTAATGCTGTACCTTTTCGAGAGAAATAAAAGCTTTTTATATTGTATTGTAGCTTTGAGCATAAAGAAATGACCGTATCATTTCTTTTGTTAAAGTGTTGTTCAATTGTAAAAAAAAATCTCATCCGTAGTTATGTTCGGACGATCAGGAAAAGTATTTTTAAAAATTATTTATTTAATTAAAATTACAATTATAATAAAACGTCTTTTCCTAACTAAAGCTGAGACAAAAGTGACAAATTAAATAATGAATTAATTAATAATGAAATAACTAAATAAGCAAAATGGATTCCGCGACTCGGCGTGGGATCTGCAATTCAGCCACTTCACGGCGATGGGGTCCTGGTGACGCCTCCCCCCTTAAGAAGGAAGCTCATCTTGGAGATTCCTCCAGCGTCCTCGCTGATCTCTTCATTTGGCTTGGTCCATTTTCTTTTCATATAATGAAATAGTTTCCAAGTTATGAAAATAAGGCCAATAGCATATAGAACTAAAGTTGTCCAGCTAGGAGTTGCCATAACAAGAGGCCAATTGACTTCCTCCTTATCTTTCAGCTTCTGAGCCTGGTTCACTAGGTTACGAATGTTGTCAAGCGGTATGTCTTCCAGCTGCAATGTATATTCAACTGGATTTTTAAAGTTTGAGTTCTTTAAATTTGGTAGTGGTATAATTTCATAGATGTTTAATGTTTTTCTATGTGTTTGAAGTGTTACATTCATGAAGGTTATTTTACAACCTTCTGTAATGGTTATTAAATGGGGTTTTTCTATTTTCTGGTACTGAGTTCTTCCCTTACATATCTTCCTTAATAGTTCTTCTTTAGCTGGTAGTACTATCCAGGTGTTATCGTTGATCTTCTGGATTTTTCCTCTTTTCAAGACCATCCTGGCTCTTACACATCTGGCAGGTTGATGTTGTGTCATAGCGACGATACAGTCTTCAGAGTCTTTCGTAGATACTTCGTCTAGTTGACTGCATAGAAGATTCTTCTCAGAGATGTGGCGACATCCGTCGTTGAGGTAAGAGTACATTTCACTCCCAAGTACAAGGTATTTGGATTTGGGAATTATAGTTAGATTTTGCTTATCAGGAATGGAATAGATATGGACAAGGTCATATATATTAAGATCAATAGAGGGAATTTCTAGTACAAAATTAAGTGTATGCTTTGTACTGTAGGCCTTGACCACCACAGATTTTTCTATGTTTTCTAATTCATTAATACCTATTTCCGAGATAGGGTTAAAAATATAATTTTGTTTTATAGTTAACAATTCGGTAATTCAATTTTGCCCGTTTATTATACTAGGGTGCATGATTCCCATTCGAGAGAATGTTATTGCGTTTTCCAATATCATCAGCTTATCTAAAATTAACTGCAAACTAAAACTTATCTGTACGTATATATCTAGAAAATGTTATTGATTATAAACTACATTACTACTATTAGTAACATTATAATCCAAGGCCGATAGTTTTAATTGATTATTGTTTATTTTGTCTAAAACTGATGTAAATTCTTTAATAGTGTTTTCTGCTAAGATAATAGTTTTTTCTTGCTTATTATTAATATTACTTAATTTATTTTGAATATAAGAAATTTCTCTCTCTATCCTTTCTGCATCATCATTATCTAAATTGCCTGTAACTGCTTTAACTATCGATCCTAGACCATTTATTAGTCCTCGCTTAACTCTGTTACTATTACTTAAAGATCTAAATAAACTAAGCTTTTTATCAATTAGGCTAAACGAATATTTTAATTGATCTTTATAATTCTTATGTAAATCTTTGTGTACTGTATATACTTCTGTTGATTTTGTATATAAGAAAAGTGTTAATAGTTTTAAAGAGGATATATGAAGTTCTGTAATATTGTATACACATACAAGATTAAAGGAATCTACTTGCTTAAAGACTTGCCCTTCTTTAATGAGCAAAATACCATTAGTATTATCTATGGTGTCTATAACTATATCTGCTTCTGCGTAGAGCACGAGGGCTCCTGCGATGAAGGTCCTGTAACAAGATGAGGCCTTCTAATGAGTTTGTAATGAACTCTAATAGATTTGGAATTAGGGTGACTACCTATGATTTCAGCTATATTATTAGGGTGTAAATGAACGATTTTATACGGACCTTTATATGCTGGTTTGGTCTTGTCGTTCCGTGCTGTCTTAGCAACCTGCTTATATACCATCTCACCTACCTTAATGCCTATTTCTTCTGCTGCTTGATTTCGTTTACTTATTATTTGCTCTTTATTCTTAGATAAATGATCTGCGACACATTCCTGTACTGCTTCGGCATTATTTTTATGTTTTAGAACATAGTTTTGATAGTACTCTTTAGGGTAATAAAGTTCTAGGGGATTTCTAGATGCTGTATGACCAAACATTAACTCGTGTGGTGTATAACTAGTACTAGAATGGATTGCATTATTATACGCGATTACTGCATATTTCATTAATAAGGGAATAGGATCCTCTGTATTGGTCATTCTTTGTATTCTTATTATTTCACTAATAGTTGAGTGAAACCGTTCGATAGGAGAATTAGAATTGGGATTATATGGGGTTGTAAAATGAATATTAATATCATGCAAAGAAAATAATTCTTTTATAAGATCGTTTTCAAATTTAGTATCAGAATCGGTAGTTATTTTCAGTAGCAAACCGAATACTGAAAATATTTGTAATAACGCATCTGCTACGTATATACTACTAGATGCAGTTAAATGAATAGCTTGTGCGAATTTGGAAAAATTATCTATGATTGTTAGAAAGGTTGCTCCTCCTGTAGAATATAAATCTATAAAAAGATGTTCCATGGGCTTATTAGGGGTGTCTGTCAAAGCTAAGGGTGGTTTAAGAGGGTTTCTTTCGTATTTAGCTCGTAAACAAACATCACATTGATTAATATATTTTTGAATGCTAAGTAACATATTTTGCCAATGGTATTTTCTACGAAGTTGTTTATAAGTTTCTTGAATATCTCTATGAATAGATTTACCTATATGATAGTTCTTAATTAATTCTTCCTGTTCTATTTTACTTTCTACTGTAATTACACGAGATGTACATTTGAATAATTTAGGGCCTCTTTCATTAAATACTGTGGTATACACGCGTGAAAAAGCTAAATATAAATCTTCATTATGAAAATAACAATGAAACACACGATCTGCTATAGTATGTTCTTTCAGGAATTTAATAATTTCTTCTTCGGTATTGTTTACAGGAATAAAAACATCTTTTATAATTTGCCTAGAATTTGTTGATCTATCCTCTACACGATAAGTTGATCCCGGTGTAAATCTTACGTGAAATTGCTTTTGTTGCCTATCAATAGCATCTGATACTATAGGTATGCCTCTATTCTCATTATCTGGTTGAGTGTGATTAGTAGATATTAATTCTTCCTGATTATTGTCTACTGATGTACCACATTCAGTTTCAGGTAATACTGATTGTACATCTTCATTTATTACTATGTTTTCAGTTGGAGGTTCTACCTCTTGTTGCCTGCGTACATTATCAAAAATTCTATCTATTATTTCGTCATCATCATTATCATCAAAATTTACAGCTAAAGACTCTGCACTATTATGAAAAACTTTAATTCTAGATAATGTGTCTGCGTTTGTGTTTTGACTTCCCTTTTTGTATATTATTTGGTAATCGTACTCAGCTAATTTTAAACGCCATCTTGTTAATTTTGAATTAGGATCTTTTAAAGACATTAACCATGTTAATGGGCGATGGTCAGTGTATATGGTAAACTTTTTACCGTATAAGTATGGTCTAAAATATTTAACTGCCCATACTATTGCTAACAATTCTTTTTCTATTGTTGAATATCTTATTTCAGTTTCTGATAGTGTTCGGGATGCATATGCTACCGGTTTATCTGAATCAATACGACCTTGTGATAGTACAGCTCCAAGGGCGACATCAGACGCATCCGTCGTTAAAATAAATGGTTCATCAAAATTGGGGTATTGTAATAGGGGTGCATTTGTTAAAATTTCTTTACACTTATCAAATGCATCTATGAATTCAGTTGAATGAATTACTTTATGGTTTTTCTTAAGACATATGGTCATTGATTTTGTTAGCTTTGCGAAGTCCTTTATAAACTTCCTGTAATAACCTACCAATCCTAGAAATGATTTAATTTATTTTTGAGTTTTCGGGAGTGGAAAATGTAATACAGCTTTAATTTTATCTTTATTAGGTTCTAAACCTTGGTCAGTAAGTTCATGACCTAAGAATTTAACTTGTTTTTGAAGAAATTCTGATTTATCTAATTGTATTTTAAGATTATGTAATTTAAAGCGTTGAAAAACTTGCTGTAATTTTTGTATATGTTCCTGTAATGACGTAGATGCTACAATTACGTCATCAAGATAAGTGAATACAATGGTTATACCGCGTAATATATGATCCATGAGACTATGAAAAGTGCTGGGTGCGTTTTTAAGACCAAAAGGCATCCTAAGAAATTCATAGTGCCCTCGTTCAGTAGTGAACGCTGTATTTTCTACATCATCTGGATGCATTTCAATTTGGTGGTAGCCGCTAGCTAAATCTATTGTAGTAAAATATTGTGCTCTACCTAAACGGTCTAATATATCGTGGATGTTTGGAAGTGGATATTTATCTTCTATTATTCGATCGTTAAGTCTCCTATAGTCTATAACGAGTCTCCATTTTACTTTTCCTGAAGCATCTGGTTTTTTTGGAACTATGTGAACAGGGCAAGACCACGGGGAAATGCTTTCACGGATTATTCCTTGTTTCAGAAGATTATCTACTTGCTCTCGAATTAGTTTGCGTTGTTCTATTGATTGTCTGTAACTTCTAACAAATATAGGTGTATTGTCTGTCAATCTAAGTTGATGTTTTACTGAATTGGTAAATGATAAGGGAATATTTTCCGAATAGAAAAGCTCTCTATACTGACAACATATACGCATTATTTCTCTTTTTTCTTCTTCGTTCATATGGTCTGTTCTAATTTTACCTAAATTATTACAAAGTTCTTTATCAAAATCTGTTCTAGTTGTCATTGAGTTTAATTGACACTGCGTTTCCTCAGTTTTCAATTTATTAGAATAACGGTCTAGCTCAAATGGTGCCGGAATAGTTACATATTTTTTATTAGTATTAAAATTTTAAATAGATGTATAAAAGTAACCATTTCTAACGCTTACAATAGCAGCGGGGGAAATTACATCTTTATTCCAAGAGTAATCATCATGTGAATATTCACCATCCAAATAGTGTGTTTTTATTTTAATTATCTTTTCACATCTTGGTTCAATGCAAATCTTTTTATTAGGATAATCAAAACAAATAGGTATCTTAGCATTTGTTGTACATAGTAATTTATTTTTTATATCAATGTTACTTGATAATACTTTCAATAGATCTAACCCTATAAGACCTCTGTGTTTAGGATCAAAATCGAATAATAAAAATTTATGATATATTTCGTTATTAAAAATTGGTGGTAATGGTAAATGAGCAACTAAATCATGACGTGTACTACCATGGGCTGTTTTTACCTCGAATGGTTCATGTTCTATGCAATATTCGAAAATAGTACCTACTATTGCATCGGGAGAAATCATAGAGCGGGATGCTCCTGTATCTATAAGAAACTTACCTTTATATTCGGGTATTTCAATATAAGGTAAATGATCTTTATAATGATTAAGTTTTATTATTTGTCTATTTCTTTGAGGTTCACATTGTGAAAATCCTGCTCCTTATTTTCATCAATTAATTGATTTTCACATGTACTACCAATGTCGTCAGAGGGTTGTTGTTCCTCGAAATATTGTTCTTCGCTATTTTCATAAGGGTAGCTTACCTTATAATAATCTTCTGGGGTGTAAAAAAGCTCTTCAGAGACAAACTGTGGTTTCTCTGGTTTATTAACAGATCTCATACTTAGGTCTGAAACTTTCTGGGGTTGATTTATTTGTTGTTGGGGTACATTGGGTTGTCTAAAATTATTACTATTATTACCTGAAGGTCTGAAGTTTCCTTGAGAAGTATTTTTCCAGGGCAACATGTTATTCACCCATTGCTGTCGTTGTTGTGGTATCCAATTATTACGTTGGGGCACAAAATTAGGTTTTATAAATCGTGAGGGGTTGTTATTAAATGAACGTGAAAAATTAATAGGTTGAAAAGACCTAGGTTGTTCAAATTTAGGTTTTATTTGTGAAGTAGATACAGTATTTGCACTTGGATTTGCTTGTTTATAGTATATAAGTTTAGCCTCCTCTTGTCTAGCTGATACAATAGCTAACTCTAGGGTTGCTGGTTTCATAATTCGAACACCTACTCCTACGTTGAAGTCTAATTGACTTATATAATGTTCAATGATCATAGAATCATAATAAGTTTTATCGGAATGTTTACCTACTGTATATAACGTAGCTAATATATCTCTAAGTCGCTTGCCAAAAGATTCAGCATCCTCCGATTTTAGGCGACGCATCCTTGTAAGCTCTTGCATAACCTGAATCTCATTCCTAGTTTCACCTAACCGTCTTAATAAAGCCTGCTTAACCTCGTTCCACGTATCAAGCGAATTTTCGTAAGCGATAGCTTCTATAGCCGCGCCACTAAGCTTGCTTTTTATTAAACTTATTAATAGGGGATGAGATTGCCAATTAACATCGATTAAATTAATAACATTCTCTACCTCCCTTATATAGTAATTTAATATTTTTGGATTACTGTCATATCTCGGAATTAAGTCTCCAATAGATTTAATAACATTATCGCAATCTTTAAGCGACATATTAACGCTTTAACTGTACTAATACTTTATAATAAGAATGGATAACAATAGAGTAATATGATACCCTATTGTAATCATACAACTACGGTGTGAATGCTGTGGCGATTTTAGCCTAATTACAATGCACACAATATAAATATTCAAATTGATTTTAAATTGGAATATTATATTTACAATATTTAAATATAATTAATATTATATAAATAACGACAGGAAATAGAGCTGAGGAACTTGGGAGTAAAAGAGTACTTACCACAAGCTCTGCATCTCTTGCCGGACCTTGACTCAGCACAGGATCTCCTTATTTCCGGAATTTCCAGTAGATTAATCGTCTTCACAGGTTCTATGTAATAGATCGCGGTTTCTACGATTAGAACCGTACACTTGAGTTTGAAAGTGCCGCGATCCTACCGACTGCGCCAGTTATGTTCGGACGATCAGGAAAAGTATTTTTAAAAATTATTTATTTAATTAAAATTACAATTATAATAAAACGTCTTTTCCTAACTAAAGCTGAGACAAAAGTGACAAATTAAATAATGAATTAATTAATAATGAAATAACTAAATAAGCAAAATGGATTCCGCGACTCGGCGTGGGATCTGCAATTCAGCCACTTCACGGCGATGGGGTCCTGGTAACGCCGTAAACAAATTTTTCTGTAACCTCCGACCGATCTTACCACCCTATTCTTCTTTAATTTATCAGTTAAGAAATGACCAGTGCGTCTCTTATAGGCTGCAAATCCTAAGTCATCTCTTAAAATACGGGACATGGTTCTAGGGGCTATCTTCATTTTCCGAGATGAAATCTTTTGCTTTCGGACAGGATTGCTTAGAATCCTTCCCTTACTGCTTTGACCACCTTTTTCGTACGAACACTACTATGACCACCTTTTTCGTAAGAACACTACTATGACGGCTAGATCATTCTCTGTCATAAATAGAGGAAGTGTCATTGTACCTATTAATAGCTCGCTACCTAAACATTTGACTAATACCGAGTGTATGGAGAGTTTTAAAAATAGCATTTGGCTCCATGTAATGCAATCATCAGAATTTGTGTAATGCAATTACATTCTGTTCTCTTTAGCACCCTACCCCAATTTAAAATGGAAAAAATATTGTACAATGTATTGGCGCCGAAATGAGAAAACCCAATAAACAATCGTATAAAAATGACAGATTCCAAACTCAAATGTATCATTTTTATATTTTTAATTGTAACAGTATTTATGGCCAGACTAAGTATAATCGTAAGATATTTTATAAATTCTATAACACGCATTATATGTAAGTTTAAATAATATACATGGTATAACAAATTAGTTTTTTTATCACATAGCAAAGTTATTGCTTTCGAATAGCATTGAATTTTATTGTACTTATAAAATATGTTAGTTTACAAAGAATCGGGTAACAGGTGTGAGACGAAAGTTAACTTAGTGACTCACAGGCTAGGAGAATATAAAATGAATATTATAATATTTCAAAATCGTATCTATTTCATATTTTCATATATTGCATGTTTGTGTCTTTAAAACATTTATTTAAAATTTATTAACAAGGGACCGTAATGAAAAACAAAAAATACATAGTTTTTGTTTGTTAAATAAAGGTTATTTTCATATTGTTTGAGCCTTGACTACACATACAATTGGTCGAATCGTCGTCAGTCTCTCTTAACCTTTGTCAGAAAATCGCTTCAGGTAGCTATTGTACCTGCATTCCAAAGATTACAGTTCTTGTTCTCTCTAGATCCTTTTTCTATTTATCTCACTCTCTTTTTACGTAACTCTTCAAATATTACCAGCATATTTAAAACTTCACGGTTACTGTTGACTAAAACTCCCTTTAAAAAAAAGAGTCCTTTTTTAATATATGTATATAACGTATCAAAGTAATTCAAATTATATTTATTGTTCTTTTTTTACTTTTTATTTATCTAACCTAACCTAACACATACTAAATCATATGCTGTATGTGTAACGTTCATTGAAACAAATAACTGTGTGTATTTCTTTAGCTATCTTGCTGAGAAAATTTAGTGGCTCGTTATTTGCTAGCGGTTCTTGCGACTTAAGAGGAATTTATGGTACGTTAGGTATATAAGAAGTGTATCCTTTTTCAACCTATTCACAAATACGGTTGAAAGAATGAGATGATTCACGGTTTAGTGTTAGTATTGTTTTTAACAGCCGGTTTGTTGAATACGACTTTTGAGTAAAGTTATTTAGTTTAATGTAAATTTTCTTTCTAGAAACATAATTTTACTCATTCATCAATCAGTAAAATGAAAATACGTTGTAAAATTTTATCTACTAAAAATACTGCTTTTTTTATAAAAAAAAGGCTTTATTTTATAACAACCTAGTGACCTAACATTCCCAGTACTTCAATTATTATAATTATTTTTTAAAGATAGGCAGTCAGTTGAGACAACTGTCAAAAACATGTATCCCACTTCAAATAATTTAATTAATTTCCATTATGATATGATACGAGTAGTAGGTATCTGTAAGTAAGTTAATTGATCATCTATGTATATACTAAAGCACATTTTAAAGAAATAATACTTTGCATTAGTCTTAAAATTACTTTCTTTCCTATAGGGTTCTTTAATAGGTTTTATACAAAAATTCTGTCATGGGATATTTTTTTATATGGTTGTATATCTAGTTTTTAATTATACTTAGTCTGGTCGTAAATACTGTAACAATTAAACATAAAAAAAATATTACATTTGAATTTGGAATCTGTTTCTTTTTTTTTTACGATTGTTCATTGTGTTTTCTCATTTTGGCGCCAATACGTTGTACAATATTTTTGGAGATATTAAAATGGAGTGCGGTGATAATGAGAACAGAATCGCAGTAATTGCATTACACAGAGTAGGTATGGAGCCAAATGCAATTTTAAAACTCTCCATAAATTTGGTATTAGTCAAATGTTTGGGTACCCGGCTATTAATAGGTACAATGACACTCAGAGAGTACAGCTTGCTCTAAACGGCATGATAATTTGGGGTCCCTAAAACAATCCATACGGTTGGGAGTTGGCAGTGAAGAGTTTCCCCATAGAAATAGCGCGTGCTTCTATTGATAACTGGCCTCAACATTTAAAGGACTAAATTTTAGCATCCTCTAGAAGTATATCACATACTCCTATCGTCAATATCTCAACATAATTTGTAATATTTAAAAAAATAATATTTAAACCAATCCAGTTTTTTTTACTTAAAATGTGTTTAATGTATTTTACAAAGCTATTCAGATAATTTCAAAAAGATGGCTACAATCACTTTTAAATACATTTGACCTTCTAATTTAAATAAAAAATATTTTTTTACTAGAAGTGGGCGATCGTCACGTGCTAATTTTGGGCCTCTTTTCCTTCTTAAGTTATTATATTTACTACATAACTAAATAAAATAATAAATGAATAAGTTCCTCAAACATAAATTTTTAAATCACGTTTAACTAACTGTAATAGTGACCTAATTTCTTTAGAGGAAGAGCCAAGGCACTATTACAACCGAGAAGTTCCTGTAGTTTTGGATTAAAAAAAATGGATCTAATTATAAAAACATATTCTGCAACACTGTTTTCTAAACGCAAGTATTCAATAGTTTGTCATAAGGAGGAAAATAAGACATTTTGATGATTCTAAACCAAATAAACGATAAATTGTGTAATAAAAATAAGATAATAACAATAGCCGCTACCGGGTAAAATTGAAACTCGTTTATTATTCGGTTTTGTCTGATTTTTTAGAATAAAATAGTTTAAAATGGTGTATATGTCATTACTAAATCGTAAATTAGGAAATCAAGAGTATAAAGTAACAATTACCTATTAATATAAATACCTACATAGTCCAGCAAATAGTTTCGTATTATATTTTTGGCAACGTCATGTGTATATTACGACAGGAGGAATTTGTTAAATAAATGAACGAGCGTACCAATAATGGTTGAGAAAATTATCTACAATCGTCAGAGGATTAAAGGTATTTTTGTAATAATAAATAACTTTGCTTCCAATTGTCAAAATTATAACTAGCTAATGGTTGCAACCTTTTTCTGGAAGAGGTTGCAGGCATGATTTTAATATTCCAATATTGGATAGTTGTATTCTATTTGGGTTTATTAGGAGTAGTAAATAAGTGACCTAATCAAACATATTCCGTGTTAGTTGTACATCCACGATTATATATTATATATTTTTTCTCAGTAACGAATAAATTCTATGACCTAGTAAAAAGTGCTACTCAAACCTAAGAAGAATTCTCGGTTGCCAGAAAGCACCTCTAAGAAGGTGCTCTTATCTCACCTTCACGTGCACCTGATACAATGCTCCGAACAGTTTGGCTTCTGCAATGGGCACTCAACCACCCAGCGTCAGCAGCAGGCAATCAGCGGTCAGCTAGGTTATCAAGGGTCTTCACAAAATGGGCATGCCGACCCATCAGCACTTAAGGACCCCTGTTAATCGACTCCTGTTTATGACAGAACCGATTCCTAGGGCTCTCTAATCTCTCCTCCACCTTTATTCCTAAATCCTGATACTAGAGTTTGCCTGCATTTTTATTTACTAGGCTGAGTATAAGACATCTCAGAATTCGGAGATTATGCCGCCATGGTTTTGATGATAATCCTTACTCATTTTTATGGTATATTATTCAGGGTTAGGCTGATAATTGCATTAGGATATTAATATTATATTTGTGATACTATGATGAATGTAATTTTTCATTAAAATTATATATAAAAATCAACAAGTTTTTAAGTTTAATTTTCTTGTAAATGAAGATAGACAGATGTAATGAAGTTGAAATTTAAACTCAGTCTACTTGTATTTTATGGATTTTAACTGATGAAACTGTCTCTCTCTATTAACGTCATAGGTTTTTAGATTTATTAATTAAAGAATAAATGGATAGTCTGTTTTATTGTAAACCGTACCGTACCGTACCTTTAAAAAGTGATTACTACTTAAGCTTCAAATTAAATTTGGTGTAACATATTTGTGAAAGAAATAGATAACTAAATGGGCCTGTTGCAAAACTAATAATTTGAAAACCAAAGCATTAAGAAAGGAAAATTTAATCAATATAGAATTATTACATTTAGGACATATATCTTAGTGTTTTCTAGGGTTTCCACGAGTACTACACATTGAAATAAAACTATTTTTACGGATTTAACTCGCGTATATTGAATTAAATTTTAAATTTACATTTTAAATCTAACCCGAAGTTTCGAATGCTTTGCAACAATCGTGTTCACGGTAAGACGAGATGGAGGTGTCTGTCAGTAAGTCAGTTAATTAGTCATCTACCTCCAACGGTTTCTAAGCTTCCGGGCGTACAGTTCAGGATTTACACAAAACGCACTAACAGTATCTTGAGGTCTTACAGTGCGGTCACGGACATGGGCTTTTATATTTTTCAAAAGTGGGTCCCAGGAGTTAGATAATCCCCAACCATCTTCTCTATTAAAATTAGGATTTTTTATTTCGACATATATCTTATGTTTTATTTTTGCCGGATTTTAGTTCTTACAAGTTCTAAGTTTAATAATTTTAAAAATAACGATTATAATATACCGCTTCAATATCAATGTTCAATATAAAATACTTATATTGAATATCTTGGAAAGATATAACTTTACGACAACAAAATTGATTTTTTTGTAAGGTATCATTTTTAGAGGTTGCTTCAAGACTTGCAAACAAATTTAGGATGATTTCAAAATTAAGAAAATAACTGTTTATTGGTAAGCGCCAGAACTATTGCTATGAACTATAAAAAAAAAGATCAATTGATGGAGATACTAAGAACAGATCCATAGAAATTGGAATTCATAATAATATACCAACTGTTATAGGTTTGACAATTTTTAACAAGTCTAGATTGGTATTACCAATGAAGTCAAGAATTTCTTAAGGTGTCATTATTACGTAAATAAATATTTGACTTTATTATTTATTATTACAGCTTAGCATTAAAATCTCCTTCTTTAACACTTCACTTTGTCATTAACTTAAAAACTGGATATTTTTGTTTAAATTATGTAATTGGATGGCTGTAAAAACTATCAATACTGGTTTCCTGACTTCTTATGTAAATTTGTATATAAATGTTTGGAAATGTATAATGTTTATATAAATGTTTTGCACATAGGTATAGGGTATTCTCTTTTGAATAAATAATGCATGTCCACTATTTTGGTACCTATTTTTTACGATCTATTTTATATACTATAATATTAACATTATTCTCACCATCACGAATAAACATGTTTTATTAATTATGGCGATATGTATATAAAAATCAGAAAATAATAACCAAATTATGTCGATTAGAATAAAATACTTTGAGATACCCTTGTTCTTTATATAAATAAATGGCCTATTAGAGGGTTTTTAAAACAATGTATACAATTTTGTTGAGGTTCGTCGATTAAACAAATTTCCGACAAGGAATTAATAAATATTTGAAAATATCTATAAACACGTATAGCCATGTTAAGCTTATTTAAATTTATATAAATATAGAATGAAAAATAAACCGATACGGGCAGGGATTCGAACCCGCGACTACTGGGAAACCGTCCCGTCGCTTTACCAACTGAGCTACGGTATCGCTGTCCGTCTCGGTGAATTAAGCGTTCTATATGTGATCGTCTTTATCGAGACGGTGGTGACATCTATTAGGTTTCTTTCGAAAATCCTAACTAATGTTTCTAACTTTGCAGTATAGATGAACATTGAAAAGATGCCACTACCGAAATTAATGTTTGAAAATATCTATAAACATGTATAGCCATGTTAGGCTTATTTAAATTTATATAGATAAAGATTATAGAATGAAAAATAAACCGATACGGGCAGGGATTCGAACCCGCGACTACTGGTATTGCTGTCCGTCTCGGTGAATTAAGCATTCTATATGTGATCGTCTTTATCGAGACATATATATTGAAATAAAACTATTTTTACGGATTTAACTCGCGTATATTGGTTTGACAAAAGGGTTTAATAAAACCCTTTTGTCAAAGTTAGATGCAAGCATCATAAAGACATTGAAGTAATGGCTCGGGTTAGCGCACTCAGCGGACTCTTCAACCTTATTTAGAGACCGAAACAATTTTGGATTAAAATTAAAGAAACCATCGGAGCTCTACAAACATCTAAGAGTTACTAAAAGACATATCATCGGAAAATCTAAAGATGATACTGTAACTTTTCTCCCAAAAGACAAAGTTGCCTCAGAGCTCGAGTCACGACTTCAATTCCATAAAAAAATTATGATAGGTGCTCAAACAAATAAAGTAGGGCTAGGATCAAGTAGGAAAGTTCAAGACATAGACATAACAAAATCTTTTATTCGACAAGACGAAAACGATAATTACCGACTCCACGCGAT
Source organism: Napeogenes sylphis (assembly GCA_959347405.1). NCBI lineage: Eukaryota > Metazoa > Arthropoda > Insecta > Lepidoptera > Nymphalidae > Napeogenes > Napeogenes sylphis. The sequence continues at coordinate 32,020,688 of OY365780.1, read as the reverse complement.
GAGCCTAGAAATTCAAAACGAATGGGTGACCATAGGAGATTTTTGTATTCCACTAGCTTTGATGTGGCGCACCTTAATTTATGATTGGTCCCCAGCATTATTAAAATTCTATCTTAACGCATTCCAAATGACTCTCCCAGATCAAAGTAATTTAGTAAGATGGGGCAAAGCCACCGAAAAGTCTTGCAACATCTGTGGGGAGGCAATAGGAACCGCGAAACACCTATTAGTAGGGTGTAGGGTACTTCTAGATAAAGGTCAATACTCGCGTCGCCACGACAAGGTATTAGAAATTATTCGGGAAGCAGTTAGTCTTTCAGTAGCAAGAGCGCGGAAGGGTATAACAACCACGATACGATCTGTAGAATTCGTAAAAGAAGGCTCCTTCAAAAAATCAAAAGAGAAGCCTTATTCAATATTAGGCGCGGCTCCTGATTGGATTCTCATGATGGACACGTATGAAAAGCATTACAAAATCCCTGGGGATGTTGGTGTTTCGTCATCCAGACCGGACTTATTCCTGTATTCGAAACATCTGAGGCGCGTGATACTTGTGGAGCTTACTGTTCCTTGGGAAACAAACATCCCAAGGGATCACACATTCAAGCTCAATAAGTATTACGAACTAACCAACGAACTGATCAGGGATAAATTTATAGTTAGTTTGTACGCGGTAGAAGTGGGAGCGAGAGGTATAACAGCAAAATCTCTCTATAGCCTACTTAAAGACCTTGGCCTTTCTAGAACAAGCATCGGTTCATTTCTAGAACGTATTTCAAAAGCGGCATTAGTAGGTTCTTTCCAAATTTGGTTAGGTAGAGAGAGGAGTGTGGAGGGTGAAGGTGAGCGTTTTTGCGCACAATAAAGGGGCCCCTTAAACCTACTCCTGGGTCGCAAGTCCCAGGCACTGCTTGCACTCCTCTCCTTGCAACGCGATGGGCCCGGCACCCGCACGGTGAGTCCATGGATTGCTAAGAAGCTTCGTCCTGTCTAAATTTTAAATTTACATTTTAAATCTAACCCGACGTTTCGAATGCTTTGTAGCAATCGTGTTCACGGTAAGACGAGATGGAGGTCTCTGTCAGTAAGTCAGTTAATTAGTCATCTACCTCCAACGGTTTCTAAGCTTCCGGGCGTACAGTTCAGGATTCACACAAAACACACTAACAGTATCTTGAGGTCTTACAGTGCGGTCACAGACATGATTTTTGATGACAGATTTTTTATTTCGAAACGTCGGGTTAGATTTAAGATGTAAATTTAAAATTTAATTCAATATACGCGAGTTAAATCCGTAAAAATAGTTTTATTTCAATATGTAGTACTCGTGAAAACCTTAGAAAACACTCTATATATATACTGCTATATATATATATATATATATATACTGCTTAATAAGGGTAAAATGTAAAATGCAAGTAAATTATAGTCTAAGTCTTTTAAATAAAATTTTGTAAAATGAACACCATCGTCAACGTACGTACAACGCTCCCCCGACGCAACGACTTCAATAAGTACATAATAATGTTATTTTTATCCTTTTTAGACATCTTTTTGTATCGAGGTTTTTTAAATTTATTTTTTAAACGTTGTATTTAGGCAGAGTTTAATCAACAGTTTTGTAAAATTCATTAGTACGACACGAGTAATTTTTTTTTTAATTATTGGCAGCTTTCTTTGTGCTGCCGCAGCAACTCCGATATGAATTGGAGGGATCTTAAAATATCCAATATATCTTCTTTTATGAATTTGAATTTCTTACTTACAAAAGTATACGTATATTTCTTCTTCATATCTTTAAAGCTATTAATTTTATCAAATTACAAAGTTATGATTCAATATGGTTACCAAATTCTGGTACACTTTTGGACATCGATTTTATTAAAAAATCTTTGTAGGAAGCAGTGTCTAAGCTTTCCACAGTAATAATTGTCTATGGGCTTGGAAAAATCATCTGAAGTAAAAAGTATGATACGTCTATCAATTACTGCCGATCCCAATTTCAGTTTCTCTAACTGTTTTTAGAATATTGATAACAGGTTTGGTAAGATTATCATATTATCGCATTTATCATTTTATCCTTATCATTTTATCGCAATTGTTGTATAATCTTTAAATATCTTATAATATATATAAACATTTTGTTCTACACAGTAATATAATTTTTATTTTATTGGATAAATGAGAAGCATATCCTAAAATTTAACAAAAAAAAAAGGTATCTTTCTATCTGCGTTTCGAAAAACCCCAAGAATAAAAGAAACTTCACGATAAAAGAAACCAACTTTATAATAAAACAAACCAAGTTTCGGATCTTAACCTAAATCTCTTTTTAATTTCAAAAGGTATTGTTGTGAAAGGTTCATTGGTATGCAGAAATGGTACAGATAAGGCGACTGTACGAGTAGAAACAAGAAAAGTTTAAATTACCTTACAATATAAGTATAAGATTATTTTCTCATATGAAGCTAATAAAATGCGGCATATATAAATTCTGACAAAAAAGTTATGACGATTATATTTAGAAATTATTAGAAGTTCATTGAACTATCAAATCAAATAGCTAGTTCTAAAATAATTTATTTATAAGTATAAGATTATTTTCTCAACTGAAGCTGATAAAAATGCGTCATATATAAATTCTGACATAAAAAAGTTATGACGATTATATTTAGAATTTATTAGAAGTTCATTTGAACTATCAAGTCAAATAGTTCAAATGAACTTCTAGTTCTAAAATAATTATTTTTTATATGTTGCAAATGTAGATATATATTTGAATATATGTTGCCATACTTCAGGGTTGATTGATGAGGATTGATGAAAGAGATGGGGACAGTAACGGTAAGGAATTATGTTTGATATTACGGCTCTTTCAGTCACTGTACGCTACGTCGCTATAATAACTACGTCATAAATGTTGACATTCCTTTTTGAAAATACATTCCTTCAAGATTTGTTTTTTTTTTCATCATCAGTCCGGTTTTTTTTCTAATTAAGAGATACGACTTATATAACTTTATTTAAAATGTCATTAGGCGGAAAACAGCAGTTACCTATTCGTAAATAAGCCTAAACGAAGCCTTAATCGTTCCCAATTCAATTAAGTTTCTATTATTCCGTTTATTCCACGACTAAAGCCTACAGCAATTATGCCTTTTTTCTGAGAAAACAAATATTCGAGCTTCCTAAATCTTTTATATTCTTTCTGTTTTTAATTCAATTTGACATTTAAATAAGACGATCTAAAATTCATATTAGTGTTTGTTTATTATTATTAAAACTAATAAGTAATTCGATCAATAAATTGTCTGAATGTAGTATATTTAAAGGCATTTAGATTAAAGTGGTAGGTTATATTTTAATTTTTTTATTTATCAACATTGTTATGTTATGATTTTCTGCAACTAACAAAGCATTTTAGAGCAGAACTTTTCTATATATATAAAAGTTGTACATGTAGCTATATAGCATATAAAAATGTGGTACGTTGTGTGTGACTTTCATATATACATTACCAATTTGTTTTTATAATATTTAGCAACTATAGGAGTATCTGGAGAGTTATAAAATGAGCACCATACTGATCATTCTAACCATTTCTAAAGTTATTTAAGTATTTAAGCACTTACTACGACTAAAGTACTTTTACGAAATAAGGTAATATATTTAAAAATAACAAAGCAATTAAATATATTTATTATACAATTAAAACTAGACATAATTACAATTCTAAAAGACTTTTGTAAACACATTTTGCGTAATATAATGATAAGTATTATTTTATTTTATTTTTATATATTATTTTAGATTAAAAATAGGTGCGTAAATAGTGGGTCTTCTGACCCACCCGCTCAACAGGGCTAAAAGTATAGACAAAAAAAAAAATTCCAGATCTTCTTCCGTACAGGCAGCAAAGTTATGGATTTTTTTACCTAGACGTATTACATCTAGCCCTTCCCTATGATTTTTAAGCGAAGACTAAAGAATTATTATATTTCACAAGCATAAGTGATATTTATTATTATCTATGTATTTGCATATATTGTAATTATATGTATTTTTGTATTCATGTAGATATAAATGTTTAAATTGTATTTACTATTTTTGCTTATATATATAACGGAATATATATATATATATATATATATATATATATATATATATATATATATATTGTTTTGAAAATAAACTTTGTAAGCAAATGGGCAGCTGTCAAGAAGGTACGCTACATTGGACTGCAATATCCGGATAACGTTTCATACCCTCCACAACTCCAATTCGATTGCACTCAAGATATCGGGATTTTATTTATAAAGATATGAAAATTTTATCGGTTCCCAAGTACAATTTAATAAATTTTAATAATGTCCCAACAGTAATGACTATAACTATATGTTATATAAAATACTTGTATAATAATACTAAGTTATAACCATAAATAATGGTAAGTTAGGTTTCAATGCAGTAATTTTATACGTTAAAGGTGAGAATAACACATAGTCTATTCCGAAATCATAAATGTTGACCGTACTTATTAAGTAAATATAAAATTTAAATAGATAAATATATTTCTATTCTAACTTCAAACTTTTCACTAGTCTTATCTAGAGAAACGTATTAGGTGTAGAATTGTGAGGGTTCAAATTTGGATCTTATTATATGTGCAGTATAATAGCAAGTCTTTTGATCCTTAAATTCAGGCGAAAACAAAGTGATGCTAAAGGATTATGTTGAGGTTCTAGTTCTGGAATCCGTACTCAATTACTTAAATCTTGAATACTCCTTGTGGTCACAGCGAAAATAAATGTAAACTGATTTCACCTAGCGTTTTAAAAATATTATTTTAACGTATAAAGTAGTTCAGATGTTTATTTCTCACCTAAAACTTGTTAAGTTAAAAAAATATATCCTAGACTTTTAAATTGTCGTAAGTTTAAAAAAATATATTTAAAACGTCAATAATGTTCTTATTGTCTTTAATTTATATTATGGCTAAAAGCATTGTAGCTCTATTGATAAAATAAATGTAAAAAAGAACAAGGACAATAATTCATTCATATTACAAGTCCGACAATAGATTGAATAGGTCAAATAATTTGTGTTACGAGTAATTATAAATCAAGTTAGAACAAAAGCAATACCGACGAGATTAGCATAACAAACATAAAAGATATACTAAACTTTGTTAAAAAATACTCTTTTATTAGGACAATAGTTCTTAAACCGTTGTTCTGATAGTTCAATTTTATGGAAAGATCTTGGAGCTTTCTTGGATTAAGCAAAGTAAATTGTTTTTAAACATAGTAAATCCACAAATCAACAAAAAAATAACCCTGAAATGATTATAATCATCCAAGTAACATTTTAAACCATACTAATTTTAATTTAAATGTTTTGTTGACTAAACCTCTTCACGTGACAATCATTAAAACGTTTTTAACAACACACCGAAGTCTTTTACGAAAAGGGGAAAATTGTCTTACAGCTAATTAGATATTAAAAATATCTGAAGGAAAATGATTCAACCCTTTTATAATAAAAATCTAACAAAAAAACAATTGGTTTAAATTGACTGTAACACCAAATAGTTAAATTTTGTGGCAGCTGGAACAATAGTCTTCTAAATGAGTGCAAAACTACTGTGGGTTCCAAGCGCCAAAAATTGTTTTGAATAAGTTGAAGCCTAACTCAAAAGATGCAGAAATTGATTGGTGATTGAGAATTGGTGATTCCAAATACATAAATATCTTCCTTTCCACAGAAATATCACTCAGACCAAATAGCTCTGGGACATATGTTATTTAGGTTTTAAGTTATATATAATTTGAGTTATCATCAAAAACCATAAGATTGATCAATTTTTGTATAGTATATATTTTGCTGTAGGGCGGGGCTAGTAGAGCATACCAGCAACTTACCCCAAGTTGGGCAATCAAAATATCTCAAAAACTATCCACCGCATGTGAATGCAACACATAGCATAGCATATTTCTTCTGTGATACTCAAATGTTATCCGTTTTCAACCTGGTTAGTGTTAATCTTCGTTCAATTTATTGCAGTTTTTATCTATTGAGAGTATGGATTTAATTATAACTTGAATTGGTTTTTTATAAATTAATTTTTGCTATAAAATTTTGGGTTGAGGTAAGTTGAACTCCAGTGTGCGGTCACTAGTGCCGCCATCTGGCGCATCCCCCGGGTTGCGGATAGGGGGGTCTTCACCGGCTTCGGCCGGCGCGGACAGCTTCTAGCAAATGTGGCTGCTTGCTTTTCGGAGCAAGCATTGCACGGCCACAAGATCTCGTAAGCCCGCACTGAGCGGGAACGAGGGCTAGACGGACGGAGCTTGCTCTAATCGTCTGGCTACGAGGGAGAAAACCTCTATAATAAATTACCCCTTTTTGTGTTTTGTCTTGTCCTGTTTTGTTGTTTTCTTCTGCGTGTCTCTTTGTCCCCTTTTAGATGTTTTGTGTCGGTCCGGCGGTTTGGCGTTTGCCAAAGGATCGGGTAATGGCGAGAGCGCCCAAAAAGAAATGGAAAACAGCGATTCAAAAATGAGTCCCCAGGCGGGTGCTGAATCCCGCACGACCACTGCTGTCATCTGCCCCTTGTACTCTGGGGGGGGGGGCAAGAATCGTTTACGAGCAGGAGTCTCTGCACAGGTCGACACCACACCGACCTGTTGAACTAAACTGCGTGTCAGGCGTGGACGAGGTGCGCCCAAAGGACGCGGGAGTGGGCTCGCCCAGGCGAAAGCCGCTTTGCGAGCCATGAAGGAGGAGGTGGAGGAGGCCGAGTTCGAGGGCGCACTGAGCGCTCGGGCCCTCCGATGGAACAAGAAGAAGGCTCTGGTGGTGAGTGCGCCGGTTTCCGAGGACGATCTGTCCTTGGAGGCGCTTCCCACCATTGAGCCGACTTCTTTTTGGCATGCGCAGCAGCTGCATGCAGTTGCGCGTAAGTATGCTGCCTCTATCCAAGAGGTGTGCAAAAAGAGCATTAACTTGAAGGGCACTATGGTTAAGGCTCTGAAGGGGGCTGCGAGCAGCCTTCTCGAGGTCGTCGAGGTTCTGGCCTGCTGGGGGGAACCTGAGGAACTGAGGAATCGCGGCAATTGCGGGCGGATAACGCCCGTCTTTGTCGCGAGGTGTCCTTCCTCAGGGAGGAGATCGTAAAGGTTCGCAAGGACTTTGACGATCTGAAGTCCTCTGTCGGTCGGCCTCCGATCTCGTCGGGGGGTCCAGACGGGAGGAAGGAAGGCTCGGGGAGAAAGAAGGGCCTTCCCCAGAAGCCGGCTTCAAACAGTAAGGCCAGTGGTGTTAAGGCGTCTTCCAAGAAGAAGCCGAAAGCACCTTGCGTGGGTTCCCGGAAGCTGCCGTCTCCACGGTCTCCTGCAGTTATGATCAAACTGCAGGACCATGCGGCAGCGGCGGGGGTGACGTACGCCCATGTCTTGGGGCGTGCCGCCGAGATGGTCAATCTCGGCGACATCGGCCTTAAGGATGGGCTGCGGATTCGCCGCTCGGTGGCAGGAGCCAGGCTCCTGGAGCTGCCTAAGGGCACTCCGGAGCAGGCTGTTACACTGGCGGCGAAGCTTCGCCCAGTGTTGGATGGAGTGGCGGATGTCGTCCGGCCTGTCCGGCGTGTGGCCGTAAGGTTAAAAGGTCTGGACGACTCCGTAACCCGTGACGACGTCGTCGATGCCATTTGCCGCATCGCTGACTGCCCTGACGAGGCCCTCCATGTGGGGGAGATCCGTCGGGGTGGCTATGGGGGTATGGGCGTCACCTTTGCCCGACTGCCCACCGATGCTGCGAGAGCGTTAATTAACGCCGAGAAGGTCCTGGTGGGCTGGAGCTCAGCCAGGGTGGAATTGCTGGAGGCGCAGCCGCTGCGTTGCTTCAGGTGCCTGGTACTTGGGCATGTGCGTGCGGCTTGCCCGTCCGCGGTTGACCGTAGCGCCGCCTGTTTTCGGTGCGGTGGTGAGGGCCATACCCGAGCCACTTGCACCGGAATGTTGCGGTGCGCGGTCTGTGCGGACCGAGGCCTTGCAGCGACACACCTATTGGGGAACCGAGTATGCAAGGCTCCGCGAGTTCGAGGATTAGCACCTGGTGCGAAACCCTCGAGCGCGGAGCCCAGCACGGAGCCGGTTGGGGCTATGGCAACATAGTCACATCGAGCTTCAGCGGGGAAGGCTGCGAAGGAGAAGGGTTCAGCCCGTTCCTTCCCAGCCGTAGGCCTAGATGAGAGGAGGGGGCGACCTCTGTCGCCATTGCACTAGGTCTATGAGGTAGGGGTACACTGGTTGCCCGGGGTACCCTTATCAGAGGGGGGTTCCGCAAGGGCGCCACGGTGAGTGCGAAAGCGATCCCGTGGCGTCCCATTGTGGGCAGCCGTTGGTTTTTTAGTGGGGTGCCTTAAAAATGGCAGTCGCCGGGTGCCGCACATACCGCCCGGCCATCGCCTTTCTGGCTTTGGTGAAGATGCGAAAACGCATTTTTCCAACGAAAAAAAAAAAAAAAAAAAAGTTGAGCTACAGTTGCCAAATTATTCCCACGATGAAAGAAAAAAGATTTTTTTGTTTTGCATGACGACTTATAAAATAAAACTACTAGAAGTTTCTATACTACTCAAGACTTAGATGGATCTGCTAAAATTGTCAATGAAGAGGGAAAAAGTGTCTATGCCACTGCCCAAGAATTTGGTATCAAACGGATAACGTTAACCAGATTTTTGAAGAAATTAAATGTAGTCAGTGATACGTCTATGGGATATTCAACACCGACGCGAGTATTTTCTGCCACGTGAGAAGTCTTAAAAAAACACTTGTTACAAAAAACACCACTCTTCTATGGATATTCCCTAAAACACGTTTGCCTCCTGGCCTTGAGAGTGCTGTTAAATTTGGCATTAAAGATTCATAATCATGGACTTACGTGACTCCATGATTTCTTAAATATTTTCTTTTACTTTATATATAAGCTATGTTGAAAATAATTACACAAATATTAAAGTCTGAATCTAATAGTTAAGCTAAGCTAAAGTACGTTTCTGTTTGTAGATTCTATTAGGATTATATATAATAGTTAATTATCAAAATGTGATTTAATTGTAAATCTATCTAACATAAGACCCATAATTTGGGGTTAACTTTCTATGTGATCAACTAGCCCCATACCCTTGCTCAACTTACCTCACATATGGGGTACGTTGAACATACTTGACTAAATGCATAAAAATACATGTAGTTCCTAAGTTCGAGGTCTTAGATACAAATTACTATAGACTTGCCATAAGCCAGTACGAATTATCGTTAAGAAACTATATCCGTCCAAGTGAATAATTGCACAACTAGCCCCGTCCTACCCAAAAATAATAACTCAATTTAAAATATTTATTAGTTTATATATTTCTTACTATGGTCCTAGGTCAGAACTAAATATTATATGTTATTATCAATAATTTGAACTACTTAATAATTAACCAATGTTTAATTATTTTCTACCTTGTTTATTTTTTTTGACGTTTACACTCATTGTATGAAATATAACTAATGGGTATGTACTTTACGAGAATTCGATAAATCAAAAGGTGTGTAGATATAGTATGCAAGAATTAGTTATAGGCTTACAATTTTCAGCTCTTTATTTAACTTTACACAGAATGTTATTTTAAAACGCTTTTTCTATAATAATGGGATTTGATGACAAAGTTAAGATAAAATATGTAAAGGCGCAACATGCCTAATGACTACTTTCAGAATTGCAATGTTTGAATAAAATTAAAACTTTATCAAAACCTCCTTTATTTTAGTTATTTTAATCGCAATACAGCCACTATGTCATCGATGTATATGTTTAAAATAAATATATTCTCAAAATATTGTAAGACAAGTATGCTAATAGGAAGATAACTGCTCATTAAATAAATTATGGGACTCTAATTGAGAGTTCGCCTCTGTCTGCAGAAGGTCAAATGCTATCAAAGATATATTGTTTTAGTTGGTCTGGAAGCTAAGGATTTTTTATTGACAAAAAACTCCGTTTTCCGTTTCCGTTCTTTTACATGAGATAGATTATTACTCTCATTATTGTGCAGTTTCACACTTGGGACTGAAGATTTGAAAGCCCTAAATGAGTTTCTAATTAATGTATAATTCTATATAAATTGACTGACTATATCATAATTATTTATTTATTTACATCTTTTTCACTTTGAATCCATACCAAAGATCAATGTATACGATAAATGGAAGTGTCAAAAAAACTTATTTTAAAACCATACTTATCGAAATGAGCCCTTCTGTTATTGCCTTAAGTCTTATACTATATCTTATTACTTTTAAACTTAATAAATTGACACAATGTTTGAAAATATCTATAAGTATGTGTAGCCATGTTAAGCCTATTTAACTTTATATAAATATAGAATGAATAATAAACCAATACGCGCGGGGATTCGGACCCACGACCTCTGGGAAACCTTCCCGTGGCTCTACCAATTGAGTTACCGTATCGCTGTCCATCTCGGTGAATTAGGCATTCTATATGTGATCGTCTTTATCGGGATGGTGGTGACATCTATTGGACTTCTTTCGAAAATCTTAACTTATGTTTCTAACTTTGCAGTATAGATAAGCATTGAAAAGATGCCACTACCGAAATTAATGTTTGAAAATATCTACAAACATGTATAGCCATGTTAAGCTTATATGAATTTATATAAATATAGAATGAAAAAAACCGATACGGGATAGGTTGCACCGGCCGTGGTCAAAACGTCAGGCAGATAAAAGGCGTGTGATATCTATTAATTGCCGATTTTTAAATAATTATATATGATGAAACGCGATAATTTAAAATACATAAATAAAAAAAACTGAACACTTAGAATGTTTAGAAAAAAATCTTTGGATTTAACATTAAATTCGTAGTTAGTTTAGTAGAAAAAAGTGTCTTTCATATTTGATAGTCTATAATATTTCATAATGTCTAAAAATATGCCCTTCCATGTTAAGCATATTTAAATTTTAAATAAATATAGAATTCAAAAATTATCACCTCCGTCTCGATAAACATCTAGAGAATACTAAATTTATCGTAGCGGGTAGCGATATGGTAGCTTAATTGGTAAATCGCGAGTTTCAACCATGCCCGTATCGATTATTTTTTATTCTGTTTTTTAAACTACTTATAATTTAACGATATAACTAACATTTTCTGTAAGTATTTTTATGCAGTTGTTAGGAATGGGTGTCATCATTGCCATTACATTTTTTTCTTCGGCAGTTAGTGTAAGTCAGACGCTTTTTTTTTTCTTGTGAAAATACCTCTAGTTTCATTTATATAATTTAAAGAACTTATATTTTTCTAACTAACTTGTATTTTTCTAAGCATGCACTGTTATTTCAGAACTAATCTACGACGACAATGAATACTTTTGATGTACATGGCATTACATCATGTATTAGCATTTTGAGAGGAAGGGAATACTAGAGCATTTCGCTCTAGTATCGATAGACATCGTATAACTTAATTTTCTTAGTTTCTTAATTATAAGAATCGAAATGCTTACTATGTATGTTAACTAATTAATAAAAAAGAAAGTTATTTAAAATTGTGAAGGGTCATATATTTACATTGGAAGAGCAATAATAATGTAACTTGTGACTGGCATTCGTTACGTTGTGGCTCTTCAATTTGCAATATTTTACCGATCACAAGAAGCGTAAAGTACTAAGCTACCAAAGTAAAGGAATTAAGTTTAAATAAATTTCAATTATTCGAGTCACAACCTGGCCATGATGTAGTTTTTAATCAACTACAATGATTATCATACAATATTATAATGAAATTATTTATCCTTTAGATTTACATAAATGATATAAGATAAATACAGAATTATAATTTATTGTAAAGTAAACCTATAAGGGAAAGGATTTATCTCAATAACAATGTTATACTTGTGGTGATGAAATTTTTTACACCTGTCATAACATATTTTTATATATATGTATGTTTTATTAAATAATTATTAAAAAAGAACTTATCATATCTATGATCGTCAGCCATTATAATTAGTCCGTAACACGAAACATTTTAACTGTAGCCTATTTATCCTAGCATAATTGACTTCTTCAATAATAAGTTATTATCTTGAATGAAAGATAGGATATCTTTAATAGTTATTTCCACAGTATTATGTTAATCAAGTAAATTCATGTTTAGGAGGAGCACAGGATCGATTACTTTATTAAAACATGTTAACATGTTACTTGTTGCTCTTCATTAATTTAACCGATAATAATAATAATTTAAAAGCTTTTTAAACGATTGTCACTTTATAATAAAAAGAAAAACGCTGTGACAAAAAACCTAATCACATTACATAAACACCAAATCCTTATTCACAGGTCTTTAATAAGCTGAGCGAAAACCAATAACCATTACCAAACCAAAGCAATTACAAAAACACCTTATTTAACACGTACTTAAAACATACAGCTTACGTCAGGACCAACTATCTCTTTGCAACTACTTCCGACCAATAAAATAGACATTGACAGTGTCAACATTTAATAGTGTGTGCTAAATTTTTTTCCTAAAATTTTATATATTACTTATGCATTATTACGTACAGACAAAAGCTTTCTGCGCTTTTGTTTACAAGTGGTCTATCAGTGTCAGTGCTTTCTCTCTTTTTTTTCGATGGGTAAATTTTTGGCTGGCTTCCCTATTCTTTAAATAATATCCGAATTTATGCTTTAATTAATAAATATTACATTGTCTTACATTGATACTTATCATTTTGATGGGCAGGTACAGTTAAAATATTGTGAAGTTTAAAGGTTTTGAATATCTCAGATTCATAACTTCTGATTACAAAAATCTAATAATGTAATATTATCATTTAAATTAGTTAATTTTGTTACTAATAACCTTGCATCATTCAAAAACTAATGAATTATCATTTTTCTGACTATTCACACTCAAGGTAGGTTATATGTATTATATATCTTAAAATATAAAGAGAAAGAATATATATAGGTAAAGAAAAATCGAATTTATGAGTACATTAGATTTTGTAGTTAGTATTAAACTTTAGAACTATTAATATGAAGTTATTATTTCATACGCAAATATGTTTCTATTTAGTCTAATATTTTGTTTATAAATGATTATAGTTACCAAAGCAAAGCTTGAAAGAAGATTATTTAAACATCTCTACACCGTTCATTCAGAAACACTCGTAATTTTAATATAATTTCGGAAACATTCCTCATTTTAATACCACTGAGCACTTTTAAAGGTATCTTCTATTTGTAAACTTAAATTATAAAGAAGAAAGATATTTATGTATCAAGTAACAAAAATATTAACATATAGTATGTTATCAAAGCTCTTTGACAATGTATTTAAATGAGAATATTTAAAAAGTAAATTACGTAACTTTCACGAGAAGAAAATATTTATTAAATGTTGGAGGCTTAACTGAATGCTTATGACTCAAATATCAAAATCAGATGCACGTTCAAAATTTCAGTTTAAGCGGTGGACGAAAACTGCCATCATTTATTTTAAGTCTCAAGATTTTTCCAGCGGCTTTTTAACAGTTTAAGAAAAAAACGACTAAGTGCGAGTCGGACTCGAAGGGTTCCGTAACATTATGTGATGTAACAAAAAAAATATGTAACTAAAAATTGGAGGTTTTTGGAGTTTCTTTATTATGTGTTAAAAAAGATTGCTCATGCCAAATTTCAAAATTGTAGGGCAAGTACCCTTTAGATCTATTCTTTTTGATTCCCTGGCGTGTAGTTGCAAGTTTGAAAAAATTTCTGATTGTGTTGACATAGAAGATTGATTTTGTTACAGCTTAAAAGTATCATTGACCTGAATATTTGTTATGAATTTAACGCATATAAGAAAAGAAGTAATAACTTTAAAATTATTAAATATATATTTTTTTATATACTAAAAATTTATTCTTTTGCAATGTTTCCTTTATCTGTGCTATAAGACGTTATTTGGTACCAAAATTTACAGATTCTGAGTTTAGGAAAGACCCTGTATATTTTGATTCCAATTTCGAAAAATTGTCCAAACATGCGATGCATTACATTTCGAAAAATTGTTTAAACATCTGTATGTTGTAAAAGCGTGGGCTCAAAACGTTGATATTTTCAGACCCTCAAGGGATAGTAGACCAGAGCTTTGGGGCTAACATTACCAATAAAACAAAAAGTATGGATTTTTTTGACTTAGTAGCTAGCAACGTCCAGTTGTCAGTATAAATTTAATTAAAATTCTTTTATTTTATCCATTTCGCAACTTTCAAAGTAGTTTTAGGCTTGTGAATATATTAAAAATGAGTATTTACTAAGAATTCATGTATATTACCTTAATGAACACATTTATGGGTATAACATGTGAAATGAATACACGAACGGTAATTCAAGTATTGTTTGAAGCTTTAGAAAACACATTCAATAGATTTGAGCTCAGAATTAAACTTACATTTAGAAATAAGTGTAGTTTTATATATTACCTTCAGATGTAAGTAATTTTTTACAGGTATTTTTGTAAATAGTAACGTAATGTTTATATATTATGTTTATTTATATTCTAATCGTATAAAATTAAAATCGTTGTTTTTTAATTGATATTTTTTGTAAAAATGAGTGGAGGTCAACACTTTGGCACAATTGGTTTACCATATCTAGTCACTACGATCTCATTGCCGCAAGTTTATAGAACTGAACTCATCAAGACCATACTGTAGTGCAGTGTTTATTGTAAGTTAATATTTTGATCAGTGCACTTGTAGTCTCCCGCAGTCGTCACAGGAAAATTAACGGAGTAGAAAACCTTAAGCAAGTCCTTTCCTAACTCATACCTATCCCCGCGACGTTGCTTTCTTCTTATCTTTACTAGTTCATTCATATTCAAATAAGTAGGAACATAACCGCTACTGGCACCTGTTAGTCTAACGCTTCCCCAAATATAATTGTCCACATTAAAAAAAAATCTGCACTGTATCTGCGCTGCTTCATTTGCTTATGGCAGATTTCCATGCTATACTTAAGAAATAATATAAACGGTTACAATGAAGTATTATCATAAGAGTAAACATTGTAACTTCTAAACGTTTACATTCTATAATAACTGTTAAATTTCATTACTTAACAACGGCTGGTAACTGTACTTGTTACTCAACGAACATTATTTTTAACGTTATTCGTTAGGTTTTAGGGAATTCTCTAATGTCCTTTTGTGTTAGCTGATTATGTCATCAAAGCTATTCCAAACTGTATTATCTTATTGTATTCAAAATATTACGTGTAAATATAGATCAGCGAATATTTTATAAGACGTCAACTTACATGATAACGTATTACTTAATAAAATATTATTTGTCAATTTCGTTTTGCATTTACATTTAATTATTTTGCAGAAAATTTATATGTTCTTTACATAATTTGATAAAATTATTATTATTATAATCTGTGACAAATAAAATAATAATTACAACAGAAGAGATTTCCTAACCTTTTTTGTGTGCAATTATAAAGTGTGCAACTACTACTGGCATTGTTTTTATTGTATATTATCATTACGGTTTACATACTTCTATAATTTGCGGGTTTGAGGCCTGTTTGTTGTGAATATTTTTATATAGTAACGTATAAACATGTTTGTAAGCATTGCTACATTGTAAAACATGTATGTTTTGTCTATATATAAAAAAGATAATCTTTTTTAACAAAACCTAATCACATTACATAAACACCAAATCCTTATTCACAGGTCTTTAATAAGCTGAGCGAAAACCAATAACCATTACCAAACCAAAGCAATTACAAAAACACCTTATTTAACACGTACTTAAAACATACAGCTTACGTCAGGACCAACTATCTCTTTGCAACTACTTCCGACCAATAAAATAGACATTGACAGTGTCAACATTTAATAGTGTGTGCTAAATTTTTTTCCTAAAATTTTATATATTACTTATGCATTATTACGTACAGACAAAAGCTTTCTGCGCTTTTGTTTACAAGTGGTCTATCAGTGTCAGTGCTTTCTCTCTTTTTTTTCGATGGGTAAATTTTTGGCTGGCTTCCCTATTCTTTAAATAATATCCGAATTTATGCTTTAATTAATAAATATTACATTGTCTTACATTGATACTTATCATTTTGATGGGCAGGTACAGTTAAAATATTGTGAAGTTTAAAGGTTTTGAATATCTCAGATTCATAACTTCTGATTACAAAAATCTAATAATGTAATATTATCATTTAAATTAGTTAATTTTGTTACTAATAACCTTGCATCATTCAAAAACTAATGAATTATCATTTTTCTGACTATTCACACTCAAGGTAGGTTATATGTATTATATATCTTAAAATATAAAGAGAAAGAATATATATAGGTAAAGAAAAATCGAATTTATGAGTACATTAGATTTTGTAGTTAGTATTAAACTTTAGAATTATTAATATGAAGTTATTATTTCATACGCAAATATGTTTCTATTTAGTCTAATATTTTGTTTATAAATGATTATAGTTACCAAAGCAAAGCTTGAAAGAAGATTATTTAAACATCTCTACACCGTTCATTCAGAAACACTCGTAATTTTAATATAATTTCGGAAACATTCCTCATTTTAATACCACTGAGCACTTTTAAAGGTATCTTCTATTTGTAAACTTAAATTATAAAGAAGAAAGATATTTATGTATCAAGTAACAAAAATATTAACATATAGTATGTTATCAAAGCTCTTTGACAATGTATTTAAATGAGAATATTTAAAAAGTAAATTACGTAACTTTCACGAGAAGAAAATATTTATTAAATGTTGGAGGCTTAACTGAATGCTTATGACTCAAATATCAAAATCAGATGCACGTTCAAAATTTCAGTTTAAGCGGTGGACGAAAACTGCCATCATTTATTTTAAGTCTCAAGATTTTTCCAGCGGCTTTTTAACAGTTTAAGAAAAAAACGACTAAGTGCGAGTCGGACTCGAAGGGTTCCGTAACATTATGTGATGTAACAAAAAAAATATGTAACTAAAAATTGGAGGTTTTTGGAGTTTCTTTATTATGTGTTAAAAAAGATTGCTCATGCCAAATTTCAAAATTGTAGGGCAAGTACCCTTTAGATCTATTCTTTTTGATTCCCTGGCGTGTAGTTGCAAGTTTGAAAAAATTTTTGATTGTGTTGACATAGAAGATTGATTTTGTTACAGCTTAAAAGTATCATTGACCTGAATATTTGTTATGAATTTAACGCATATAAGAAAAGAAGTAATAACTTTAAAATTATTAAATATATATTTTTTTATATACTAAAAATTTACTCTTTTGCAATGTTTCCTTTATCTGTGCTATAAGACGTTATTTGGTACCAAAATTTACAGATTCTGAGTTTAGGAAAGACCCTGTATATTTTGATTCCAATTTCGAAAAATTGTCCAAACATGCGATGCATTACATTTCGAAAAATTGTTTAAACATCTGTATGTTGTAAAAGCGTGGGCTCAAAACGTTGATATTTTCAGACCCTCAAGGGATAGTAGACCAGAGCTTTGGGGCTAACATTACAATAAAACAAAAAGTATGGATTTTTTTGACTTAGTAGCTAGCAACGTCCAGTTGTCAGTATAAATTTAATTAAAATTCTTTTATTTTATCCATTTCGCAACTTTCAAAGTAGTTTTAGGCTTGTGAATATATTAAAAATGAGTATTTACTAAGAATTCATGTATATTACCTTAATGAACACATTTATGGGTATAACATGTGAAATGAATACACGAACGGTAATTCAAGTATTGTTTGAAGCTTTAGAAAACACATTCAATAGATTTGAGCTCAGAATTAAACTTACATTTAGAAATAAGTGTAGTTTTATATATTACCTTCAGATGTAAGTAATTTTTTACAGGTATTTTTGTAAATAGTAACGTAATGTTTATATATTATGTTTATTTATATTCTAATCGTATAAAATTAAAATCGTTGTTTTTTAATTGATATTTTTTGTAAAAATGAGTGGAGGTCAACACTTTGGCACAATTGGTTTACCATATCTAGTCACTACGATCTCATTGCCGCAAGTTTATAGAACTGAACTCATCAGGACCATACTGTAGTGCAGTGTTTATTGTAAGTTAATATTTTGATCAGTGCACTTGTAGTCTCCCGCAGTCGTCACAGGAAAATTAACGGAGTAGAAAACCTTAAGCAAGTCCTTTCCTAACTCATACCTATCCCCGCGACGTTGCTTTCTTCTTATCTTTACTAGTTCATTCATATTCAAATAAGTAGGAACATAACCGCTACTGGCACCTGTTAGTCTAACGCTTCCCCAAATATAATTGTCCACATTAAAAAAAAATCTGCACTGTATCTGCGCTGCTTCATTTGCTTATGGCAGATTTCCATGCTATACTTAAGAAATAATATAAACGGTTACAATGAAGTATTATCATAAGAGTAAACATTGTAACTTCTAAACGTTTACATTCTATAATAACTGTTAAATTTCATTACTTAACAACGGCTGGTAACTGTACTTGTTACTCAACGAACATTATTTTTAACGTTATTCGTTAGGTTTTAGGGAATTCTCTAATGTCCTTTTGTGTTAGCTGATTATGTCATCAAAGCTATTCCAAACTGTATTATCTTATTGTATTCAAAATATTACGTGTAAATATAGATCAGCGAATATTTTATAAGACGTCAACTTACATGATAACGTATTACTTAATAAAATATTATTTGTCAATTTCGTTTTGCATTTACATTTAATTATTTTGCAGAAAATTTATATGTTCTTTACATAATTTGATAAAATTATTATTATTATAATCTGTGACAAATAAAATAATAATTACAACAGAAGAGATTTCCTAACCTTTTTTGTGTGCAATTATAAAGTGTGCAACTACTACTGGCATTGTTTTTATTGTATATTATCATTACGGTTTACATACTTCTATAATTTGCGGGTTTGAGGCCTGTTTGTTGTGAATATTTTTATATAGTAACGTATAAACATGTTTGTAAGCATTGCTACATTGTAAAACATGTATGTTTTGTCTATATATAAAAAAGATAATCTTTTTTTTTAATTGTGTAAATTATACACACTCCTAACTACTTCATTCGCTATAATAAAGGCTGCGGTAAAGTATGGACGGCAGAAAAGTTGTACCCATAGCGCTTTGCGTAATTTGATGTGAAGCTTCTGAATAAGTAATAAAATGAAGTCCAACTAAGTTGCACTGTGCTTGTTACTTTATACAATATAGTTATTTATTATCTCAAAATGTGAAAATTATGATATTTGTTGCTGCACATTTGAAAATATAAAATATTATCTAATAAAAGAGAAAAGTAAAGTTTCAAAAACAATATTACGTATTAATTACATAAACTTTTTTGGATTCGTAATAAATTATTAAAAAGACGTAAATTTTTACACGTCAATACGTGAACACAAAAATATATATACGGTTAATTTCTTCTAATATCCTATAGCTAAAGCTGAATACGATTTGTGACACCAAAATTAAAGAAGTATTTAAGAAAGGCATCAGAGAATATATTCATGAAAGATAATAATATTTATTTTGTTCTATCCTGTTATTACAAAATATATTTGTCTGTACCTACAATTAAAGCTTAAGATGTATTAATAATTTATGTACTTAGTTTATTTTATAATTTTGTATGTATATATTTGTATTTATTATTAATTTATGTAAGTTCATATGATTGTTATGTTTGTATGGATATATTATATATAACATTTAAGATTATAGCATTATTGATATGCTTAATTTTAATGTTTTTTTCCGGTTTATTAATTTGTCACCCCTCATTGTTTTTTTTTCTATTTGCTGTGTTGGTTGACCGGTAGAAAATTCTTTAGCATTAAGTCCGCCAATTGTACTTTATCTTGTACATTAAAATATTAAATAAATAAATAAATAAATAAATAATAAATTACCATAAGTTGGTATCTTGTAGCATACTGGGATAAATTGTCATAGTAAAAACTAACAAATAAATTCACTTCGTGCCATTTTTCACTG
This sequence comes from Napeogenes sylphis, assembly GCA_959347405.1. NCBI lineage: Eukaryota > Metazoa > Arthropoda > Insecta > Lepidoptera > Nymphalidae > Napeogenes > Napeogenes sylphis. Next base: position 32,000,566 of record OY365780.1, on the reverse strand, counting down.
CTAAAAAATCTAATCTACGATTATTTAATGTCTCTCAATTTATAAAAGAGTGTCTTGCAATTTATTATTTGGTACAGCTTTTATTAGTTAAGTTAACGAAGTATATTGAATCATATTTAAACATTTCTTGGTCATTAAGCTAATGTAGGCATAATTTATATAATTAATTCGCTTAGGTGTATTCCCATTGTGGTGAAGACTGTTAACATACATGTTAATAATATGTTAGAAACAATCACTAAGCAATTCATATTGAATATTGTCTTGAAAATGAAAAAGATTTACGTGATATTTCGACAAGATTATGTAAATATTATATAAAAACCTAAAAGTTCACAAACATGGTCTTCATAGTATATTTCACTTATACTTTGAAATATTATATAAAAATAAGTATTCCCTTCCAAACTTCATTCTATACTACCTATATAGGAATAACCTCATAATCTGAGGTTATTCCATGATAACATGGAGTTGCTTTTATTATCAAAAAATATCTCACAAAGTATGTAGAAATAATTATCGGTATATCAGAATGCGTAGTATTTATTTATTCATTTATTTAACCATAAAACTTAAATCTAACATTACAGTATTACCAAATCGTTAGATAAGTTGACATGAAACACTAAAATTATATTAAGATTCAATAAATAACAATTTGACATTTAATCAATAATGTCAGCAAAAATAATAATAATAATGGAATCCATAGTTTAAAATTTAATAATTCAATTTACAATTAAAAATAAATAATTTGATAATTTACAAACAACATAATTATTTTACATTTTAAAACCAATTTCATAATATCATGCTTAATAATGTCAAATATAATTTAAATATTTCAATTAAATATTATCTAGGTACACTACGAACACATTTTGTGACATATTCTATTTACTTCGTCCTGTATCAACTAAATAGATCTATATGACACGCCGCCGCGTTCAACAGCCGCAGTGCCCGCGTCAGCGGAGCGTCGCGCAGCAGCGTAGTGCGCGCGGCCGGCAGCGCCAGCAGCGGCGGCAGCCGATCTATACTGTTAGGAGGGGTAGAGAGATTTAGCACTGCCGGAATTTCCGGATTATTCATTTCACCACGTAATACCCTTACCACAAATTTAACGAGAGCGACATCCCTCATCCCATCATAACGAACAAGGTAGGATACAGCAAGGGATATCCCGGATACACGCCAAACGCCTTATGATAGAGTAAGCTTATTTTGGTTTGTTCAATCATAAGTTTATACTTAGTATCACACGGAGACCATACGATCGAGTTATACTCCAAATGACTCCTCATCAAGGCCTCATATAATGTACGTAAACCGGAGAAGTTGGAAATGCTTCCGGCTTGCCTTAGTAATAATTAGCCAAAGCCCAGGTTCCGGTACGCTTCTTTGCACACCCCAGCTATGTGGCCCCGAAAGATAAGATCAGAGGTAAATCGAACGCCCAGATCCCTCATCTCTGTGACGCGCTTCAAAGGCTGATCTTCCATACGATAGGCAAAGTGCTGAAGATTGCGCGCGTGACTGAAAGAAAGCAAAAACACAAAACCCCACTCAACAACGCTGTCAATGTCCTCTGGCAGTCTACAGTGGTCCGCATTGTCACCCACCTCTCGTACTAGCTTCAGGTCGTCAGCATATAGGAGACATGTAGACTCTTTAACCACCTCCGGTAAATCATTAATCATTATAATGAACTGGAGAGGTCCTTAATTACTTCCCTGACTTCTATTATAATTGCTTTTTATACATAATTGCTTTTTTGAGCTGAGCGTAAGCGAAGCTCTTAACCGTTTGGGAATCAAATTTTTGAGGCAACATCACAGGAAAACCACTTAACCAATTTTAACCAAAATTTGCACGCATGTCAAGGACCTGACTGGGCTTCTACTCCAAAAAAAAAGAATAAAAAAATATTGTTTCGTTTTAAAGATATGGTCAAAAATTTGAATCTTCCATAGACTTAAGATTAACTGAACTTGCACGCGTTCGCCAATCGTTACATGCATTACGTTTGCACGCATATCAAGGACCTGACTGGGCTTCTACTCCAAAAAACAGAATAAAAAAATATTGTTTCGTTTTAAAGATATGGTCGGATCCTAGTTATGTTTCTTTACGTATCTTAATAATTAGAGTAGGCATTTCATTGTATTAATTTGCTCGTATTCATATAAGTGGTTAAATATAATTATTTCTTTAAGGCTCGGCACCGACTTAAAACCTATTAGTAAATAGGACATATAAATAATTAATAGGTAGTATATAATAAATATTAAATCATCAATTTTTTTTTACTTTTTAGTTTTAAAGTCGGTTTTTTTTAACATAGTTATTTTTATGTTTTATTTAGTAAGAAAATAATTTGTAGAATAAAACAACGAGACAAGCTATAATAAAGTAAAAATATTAAAACTAATTGAAATGGCAAAATATAAATAAATGAACTTTGTTTAGTTCTATAATTCGGTTGAACGAAAACCAATGCACCATAGCACTTCTATTTTGTACCTTCATTATTAAACCACTTTATTTGTGACGTACGTTACTTTGTGTTTACTATTACTATCTGTTACGTACGATACGTACTGCATAATAAAAGTTCTAATATAAAAAATATTTTAATATACTTTACTGTATACCTCACGGTACTCATTCTACCGTATAAGATGAACATCAAACGATCATGGTCTAATCAATAATTAAAAAAAAAAAATTATATAAATAAAAATTGTATATTTTTTATACCATGTACATTTATAACTTTTTTATTCGGTACAATAAAGACTGCGCTAAAATATATACGGCATGAGAGTTATACCCAAAGTGCTTTCGCAATTTGACGTAGCGCTACTGCATAAGAGACAAAATGAAGTCCAACTAAATTACCTCGTGTTTGTAAGACATAGTACACAAGATATATGATATGAATTGTTTTGAAAATGTAATAACCTACCAACAAAACTCTTTATTGTGAATAAACATTTATTGAAATGTAACAAAAACAAATTGTTTCAGCAATCATTGTTTCATCCAATTACTTTTTTAAAGTAGATTTCTACTTATTTAAATTAAGTGGTTATACATAACTACTTACTTTATCATATATCCCATAATAACCAATGGAAGTTTTTGATATTGGTTTTTAGAATATCTTATATTATATTCTTGAATGGAATGGCCAGCGATTAATCCAGCTTGTATTCATTATGATTGACTACGAGATATGACAAAACAACATTTTCGAAATTTAGGCAACACGTAATATACTTATTACTTAAAGACAAAAACAGTCTGGATGTCCCGGGTGAACACAAAAATCCTTGTTATTGCTGTAAATTTACGTGAGGGAAAAAACGTATTCCATCACGTTTTCACCTCATGGTATGCAAATAGGTTAACGTCCTAATGCAGGAGTTTAAGTTTTACCGTTTCCCCTTAGGTATAACATAGATATATGTTATACCTATGATTAAGTTCGTATACATGTATTTAAATATATATAATTATACATTATTAATAATTTTAAAAATAGAATAAAAATAAATGCAAAAATATCGTATATAATATTACAATAATATATAAATAAATATAAGTTTTATTTTTTAATTCTAAATTTATTTAATAAAACTCAAAAGCTTTTGGGCAATAAGTAATTATGAACCCATAAACTCAAACAAATTTGTTAATCATGCCTGTAGTTACTAAACTTATATTTAAATTATTGTATAATGTACAGGATATTAACTGCAGGAGTAAATAAAAAATATATGTGTAACGAAACCCAAATGAGCTTATAATCACGTAATTTTAACAACATACGAATAAATTGCCAGGAAAAATAGTATGATGATAATATAATTTTATAATAAATAATTAGAATAAATCGACTCTGTATAAGAAGAAACAAACCAGTAAAATCAATCAAGAAGTGTTAGACTTGCGGTCTTTTGATAGACGTCAAGCGGATATTACTACCCTCAATTCGTGTTTTGACAGAAACTTTTAAACTAAAACGTCTTGGAAACTAATTTTCTCTTTGCCTTTTTTTAAAAACAAGAGTTATCAGTTAATTGAGAAGGCTTCTAAAGTTAAATATAATTACTTGCTACTAATAATAGTTTAGATATGTAACTGTTGTAAAAATATTAGTCACGTATAGACAAATAGCTAATACTGCAATAAATTTTATAAAAATCCAACCATTTCTTTCTACGCCATACGTTAACAAAGAAACCATTAAATAATAAAATATTTTACAAATCTATATAAGTAATTATTGAATTATATGAAGTAAATAGTTACTTTAAACTTCATGTATAATATAATGGTTATAGATACTGTTTTAGTTCCAACGAGTATGTATATATAATTTTTAATAAGTAACATCATAAAAAATGTCGTTGGACGGAATGTAGCAGTTACTCATTCGTAATTAGGCCTTACGAATAAAGCCGACGGAAACGATGTCGTTTTTCTAAGAAAAGTATGTAACCTTAAGCTTTGTAATTATTTTAATTGGCTTCTGTTTTTTCATTCTATTTTCCATGTATGACTCATATAAACTCTGAATTACATTTTAAAATTATCAAAATTAAAAAAAAAGTTTTATTATTAACAAATTGAGAATTCAAGAAATGGTCTGAATTAATGTTAAATGTTTTTAAATCTTTTATTGTAAATTTGAAGCACTTATTTTTATTTAATCAGTTATTTTTTTTTAAACTCGATTTTGAATTCGCTTTGCTCATAAAGTACCTAAATAAACTTTATATCTTTTCAGATCTACTTACATCAGTGTTTTTAGACAAATGCAAACCTAAAAGACAAAATTAAAGGAAACAATTTATAATAGCAGAGCCGAAATATTTTCAAAATGTTCGCTTGCTAAGTAAGTTATATTATTATAAAAATGTTTACAAAATTACATATAAGACAAGATCAAAAATGATTATATATTTTTTACCAGTCATGCTTTTATATCAATCATGTACGTAAACATAAATTGTATTCATTAAATGTTTTTTCAAAATTTTAGAAAAGTAAGTACAGCTCAAACGTTTTAAGTATAAGTGCACTGGTATAGTGGTATATAGAACGCCGAGAACACAAAAGATCACTTGAATATTTCCTTAAAATAATATAACAAAAGTCTGTGGCGATTTATCATTAAAATGTAGATCGATGATTTTAATATTATCAAATAATATATATTTTTTATTTATTTATTTATATTAACCACCCCGTCGCGTTGGTCGAGTGGTTAGCGCAGACGCCTAACGTTTTACGGCGCAATGGAGCTCGGGTTTGATTCCCGGAAGAGATAGGCATTTATGTGATGAGCATAAATGTTTGGGTTTGGTCGTTTATTAAATATATTCTCGGTATTTATATGTGTATTTCTATGTATTTGTATCTTTGTCTAACACCCTGAACACAAGCAAATAATTTGCTTACTTACGGGTTAGATTAATGTGTGTAATTTGTCCTGATATTATTATTATTATTATTTCTAAATAAATAACATTTACTGGATCAATCCTATTTAAAGGTTCTTTGGTTTAAAGAGCCCCTTTGATACGCGCATACACGCTCGATTTCACTATTCACACTCCTCCCCCTACCTAAACAAATTTGGAAAGAACATTCTGATGTCGCCTTTGAAATACGTTCTAGAAATGACCCGGTACTTGTTCTAGAAAAGCCAAGGTCTTTAAGTAGGTTATAGAGAGATTTTGATGTTATACCTCTCGCTCCCACTTCTATCGCGTACAAGCTGACTGTAAATTTATTCCTGTACGGGTCGTTGGTCAGTTCGTAATACTTATTAAGTTTAAATCTGTGATCCCTGGGGATGTTTTTTCCCAGGGAACAGTAAGCTTCACAAGTATCACGTGCCTTAGATGTTTATAATACAGGAATAAGTCCGGTCTGGAAGACAAAACACCAACATCCCAGGGGTTTTGTAATGCTTTTGATACGTTTCCATAATGAGAGTCCAATCAGGAGCCGCGTCTCAAATTTAATAAGGTTTTGGTTTTGATTTTTTGGAAGAGCCTTCTTTTACGAATTTTAAAGATCCGTTGGTTGTTATAACCTTCCGCGTTTTTACTACTGAAAGACTAACTGCTTCCCGAATGATTTCTAATATTTAAATCTGATTTCTAAATTATTAATTATTATTAATTATTTATTAATTATTAATCATAATGTACATAACGTACAGAAATCGATCAGTGACAGTTTTATTATAAGTAGATATTAATATAGATAAAATCGTTTACTCGGAAAGGAGGCACCTAAAAAAATATAATACTATTATTTTATGTTCCATCAACAAAGCCACATTTAAAACAAATTTAAACCTTATTATTATTATTTTTGTAACATAAAATAATAATATTTTTATATGAAAAATAAATTCCTTTCTTACTGGGTACTACTTCCTTACAAGTGCATAACTTGGCAGCATAGATTTTTTTTTCAATTAAAGGCTCAAATTGAACTTCTTGTAGTTTAATGTTCATATTTTAAGTTTATTTTTGGCATTAAAACTATGAAAGTTACGAACGTTTTTTTGAATTTTAAATAATATTTAATCTTTCTAATATTAAAAACCTATCTAACCTTTAAAGTCCATTTAAAAGTTACTTTCTTACACAACTTAATAAATATTGAACCCAAATGAATGTGAATAAACTACGGTCACTGGACTAGAATATTCGGATAACGTTTCATGCCTTCATATCTCTAATTTGATTGTTATAAAGATGTTGGATTTTTATTTATATACATATCAAAATATAATCGGTTTTCGAGTATAATTGAATAAATAATGAAAATGTTCAAAGGATAATGAATAAAACAAATGATTACATTAAATGCTTGTTACTATTCTGTCTTCAGTCTTATAACTAGGCATAAAATAGTTTAAGTAATTTCAATGCAAAAACATTTGAATTCTATTCGTTACTATAGGGTTTGATATAAATAGGGGGGGCGAACGCCGGAACACCCTTGTGGTGATCCCTGGGCAACAACGGTTACTGAGAACCTTCGGGTTTTCCCGTTGGCAATACCCGGCGCGTTGGGGGTCGGCCATGGGGGTTTAGTGAGTAGTGAGTAGAAGTCTCACATAACAATCTCCATCATCCCTCGGTTGGAGGTGTGTATCCATGAGAATTCATAAGGTTAAAAAAAAGGGTTTGATATAAATACAACTTATTAGATCATATGAATTATGTGTAATATCAGGACATTCAAATATAGTATAAAAAGGTATGAATAAATAAATATATATATATATATATATTAATTGTGACTTCAATCTTTCATCAGACCTATTTTGAAAGATTTCTTAAGTTGAAATTGCGTTCACAACAACCTTGAGGGTTTATATTATCATCTTATATCTCGTGCAGTATAACAGAAAGTCCTTTTGTCGTGAAATTTGTACGAATACAAAGCGAATGCTAAAGGGTTATGTTTGAGTTTTAAGAACCCATACTCTAATCAATAAATTAAAATTGTCTCACGTACTTGTTACAAATGTAGCTCAATGGAATATTAGAGAAAGTAAATAATAATAAAAGAGAATCCATGAAATTTCTGGCCATATCTTTTTTGTGAACCTATTCTTTGCAATAATATAACTAAAGTTTGAAGTTTCGTAAGTATCAAGTATACCTATTACAACTAAAAAAACATTTACATTAAAGGTAAATATAAACATTTCAATAAAATCCGTTCTGTAATGCGCATCTTAACAAACCGATACAACAGGTTAACAGAAAAATGACTATTATTTATTTTTTTTGAAACATCAATATAAAATTATGTATTATCTAAAAAAAACAATACTATTTAGATATATTTATTATATACAGCATAACTTTATATACACCACTATTTTATTTAAAATATTATCTAAATAAATATAATTGTGGCCTGTGTTTAAGTAAAAAGAGCAATTTTACTGAATAGTTGGACTATATTATGTAATTCCTTTAGGATTAGGATCAAACTGCACAAAGCAGTCAGAGTATAATTTGCTCTCTTGAAATATACATTTTGCTTTAGTTTGAGTATTTACTCAATTAATCTACAACTAGAACGATTTTAGAAATTTGAAAGGCGACTCAGTAACTACATGTATATTTAAACAAAGCTTACGTGTCATTGAACATATTAAAGCATAATAGTACGCTGTCTGTTTGTATGTACGTCACAAATACGGTGGTTTAGTAATGACGATCAAAATGGCGGAGCCGGTAATGGCACATTGGTTTTCGTTCATCCGTATTATAGGGCTGTGAATCATGAATTTGTGTTTCAATTTAACTGTTTCTGTGATGTGATTAGTTTGTTTATTATTTTTTTTCCTGTTATAATCTAGTAGTTATTGTATTTAAAAGTCTTTACGTTATTATTTTCATCCAACCCTAATTTTATGATTCTTCTTCTTATGTTTTAAACTTATTACTATGTATTAAACCGACTACGGACCTGCATTTTGTTTAATATGGATTTACATGATTGATCATGCCTCATTTTAAATTATATTTCTCCAACTAGTAAGTATTAAATAAATTAGTATTAAATTCATTAATAGTTCGAGTTCTTTGAAAGATTTGTATTACCTATTATCCATTTTTTTTGAATAAATAATTGTTTCATACTAAAAATCTTCATCGCAGCTTCGAGCAAGAACAAAGTAATTTAAAAAAATGGAATATTATTACTTAAAATATTTTTATTCTTAAAAACATATAATGTGGTTTGATTTGATATAGTTCCACTAACCATAACCGACTTCGAAATTCTCACAAAATATTGTAGCTTTTAATTACAAAAAATAAAAAATACTGAGACGATAATCTTTAACTATACTGAGTTTGAACAAAATCTTTTTTTGTGACTCAAGAACACAAAAATATACAAATACTAAAATAAATTTAATTAGTAAATGGTTTGTTGTTAAAACGGTTATTGTAACATATAACATATAATTACAACGCCAACGTAATCGGCTTTGTTGTTAAATTATTAGTAAACTGAAAATCATATAATGCTAATTTATAGTTCTGATTTCATTTTAAAATTAAGCGCGATTGGGATTCAATTTTACTTAACGGTTTCCATTGGTTTATATATATTTATAATCCATTAAGATATTTTTGACACAACATATATAGTATAGTATAGTATAGTATACATATAATATACATATAATATATAGTTCATTCACGGACTGGCGGACTGGTGATGTGCAGCAGCTTCTGAGCGCGTCGCTAAGGTTCTAGTGGTGATGTGAGTGAGGCGTCTTCAGAGGTCTCATAAAGATTTTCTTCATTCATCGTTGTATACACGTTGTTTACACAGTGTACGAACTTACTGTATCAGAATGTATGTAAGTTGAGTATTGTTAGAGTCCTTTATATTATCAATTTCCAACTAAATAAATAAATATTATTTTTACGATGTAATAAGTTTCCCACCCTATCAGTGACTCCTTTGAAGTAATGTAAGTAAATGGTTGAGCGTCCTGTCTCTAATATAGGATTGGTATTCTTAAATTTACGAGTCTGACACTATGCCACGAATTGTACCCATTACTTTCTTATATCTTTCTGACGTGTTTAAGTCCGACATATACGTACTAAGTTTCACGAAAATCTTCTCCTATTTGCGCATACAGTTTTTAGGAATAAAATCTATTACATTCTATGTGACATAAGAAAAATATATATTATAAAAGCACCATGGATACATGCATACGTAATTAAAGAATTTAATTGAATTGACTTCCATTGTTAAAATTAGAAAGTTTATATTAGTCAATCTCTAAGCTGCGTCATAACCATATATAATATATTATTATTTACTAATGTGTACTATTAGATTAGGAATATACTATTAGATTAGGAATATACTATTAGATTAAGAAAACTATGGGAGAAAAGATAACCGTTGTGCATCAGTTTGTACGAAACGTGTATTTAATTATGTAAGCAATAAGTATAGATAACACGAGCCTTACGTATATAATGACTATTTTAAAGCTATTTCGTGCTTAAGCTACGAACTTAGTGTTCGTTACATTTTAGAAAATGTATGGCCTTACCGCAAGATCTTTCGAAAATTTTCGTTGACAACAATGATCTAGTTTTTTTCAAAACATTACAATCAATTCACCCGACAATTCATATTTAATATTATATTGATTAGAAAATCACTATGAGCTTTTAAATCTCCATTTCCAAATTGGGAGCTACACAATTACACAATTAAGAGACAAATGAACTTAAGTGTTGACGTACGAAATTCTTTTTTTTACGACAGAGCAAACCCTAAGCTTCCAAACTAACCATAACAATAAATTGTGATAACGTTTGACCTTCTTTAGACAGAAACACTTGGCGAAGTTCCAATTAGAGTTCATAAATTCGTTTAACGATCACTGATCATCTTATTTATTTTATTTACTATGGCCTGGTTTAATAAAGTTAATTTTCAAAATTAAAAAATAATAATTATATAAAATATACAAATTAAAAGAGTAATACCAGTAAGAAATTTTACGAACGGACGATGATAAATGACTATTTGTTACTTTAATGAGCGGATATGGGTGTGTGAGTAGAGTGGAGTGACTGAAAGAATATTATATCCTACGTCTTCTATATGTATTTCAGTGTTAATATTTTTTTTGTTTTTATTCTAATAAAGATAATAATTTCATATTAGCAGCTGTATTTTTTTTGTAAAATTTTAATTTCTAATGTTTTTTTAGGAAAAAGCGTTAAAAGAGAAATTTGTACGTAAAGTTCTAGTTTTTGATTACTGGAACTATTCATATTGCTATTTTGTATTTGCGAGATCTATTTTTTATCTTTAAATATGTATACCTATATTATTTCTATATTCTTCAATGATCTATTTTAATAATAACTAACCTCACTGTGTTGATTAATCCAAAGATGTCATAAATCCCAAAGTATTGTATTCAAACCAAATTAAAAATAACTTATAATTGGTTATTGACATGTCTAACTATTGTTAACTTTGTTTTATCTAGTATTTTTAAATAAACATTGTAAACAAGAACGTGGGTAATATTTAATTTAAGCATTGTAAAAGCATAATTTATATATAGTTGCCCAGTATTTCATATATAGTTGCTTGAAATCAGCGTTGCAAAGTTCAAAAACCACAAAATCTAAACATTTCCCTACCTTTGGTGTATACTCACTCGTAATTTTAATATAATTTCTGAGCTATTTCTCATCTTAATACCACTGAGCTTTTATAAAGCTCTCTCATCTGCGTATCTTTTAATTTTAATAAGATGTGTAAGTATTATTTAGCCGTTTTTGAAATCATTATTTATCATGATTATTCATGAACTTAATTATTGAAATAATAAAAACTGTATGCTTATTACTTTTAAGATGCATACTACCATTTACCACAAAAGGATTAGCAACAAATCTAGTAAGGAAAGATTCTATATGCTCTTTAGAACATGTGCGTGTGAACGCATAATCTTGAGTTATTCATGCGCATGAATAACTCAAGTTATTTTATAATTAAAGTTTACATGTAACAAATATTTGAATAAAGCATAATATTAAGCTACTAGTATATAACAAAACACTTGCATGCAGCTTTAAAAAAGTTTTAAAACTTTACTGCTTTCACATATAGTCTTTACCCCAAGTATTTGAAATAAGAGTGTTAATTCTAAAAAAATGCATTTTAGTCTTTCACGCTTATAAAATAAAGGCGAAATTTGTATTAAAGTTTATTTGATTATGTATTTAACATGTTTTGAGTAGTTTTTGCGCATTCATTTAGAAGCGCAAAGCTTTGAATTTCCATGTAAAACCTTTTAGGTTATAGTTGCATCATCGGCTTCTTTTTCAAACAAAAATAAAAGTAACGAATGTTTAAAAAAATACCTATTAATTGCATCTAAAACACATTAACAATGTATAACTCTTGTGCATTGTTTAATATTTAATTTGTTCAGAATTTTACTTTATATTTCAGAAATACTAGACTAATTTATCATCTTTACTACTCCTTTTCTTTCCGTTTCCGTTGGAAAAAATGCGTTACACATTCCCGTCGGCCAGGATGGTGATGACCGAGAGGGAATGTAGGACTACCCGGCAGCATAGAGGACGCATACCATTTTTAAGGCTACCTACTAAAACAACCAACGGTCGATCTCATTGCCAGAGTGAGACGCCACGAGATCGTTTTCACACTGACCGTGACTCTCCCAGCGGAGCACCCTGTATACCTTTACTACTCCCAAAGAGTCGGTTTAAGTTTTTAAAATACTCACGTAACCGTTCACTTTGTTCTAAAGATAACTTACAACTAAGTATTCCTTCTCATTCTAAAATTGCTTGCCTTCATCTCTTCTACCTTCGATGCTTTTATTATCTTCATTATAAACTATTATTGTTTTACTATAATAATACAAATACTTCTAACAGCATTGTACATAAATAGAGAATATTGTATTTATGTATTATGCAGTTACAATGTGTATTTTAACATATTTTTTTTATATTAAAATGGAGCAAAGTACCCTGCAGTTCACCTGATATGAAATAATTATCACTGCCCCAGGTCTCTGGCAATATCAAGGATGAACAAGAACATTGGCAATCTTGGAGGAGGAAAAGCGCCCATGTCGTATTACTCTGAAAACAACGCCAAAAGAAATCTTTTTAACTCTTATGTGCTTTGTGGTAGAAAGTATGTTAAAAGCCGCACTATTGAGAAATAGTAGACGGTGAAAGAAATCGTGAAACTGAAAATTGTTTGATATTTCTAGACCCAAAACGGTGATACTGGGCGAGGTATAGAATGTTCTTGACGAGCAGTGACACGAAAAATGTGATATTCTTAGTATTAAGCGAAAAAACTTTTGTCTTTGAGATTAAACTTTTCAAGGTTCAGTTCAGTTCAGTTTATCATATTCTAAAATCTTAAGGAAATTTCTACATAAGTTCTTTTGACGTTCGTTGACGTTTTCCAAGGCCAATAGAGAGTTGTGCAAAATGATAAAATGCACAAAATGTGCACAAAATGGTAGATGCACAAAATGTCCTGATCCAGATCTGGTTTGTTTACTGTTGGGGTGCTACGTCCGCACCCCAACCAGTGGATAGATCGGCGACACGTGACGTTTCCTCGGGGCACGGATGCTTCTTGGGGTATCTACACAAGGTGGCGAGGAGAGAGGCGAACTCCTGGGGTCACCACTTTGATGAGCCGTGGGACTCAGCTCGTCATACCCTGGAGGAGTGTGTGGCATGGGATCGCCAGCGAGAAGAGCCGGCGGTCGTGGTCGGCAGCAGTGTCTCGCTAACAAGCGTCATTTCAAAGATGTTCGACAGCGAGGATGTTTGGGTCGTCATGGCCTCCTTCTACGAGCAAGTCATTGCCGCAAAGGAAACCGTGCAGCGGATCAGGGAACTACCCTCTACCGATAAGCCACTCCGTAGGGGTAGGCGGAGAACAAGGAGGCGGAAGTATGCCCGCCGCTTCCTTCCCCAGCCGTAGTGTCTAGGTAGAAGGGATCCCTCTCACCTACCGCCTACATCGTCAGGGTGCTCTAAGTTTCTTGAGGCACCCTCATTTTGCCTCATTTACCGTCGGGGCATCACGATGAATACGTAAGCGATCCCGTGACGTCCCATTAAGGCGATGAAGGCAACCGTTGGTTTTTTAGTGGGTAGCCTTAAAACTGGCAGCGTCATCTATGCTGCTGGGTAATCCCACACTACCCCCTGATCATCACCTTCTCGGTCGATGAGTATCCGTAACGAATTTTTCCAACGCAAAATAAAATAATAATAAAAAAAAATCATATAAACGCCCTGTGATCGGTTTCAAATCCCAGGTACCATCTCCTTAACCTAAGGACGGTTCACGAGTCGTATTTAGCGGCTGCTATAACTGACGCTTTGAACTAGCAATCTGCCCATTGATTTGCACTGGAGTTTGGTATCCATACCCTGCAGTATCACTTCAGTGACTGTGGATGCAGTTGGAAGGCGGTAGTCACTAGAATCACTTAAAGGGAAGCGTCGACAGTTACCTGGTAGTTCTCGAAATATTGATTACACAGAAAAAGATCTAGCAACGAGCAACGAATTAGGATAGATCATTGGCTATTGAAAAGTATTGTATCATATAAATTATGTAGTATAAATTTAAAGTTATGTGTAGAGTGTACATTTCTTATTTAGTACTTGATACGCTATAATCAAGAATACGTTAAAATATTTACGGTATAGGAGTTTTAACCAAAGTAATCTATCTTATTTGATGTAAACTAAATTTTTACATCAAATAAATTGATAAAACATTAAATAATGGCGGAAGAGGTGTAGGATTGATATTTACATTACATATATTAATAAACAAATTTTGTAAATTTTTTAAAAGGCCTCTTAATAAAATATTGGCGATTACTCTGCCAGGAATTCATTATGACTGAGTACGAAATATAACACCACAAAATTATTAACTTCAATTCTAAATTTCAGCTGGCAGATTACGACACTGACACTGAGATTAATCGTGATAAAAGTTAATATCCTTTTATATATAGCTAAAATTTGGGTCTATTACTAAAAAAAAGGTTTATTAAACTTTTTTTTTAGTTTATCACATAGTGTTCATTTTAATATTTTAGTAAGCGAAATATACTTTATCATAACCAAAAATTCCTTGTTATTAAGAAAATTTCCTTAGAATTTATCAATGTGTGTAAAAAATATATAAATTGTTTGTACTTATAACTGTTTACTTGTTTTTTTAATGTTATTAGTATGAATCAATATATAATTTAATAGGCATGTAAGAAGATAAACTAACATTAGAATCGACATTTACTTATATATAGAGCTGTTTAGCTTAGCACCTATAAATTTAATTTAAAAGTTAATTCATATTGTTTGTTAAGCAAAAGTACAAAACTTATTCTTGTATCGAAATGTGGGTAAGTGTAATGTTGTTTAAGGTTCTGTAAGGTGCGACAGCAATAGATTCTTAATTTAATAGAATATAATGAGGTTTCACAATTTTATAAAATAATTGAATAAATTTGAATGAATATTACCATCATGCATTTAATATTGTATAATAAAAATATACTAAGCGATTAATATTAAACATTGCATAGACAAATGAATAGAATTACGTTTCTTATATCATGATGGTCCATAAGAGTCCATATAGGTATATTATTAGAATAATATAGTACTTCATTCCACTATTGTTTTATATAATTACATTTATTCCTTATGCTTTTAAATATTATCTTAAAAAAGGTACGTCATTACTATTGAAATATTTAGTTTCGAAATGAAACTACTAATTATTGTACCTTTACTTATAAAAAAATATCTACCCCCTCTAATAAAATATTGTAGATTTTACAATATTATATAATAAATTAACTTAAAATATAAATCATTTCCATAAACCCATTGAAATTAAATAATCTATCATTGACTAACAGATTTTATAACAGAGTTATTACTTAAATAAATGTAGTAGCTAATATTAAACTCCCCATCGAATACAGGTATTATAAAAGTTGATTTATACGAGATTTTTTGCATTTCTTTGAAAAAAAAAAACACTTGCACAAGTAGATCGTTTGTGTGACCCACATGTCGAGAGCACTAGTCCATAGATAGATTCATGTACCGTTTTTTATTGTGCAACATGATTCTAGGCTAATGAATACAATTATTTCATGTTTTATTTTAGAATCCAATCGCCATAATCAGAGAACCCACTATCGCTCTCCATATTTCATATTTCATAGGCACATCAACAAATATGAAATATGACCTTAAAAAAGGTAGGGAGTAAGGAGAGAAGATATATAATTCGGAAAGGTTATTTATACTATCAGATGTATAGTATTGAAATAAGAACACTGTTATAGATTCAAACAATTACGAAGTCATACAACTAGCGTGTAAGTAAATAATACTTATTCATCCCCATAATACGGTTGAACGAAAACCAATGTACCATAACAGTGCCATTGTGTACGTCCAATACTAAACCGCTTCATTTGTGACGCATATACATTAAATAAATAGTTTTTTATATTACTTAAAAAATGATAGGTAGGTATTAAGTATTTGCTATATTTCTATATTCCTAACCGCTAAACAAACGGCCCATCTAACAAGTACAAGAATCTGTTTTAAAATAAGTGATCATATCAAAATGTATGAACAGAAGCTGTGTGTATATGAATGGACATATAACACAATAGCACAATTGATTAAATGTTGAAGACCTAATTCCATAGTTTGCGAGCTCGAGATCTCTTTGTTTTGATTAACTTTTAATCCTGTATTTATTTTAAATTGTAACTGTTTTTTACAACAAATTAATTTGTTAAAATTAAAAAAATTAATTTAAAGTCCTTTGTGCTATGCAAACAAGTTTACAATGACTACGCTTTGAACTACTTGATTCGCTACAATTAAGACTGCGGTAGAGTATGGCGTGAGAGTTATACGCAAAGTATGGCATGAGAGTTTAGACAAATTGAAGTGAAATTACTGAATAAGTAATAAAATGAAGTCCAACTAACTAGATTCCAACTTAATTTAACATAATTATTATCATAAACAGTAAAAGGATAAAGTTCTTTGTACATTAAAAATATAAAATAGAATCTATTAGTATTGATAATATAACTTGAACCTATTTTTTTAATTTCATGATTTATTAAAATTGATATGTCAACAAACATAAAAATCGTCAATATTTTAAAAATATACACTATAAACAAAAAAATGTTATTATTATTTAAATCCAGGGAGTAACGGGACGATTTCCGAGAAATTGTAGTTGAGAGTCTTGCCCGTCAATAATACGTTTAATTAGAATTTTTAAGTATTTGTTTCGGTTAGTACAACTTTTTCATATGATTTTATACTGCAATAGTTCAAAAAGTGGGTGAGGTTTATTTTAAAGGATCCTAAGTTATGTTTTTTACATACAGAAAAAGATGTTTATAAAAAAGATGCAAGATACATCGCGTACATACATACATTAGTAGCAACACAGTACCTTATTGATAAATCAGCGTGACCGTTTCCAACAGTTACAGTTAGATTTAAAAAATATGCTTTCAATGCTTATTATTGACATTCAGGTTGGACACAGGCAGTATATTATCTGTTTAAATCTATGTAATGTTCGTGGAAAGCCAATCTGCAAAGTGGTTTTTAGCAAACTAAAAAACGGTCGAGCGAATGCGGACCAACACTGGCTTATGCAGTCCACGAGGTCAGAATCAGGGGAATCAGCGGTCATTTTGTAAAGAAATAATTACTTAAAATCTAACATTAAACTACTAAGTTAGAGTTTCAGCGTTAGTATTTTTCTTAATGAGAACATATTGTATATTAAACTTAAGCAACTATGGATTGGAATGTATTAGTACATTGGTATTGAATTTTTAATATTTATCACAACTAAGAATAATTAAGCTTTTTTTTTAACGTCAGGAACCGATCATGTGTACACACCTCCAATCAGCGGATGATGGTGGTGGTTATGTGAGACATCTACTTACTAAACCTGACGGTTTTACCGCCATCTAATGGGACACCACGGGATCGCGTTCGCACTCACCGCGGCGCCCCGTTGTGAAACACGGAAAGGGCACGCCGCAACGAGGAGCACCCACCCCGCAACGAGGAGCACCCACCCCTTTTATGCAGGCTTGATAAATTGTGGAGGCTTTCCCCCCACCCAAGCCTGCTTCGTCTGAAAGAGACCGAGACCTCCCTTCTAGCCAGACTCGGTCTCAGGTAATCAGGTGGGTAACCCGACTCAACCATCATCGACCGTGTCCAGCTCCGTCGCGGTTGTCTGACCGAGATGAGACAACAAGTCACGCCCCCTAGAAGAGCAGACTCTCGATACGACCCAGCGGCTACAGCGGATTTGGTCAAGCCGCGTACCATGCGCCGGGCCGCACTAAAGCCCGCTCAAGGCAGAAGACCCAACGTCGAACCCAACAAGTTTCACCACGCTCAGCTAACCATCGCCAAGCGCAACCGTGACATCGCAATCGGCAATTATCTGCCGGGGCAATGTCCCGGACTGTCTTTCCACCAAGCACTGTCATAAAAGTGCTTGGTAGAAAGAGGTCTAGACCCTAACCGCTGCAGTCGGCCTCTCCCTCAGCAAAAAAGAAATCACCACATACTTCCCCCATACAATCACGGGACCACTCCACAGTTCACTCTGCTATCAGAAAAATGCCAGGAGCGACCCCACAGCTAAACCCGGCGAAGAGAACCTGCGTCCTCCCACTAGCCAGCCAGTCATAGACCGGGCACGAACCCCCATGACCAACCCCCACCGCGCCAGGTATCAACCAACGGGTGAATCCGAAGGTTCTTAATAACCGTTGTTGCCCAGGGAGCACCATGAAGAGGTTCCCGGCGTTCTTAACTTTTTTTTTTATTTCGTTGGAAAAATGCGTTACGCATTACCGTAGGTCAGAAATGTGATGGGGTATGTGGGACTACCCGGCAGCATAGACGACGCTAGCATTTTTAAGACTACCCACTAAAAAACCAACGCTTGACCTCATCGATTTGGTGGGACGCCTTGGGATCGCTTTCACTCTCACCGTGACGCCCCGGCAGAACCCCACATATGAGGGTGCCTCGATCAACTTAGAGCACCTTCATATGGGTCCTAAATTGATCGGAACTTAAATTATCTATATATGTAAGGTAACATATATTACCTTATAGGTACTCGGTCAGACAACCGCGACGGAGCTGGACACGGTCGATGATGGTTGAGTCGGGTTACCCACCTGATTACCTGAGACCGAGTCTGGCTAGAAGGGAGGTCTCGGTCTCTTTCAGACGAAGCAGGCTTGGGTGGGGGGAAAGCCTCCACAATTTATCAAGCCTGCATAAAAGGGGTGGGTGCTCCTCGTTGCGGGGTGGGTGCTCCTCGTTGCGGCGTGCCCTTTCCGTGTTTCACAACGGGGCGCCGCGGTGAGTGCGAACGCGATCCCGTGGTGTCCCATTAGATGGCGGTAAAACCGTCAGGTTTAGTAAGTAGATGTCTCACATAACCACCACCATCATCCGCTGATTGGAGGTGTGTACCCATTATCGGTTCCTGACGTTAAAAAAAAAGCTTAATTATTCTTAGTTGTGATAAATATTAAAAGTTCAATACCAATGTACTAATACATTCCAATCCATAGTTGCTTAAGTTTAATATACAATATGTTCTCATTAAGAAAAATACTAACGCTGAAACTCTAACTTCGTAGTTTAATGTTAGATTTTAAGTAATTATTTCTTTACAAAATGACCGCTGATTCCCCTGATTCTGACCTCGTGGACTGCATAAGCCAGTGTTGGTCCGCATTCGCTCGACCGTTTTTTAGTTTGCTAAAAACCACTTTGCAGATTGGCTTTCCACGAACATTACATAGATTTAAACAGATAATATACTGCCTGTGTCCAACCTGAGGTCCGAGGTACTGAAGAATATCTAAAGAAGTTTGCATTTGTTTCTGAAAAACTAAGGCACTTTGATGTGTTATCAAAAAATCGTTCAAGTACACTAAGACTCTTATACCTCTGTGACGTAATGTCTCGGCAACCCAATTTGTTAGAATGGAAAAAGTCTTTGGGGCTGTGCTTAAACCAAAAGGTAGGCAGGTCATTTGTAAGAGTTTGTTTTTGTAGATTAGACGTAGATATCGCCGGTACACACTGGATATTTTCAAGTGAAAATAGGCCTGGTTTAAGTCTATTTTGTACATCCAATCCCTTGGTTGTAGGAAATTCGAAACTTTGTTCATATT
This sequence comes from Napeogenes sylphis, assembly GCA_959347405.1. Lineage (NCBI taxonomy): Eukaryota > Metazoa > Arthropoda > Insecta > Lepidoptera > Nymphalidae > Napeogenes > Napeogenes sylphis. The sequence goes on along the minus strand of OY365780.1, from coordinate 31,980,645 downwards.
TATAAGGTGAAATCTTTCGGGTTTTATAAATTTGTTCAATGCCTTCAAGTTGAAAATTGGACGGAAGGATGCGTCGCTTTTGGGCACTAGAAAGACATTCGAGATGAAAATGGGGGTCAAAGATGTCGAGATGAAAATGGGGTCAAAGATGCAATTCCGTCATTTCCTTGGATACAGGAGTTGAATGCAGACCTTTTAAATTTGGAATAGAAAGAGGGGGTTTCTGAAAGAAAGGTGTTCGATAGCCTTTTATTAATTTTAAAATTATTGCAGGCGCCCCTATTGTCTCCCACTTTTGGCAAAAATCTGCCAATTGACCGGCTCGAAATGACTTCGAGTCATTGGTTAAGACGTATGTTGTTAAACTGACCTGCATGGGAAGAGAGACCTCTCCCCTACTACCTCTTTGTGCACCACGGGGACTCGAGCCTCTATTTGGAAAGGACTTCTTTCCATGATTATAGCCTTTGTTATTAAAGTAACTATTTTTGTTTGCAAGGTACATATTTCTCGAGTATGGTACAGCATTATTTATGGATCCAGATGGAACATGATTATAGTTACTAGTATGAGCATCCCTCGAGGATACCGAATATTTTTTCTCTATGGCAGAACCTCTCGAAGGTTGGTTATAAGCTTTATGAACAGGATCAGGTTTAAAAGGCCAGAAAACCTTTCTGAAACCACCAAATTTTTCTAAAGTTAAAGAAAAAGTATCGACCTCGAAAATGTGTGTAGTTGAAGGTGGGATCTTTTTAAGAGTAAGCCTATTAACAGGGTCTTTAACATATTTAAGGATTGCATCCCTCCTAACTTCTATGATTTCCGATCTGTGACCACAAACTAATTGCAAAAGATCGGTTGAAACTTTATAACATTCCCCTTTTTGAAAAACTTCTTCTAATTTGGCCTCTAATGTACTTAAACAACTTGTTTCATTTTTAGCCCAAAAAATCAAACTCCGAATATTATCCTGCAAGGATTCTTTTTGTTTAAGAATACAAAAGGTTAAGGCAGCATATGCTTTATCAGCTTTAGCCAAATGTGTAAAAGAATCGTAAGATTTAATTTTATTATTTGCTTCAAGATCTACAAATCCAAGGAAATGATTATAATCTTTTTGGGCATCAGCATACCTCACTTCAGACCAATCGGCGGTGCCAAAATGCTGTACATGTTCTAACATATTTATAAAGTTGCTAGTGGTTCTAGGTACAGAGGGTTCTTTTAACTTGGTACTTATATCAAAGATAAATTCGCGCCAGGAAGAACAGAATTTTGCTCATTGATGTCTATATCCTCATAAAGTTCCCCACTAACCCCCGAACAAATTGAAACAAGGTCTGGAGCCATATTATTGTTATAGAAGGTGAACTAATTAAATTTCGTAACTCACCGATGTCCTTGCTCAGTTGGCTTATCTTAGAGCGTCGACTCTTTATTCTTTTGACGGTGACGACGACGTTATTTCCGGGTTTTGGAATTTGAGGAGGAAGAGCTACTCAAAATAGAACTACTAGACGAGTTACTGGAGCTACAGCTACGGGAGCGTTTTTGTGAGCGCACACCACTTGGCCCAGCCACCGCCTCTCTAATATGAGATATATTATTCTCACTCATACTGTAAATATACATAACAAATATATGATTAACCAACTCTTAAATGTAAAAAAACCATTAGTAATAAGAAATTAAATCGCTTCGAATCGAAAACGAAAATTGAAAACTTAGTAGAATACCAAATGAAATGTTTAAAATAATACGTTCAATATTTATGACAAGAATCTTTACAATCCAAAATTTTTATTACGTGGGTAGTTGTAAAATGTGCACAAATTAGTATCATAGTTAATTAATATGAGTTTAATGAATGAATGAAATTAATATGAGGGTACTTACGTAATTTTCGCAATAGAACAACCTCAATAGAGTAAGGTTAAAAACCACAAAACTTTTTTCACACTTTTTATTTAAGCACAATTCACTTTTTAAATTCAGTTTATAATTACACGGTAACATAAACGGTGCAGACTGTACATTAATATACTACGGGAATCGAAACGCCAATGAGTAAAACAACGCTATACCCGATATTTTATAGGAATGAGTAGCGCCACTGTCGAGACAACGGAAACATCAAATTGAAGTCAAAAACAATCAAATTGAAGTCAAAAACAATCAAATTGAGTCAAAAAACAACTAGAATCGAAGAAGCCTACGGGAAACGGAAGTGCCTATCTCATGTATAAGCTTCGAATTACGGTCAAGTAGTTTAATAACAAATTATTAGGAGGTCAAATCTGAGAACGATATATTATTTTAGTCACTGTTCGTAAAGATTGCACTTTAACACTAAGATTGCACAGACTCGGTTTTACATAAATTTATTTCATGAATTTAGTAAACCAAGCCATAGTAAATAAATGAAATAAGACAATCGACAATCAGTGATCATTAAACGAATTCATGAACCCTAATTGGAAGTGTGCCAACTGTTTCTGTCTAAAGAAGGTCAAACGCAATCACAATTTATGGTTATGGTTAGTTTGGAAGCTTAGGGTTAGCTACGTCATAAAAAAAACGAATTTCATACATCAACATTAAGGTTTATTAGTCTTTACTTTATTAGTATTGTGCAATTTGAAAATGGAGATTTGGAGGCTCTTAATGATTTTTTAATCAATATATCATTATATCATAATAGTTTTACAATACTTGAGCATTATTAGTTTCAAAAGATCTATGTATTTTGTAAAATGTATTCACTATTCACTTCGTAATTTAGTTACAGTTAATAATATGACATCAAAATAGTGATTATAATATATATTTTTTTTTAATAATAATAATAATCTTTATTTCTTTTATAAAAATTACATTTTACATAAACTGAGGCTTGAACCCTCTTTTAAGCATATTTAATGCTTGTATTAGAGGGATCAGTATAAGATAAAAGATCAGTACAAATGATCATTTATTTTTTAAATAGATATAAAAATAATGTTCTTTATTGCACTCCAAATAACAATTAAGTAAGAACAAAAATAATAACAACTATGAATGTAACAGAAACCTATAAATAATTTTGGACATATTAAAGCATACTTTACATGTTTCATATAAACTGATGCATAACGATTATCCTCTCACCTATATGTTTTCTCACCAATTGTTTACATTGGTATATAATAATATATTATATATAGTTACGGCGCAGTTGTAAGATTGACTGAGTTATACTTTGCAGCTGCTTTCACTGGTGAAACTTAATCCAATTAAACTGTTTAATTACGCATGCATCCAGGTTGTTGATATACATTTTACTAATGTCACGTAGAATGGATCGGACACAAATTATATTGTTCAGTTAGTATAATCGATTTTATTCCTAAAAACTATATGCACAGATAAGAGAAGATTTTTTTATTGATCAACTTTTGTTAACTCAGTTCATCAACTAATTGTTGTATTTATTCTAAGACTACGCAATTTTATAATAGACAAATTAATTAGAAATGAAAAAAGTGGGGTTATCGGTTTAAGTTCAACAACAAATACACAAAATCCATACTAGCTTTTGCAGATGATCTTGCGATACTGACACGTAAACCAAAACAATGTCGGGTACTTTTAAATATAGTTGAGGATTTCTGTACGTGGACGGGCGGATTGAGGACAAAACCAAGTAAATGTTTTAGTCTGTGTCTGGGTAGACGGAATACCAAATATACTATAGTAGGGTATACTATAGTAGGCTACGGTATATATAAACTTAAACCGATAACCCCACTTTTTTCATTTCTAAATAATTTGTCTATTAAAATATTAATGACTATTGACTATTTACGTGTCAGTATCGCAAGATCATCTGCAAAAGCTAGTATGGATTTTGTGTATTTGTTGTTGAACTTAAACCGATAACCCCACTTTTTTCATTTCTAATTAATTTGTCTATTATAAAATTGCGTAGTCTTAGAATAAATACAACAATTAGTTGATGAACTGAGTTAACAAAAGTTGATCAATAAAAAAATCTTCTCTTATCTGTGCATATAGTTTTTAGGAATAAAATCGATTATACTAACTGAACAATATAATTTGTGTCCGATCCATTCTACGTGACATTAGTAAAATGTATATCAACAACCTGGATGCATGCGTAATTAAACAGTTTAATTGGATTAAGTTTCACCAGTGAAAGCAGCTGCAAAGTATAACTCAGTCAATCTTACAACTGCGCCGTAACTATATATAATATATTATTATATACCAATGTAAACAATTGGTGAGAAAACATATAGGTGAGAGGATAATCGTTATGCATCAGTTTATATGAAACATGTAAAGTATGCTTTAATATGTCCAAAATTATTTATAGGTTTCTGTTACATTCATAGTTGTTATTATTTTTGTTCTTACTTAATTGTTATTTGGAGTGCAATAAAGAACATTATTTTTATATCTATTTAAAAAATAAATGATCATTTGTACTGATCTTTTATCTTATACTGATCCCTCTAATACAAGCATTAAATATGCTTAAAAGAGGGTTCAAGCCTCAGTTTATGTAAAATGTAATTTTTATAAAAGAAATAAAGATTATTATTATTATTAAAAAAAATATATATATTTTAATCACTATTTTGATGTCATATTATTAACTGTAACTAAATTACGAAGTGAATAGTGAATACATTTTACAAAATACATAGATCTTTTGAAACTAATAATGCTCAAGTATTGTAAAACTATTATGATATAATGATATATTGATTAAAAAATCATTAAGAGCCTCCAAATCTCCATTTTCAAATTGCACAATACTAATAAAGTAAAGACTAATAAACCTTAATGTTGATGTATGAAATTCGTTTTTTTTATGACGTAGCTAACCCTAAGCTTCCAAACTAACCATAACCATAAATTGTGATTGCGTTTGACCTTCTTTAGACAGAAACAGTTGGCACACTTCCAATTAGGGTTCATGAATTCGTTTAATGATCACTGATTGTCGATTGTCTTATTTCATTTATTTACTATGGCTTGGTTTACTAAATTCATGAAATAAATTTATGTAAAACCGAGTCTGTGCAATCTTAGTGTTAAAGTGCAATCTTTACGAACAGTGACTAAAATAATATATCGTTCTCAGATTTGACCTCCTAATAATTTGTTATTAAACTACTTGACCGTAATTCGAAGCTTATACATGAGATAGGCACTTCCGTTTCCCGTAGGCTTCTTCGATTCTAGTTGTTTTTTGACTCAATTTGATTGTTTTTGACTTCAATTTGATTGTTTTTGACTTCAATTTGATGTTTCCGTTGTCTCGACAGTGGCGCTACTCATTCCTATAAAATATCGGGTATAGCGTTGTTTTACTCATTGGCGTTTCGATTCCCGTAGTATATTAATGTACAGTCTGCACCGTTTATGTTACCGTGTAATTATAAACTGAATTTAAAAAGTGAATTGTGCTTAAATAAAAAGTGTGAAAAAAGTGTTTGTGGTTTTTAACCTTACTCTATTGAGGTTGTTCTATTGCGAAAATTACGTAAGTACCCTCATATTAATTTCATTCATTCATTAAACTCATATTAATTAACTATGATACTAATTTGTGCACATTTTACAACTACCCACGTAATAAAAATTTTGGATTGTAAAGATTCTTGTCATAAATATTGAACGTATTATTTTAAACATTTCATTTGGTATTCTACTAAGTTTTCAATTTTCGTTTTCGATTCGAAGCGATTTAATTTCTTATTACTAATGGTTTTTTTACATTTAAGAGTTGGTTAATCATATATTTGTTATGTATATTTACAGTATGAGTGAGAATAATATATCTCATATTAGAGAGGCGGTGGCTGGGCCAAGTGGTGTGCGCTCACAAAAACGCTCCCGTAGCTGTAGCTCCAGTAACTCGTCTAGTAGTTCTATTTTGAGTAGCTCTTCCTCCTCAAATTCCAAAACCCGGAAATAACGTCGTCGTCACCGTCAAAAGAATAAAGAGTCGACGCTCTAAGATAAGCCAACTGAGCAAGGACATCGGTGAGTTACGAAATTTAATTAGTTCACCTTCTATAACAATAATATGGCTCCAGACCTTGTTTCAATTTGTTCGGGGGTTAGTGGGGAACTTTATGAGGATATAGACATCAATGAGCAAAATTCTGTTCTTCCTGGCGCGAATTTATCTTTGATATAAGTACCAAGTTAAAAGAACCCTCTGTACCTAGAACCACTAGCAACTTTATAAATATGTTAGAACATGTACAGCATTTTGGCACCGCCGATTGGTCTGAAGTGAGGTATGCTGATGCCCAAAAAGATTATAATCATTTCCTTGGATTTGTAGATCTTGAAGCAAATAATAAAATTAAATCTTACGATTCTTTTACACATTTGGCTAAAGCTGATAAAGCATATGCTGCCTTAACCTTTTGTATTCTTAAACAAAAAGAATCCTTGCAGGATAATATTCGGAGTTTGATTTTTTGGGCTAAAAATGAAACAAGTTGTTTAAGTACATTAGAGGCCAAATTAGAAGAAGTTTTTCAAAAAGGGGAATGTTATAAAGTTTCAACCGATCTTTTGCAATTAGTTTGTGGTCACAGATCGGAAATCATAGAAGTTAGGAGGGATGCAATCCTTAAATATGTTAAAGACCCTGTTAATAGGCTTACTCTTAAAAAGATCCCACCTTCAACTACACACATTTTCGAGGTCGATACTTTTTCTTTAACTTTAGAAAAATTTGGTGGTTTCAGAAAGGTTTTCTGGCCTTTTAAACCTGATCCTGTTCATAAAGCTTATAACCAACCTTCGAGAGGTTCTGCCATAGAGAAAAAATATTCGGTATCCTCGAGGGATGCTCATACTAGTAACTATAATCATGTTCCATCTGGATCCATAAATAATGCTGTACCATACTCGAGAAATATGTACCTTGCAAACAAAAATAGTTACTTTAATAACAAAGGCTATAATCATGGAAAGAAGTCCTTTCCAAATAGAGGCTCGAGTCCCCGTGGTGCACAAAGAGGTAGTAGGGGAGAGGTCTCTCTTCCCATGCAGGTCAGTTTAACAACATACGTCTTAACCAATGACTCGAAGTCATTTCGAGCCGGTCAATTGGCAGATTTTTGCCAAAAGTGGGAGACAATAGGGGCGCCTGCAATAATTTTAAAATTAATAAAAGGCTATCGAACACCTTTCTTTCAGAAACCCCCTCTTTCTATTCCAAATTTAAAAGGTCTGCATTCAACTCCTGTATCCAAGGAAATGACGGAATTGCATCTTTGACCCCATTTTCATCTCGACATCTTTGACCCCCATTTTCATCTCGAATGTCTTTCTAGTGCCCAAAAGCGACGCATCCTTCCGTCCAATTTTCAACTTGAAGGCATTGAACAAATTTATAAAACCCGAAAGATTTCACCTTATAAATATGAACAAAGTTTCGAATTTCCTACAACCAAGGGATTGGATGTACAAAATAGACTTAAACCAGGCCTATTTTCACTTGAAAATATCCAGTGTGTACCGGCGATATCTACGTCTAATCTACAAAAACAAACTCTTACAAATGACCTGCCTACCTTTTGGTTTAAGCACAGCCCCAAAGACTTTTTCCATTCTAACAAATTGGGTTGCCGAGACATTACGTCACAGAGGTATAAGAGTCTTAGTGTACTTGAACGATTTTTTGATAACACATCAAAGTGCCTTAGTTTTTCAGAAACAAATGCAAACTTCTTTAGATATTCTTCAGTACCTCGGATAGTGCGTCAACCTCGAAAAGTCGATAACAGTACCTCAAAAAAGTTTAAAATATCTGGGTGTTCTGTGGAAAACCTGGGACAACCGAAAGTCGTTACCAGAGGACAAAATGTTGAAACTTTCGAAACAGGTCTCTCAAATTTCAAATCGGAGGACTGTTAAATTTCGCCAGCTTCATCGTTCCTCGAGGACGGTTAAACCTTCGTCAGCTTCAAAATTTTATGAACGGTATGTTAAATTACCTCAAGAAAAGATTTGTTTTTCCCAAGGCAGTTCAAATCGAGCTAAAATGGTGGATTCAGCACTATCACCTAACATCAATACTGCATCTTACATGTCCGGTACATTTCCTCGTTAGAGACGCATCAACAACATTCCATTAATGGGTTATTGGTCTCTAGAAGAACAAAATCTTCATTGCAATCAAAAGGAGATGCTAGCCATTTTACACGCTGTACAGAATCGATGTAAACCAGTCAAGACGCAGCTGCATACTGATACAGTGCGACAACAAAACTGTCGTATCTTATCTTCAAAAAGAAGGGAGCACAAAATCCAAATGATTGTTGGAAATAACTTGGCGGCTGCTGAGGTTACTAGACCAGAATCAGATTTTGTTCACTATTCACTTCATTCCGGGCAGGTACAACAATCAGGCCGACCACTTGTCCAGGCATCGATGTCCACCAGAATGGCATCTGTCACCGAAATGTCTCCAGGGTATATTCAGGAAATGGGAAACTCCAGTCATCAACCTTTTCGCCTCTCAAAGAGCTCACGTGGTATACAATTATGCCAGTCTTGACTTGAAAGATACCAAGGCTCTATTTCACGATGCCTTCAGCATACCATGGAATTACCCACTAGCGTGGATATTTCCCCCAGCCTTCCTAATACCAAAGGTACTTGCACATCTGAACCAGTCCACAGGTGTGTATCTGATGGTAGTGCCCCGTTGGCAGAAGGTGTTTTGGCGGGTAGATCTCCAAGCGAGGGCCCTCGAAGCACCTTTTGTATTAAAGAATCTGAAGTCGGACCTGATAGACATTTCAACAGGGTTCCCTCCCCCAAATGTGGAACTGACCTTGGAAGTTTGGAAATGTGGGGGTGGTCAAAGGAGGTTCAAGTCTGGAATGCTGGCCAATTGTCTTTATTAAAAAAGTCTTGGCGACAATCTACTTTAAAAACCTACAAAGTAGCATGGGATAGATGGTTATCTTGGGGGAGATTATATCATATAAATTCTAACAGTCCTACAGGCTCTAAACTTGCACAATTTTTAGCAGACTTGCATCTGATACAAAGTTTATCTTACAATACTATCCTGTTACATAAATTTGTTGTTGCCACGCTTTGCAACGCAGATATGTCGAGCCAGTTAAATTCCCATGTCTTAGTTAAACATATTTTAAAATCCATATCATTAAATAATCCCAAATTTTGAAAACCCCCTATTTGGGATATAGAGGATTTAGAAAAAATCTTATCTACATATACAATAGACAAAAGTAATTTTTACCAGACGGCCAGACACATGGCTATTCTTTTACTTTTATGTTTGGGCCGCCGTATTCATGATTTGACTCTACTCAAAGTTGATCCTGAGCACTGTATTATATCTCAAGACAGTATAACCTTATGGCCAGAGTTTGGATCTAAAACAGATAATGATGTCCATAGACAGTCTGGGTGGAAATTATTAGCCTATAAGGAGAAAGTTCAACTTGATCCAGTGTTTTGGACCAAAATTTTAATATCATTATTAGAACATAGAAGAGCAGAGGCAGGAACTTTTAAATTGTTTACAACGATAAAAGGCCCAGCAAAACCAGCTTCACGAGCTGTTGTGGCAGGATGGATTAGACATTTATTTAAAGAAGCGAATATGGGGTTTTCACCGGGAAGTATTCGATCAGCTGTTGCTTCCAAGAATTGGCTTAAATACTCGCCAGATGAAATTCTTGGTCGAGGAAATTGGCGCTCCATTAATACGTTCGAGAAGTTTTATAAGCGCCAAATTAAATCTAAATATGATTTTACTAATATAACAAAATATTTTGATGCTATACGATAACTATTTTGATATATAGTGGTTTTGATTTAATATTTGTATAATTAGTGTAATATTTAATCTGTATCCTTGTTTTGATTTAAATTTTGTTTTTAACATTACAATAATTGATTTTCATATTTTAACCGATTTCATTTATAGTTTACATTCTTTGTATACAGAAATTAATTAATTAAAATTATTAAACATTTAATAATATCACATTGGCGTTTTTTCTTTACATTTTTCCATTGTCTCACCAGGCGAAAACAGACACGTCTCATATATAAGCTTCGAATTACGGTCAAGTAGTTTGATAGCAGCGTTTTCCCTGAAAGAAAACGCATATTAAAATACTTACCTAATTCGAAGCTTACTTTATAAATCTGCCTGGTGAAATCGAAACCAATGGGTAAAACAACGCTATACCCGATATTTTATAGGAACGAGTAGCGCCACTGTCGAGACAACGGAAACATCAAATTGAAGTCAAAAACAATCAAATTGAAGTCAAAAACAATCAAATTGAAATCAAAAACAATCAAATTGAAGTCAAAAACAATCAAATTGAAGTCAAAAACAATCAAATTGAGTCAAAAAACAACTAAAAACGAAGAAGCCTACGGGAAACGGAAGTGCCTATCTCATATATAAGCTTCGAATTAGGTAATAGTATTTTAATATGCGTTTTCTTTCAGGGAAAACGCTGCTATTTTAATATGCGTTTTCTTTCAGGGAAAACGCTGCTATTTTTATAGGTCCTTGTAATATAATATTAAATAAATTTATAATATTTCCATTTATTTCATTCGTAGTTAGTTTTTTTATTATCATTATTAAATATTTAATTCGAGTTTTTGCGCTTCTTCTATATTTAAGGTTGATTTTTAGGAAAAAGCGTTTAAGGAGAACTATTTACGTCAAGTGAGATAAAGAACTCCAAACTATACGCATCTAACTAATTGTATAAAAACTAAATAATAAATAACTCAAAGCCTAAATTAGTATTATTCATCTCAATATAATACTCCAAACTTGTAAATTTATTTTATGTGTGAAATAAATTGAAGAAATAACAAAATTATATAAATAAATATATAAATGATCTAATCTTTGTATATATTTACTGTTTCGAAGTGTAATAAAAATATTTTCTCTCTTGACTTATATGTTAGATATATATATAATATTATTCATGTAAACAAGTATTTGATATAATCACTTGTTATAATGATATGACAGTTTCAATTATTTATTCAATTCTACCCGGGAATGGATTATGATTTAAAATTTATAAAAATAAAAATCCGAGTCGTGAGAGCAATCGTATTGGAGTTGTGGAGAGTATGAAACGTTATCCGGATATTGGAGTTCAATGTACCGTATCTTATTGACAATATTCTTTTAGGTTTAAATTTTTCGTTTAAAATTTCGTATCAAAATAAAATTTGAAACGGACTTCAAATATGAAGCTTAGATCTGACAAATCGTATAGTCCCCCGACGTAACGACTTCAATAAGTACATAATAATATTATTTTTATCCTTTTTAGAGATCTTTTGTATAGGGGTTTTTTATTTTTTATTAATATATTGGATAATATCTTACTTGTTTGATGTTTTTGCACGCTTACTCACCATACGAAATATACGTATAACTAAATACCCATTAGTTATGTACGAACTTGACGATAAGATTTTTATTTATTATACAATACAATATATTATACCATAACAGAATTTAATAAATAAATTATATTTTTACTTTGGAATTCACTGGCAGTCACCATGTTTGTGAGATTTAAAAATACTAAATATAATAAATAAGAATTAAAAGATCTCCAACAGGGCAGATATCAATCTCATGGAGTCAGGAGTCCGTCTGTTTACTGAACCATCGTAAAGCTACATGCATCTTGACGAATCAAGCATTCTATAAATAGTCGTCTGTAACGGGACGGAGGCCTAAACCTATTTTTTGGTATAGGTTATCAAAGCAATAAAAATAATTTTGATCTTGTCTTCTTTTTAATGGTTTTTTTTATATCAATTTCTCTACGGAAACCTAAAAAAAGATAAGATCAATGATAGTCATAACACATAAATGCTCAAAAATTTGTTGCTCAAAAGCTTTTTATAATGCTTTTTAAAAACGGATCAAATAAGATCTTATTAAAAATATTTTTCAGCAGAGTTTATACATATATATATATATTATAAAATTATATTGTTTATTATATTATACTTACAAAAATTATATTTTTATACGATTAGTAAAATATTAAAAAATCCCTTCCAATGCAATTATATTTTTTTTACGGGTAGCTCTATACTATGTTATAATAAAGATGCAATACCGATAATCTATCAGAAGCATAGGTAGTTCGTGTTTTCTATATAAAATTCCTGCACATTATCTCGCACTTCAAAACCAGTATTTGTTTTCGCTTTAACGGTTTTGACATGACTTTGTTAAGGATTGTTTGTAAGTTTAAAATACTCAATTAATATATAATATAAATAATATTTATCAAACGTTATAAAGTTTTAAAAATTTTAAACAACCACAAATTCAATAATGCAATTTTATAAAATACTCCTTATTAAATCTTTTGCGAATAATAATTTATTAAAAGCTTTGACGACATAATCAGCAAAACCCGATAGGGTATTAGGGAAATCCTTTAGATTTAAAAAATAACGCTTAGAACAATGTTCATTAAGTAACAAGTACAGTTAGTTACCACGTCCTTTTAAATTATGAAAACTAAAAGTTATTATAGAATATGAAACTTTCAGAAATTAAGATTTTCTCTCTTAACAAAATGCTCCATAAATACCTACAACGTAATTATTTTTAAGCAGTGAAAATGTTATTATTATTTCTACATTTATTATACTGTGTGAGACCACGATGAGCAAGAATGGCAGGTGAGATATATTAAGGTATTTCTAAGAACTTCGACACTTAGTAAAAATGATATTCATTGATATACCATCGTTTTATGATGAAATAACACAAAAAGGTATTATTATATTTATATTACAATACTGAATCGATATTAATACTAACGATAAAGAATAATTTATACTATTAAAAAAGTATAAAGAAACTCTTTCATAAATTAAAACTTATTCATTCTAAATAGATAATACTTATTTATTCGTACAATACGGATGGACAAAATCAATGTGCCATAGCACTGCTATTGTCAGTACTAAATCCCTTTGTTCGTGACCCGAAAACACTAAATAAATTTTTAGTTTATTAATTATAAAAATAGATAGATATTAAAATTTTCTTTCCTTCTATTTCAAAATACCTCCCAACCACTAAAAAAACAGGCCATCTAACGTTCATCAAGATATATGTCATAAAAAACGCTATCCAAAAATTTTTAATTATAAATTGAGTAAAAACAATCAACACAACAATTAATGGTCGAGCGATGAGAATGTACTACCTACCATATTTGGCGAACTCGAGACCTGTTTGTTTTGATCAATTTTTAATTCCATATTTATTTCAAAAAATACCTGTGCTTCACATAACCAATTTCGTTTGTTAACATTTAAACAAGTAAATAAAATACAAAGTTCCTTGCGCCATGCAAACAAATACAGAGTAACTACACTTTTAACTACTTGATAAGCTACAATAAAGAGTAAATGGAAGAGTATAGAATGAGAGTTACACCCAGAGTGCTTTACGCAAGTTGGTGTGGGGCTACTGTATATGTATTAAAACGATGTTCTTATAGATTACACCGTTTATATGACTTTATATAATACGTACATGCAGTATTTATTAAATAGGAAACATTGTTCCCATTTAATAACAATAATTATTATTATCCACGATTGAGTTGTATAAGCCTTTAATTTTTCAGAATTGATATTGATTTTAAAATAAAACTATATTAATAATAAAAATTCAGCTAATTCCTTCGTATACTCCTCTATTACCAACAGGAGTTTTTAGGGACTCTTAAAAGAAAGTTTCTCCACCAGGCATTTGTTACAAGTGATTACGAGATATGGCACCAACAGTTGTTAACTTCTATCTAAAAATAAATGGAATTTTGCAATACACAGAGTTTAGGTGTCACAATAAAGGTACAGGTAATATCCATCAAATTCGTGATAACTTAAAAAAACAGTGTATAATTACTTTTTATATTCTTTTATATGGTATAATTTTTAATAGTTTAATTAACAATAATCTTTTATATAACACCTAAAATAAAAACCTCTTAATAATTATAATATATTTTTAAAAGGATATATATTTTACATTACATTAGTAATCTTAAATGATGTTTCTTGATTATAATTTGATTAACGTCGTAACATTTAGTCACTTTTCAAAAAGTTTCAAATGCTTTCACGCAATTTCACGATAAGGCAATATGTAGGTGTCATTTAACATCAACCTGGAAGTCTATTATGTCACTTGCTCGTCAACTGTCGTGACGTCAGGAACAGATTTAGTTATTGACTCGGCAGTAATATATTTCCAGACTTCTGAAATGTATTAACATATTTTTAGACTCTATGAATATAATGTTATAAATATATAAAATAAAAGAAATATATAATATAAATGAAAAAAGCCGTTTAAGTAAAACCATTTAAAAAGAAATTTGTCATTTACTTGAAAATCAATTGCTTGCAAAACCAAAACAAATCTAAAATTAGATTATGATGGAGTAATAAAAAATATATATTAAAGGTAAGATAAGATAGTACCTACACCATAATATGCACAATTTGAGATTCCAAGCTCTTCTAATAACGAAGTTTTACAGAAAGCTTCAACCCCAAAAACAAACTCCTATATAGGTTGATTTTCGCAGACTCTTTTCTTATTGACCTACGCCGCAAAAATCACCTCCATGCAACATTCGAAACTCCTACCACATGTAGTTTCTATGATAAGTCAGTCAGTGACCTTTCACTTTTATATGCAAGTTTAACTTCTTCACGTAATTTAACAAATTTTTCTGACTATTTTTTTTGTAACTTGTATAAATTATATATTTAAACTTGTATAAGTTGAATGGTAAATCGTTCCGTAGAAAAGGTTTGCGTATAATTCATGGACTTCAAAAGCTGATAATAACGTCAAGCATACATTTTTTTTAATGTTTTATAGTTACAATATGCGTAGTTAATTCTTTGGCATTGGAAAATTCTTATGCTATGAAAAGATACCTAATATAGGAAATAGCGTGAATAAATATGAACCACAAATCGGAATAGAATTATTACTAAAATAAAAAGCCAATACTACTTGCAACTGGCAATCCATAGTTTTAGGTTACATTATTGTTAAACGACTATTTTATAATAATTCGTAATGTTTTGATTCGTTTCAATATTTTGATGGTCCCTATATTGATCCATATAAATTAATGAATTACTAATTTAACTGTAATAAGAAGAACCAATAAGGTGTAATTATTTAAATCGTTAAATTAACTTAAATGGTAATATCTAGAATTGTTATGTCAAGTAATGGTTATTTTCGTATGCTTAAAGTAGTTTATTTGACTTAGATAATTATTTATGTGAGGAGGGACATTTGCTTAATAGTAAATACTTGAATAAGCTAGAAAAGTGAGAACAATTAAGACTTCATAATTAAAACCAGTATTTAATACCGCTTTTACCGATACTTACAATTGTTCTTTTACGAGTAGTTGTTATTTTTCCATATTGAAAGTAGATGATTTGACTATGATTATTGTTTATGTGAAGAGGGAGTTAATAAAGAAGTGTATATAAACTGAGGTTAAGACGATATTCGGGACAGACGCTGCTTTAAGGAAGGAAGGTTTAAATACAAGTATATAAAAGTGAAGTGTGAACAGTAAAATCTGTGAAATAATACAATTGGACGTGGCCCTTATAATAGGAAAATATATTAAGTCTTTCTACATTTATTTCTTAAACTATTAATTTTCTTGACATGATCCCATTGATCAACTAATGTAAATATTTGAAGTAATTTGTTGTTAAGAATCATTGTACTCATAATAGGAGTAAGTAAGGAGTGTTTTTGGTTGTTTTATTATATTTATGCTTATCTAAATATTGTCCTTATTTTGTAATCTTGTATGTAAACATTTCTGTGATTTGTTGGTCTCAAATAAATGTGTTTTCTTTGTCTTTTTTTCTTTCTTAAACCTATAATATTAAAAATATAATGAACTGGCTGAAATCAAATAACCTATTAATGTATCATTCAAAATCATTATTAATATGGACAATCAATATAAAATATTCAGAAACTGAAATAAATTAAAGAACTCAAAATGGATGATATTTGCTTATAGTACTCCAAATATATGGATTTAGCGTTATTTGATCAACTGGTGACTTTAATCTCACATATGTGGCGTTTAGCGTTATTCAGAACTAAATTAAGGATCAAACATTATATATTATATCTACTGTCAATTTAGTAATTTTCATAATGTTAAAACCATTGTTTACCTTCACTGTACTCAGCGTTTTTTTTATCTGAATCTCGGGCTGATGATTAATGTTTTATTTTGAAAGAAGACATCATTTTTTCAAACTAAAATGATAAGTCATCAAAATTATTCAACGGGTTGGTAAAGTTCAAATATAGCTTCAATGATTACTCAATCCAGTATAAACCGAATTTGTTATATTAAATAACTGTTCTTTCATTTCCTTACCTGCTAATCCTTTGATCAATTCTTTTTATCATTTTATAAATTTCATATGCAGATAATAATATCTGCATATGAAATTAGAAAGAAAGAAAAAAAAGAATAAGTATAAACTTATTCTTTTTTTTCTTTATGTAATTCTTCTTTTGTAATATAGGCTCTGGCAACTGCTACCTCTCCATCAACTCTCTTTCTCATAAACTTATACTTATGCACTTACTTCTTTTACACTTTAATTTATCAAAACGGTATTCCGCTTAAAACTATTTTTATTTACCAGCTCACTCGATCACAATTAATCTCTGTATTACACCATTTTAAGAACCGATTTTTCCGGCAATGCTTTAATTTTTTTAGGACGGTTGAGCTTTTTTTTTTGTTAGAGTATTCTATCTTTTTGTTAAGATATTCATATTTTTTTTCCAAACCAATTCTTCAATATAACCTATTCCAACATAACGAATGAATTGTTATAGTAGATCAGCTTGTAATGGGATTCAAGGTCAAATCGTTTAAAAGTCGTTGAATAAATTACTAATTTTAGAGTATAATAATTCTATTGATGTTTTAATACTCTTATAAAGCTCGTTAAAATTATTATAATTATGTTAAAATTTTCGGTTTTACAGTACTGAAAAAGGTCCCAATGATGAGTAATATGTGAGAATAAATTTGAATCAAAGTAAATAAGGGAACCAAAAAAAATACATTCCATTGACTGCTGATTCTAAGTTAGTGTAGTTAATGTCCATAATTGCAAATACAATCTAACGATCGTAAATTAATCAACAACAAAAGATTGTTTATTATGCAAACAAACGTACACTGTTAATTACTTTACTACTCTCGCTACAATAAAGACTGGGGTAAATTATATACGGCACGAGATTTATACCCAATGTGCTTTACACAATTTGACGTAAAGCTGCTGAATAAGTGACAAAATGAAGTCCAACTATATAACCTGGTGTTTAAGAGACTTCACATATATCACAATACATGAAAATTATGGAGTTCTTTGTATCCATTGACAGTATACATTACATTATAGTAAAAATATCGAACTAATAAGTAAAAGTAGTAATAACAAATCCGGAGTGGTATAATAATAGACTTCTCAAGTTTCAATTTAATTAGAGAGATGATTGTAAATGGTGATATTAATAAGAGAGATATTTCTTAAACGCTAGAAGTGCTTAATTCATTTCCCAAACATCTTATAATTGTAGCCAATTTTGATACACAATTTATTGTACAAATATAATTGCTATATATTGCTCGAATCTGTTTTCAGGTGTCTAGATTGGGAAACAAAGAAAATACGAGTAGATGAAGAACTACTAAACCACTCACGTTTCGCGGACGACATTGTGATTTTCTATTTTATTTTATTTTATTTATTTTTATTTATATCTTTTTCACTTAGAATCATAATCAGTGATCACTTGTGTACGTCAACATGGAAGTGTCAGGAGGGCCTATTTCAAAAACAGATTTATCGTAATAAGCCCTTCTGTAAAAACACTTTCCATCTTAATATTCAAGCTATGAGGGTTCCAAATGCGTCCTAGTCTGAGAAGAACCACACAACAAAATAGGCCGGATATATTTTTTGTTATTGTAATCACTGTTTCACAAACGTCAATCTTAAAAGTTATTTTGGAACAACTAGAACCGTCGCAATCAATCGCAAATGAAGCCTAATGATTTCAGGCAATGAAAATGAAATAATAATAACAATAAAAAAAAAAATCTTCGGTCTGCCACACAACCAGTCACCGCAAGCAGCATCCGTTCACGAGTATAACACAAGAGGCAGCCATCACCCCCTTCGCCATATTTGAGGGAGGAAGGCAACCCGATTCCCGACGCTACCGCAAGTAGTGACTTCTAAGGAATCCGTGTGATGCAGCAGGTCGATAGAGCAGGGGTGCGATGCCGGGAACCTCCTCGTGGTGCACCCTGGGCAACAGCAGTTACTGAGAACCTTCGGGTTCTCCCGCTGGCTGATACCTGGCGCGGTGGAGGTCGGTCATGGGGGTTTGTGCCCGGTTCATGGCTGGCCGGCGGACAGGCTGCCTTTAGGGGTGGTCTGTCTGCGGGGTGGGCTCGGGCCTTTTGGCCTGGGCACTGAGGGTGGGAGGGCGCAGGCCCTCTCTACCGGGGACAGCAGCGGGGTCGCCCCTGGTACTTCTCTGTGCGCAGAGTGGACTGTGGGGCGGTCCCTTGGTTGTGTGGGGGGTACGTGGCGGTCTCTTCCTTGCTGAGGTAGAGGCCGTTGCGCTGATAGGGAGGTGGCCCGGAATAGTCATCATCAGGTACAATAGCGCCTGACGATGATTAGTCCGGGTGAGGTGGCTACGGAGCTCTTCCTAGGGAGGGCTCCGTTAGCGGGGTGGCGGGACGGTCGAGGTCGCATATTCTGCGTCGTCTGCAGGTGGCAGTTTAAATTGCGGCGCAGATGTGTGTACCTCTTCCGGCCCCGTGTGTCGGGGTGGTCTTCTTCGGAGGGTCACCCGCGACGCACACCAGCCGCTGGTGGCGGCTTCGGGTTCGGACCACGACCGTTTTCGGACGTGGTCCGGCCCCGGGAGATTGAGTCAGTTCGGGACACCTTCTTCGTTGAGGGAGTCCTGATTTGGCTCGGCCGGCTTGGGTGGAGGGCAGGGGAGCCCTTCGCGATTCAACAAGCCGGCCACCGGAGTGGGACGCGCTCAAGTCAACCGGGCGCGTCACTCCATGGAGGTGGTGGTCGCTCACGCGGCCTTCCGTCGGAGCAACGCGGATGTGTGCGCAAGCGTTCCCGTGGCGCTCCATTATGACGGAGAGGCGTTGACCGTTTGGTTTAGTGAGTAAGAGTCTCACATAACCGCTTCCATCTTCCCCTGGATGGAGGTGTGTATCCATGAGGATTCCAGACGTTAAAAAAAAAAAAAAAAAAAAAAAAAAAGGTCGATAGAGCAAAATTAATTTACAACAAAAAACAATTGCGGAGATTACCATACCAGCTATACGCAATACAACACAATTAATTCCCAGGCCATACCGGCGTTGATGTAATCCTTTACACCATAGTAGGATATTTTTATCGCATTATTCTTTACTAACTTTGAAATATTTTTAGGAACGTAAATTAAATTTTCATAAATATATTGATTATAAACAGTCATCATTTTAAATTCTTTAAATTTGTTTCTTAAAGAGTCTCTTGGTCTCATATTATATATTGCTCGAACAGCCCTCTTCTGCAATCTAAATATGGAATCAATGTCAGCCGCATTGCCCCATAAGAGAATACCGTATGACATTATGCTATGAAAGCAACTAAAGTAAACTAATCGAGCAGTTTCCATATTTGTTAATCGACGTATTTTTTTAACCGCATATGCAGCAGAACTAAGTTTGCTTGACAAATCAAATATATGAGGACCCCTTTGCAATTTTTCATCTAAAGTAATGCCCAAGAAAGTAGTAGATTTGACCAAGTCCAATTCCTCATTATTTAATTGTACGTTGGTTCTAACATTTTTAACATTTGCTAAACTAAATTTGACACATTTCGTCTTCCTTTTATTGAGCAACAAATTATTGGCGTTAAACCATTGTACAACATATGAGAGAGCATTGTTTACATCTTCAATAACAGATTGCCGTCTATTAACTTTAAAAAGTATCATCAGCAAACAACGCTATCCCATGTTTTTTCCTCACTAGGTGAGATAAGTCATTTATGTAAATGAGAAACAAGAAAGGCTCTAAGATAGAGCCCTGTGGCACACCTATTTTTACCAAAGAACCAGAGGAACGTTTTACATTTACATCAACTTTTTGAATTCTATCATTAAGATATGAACTAATTAAATCTAGGGACTTATTTTCAACTCCATAATGTTCCAACTTTTTATAAGGATTTCATGTTGAACGCAGCTTCAAATATGTTTAGTAATAGCTCAACGCCGGCATCTGTTGTAGAGCGACCGGCAGTAAAACCAAACTGGTTTTTGTATACGAGATTGTTTTTATTGAAATATGCAACAAGTTGATTAAGAATTATTTTCTCAAAGATCTTACTAAATGTGGGTAAGACTAAAATAGGTCTATAGTTACTAGGATCTAATGAACAGCCAGATTTGAATAATGGAGTTATTTTACTTTGTTTCATTAGATCAGGAAATATATCACATTCTTAACAATTATTAAATATTAATGCAAATATCAATTATGGACTTAAGTATGTCAACAGATAATCCCCAAAGATCACTAGACTTTTTAACGCTAATTGATTCAAATACTTTGATTACTTCTTGAGCATTCACTTTTTTGAAATTAAAACTTCTAACACATTGAAATACGTAAGTAAACCCATAGCTACAGCGGTAAAAGAATTTAAATATAACGTTGTAGTCACTGGAATATTAGTAAAAAAGGTTTCAAAAGCAGTAGCAACCTCGAGGTCAGATGTAACATATTTATTCTCTATACTTAATTTAAAGTCGATCCTCTGGGATTTAGGGCTTTTAATTTCCTCATTAATTATTTTCTAAGTTGTTTTTATTTTATTATTACTACTTCCTATTTTATTTTTAATGTGTTGATTTTTCGCTATTTTACATTGTTTTTTAAAAGATTTGGAAAATAATTTTACTTCATCCTTAAACTTATTACTAGTATTTAACATCAATTCCGCATACATATTTTGTAATTTTTCTCTATTTTTGTGTAATTCAGCAGATGCCCAATCACTAAAAATTATTTTATCATTAACAACCACTGTTTTTGGAGCAAAATACAAAGTTAAATAATTTAACGAAAGTACTGAAAAAGTCATTTTACATAATATTGGGGTTTGAATTTTTCATCAAGGGCAAATAGCGTACTAAGCCATTTTTAATTTGTTTGATACGTTCTACAGTCACTGGTATAAAACTTATTCTCTGTTTTGATTTTTCTCTCTTGATACAACTGAATTTTAAAAATTATCTATAGTGGTCAAAATCTAACGTATTGAATAAACATTTAAAATTTGGAATAACACTTTTAAAAACGTTATCAATACATGTAGCACTAGTGGTTGTGACTCTAGTAGGCTCCATAAACATGTGCAAAAATTATAAGATTTGAACAAATTTAAAAACTTTATGTTTATTGAATTTTGAATTTCAAGAATATTAATATTATACAAATTATAACCTTTTTACTAGAATGTGATAGTTTAAATAATACCTCATCCACAATCTTTTCAAATTGTTCAAAGTTAGATGACGGTGGCCTATAAACATTTACAATTATGAACTCTTCTAATTCAACTGATGCAAGTTCAGTCGTCCGCTCAACAGAGTGGCTCACTATGTCCTTGCGTTCTTTGAATTGTATCTTTTTATTTAAAATATATGTATGTAACTGGTGGTTATTGAAATAAAAAAAATAAAAAAAACCTAGAGGTTATTGAAATTAAATATTAATTCATCATTCTTGAGCCAATGCTCAGTGACACAAAAAAATATTAATATCAAATGTATTTAAAAATAATTCAATTTCTAATTCCTTATTTATTTTACACTGAATGTTCTGATGAACCAGGTTGATACAGTTTATATTATGATTTTTATTATTAATTTTAACATTTTTTAATTTTATAATGATCATCAATGTCATTATTTGATATTTTAATTATTTGGCTAGAGGATATCTCTACTGTCTTAATGTATAGTTTAAACTACTACTAATACTACGATTACTACTATGACTAGTTGGATTTATTTCCAAGCTGTTTTTACTTGTACAAGTATCTGATGGCTGTTCAATAGAAACATTTGTAGCCATATTATTAGCTGTCATAGTAAAATAATATAACAGCGATGAAGCTACCTGTCTTTAAATATATGAAAATAGGTTATACCTACCATTAGTCAAATTATAAAAGTTACTAACAGTAGTGTTAGTGTAAATCACATAAAAATTTGTCATTATACACAAACATAAATTATATATCAATAAGTTTATCTTATATCTAATTTTATTTTCGGCCTGTGACAAACCTTGATTATAGGGTAATGTAAACCAGAAAATTTTATTTACATCTAAGTAACTTATAGTTTAAAAACATTTTTTAAATTTCAAATGATTCACATTTTCTCTATTTCCTACAAAAGTTATTATATTTGTTGACTTAGTAAATTGTTTACTGGAATTCTTAATTTGTCTAGTAATATTTATTAAATTGTTGTCAGGTGAACAGCTGTTGAATACATTTTGCTTTTCAAAATAAGAATTTAGTACAGATCCCATTCCTTTTCCAAAATTGATTTTCCCATTCCTTTTCCAATATTTCGCACATTGTGGCACTAAATTGGAGATCATGAAGAATGAACTGACAACAGAAAGTCAAAAAATAGGATTGTCAATGAACACGAAAACCAAGATCGCAACCAATGGAATTCTTCGTGATATAACCGTAAAAAGTTCAAAGATTGAATATATAAAAGAGTATATATACTTTTTTTTTAACGTCAGGAATCCTCATAGGATACACACCTCCATCGAGGGGATGATGAAGATGGTTATGTGAGACGTTTACTCACTAAACCTGACGGTTGCCCCCCCCTGTCATAATGGGACACCACGGGATCGCTTTCGCACTCACCGCAATGCCCCGAAGTGATCCACGGAGAGGGCACCCCGCAACGAGAGGCACCCATCCCTTTTTTGCAGGCTTGAAAGATAATGGAGGGATCCCCTTCCCCCCACCCAACACTGCTACCTCAAAAGGGGGCCGAGACCCCCTTCTGGCCGGACCCAGAAAAGATTAAAAGTTCAGGTCCAGAGACGAGTCCCAGACCAGGAGTTCTCGTCCCGAACCCGAGGCCAAAATCATGGACACGGTCAAGCCGCCCACGAGGAAGCCATTCAGATGCGGGTCTCCGAGTCCCAGCCTATGACTCAAAAGCAGGAGTTCTCGTCCCTGACCCGGACCCAGAATCATGTCCGAGTCCGGATGTCTCAGCGAGAGTAGACCACCGGTCAGGCCCCCTAGGAAAGCAGACACTCGATACGACGCAGTGGGCTCAGGAGCACTGGTCAAACCGTGAACCACGCGCCGGGCTGCACTAAAGCCCGCTCTAGACAGAGGACCCAACGTCGAACCCACCACGCCCAGACCAGCCACCACCAAGCGCAACTGTGGCGTCGCACTCGGCAACGATCAGTCCAGGCAACGTCTCGGACCGTCTCCTCACCAAGCAATGTTCTGCCAATGCTCGGTAAAAAGAGGTCGAGACCCCTAATCAACGCAGAGGGCCCCTCCCTGAGCAAGAAAGAGACCGCCACGTACCCCGCCATACAGCCACCGGACCACTACACAGTCCACTCTGCTATCGGAGAAGTAACAGGAGCAATCCCGCAGCTGACCCTGGCGAGGAGGACCTACGTCCTCCCACCCTCGACGCCCAGATCATCTCACCGTCGAGCAGCGTCCAGTAACTGCTCGGCAGGAAGAGGTCCAAGCTCCCCCCCCGCAGGCAAGCCACCCCGAAGGGTAACCCGCCCTGGCCAGCCATGGACCGGGCATGAACCCTCATGACTGACCCTTACCGCGCCGGGTATTAGCCAACGGGAGAACTCGAAGGTTCTCATTAACCGCTGTTGCCCAGGGAGGAGGTTCCCGGCGTTCGCCCCCCAGAGTATTATATATACCTGAAATTAATACAGGGAAAGAAAGTTAATTCTTGCTTGGAAGAAACACTGGGGATTAATGGGAAATAATGAATAACAAAGAAATTTATGTAAATATTAAGCAAAAACTTGTGAATTCACGTATTGCCTTACCTAACATACGGATGTCAGACGGTCATTGAGAAAACAAGAAGATAGAGTAGCCATCTGCCAACGTAAGATGGAAATAAGCATGCTGGGTCTAAGACTATTTGGTAAGGTCAGATACAAGAATATCAGAAAAAAAAAGCTAAAACACTATTATAATAATTATATTTTTAATAATTATGCTGAATTCCGCACATCTATATGTGCGTAATTCAGCAAGATTACTTAAGTGGCAATGGGCAGGATACGTCTGTAGGATGAAAATACCAGGTGGGCAAACGTCTATCAGAATGAATACCAAGAGATAGGAAAAGAAAAAGAGGATGACCAAGTAAAAGATGGAATGGCACCTTTGACCACAATGGATGCACGAGGCCGATACGAAAGGCCTACGTCGAAGAGAAGACTGCTACTAGTATTATCTAAAATTAACTTTTAAAATAGTAATATATAGTTAGGTAAAATAGTTTGTATTATATAGTTAGTTAGATATAGTTAAGTTTTAATAATATGTAGTAGAAATAAAGACTATTTTAAACATATATACATATATTTTAGCTATAGCTTGCGAGCAATATATATATAGATAATATAATATATATAAAGTATTGGACAGCCTGATAAAGAGGAAGCTTTACGATGTTAATTACAATTGAATGGTTTCCAATATAATGATTAAAAAATTCCAAAATGTTTTTAATAAAAATCACCTTATTGTATAGTTTATCTTGGATTTCTTACGATGAGATAGTATACTAGATATATTAGTGATTAAAAGCCATTAACATATCATATTACATAGTGCTCCATCTTGCTGTTTCTAGGTTAATACCCCATCTCAGTATATAGTGTGTCTAAATATGCATACATATTTAAATACTATCGTAACAAGCGTCATAATATATTAAGAACACTCAGGTAATATTACTACTAATATTATATTGTTTTTAAAATTTTTCATTAAAAAAAATGGAGTAGACATTTTGGAACGACCAGGTCTCGACACTGCGATCTCAAGGATAAAATTCCACCAGTGCTTGCTAATTAAGCAACCTTTCCACTATCCGCCCCAATATATTCTATTTATAATCGTTTTTATAGAAATGACGATGACGTCTATTAAGTTTATTTTTATTTTACATTAAAGTAAAATTATAAGTAAACTTAGAATAGCTAAATATGTTTATAATAATATGTATGCCAAACTCTATGTCAACTTTTTCAAGTTATTATCTCCTCAATACCGTTAATTTATTTTGATTCTAATTGTTTATACATGATAAACAGGCTCATATCAAATATCTGTTTAACCTTAAAAAATATATCAATTAATGAAAAGTATAAGCTAATATATAAAAAGTGTAATACCTTTTAAGCTTTTATCGAAATTACGTCTTATAGAGATCATTAAAAGAATGGCTTAGCTACGGAAAGCTACAAAAAGGAAAGATCTGTAGCACTTTTAGTTAAATTCTTTTAAAGGTCTTTAATATTATTTTAAAAAGTAGTTTTTAGATCATTTTCTTTAAAAAGTATCTGATAAGTTTTGTTTGACTATTTATTTAATTAAATAATTTATCAACAAACAAACGAACAAAGTTAAAGAGAGAGTTTATAAATAATATATAATAATATCATGATATAATAAAAAAATAAAGGTGATTTGTGAAAATAAGATTGTTTTTTTCATGTAAATAAAGTACCAGGTATCTTGTACCTTTTTACGTTTCACAAATAAATATACATAGAATTAAAATAACTAGTTATAGACGTGTGTAATAAATATTCTAACTCAAAACAAATATGCCTGCACTATAAACTCTATTACAATGAAATCTCTGAATGTACTCAATTACCTAATTGGTTATAATCACCTCGTTGGTCGAGAGGTTAATGCAGACGCCTAACGTATAGAGACTCAATGGGGCTTGGGTTTGATTCCCGACAGGGACAGGCATGTATGTGATGAACATAGAGGTCTGCACTTCTGGGTTTGCTCGTTTATTAGATATATTCTCAGTATTTACAATGTGTATTTCTATGTATTTATATCGTTGTCTAAAACCCTTAACACAAGCAAATAAGTTGTTTACTAATAATATGTTTAAGGGTTAGATCAATGTGTGTTTTTTTTCCTGTATTATTATTATTATTATTATAATATGTATATTTTTTTACAAATAAAAAAATACATTATGCGATATTTGTTAATGATGCTAGGAGTTAACTCTACTGCTTAACCTATTTGGAATGTTGTCAATTAAACTGTTGTCAATTAACTGTAAATTAACTTAAATTAACTGAGTTAATTTAAACCTATTTTTTAATATTATTACTAAGCTCATGACAAGTAGTTTCTTTTAACGTTTTTTAAGTTTCGAATATGGTTTGCTACAGTACAGTTTAGCACAGAAATGGCACAAATAACAGCTGTTATTTTTAACCCCATATAGGTTCAAGACATTAAAATATATTTCATTCAAATTATCGTATTATTATACAGTACTAGCTGACCCACGCTTAGTTTTTTCATGTCTTCGTTAGTGTGAAAAATATATTATAACATCATTAAGGTAAGAAAATGATGCATAACAGCACTTCAAATTAATAATACATTAAGTATCTTTAAACATGATTTAATTTTTTATAAAGACATTAATAATAATAATAATAATAATAATAACAATAATAAATGCCGTGTGGCACCGGCACAGCATAATAGTGCCACTCCTTCCTAGCCCGTGGGTGTCGTACGAGGCGACTAAGGGAATCGGGAGCAACTCATAATCTTAGCTCCCCGAAATAAAGGTGGCAGACCTTTCAAACTGCCTCCTCGATGGACCTGTGTGGACCTCAAGTGATAAAACTTACACTCAAAAACTCTCGCCCATTAAATTCCAACCTTACGACCAGGCTCAACATCTTGTCTACATGGGGGGCGTACGCGTAATATAGTATCATACTATATGGAAACTTACACGGTAACAAGGCAATTGCTACCCATTAAATATAAACGACATCAAATACACGACAGGACAAAAATCCTAATGGACCGCTTCCCTGGGGCGATCGCCGGGCACATCTGGGGCCGATGCTGGAGGTCACAGCATACGAACCATCGGTGGCGAAGAGTTCAGCAGGCGGACTCCTGTTAAAAAACTTTTTAATATTTAAAGTAAGACAAAAATACCTAATTAATACTATTTAGTCGGGAAATTTAAATATCATACATGAATAACTTTAATTTTCAATTTGGTCTAATTAAAACCAATATTAGGTATAACATGTATTACTACAAAATGTATACAAATTTCAATAAATATATTAGCTTTTATAAAGTTCAAGACAAGTACTAATAGTAAATATCAATTTTACATTATAATACGCTACATTGCACCTCTTAACTAATTTGAAACTTCTATATTTAATTATAAATTTTAAATAATTAAAAAGTATTTGCGAATTAAAATTTATCACAATAAATATATTTAACATTGATATCTCAATTGTACGATGACCTGACAACATTTGATTAGCGCTTATTGGCACGAAATAAACAAAAAAACTTCCAACGAAAATCGTATAGTATGTATCATCTCTTTATATAGCTAAATCATATATTCTTATATGAATCCGATAGCAGATAACTAGATGTCTTAATCATTATGTTAACGTTAAGAATAATCCAATATTTGAATGCGTAGAAGAAAATCAGTCAACAATTTTAAATGAGATTAAATAAAACTTACGCGACCTCACTTTTAACACTTTAAAGTAAGTTATTTAATTTCTGGTTTGAAATTTATAACAACATGTAGCTGTGTGCTTTTGATAAATAAATCCCCAAGGAATGGGAATGAATAGACCGAACCAAAATCGTTTTACGATATTATTTATTTTCTTTTCAAAAGAATTTAAATTACGTAAACATTAAAATATTTTTCATAAAAATTGGTTGCTCAAAGTTTTAAATTAAAAAAATATCATCTAGTATCTACTCCCCATAGTTATTTTATCAATTACCAAAATCTATTTTAATGGTTATATAAGTACGGTTGGTACACTTGGTATTGCTTAACACAACAGTAACAAATATCAGCAAAACATAGAGTCCTGATAAAACCTTTTTATGGGTCTAATAATTAAGTAATATAAATTAGACTAGATAACTTAATAGATTTTGTGATCACTTAGACATGAACATATATAAAATTCTGCTATTGTATTCATTACAATATTTCTATTTTTATTATTTTATATCTGTTTCATTATAAAACCCAAAAGAAAAGTTATCACAGACATTTTAAAAACATAACTAAAAACTCTTCGACCGTATGAGTTATTTCGTTTGTCATTTCCAAGCGGAACATTTAAAGCCGTAACGTTGAAATGATGTAATAAAAATTCTGCAAAATTTCATAAAACTTTTTAATTCTTCCTGAAATGAAAGATTTATAAACGTGTTTCCTGTTATAAAATTGAATACTGATACTCCATCCGTAATTCTTAATAAATTTGTTATATTTTCATGACAATGATCGAGAATTATCTATTATTATATCTATTTACTGTACTTTAAATTTGATTAAAAAATATATATTAATAAGTAAAATCTTGAAAACAAGAAATGATGATGTAATGAAATACATTATGGCATTAATGAAACAAATTATTTTAATGAGTACTTAAAATACCCTGTATATTTAAAATACCCTACGGCAATCCATATATGTGCTGGACAAAT
Source organism: Napeogenes sylphis (assembly GCA_959347405.1). Taxonomy (NCBI): domain Eukaryota; kingdom Metazoa; phylum Arthropoda; class Insecta; order Lepidoptera; family Nymphalidae; genus Napeogenes; species Napeogenes sylphis. The sequence continues at coordinate 31,951,545 of OY365780.1, read as the reverse complement.
TAAATGAAGACCAAATTCTGTAATTGTTCAACTGAATGATTGTACCAGCAACGCAGAGCGAAGTGGCGCTTTATACTAATATGTGATAACAAAATCCAGCAAGCGTTCTGCCAAAAACGTAATGATCGAGAAAAGTATTTGAAATTATGTGATACGATGGAGATAATTGCCAATAACTTTACTGAGTTGGAAAGTTTCAAATAATATTGGCATTGATCCTAGCCAAATATTGAATTCCAAGTAAAACTTGTCAGACTTCTTTGAACTATTTCTGAACTTTATTAATAGATTGTAGGTTTTAATGCATTTTTCAATTGTTTCGAATAAATAGTAATTATGCATGTCAAAATTCAATTTAATAATAATTCACTGTAATATTCATTATTATAAGTATTTATACCCATAAACGAATTAGTAACATTGTTAATGAGAGTCAAAATTCAAAGTAAAAGAAGTCAATCCATAAATATCTGCACTCTAATATGAGCCAAAACCTAACACAAAATATTATAAATGTAGTCTTATCCAACCTATGAAAGGGTAAATATAAATCATAGTAGAGAAAGTTTATGTGTTTAACATTAGACTCAACAAACGATCAGACGATCACCTTATGATAACTAGTATCATCACTGGTGTCTCATATTGAGGAAGCATTTCACTGACGAGGGCTAGTGGGTGTAAGCGTTGTGTTCCTAGTATTTAGATATCATGAGCCAATGAAGATAAGAAGGAAATAACGACATGCGTTACTAGTCCCCATCGTTGAATTGCAGATCACGGATTGCGGAATCTAACATGCTTATTCAGATATTTCCCTATAATAGTTTTCACTTTTTAATTTGTCACTTTTGTCTTTATATAATTACGAAAATACATGTCTATTAATAGTTTTGAATAAATAATGCAATTTTTAAATCCCTTTTACTTATCATTTGAATATAACTCGTACGGATAGGTAAAAATAGGGAGTGGACTTCCTTAGAGTTGACTTACATGCCAGGATTACCGGGGACCATAAATGCATGTAGTCACAACATGGATACACAATAGACACAAGACTATAATATAGATTTCTTGGGTCCACTCTTATAAACTCGAGGGAATAGGATTTAGTGACTGTAGGAGTCACTGTACTTGATAAAATTTTGTCGACAGCCGTATAGTCTAGTCATTTGGTAGTTTTACCTGGAAAGTTTTCCGGGAGTTTTGAAAATTGGTTATTTTATAGATTTCGGTATGCTATTTTCGAATTTCAATTTTGCCACCTCGTATCTCCGCCGCTCGCGCCGCCATTTTGAAAAAATGGCGGCCAAAACCAGTTTTTTCGAAATATCTCCTTTCCAATGCATTTTTTGAAAAAAATACTTATGTACAAAATTAAAGTAGAATAAATTTCCTACAATTTATGTATTTATATATTTTTTCATAATATCAATAGTTTTTGGCGTACGAGCGTCACAAAGTATCTTCATCTACACCACCACGTGTTTTTGGTATATTTTTTCTAAAATATTCTACTATTGCCACTGGTATTGAAGAAGCAGTGTGGGTCTTTGTGTTGGGTCCTTTTCTTTCGACTATGGAGACTATAGACATTGTATAGCCTCCATACTCTCGACTTTCAACGAAACATCTGTCGGTAGAAGTTACGAGAAGTATTTAGTTTAGGCGGAGTCATCAGTATATGTTTATATGTATGTACGTCGTACAGTGTTGTTTGTGTTCTTAGAGCCAAGGCTTCTAATACAGAAAATTGTTTTACTTCATTATGAGAAAATGAAACAGTTGAAGTAAAAGAAAAAGGATTGGAGACTTTTTAATTGAGTGTCAAAAAAAAGGATAATAAAGTAAAACTTTTGGCGGGCGTAAGATCGATAATGGTTCATGATCTGTGTGGAAAACGATATAATACTGAGAAGTTAATTGCTACATCATTGCGAAGAGGAATTGATGCCACGAAACCTCAGCCACTACTGCGATCCTCGCACCCAGCATTCTCTTTTAAATATCATTGTTTTTATGTGCTGATGAGATAGCAGCGGAATTTATAGCTAAACAAAAACAGACCCGTCTGTGCAAGCGTAATATAGTATAGTATATAGTATAGTGTGTGGAAATTGTCAATGAATGACAGTATTTCAAATCTTGCTAGAGCTCGTAATGACGATTGGGGTCGAGCAATTATTGAGCGTCTTAAACATGTGAATGATTTGGCCACAGCTGATGCACAGTATGACAATTCCTGCATGAACAAATTTATATCAATGAGATAGATAGTGCAATGCATTTATTCTAACCTTAAACAGAATTTCGATGAGTGTCAGTTTTCCTTGGACGAATTAATGGACAAAAATAAAGGTGTTTACCGTCCCCACATAAAAAAAAACGCAACTGCTCAAAAAATACGTTGATGATATTTTAATTACCGTCACTGCCAATAAGGCTAAGTTGTCTTAAATTAAACAATTTTCTGTATTAGAATGGCTCTAAGAACACAAACAACATGGCTCTAAGAACACAAACAACACTGTACGACGTACATACATATAAACGTATACTGATGACTCCGCCTAAACTAAATACTTCTCGTAACTTCTACCGACAGATGTTTCGTTGAAAGTCGAGAGTATGGAGGCTATACAATGTCTATAGTCTCCATAGTCGAAAGAAAAGGACCCAACACAAAGACCCACACTGCTTCTTCAATACCAGTGGCAATAGTAGAATATTTTAGAAAAAATATACCAAAAACACGTGGTGGTGTAGATGAAGATACTTTGTGACGCTCGTACGCCAAAAACTATTGATATTATGAAAAAATATATAAATACATAAATTGTAGGAAATTTATTCTACTTTAATTTTGTACATAAGTATTTTTTTCAAAAAATGCATTGGAAAGGAGATATTTCGAAAAAACTGGTTTTGGCCGCCATTTTTCCAAAATGGCGGCGCGAGCGGCGGAGATACGAGGTGGCAAAATTGAAATTCGAAAAGAGCATACCGAAATCTATAAAATAACCAATTTCCAAAACTCCCGGAATACTTTCCAGGTAACCCCCTTTTTTTCGCCCAAATGACTGGACTAGTATTTGTTCATGGTTTTTATACTATTCTACTTTTTTCCGAAGGAAGCCGGCCAATTAGTCCAAATGATTAACGTTATAATTCTCTAGACTATCTGCTATATTGTGGTGTTTGACTTTAGTGAGTAAAGGATAATAAGGATGCGAACATTGCTTATCCGTGAAATTAAGTTTAGAGATATAAGTTTGAAAAATAAGAAATGATAATTTTGAGATAGCGTAAACATATATAGATTAGCAAATAGGAACACCACATGCCGTAGGTTACAGAAAAGGTGAGATGAATTCATATTTACTAATATTTTTTGTTTAATAGTATAATGTTATAATATTTTCTCATATCAGAAAAACGTCTTTAAAATGAACAAATTGCATCAAATTTCGTAAGCCGTCTTCGTTATAGCTTGCGTCGTTAAAAAGACGTCACAAGTTCTTACAGTTGAACTTTAAGCGTTTTCGTTATCATTAAATTGAGTTCCCCAGTTCAAACAGTGCAGAAATATACGTTTTAACTAAAAATATCGTGTTTTTCTATGATCAATAAGAAGTTTGTACAGATAAGTTTATATATTACTATCTTAAAATATTGGTGCAATTTATTCTGTATTAAAATATACTCATCAATCTAAATCCAAATCAGAAACCTTAAAAATCGATAAGCAAAAATAGTTATATAATATGCTTTTTAAAAATACATAATGCAAAACTAATCTTACCTATTTTTAAATGAAATATGTCGAGCTTAACAACGAAATTACATACAGCGCTTAATATAACTTTGCTAAAAGTCCTTTCACTAGTTGTTCATTTGCGTACAGAACTTATAATGTTTTTATATTTTTACTTGCTTACTCTTAATTAAATTTGGTAAAAGTTTGTTGGTGCTAATTTTATGAATACAAACTATACAATAAAAATGCTAATACTAATATTATTTTAAATTTAGTTTAATTTATCGTAAACTTCTTAAAGTGTTCATAATGAATATTATCTTATTTTGTCGTTTATAAAATAGCAATATCATTATATTTTTTATTATTAAACATGGGACAACTTAACAGGTAAGTTATCGACACAACCATATAAGTGGCTTATATTATGTCCATCAACTAATTTGCGTGTTAAAATTCGAATTTTGCCAGAATAGTGAACTGTTTGCGCCATGAGTCTGCCATGCTTAGAGCTCAATAGGAACCCCGAATGGGTTCGAAGCTATTCGAGTAAAATTCCGATGAATTTAAGTGGAATATATTTAACTTTGATATCTACGGATACCTCTTTGGGATACTATAATACCTATGTCCACTCTGGAGATTCGATCTAATCATTGGAGAAAATTACTGTAACTTGGTAAATAACTATCAAGACTACCTCCAACGTACAAACTTTCAAACTTGAACTCTTCATAATATTAGTATTAAAGTATGTCATCATATGTGCCTTTATATAAATTTCATTAAAAGTTTTGAAATGTTAAGTGCTTCGGCTGTATTAATATTAAATATACGAAAGTAAAACACAACAAAAATGGAATCTTCCGTTTATTATAAACAACTTTTCTTATTTCCTCAACCATAATTACAGATTAATTATTAATTAGAGAGAGAAATATATCATTTAAAGAGTATTTTACAGGATATAATTTACATGAATTAACATTAATTAATACATAAATTTAAAAATCATATTTGTGTTCTAAGTTCTCATTTATTAAGAGAATGTACATCAAGTATTACATTAAAATTATATGTATATATATATAAAATATTGCAATCTCGTTTAAAAATTGTTTCGATACAAAATGCGTCTAGTCAGGACGACGTGTAGACTCAAGGATACCAAGTTTAATCTTAATCGAGATCCAGATTTAATACGGTATAATATTATTAAGGTATGTATAATATATTTATCACTGAGAAAATATATCGCTACAAATACTAAAAGACAAACCCAAAAATTGAGATCTCAGTCAAGTTAACTAGTTTTTTTTAGTAGTTAATATACTTTAGTTTCTGAAAAGTCATTTTTAAGAGTAATTATACAACTTCACTAGAATACAATTTTATGATTTCAATTTTGTGATAAATGTGTAACTGAAACTGAATCGATATTATATTATGTATTTGTATTTACGAAAATAGAACGTCTAGTGAATTTAGATAAATAAACATTTACAACATTATGTAGTAAACAAACACTCAAACATTTTTTTTACCTAATATATTTTTTAATATTAATTTAACAAACCTAAATGTTAAATTAATTTTGTAAAACTGAGAGAGACAATGGCATGTACGTTATTTCTCAAATAAGATTATTTATTAAGTTAAAATTTTGATAATTGAGTACAATATAATTAATAAGAGAAATTTTCACGTTCTATATTAAGAAGAAACCAATCATTTTAAATTATAACTTATTCTATTATCGTAATTAGTACTTATTAATTACGTTAACAGAATTGGTTCTATTTGTTTGTGTAAACGAAAATTCTATTCCACCGTTATTAATATTTAATAAAGCAATTAGGGAAAATGATTCCTCACAATAAGACTTCGGTAATAAAATATACCTTACAAGAGACAATTTACGATCACTTACATACCATCATAACCTTCATGTTACCGATGATGTGGATAAATTATATAAACGATATAACTTGACACTATTTCTTTAAATGAATATTATTTTAAAATATAAATACTTATATAATATAAGCAAAACAAGAAAATTTGTCGAATAAATACAGAATATTTTAACATGATAAAAATAATATAGAACATAAATTAAAACAAAACAGTAGGTATTATTGTAAATATATACATATATATATATATATATAATATTTTCCCAACAATACCTGAAAACTTATAGGTTATTATTGTTCATTCAACAGAAACACAACATCATAATTCTTTTATGAACGCTATTATTTTTCGCAGACAATTACAGTTATTATCATTTATTTCAGAGAATTTATGTGTTTTCACGTCCGAGACACATAACGGTCGTAATAACAAGAAACAAACTTGTAAAGATGTGGCTTTTATCCATACAGAAATTTAAAATAAAAGACCGCTGTCTTTGTAGTTATTAGATAAGTATTTGATATTAATGTAGAATTACATAAATAAAGTGTTTAAAAATTATATGCCGTGAAAAATATTGTATAATAATTTTTAAACAACAAAAAAACTACCTTTTTTACTGATCTATAAGTTACTACTCTATAATTGAACAAAAATAATGACAATAAAATTTACAAAACTTAATAGTTCTTTCTTACTTTAAGTATTCTATTCAAACAATGGCTGCATCCAGATAATTTAAAGTGGATACATTTTATATAAGTTTACTTAAATATACCTAGTTATTTTAAAACCTATCACTTTTAAATACCATTAAACGATTTACAATATGTCAATTAATTATCTCAAGTGGAAATTTAGCACTAAGATTTTTTTTAAATTAGATTTAAAAAGTAAAATATAAATAAAATAAATCAAGCAAAAAGGACAATGTGTGTAAGACATATGAGCTACCAATAAACTGATTTGTGATATTTCATATGATTAATACTCAAAATATATTATATATATTTAATATTCAAAAAACGGTCATTGATGACGATTGTGGGAGAGAAAATTCAATTGATTTTTATGCTTAAATAAATTTATAATTGGTTTCAAAATATTTTATAACTGATCTTGAATATACGAGTTTCGATATTATGGAATAATATGTTCAAAGTAAAACTTCTGGACTTTACCATAATTCTGAGGGTTTAAGGTATTTACCAGTTCGTCCAAGTTTGACCACTCATCCACAGTTTTGATAGAAAGCTAAGTTTGGGTTGCTTAGATGAAACTTGATAAATAATGCTGTACAAAGATATTTTTTATTTTATTGCAAGTTAAAATAGGAATTGATTATTAAAACTTCATTAAATTATTAACATTAAAAATATAAGCTATTTATATAAAATGGTTAGCTCTTGTTCGAGATGTTTTTTTAATTATTTTACAAGAGAGTGTATTTTGGTTACAATTAGTTTACCAAAAATAAAACTTGCAATATAAGGCAAAAGAAAACTCAATGTCATTGAGATTTTCAAAGTTAATCCGAAGTAAAGAAAGTCAACTCGTAAACAGTTGCACTTGGACGGCGCTTTGAAATTTATCCACTTTGTTCTTAAGAAAACAATGTGAGGAAACTGAGAAAAACGGTTCAAGAAAAACAAGCATGTGGAACAAATGTGAGAAAAATACGCTACATGGAGCTGTTATATGTTCTTTTAACATTGTTTGCACAAACTAAAAGTATAGTTATTGTCTGATACTTTAAGTATAAAATATAAAATAATATTTACATCACACAGAGGACCGTTTATCAAGGTAATTGAGGCTTTTTAAAAAAGTAGTGCAAAATTTCCACTATCATAATAGTAAACAACAATATTTTCTACATATAGCGCGTACATAACGCGCTGGCTATGTGTCAGCTAACGTAAGTGCTTAACAAAACCAGCGTTGGATGAAACACAGAGGCACCTCCCCGTTGCATCGCTAGTGGATTTTCACCTGTAAAGGGATTTGACTGAAACTACAATTCATGATCATTCTGTGAATATCAATTAAACTGCATGGATCTATGAAATTTATTCATCAGAAAAAAAAGATACTACTATTTTGCCGATGAATAAAATTAAATTAATCCAATATAAACGAAGTCTTTATTTAATCAATTTTAGTGATCACATCAGATGGGCTGGTGCCAAAAAATATTTTTTTGTATTAGAAAAAAAAAAGTAATATTATACCTCTCAATACATGAACTGAGACAGCGGAAGCGGCGACATCCGCCAGAGAACATGTGTAATTGCCGGAGTCGTTCCTATTCGCGTTCGCGATGTAGAGTCGAGATAGAGCCCCATTGGATGTTGCCTCTGTTTTTACGCTAATAACAAGAATATCAATATTTAGTATGGATAGAAATATAATCGAAATATGATTTCCCATTTACATTTATAAGCAAAATATAAATTTAATGACTTATGAACGCTATATCTTAATAATAACTAGACTACGTGTTTGCTTTTAACAAAGAGTCTTGAACGAATGAATACAGATAGGCAAGACTGCTCTTAGACTAAGAGACTGCCGTTTCAATATGGTTAAAGTAAACAAGGATGTGACCACAAATGGGTCAAGCATGAAATAGAGCAGTACGTTAGCTAATACCACAATATGAACAGGTTACAAACAAGAAAAAAGTTTAATGATTATTGAAAAAAAATATATACTTATGTTAATGTACATATATATAATTTAAAAATAAATGTATACCTTATATGATACTTTAAAAATGATAAGAGATAAAATATTATAATTTTATAGAAACAAAACCAACCAAATGTATATTTTCACTCCAATATTGTTATCCTGGGAAACCGTCAAATGTAATTGCTTTAATTAAAATGTTCATTCACCCCTAACGCTTCTCAAACAAAGACTTTAGAATTAACTATAATAATTTTCTTTCAAATAAATCTCAGTCCCGAAATTCACATGCCTCTACAAAGGACCGGCAACAATTTCTTTGTTCACATACCCAATGCAAAATGGTTTCGAAATTAACGTTCAGATCTGTTATCCTTTTTATTGTTGTCGAAAACACGAGATAGTAATCTGTTTCTGTTACTATTGTTTACATTTATTGGTCCTTCGAGCCGAATAAGCGAAGGGCACAAAACTTAGATATTTCAGTTGCCTTTGATTTCTGTTAACTGCATTGGATAAACATTTTGGATAAAATTTAAAAGCGTAATACAAAAGATAACTTGATATATTCATAGTTCTAATCAAATATTCGTTAAAAACTAATAATTAGTAAATTAATAACTACTACACATAAAAATGTATAGTAGTTGTTAATTAACGGCTTCATTAAACACATTTTTATTATATATTCTATAATTATTTGTCTATTATTAAAAAAACATATAAAACAAAATTAAACACCCAATTAGCATTAAAAAGATGAAGTGTGTATGGAACAAGAAAGACACAAAAAACTTTAAGACAAAATAACTCAACATCTAATTACTAGTATTTACCCTTATTTATTGAACCTTCCATTAGATTTATTGCTATAATAATTAGCTACAAATAAAACAGGGAATAATGTTAAGCATCTTTAATTAAAATAGGTCTCAAGAATACGAATAAAATATATCACAAAACAACTAAAGATTTGGAGAAGGTAAAATATGCATCTTAATATTATTATAACCAATACAATGTATATTATTCCTTACAATTTTTGTTTCGCTATATACATTCTGTGAATGTTTTGTATATGATGACCGGTACGTATTTTGTTTTTTTCTAAGAATTTTCATCACAATATTGGCAGCTTATACATTTTTCTTTGATCTTCTAGAGCAAATTAAAATATTGCACTAATAGTTCAAATATAAGGAAAGCATTTTTGAATATTGATTTTAAGGTGCGTTACTCTTTTCATTTTTATGGACGCACTGTACACACATTTGACTCGAGGCCGTCGAGAAGAACGGAAAAGTGGTCACCGCCTCTCTAGACGTCTTGATGGAAATGGACATATGTTTTTTTTTCTGCCCATCACCGATTTTCTTTAACCCGATATCTATGGATAGGCAAACAACAGCAAAGAAATCGTAGTTGTAGAAAAATCCGCCGTGTGACGGACAAGTCCAGACTAAAAAATGACATGAAACAGAATGAAAAAAATATGATAGATATGGTACATCATTTATGTGACAAACTTTCCACATAGGTCAATTCCAATCTTGTCAAATTCAATTACACTAAAACGGATATGTCTCCTTCCTGTCGAAAGGGGCCTTATCATCTTGGCTCCTTCTTTACAGAATGTATTTTTGAAATTGAATTGAATCTAAAGATACATACAATTGTTTTATTTAAATGTGTAGAGATAGTTAGTCACGTTCTTGCAGTACTTTACACCATTACACATTTTAACATAATACAAAGCTTAGACATATGTAAAGTACTACTCTCACATAGTGGTCGGTGCCTAAAAAGGTCATCTAGCAGCTTCAAAGTCAAATTGAGAGGCGTGGCAAAAGACCAATTAGCGACCCTTAATGGGTGATTCCAATCTCTATAGTCTCTAACATAGGCGTGGAAAGGCCAGCCTCTCAGAACACTTTTTCCTTGGTGTTAACCGGACTTGCACGAGTTAATTCTTTAATCATCGTGCGTAGCGAAACATGACAAGTTCCTTCCGCTCGATTTTTTTTTGAAATGGCAGTTATTCGGTTACTATCAACACTTATCTCATGGCACCTTTGCCAAAAAAAACTATTTTATCCTTTCAGTGAACAAAAATGGTTGTGTATTAGGTAAACAACGCTGAGACACATTGCGACATTACTTTGAAAACCATGGTAATGTAGTGCAAAAATTGTGTATGGAAATAAAAGTCGCACCGTTAGCACCGCTATGTGCCCTACTTCGTGAAAAAAATAAAAAGAATAGCCTGTTTATCGACAAACTAACGCGTGAGGATCCAAAAACAGTGTGTAGGGCCGATAATTTAGCTTTCGTTGCCGCAAAACGTCAACTCATCGTCGTTCTCAAGAGTTAGCCATTTTGGAGACATCATCTAGACAAACTTGAGTAAATAACTGTTTATAATGGCATAAAAAGTTAAATTAGTTAAGCAGTTGAAGCACATGACCATCCATTGCGTTTTCGGTTCAATTCATGGCTTCTGTATAGAAAAAATGACGATTTTGGTCGAAAAAATATATTTTCGGACGAAGATAATTAAACCTGGGCGGAAATATCAACAAGCAAAATTATCATACTTGAGACACAAAAAACCCGCACGCATTCTAACAGAAGCTGATGCACCCACAACGAGACACTGGTTTGGTGCGGATTTTGGTCCCAAGGCATCATCGGCCCTTTTTTTCTTCGAAACTAAATAAGGAGCAGCTGTCACTGTGAACGGCGATATCGTATCATGTTGAACGACTTTTTCTTTATAGAAATTTAAAAGACCTGCGCCTCGACCTGGACCTGGGTAACATTTGGTTTCAACAGGATGACCCTCAGTGCCACACAGGCAACGTTACAATCGACTTTTGAACAATGTCTGCGAAAATCGAATTATCGCCTTGAGATTTGACACCGTTGAATTATTAGATATTTATGGGGAATCGTCAAAGATAGACATGACGCCAACAAATCAAAGATAAGTCATGGTTTGAAGAAAAATATTCGTGAAGCCATAACGGAAACATAGCTGCATACAATTGAAATGTACTCAAGATGGACCTTATGGGCTACTGCCATAATAGAGATATATTCCATTATTAACTGGAATGCTTGTATTTTGAGGAAAACATAAAAAAACAGTATTTTCTTTTACAGACTGATTAAAATCATTAATTCAAATTCATAATATCTCAACTTAAGGCATATTAAAAAAAATTATTAAAAAAAATATATGATGTGGAGAAGGACCTGTCTAATGACCTATTTATCTATTGTCATTTAAGAACGTTTTCCTTATTCTAGTATAAAAAATTACCTCACTCCCCCCCTCTTGGTGTCATAATTCAGCAGTCTACCACCGTGTTTCCAGCTAACTTGTCTCGCCGGTTGAGGAACTTCACTTACAACACAGCGAAGTTCTATTATAGAACCTTCTTTATAAAACTTGTCTTGAAGTGGTCGACCTCTTTCATCTATTATTTCCACTTTTGGTACTGAAAGAAAAAGTAATATAAATCATTTGTCTTTAGTCAGTTATCTAGACAAAAATATAAACACAATTTTGTTGCTTGTGTACATATTTAATGTATGTGTTGTGTTGTGTGTAATGTATGTGTTGGTTATATTTAATATCAAAATATATTATTTTTCATTTATTTATATAAATGAATGCAATGATGAAAAAAAAACAAAGAATAAAACCATTAAATAGAAAGTATACTTACTTATATATGTAAATCCAAACATCGAATTAAATCAAACATCTAAATAATAAAAATAAAAATAATACACCTTCTTAAACCCTCCTTTAGAGCGTTGTCATTGGTATAGTGCCCAATTAATATAGTACAGTAATTATTCTTAGTAAAACTACTAAAGTAAATCATTTTGATAATTTACGTTTCGCTACATCATGTGTTTAATTAAATATAAAATAAATATATTTTCTTGTGTTTTCATAACTATTATGATATATTTGTTATTTATTTTGCACACGTACTAGACATGTAATACGATAAAGATCTCTTATACTTGCTAGAAATGCAATAAGATACCATTAATTCTCTTAACAAAATTACTGCAAATATTAGAAACGTCGCGTCTGGTGACAGTTTAATATGTTATCCAATAAGCGTTTAAACCTCTAAAATTGTTTTATTTAAAATATATATTGCTTACGAAAATTTGAGAAAACATGATACATGGCTTTGGAATAATAATTCAAGTCAGATGCCGGATTAGAGACAGATACTTTTCAATCTAATCGTCATACAGGATGAGTGTGTCTTATAAGATAGACGTTAACTAAGTAATATTATGTTTAAATTATCAAGGATACATGAAGAAAAAAAATGTGGATTTTATCTGGATCGCTTAATATTATCTAATACGCTAAAAAATTGTTGCAACAAAAAAAATATGTTTCTAGATATTCAGTATTCCAAAAGAGAACTGCTCTTGTTATTAATAATAATACATAGAAGACTGTTTTGAAGTTATCCAACAAGATGAACTGATCAAATTATAAAGGCCGTTTCCCAAATTTAATAAAGTACCTACGGTAAAAACGAATAAATGTAAATTCTCTCTTGCAGTGAACCCGAATCACGGCGATCCTTAGTTTGTTAAAAAAATGACGAGTGTTATTTATGAATATCGAATACTATCAGTCAAAGGTTTCGATTGTTTAAAATTTTATTATTAAGCTAAACATGTTTATAGACCATCTCAAAATACCAATTATTCTAGATCTGGAAAATCGTTATTACTATATAATATTAAACATAATCTTATCATAATCAAGGAAGTTTTTTGTAAAATTTTTATACATATTTAGTTGTTATTATTATTTAAATGAAATTATAGAAAAAATATTACAAAAAGACCAATATTATATAAATACAAAGTTTGTTAATACATATTAAATTATTTGGTATTATAATTTGTATCACTCTGAATAATCTAAATAAACTTTTTGCAAATACAACTACATTAACGTACATTAATCAAATGTTTATTTGTGTTTGTATAATTTGATTTTAATTAGTATAATTAACACCCCACTTGTTTATTTTGAAAATATATTTATGAGTTTTCATCATAATTGTTTTATTTCAGGGACTATTGCCCAATAATTTATTACCAATGACACAAATTAGTTACTGAATAGAAAAATTACATACCTTCCAACTTTAAAAGTAATTATCTGAACTAAAATCGCAAAGCTATTAGTAATTCTAGGTTTACTTTTTAATTTCATTACGTTCCTCACTTCGTAATAGTGATTTTGTGTACGTAAGTATGTATGAAGTGTATATAAAATATAACCTGGAATCGTAGTTACATTGGAGATTTATTCGCTCGATTTGAACCAATGGAGCTTTTATTACTTTGTATACACTTTCAAATGCAGTAGTTTGGCTAACACCTAATCTCTTTTGTTTAGTGTTACATAAATAGCAATTTCAGTACCTAAATTCAATAACGTTTAAAAACTAAATTCAGTAGCTTTTAATGTGATCGAGTAATTAAAATTATAAACGTAGGTATTTAGTGAATCGTTACCAGCTCTTTTGCTTGTGTTTCATTAATGTGATATATCCGTTCTATAAACTCGATACTGAAAACAAATTACACAAATTTCATGGAAACTTCACTATTAATATCTTTTTTTTAAATCAAAGATTTGATATTGATTGTTTACATTGTAATATATAGTATACAACATTTATACAATATAGAAACTTTGTTTCTGAAGAGCTTTTTCGTTATATATTAAAATAAATTGTTGCACCATGAAGATAAAAAGTATAAGCCTGGAAACACTGCTTAAGAATGTTAATTAACAATCTTATAATTATGTTTAAGAAAATTCTTTGAAAAGGACAGGTAAGTGGAAGGTGAAAAAATGTGTTTATCGTTTAATTATTTACGTCTTAACATATTAAGAAAGATACAGAAGATATTAAGAGATAAATACATACATATATTTCATTCGAATATTCCCGTATGAGATACCTACTATCATAATTTAATATTTCCTTATGTCTCTGCTTTAGTATTATCGGGACCATAATGTAATTGAAGTCTGTGGGTGAATTATTTTTAATACTAGGGTGAACTAAATTTAGAAATTACTATAATAGGATAATACTTATTAAATTTTCTATTTAAAAAATTTGAAGCGCTGTTGTTACAAGTTGTTGGATTATATTCTCAAGTGTGGGCTATGACATAAAGTCTGTGCTAGTAATGTCTTACTTCAGGTATTTTGAAATAAAATATTTATAAATTATAAATCATTTCACTAGAAACGTACCTATTCTGACCTATACCTCATTTCATGAAAAAAAAATGGTTCAATACGACAAAAGTTTATGGTCCTCCTACAAAATTATTATACGGTTATTAAGGGTTACTCACTAGTATTCCGACAGTAATACCAGAACTCCCATTGGCCACACGCACAGTTGACTTTACGACAATATCAAACAAATTTTGAACAGTAATAAGGTTACATTTGTTATATTAGTTATACTTAACCCAAGCCGTAAATGACTGTAAGTCAAAAGTTTGAGCAGGAAATTTTATTACTTTTAAATTCTTTTGAACTTGTTAAACTTTTTATTACCGTTTTGATATTACTTTCAAATATCTGGCATTATTATTTTAGGAAATATAACATTAAGATCTAATAGAGAAGGTTTCTTTATTGTGATAATGTTTCTGAAATTACAGTGTTGATAAAAAAATATAAAAAAAAATATTTGAAGCATTTCTAGAATATAATTATTAATTTAACTTCACGTTTAATTTTGCAACGTGTGCTTAATACAAATTGGAATATTCCACTGACCCTTGTTTACAAAGTACGCAAGGATCCTCCAGTTTTGGCTTATAACCTCAATAAAGGTTTTAGGCGATATTGTGTTAGCATTGTTAACATATCTCGTTAACTGTTTTTAATAATGAATCCAAACAAATATGATCATATTTTTAATTGTGTCAAAACAAGGATATTAGAAAAAATGGTTAAGCGCCAGAGGACGAAGACTGGTTGACCCAATATAGTACAATGTTTTAAAATTTAATTATAAAATATAATTGTAAAATATCCATGGATATTTTGACACAAAATTTTAGTATAAAACATTGAAACATCAGGAATGTTGGAACGAAAATCATCGTCCAAAAATGTATAATATGTGTGGTACGCATTTGTTATGACAGCTGGGAAAGAAATGACAAGTCACATGAGTCTTATTTAGGGATTATTAAGTTCATCCAGTAGCGTGACTTGAAACTTATTCTGTTGTTTTCTAGTTATTTGTTTATGTTAGGTTCATTTATTAAGGTGTAAAACAATTTTGAAGTTTAAATAAATCTTAAAAATAAAAATAAATAAATAAAGAAATAGTAGGTATACTGTATAACACATCAACCAACGTTTATAATATATTCGTATTTAAAGTGGACGAAAAACAAAAAAATCCCTATTTCTAAGAGTAGCACGAAATAAGCTGATTATATTATGCAAAAATATATAACGATAATACGTGGATAACACAATTACTTGGAATATTCCTTTGAAGGTTTTTTCAGCCGACCTTGTACTTTATAGTGTAATCTTATTTTTTGGCATTCGGATTAGCTCCGTTACTCAAGGATTGTTCCCAGAATGTTATTTGCCTCATAGATATTGAACGGGCTTCAACTTTGGAATGTATCTATTGTCTTATATTTATTTTGGTAAATATACAATTTTACTAGTTTATTAAAATTTGATATAATAAATTTCACGTCAAAAATAAACATTTCATTCTAAAGGTTTATATTTAAGTAAAAAGATAAAGTTTATAAAGTTTGCAAACCAACTTGTAGCTAAGACTATATGTTTATGTAACAGTGCTATACCGGATGAGGTATTCATTTATTGCTTTATATCTACGTGAAGAAGACTAACAGCAACAGTCAATATTTGTTTTCAAATACTTTTTTATTGATAATTTCTAAATAATATTATACAAATAAATACCAAAAATATTTTATGAAGAACATTAACTTTTAGTTTTTTTTTGTTTATAAGTTAACGTCTTTTATAATAAGTTATAACGGAATAGATAAATAGCTTACCAACAACTTGGAGATGAACTCTTCTCACGAGTGGTGGATGAGCAGATATTTGACATTCGTAGTATCCTTCATCTCTTTCACTCACGTACTGTATGAGCAGGCGCCAATCATTAGGATGCTCAAATGCCAAAGAATATCTTGAATCAGCAGAATATGTATGACGACCAAAAGAGAGCAGATGGAGGTCCTCACCACGTCTTCGGACCCAGGATATCTAGCAAAATTATTTCAAACATTTACTTTCACATGACGGTTGGATCACCAATGTCATAAAATCCTTACCGTCTTTTCACTTAAATCATGAACACGACAATGCAAATGTACTCGACTTCCCAATTGTGCAGTCACATTGTTAGTTGATGCATCATCTTCAAAGAACGGCAACGGTTCTGTTGTAGTCGTGGATTCCTCCTCTTGATCTTCGTATACTTCCGTGAAAACCTCGTGCCAAAATGGGCCGGTAATGACTTTCTTGTCACCGGTCTTGAAATCTATAAACAGTTACAATTATTATAAACAATTTAAAAAAAACAGTGTTTTTTTCAACAACCGATCAAAAAATGTTGACATGGTATATCTAAGAGACGTATAAGACCTATAAAATAACTAGTATTTCTACGTTTGAAATTTTTACTATTCTATAAGTACCTACTAACAACATCTTGTAACATGAATGTTTCTAATGAGCGTATTTTCCGAACACTTGGACAAAATTGCTACATGACAAACGGAAATTAGATGAAAATTTAAATGTTATTTAAAACATTGTTCAGAAAAGCTGGAAATGTAAGCAAATTTAGAGTCGCTGTTATATTGAAGAGGATGCCCCCATTTAGAGCCAAACGTTCTGTTTTGTGTAGAATTTGTCGGAAGTAAGCACTGGGTAAAGAAAGTAAATATTTATTTAATTTTCTCTTTCTTGTGTTTGAGAGACTTTTGTCATTGAATTATATTTTCATTATCCTCGTAGCATTTCTTTGGGCATATAATATTCGAAACGTTGATATTTGTTTTGTTTTAAATTATAGGTCTTTGATAATTAAATAGGAAGATTTAATTATAAATTTAACGGAGAAACTCCGCTTCTATATTTCATAATTTAATAATGTTGTGTAAATAATATGTTTTATATAATTAACAAAAATTTACGTTCAACAAATATTATTTAACCTGGTAATAATTCCTGAGAAACAAATAATTGATTTAATTAAGTTATTTCTTAAAGTAGAAAATGGTTCCAGGATCAATAATAAATCTGATAAGTTTAATAATGTTATTAATACAGATAAAATATATTAGAAAACAATTAAAAAGAGAATTTTAAAAAGATATAATATATTAGTAATAACCACATTTTATTTTTATATATTTCCTTGGTATGTATAAATAAGCCTATGAAAAATAACAAAAAAATAAAATTTGTAAACTCCGTTTAATACACACATAATATATACATATACATTCCGTATTTTTCAACCCTGAATGAGTCTCGTCGAAATTACTTTTCAGCGTAAAATATGTTTTGAAATAATTTATATATTATTCAGAGTTAATTAATTTTGTTATAATAACAATAGTATACAGGATAAATATGACTATAGTTATGGATACAGTAGATAAGAAAAAGAAATAATGTAGATTTATACTGTTTATGTAAATTGATTTATAAAAATATACCTCCTAAACGTGATTTATGAAAACTTATTTGAAAACTTACTATTCACTTATTTAATTTTTATTTTTTTCGTAGCTTAAGGAATGAGATACTAAAATATATATCCTGTACAAAAATTTCTTATTATATCTGTATATATATAATAGATATATAGTGATAAATTATCATACGAAATTTTGTTACCATATTCCTGACACCGATACGCCGTTATGATACAAGAGTTGATAAAACCCAAGGTATAAGCCATAAAGTGAAAAACGTTGTACAAATGTTTTAACGTGAAATACATTATTATATAGGGCTGGTTTCACTTGGTTTGACGATGTTTTACTGGGAACGTAAGGGTCGTAGAGGGCTTCACACATAATTAGGCAGAGGGATGGCATCCTTTAAACTTTAGATTAGAAATTGACTTAACTTTGCTTCTATGGTTACAAATATTTTCCTGAATTTAATTTTATTCAATATTATCCAATTCTTGTAAAAATCATTCCATGCAAAAAAAAAAACATAAACACATTGTTACCTGGTATTTGCGGTGCAATAACACATAGCGTCCTCGTTAGCAGTGAGCTGAAGATCAGCAGCCCAGATGGCGTCATCTTATCAGCAGTTACCCATAGATTTCATCTGGCTAATCGTTTTTGGTTCTGTAATTATTAGATTAAAGACTATTATTAGACGTCGTTGAAATGGTTGAAATACAACAAAAAGAAAATAACCCATGCTCCTCAAAATATAATTTTTACTATTGTAGCTACGATTTATTTTAGACGTTTATATTGGAATAAAAAAAATGTGTTTTATACATCATTGTTTAATCGGTGACTTGAGAAATTTTTAAATGAAAATAGAATACAAAAATCTAATGTATATATATCCTAAATCCTTTTTTATATTTTTAATATTTTTAGCTACGCATTCTCCTTATTCTTTCTTTCATATCTTTTCTCCTTTTGGTTCATATCATCTTTTCTACATATCTTTTTACTATACTTCCGTAGACTTTCCTATCATTATTTCTTATTCAACCCTCTTCCTGTTATTTGAGATTTGTCTCGCTTTATAAACACGGTATAGAGACAAAACAAAAATAGAAAAAAATACTAAGAAAGAAACAATTTAAAAAGAAACAACATTTTCCGATTTTAAAGTTAGTCCTCGTTATTAGATGCAATATTTGTATCTCGAAAAACTTAAAGATTAACTGGAACGATTACTTCATACAGTAAGATATTTATATACATAGGTTTATTACGTCATTTGTACATCCATAATTCATTATCATATTTCTAAGAACAATTGTTTAGTGTATTATTATTATTGTTATTATTATTTAATTTTCTGTCTAATACGGCCGATTATTTAATTAATATTTAATAGGTATCACTGTAATGTCTAGTAATTATAATTTGTACTTAAAAACTCGGATTCCATTTTTATATAATCTAAAAAATAAATAATCTAAATAACCGTAGCGTATATTATGTCAAATTGTTATTAATTTTTTGATCTCAAAATTAACAGCGAGCTTGAATCATTGATATAGTATAATCAAATGTACTTAATTAATTTAACTGTTAAATAATAAACTAATATAATTACTTTAATTTGCGAACCCTCGATAATAACAAAACACATTAGTTACAGTATATCAATCAAATATGTATTAAGTGGATAACAGTGTCAGTATATAATAATAGATTTATCATTAACAATCCAAATTAGGGTTTGTGGCTAATTTTGTTTTGTGTCCAAATAATTACCGTTATAAAATATAAGCCCACCACAACTGATTTACATGATTCCGAGTATAATTATAGGCAAAACTTTTAATAGATTTTTACACTATACACACTTACTCATTATTTGAGAATAAAAAAATATTTTTAATACAATCATATGCAACGTTGAACATTTTTAATTTTACCCCTTGGTATCACGAGACTACAGTATCACTACAGTACACTAGAGTACAGATAAAAGCAGTGCTCAAATGAATGAATTATTGCTTTTGAACGTAGATTTTGTACTCTTTTATTTCTGTAAAATTGTATGCCTGATGGAAGTTTAAAACTCTAAGCTTCATTCTTTTTCACATTAATGTCCGTGACGAATGGCCACACGTTTTGAGCTCATATATGTATGAAATAGTGTTTTTATCTAGCGAGCTACGAAGGGAGATAATTCAAATTTTTATTTAGAATCGTTCTTATCATATTTTTAGTCTATTTTTATACTTTTTCCTTTTTTAGATTGTTATATATTCTTCTTTACATCTCTTAGCTATCATAGTACCTACTT
The DNA here is from genome assembly GCA_959347405.1 of Napeogenes sylphis. NCBI lineage: Eukaryota > Metazoa > Arthropoda > Insecta > Lepidoptera > Nymphalidae > Napeogenes > Napeogenes sylphis. Next base: position 31,931,059 of record OY365780.1, on the reverse strand, counting down.
TTTAAAATGTTTCCTACTATACAACAATACAATTGTTAGATAGTAAAATTTCAAAAATGTCTTTAAAATTTCAAATACACCTACAATTATTTTGACTGTCAGTGAGATTCGTAGGTATTTTATAAAATGTAAATGATATTTTAAAACATGACTATAGGTATCTTCATTTTATCTCACGCATAAAGTTTTATAACTTTATAATTATATAACATCACATGCAACATAAAACATGTTATAATAAAATAATTATTAGTTTCATAAATTCTTAGCCAACTTCTACAAAATGTATTCTCTTCTATAAGTAAATTCTCTCTTCTATTTTTAGTCAGATTCAAGCGATAACATATTGTATCCCTCAGAAACTATTCACAAAAATATTTTGAAGTAATCTATAACCTCTTTGCTGAAAACGTAATATTCTTCAATATTCTTCCATATACATAAAAAGAAATCTAATATCAATTCAATATATTTTCCATGAGATAAACGTAATATCACTTTCCCTAAATGGAATTTGCACGTTTCCAGCAAAATGGCTACCGACAAAATCTCACAAAATCCGACGCTTCCCAAACAACATTACTAGTAAGGACACAAGTATTATTAGTAAACTAGGTTACAACTTGTGGAATAAAAACTTTCACTTTATTATTAGTTAGTGATGACTACTTTAAGAGTCCAATTTATCGGATTGTTTGGACTTACAATGTGTTAGGTGAGAGATAAAAGGATTATGCGTTATTTGAATATTCCTTCATTTATCACTCATTCAACTTCATTTATCACACTCACTCAAGAGACACTTATAAATAATTACAAACGGTAGCCATTTTATATACCGAAATAACTAAATAATTTACTACATGCATGCTAAATAAATAACATTTACAAAAACAACCCTATTATATAAAAACATAATAAAAAGACGCGAAAGCGAGGTATTTTTTGCTGCTACCGTCTTAAATTAGGAGCAAAAGATGCGAGGGGATGTAGAGAATTGGCCGCAAAAAATGTAACATACGGCACTAACGTTTTGGGTAAGGTTTGTTTTCACGGTAGGTAGAGATCATTTTAGTGGAATAAAATTACGTTTTTATAAACATTAATATTATTAAATATAGTTATATTTTACAAACAGTCGTGTTTTTTTTTTCATTATTCACAACTAATCAGTAATAGCAACTTACATAACCGAATAATGTATGGGTATATGCTACTATTCAGCGATTATTATTGTTTTTATCTCCACAAAATATATGTATAAGTCTAACTCACACAATCCTGTAAGTCAAAATAAAACATTTTCCTCAAACCTTTGAACTTTTCCAAATATTTTAGATCTAACGAAGCGGTTACATTTCTTAACTGTCTAACGCAGGTAACATATTATTATGTTTAATAAGAATATACTATAACTTCACTTTATAGTACAATTAAACGTAATGTTATGTACCACAGTCAATTTTGACTTTTAAATCGCAACTATAATTGGCTGCTAATTGCAGGAAAAGTTTAATATCACCCATTTTCGAACTATACCCTGTGCATGCGGGAAGTTACAAACTTTTTAAAAGTTATATTTTATGAAGATACATGCTTAATTTTGATATCCATAATATATTAAAAAACATGCTCAGCCTGAAATAGTAACACTCGTAGGTCAAATAGCTCATATAGCCAAAGGTCTGCGTAACCGAGGGAGAAAACGGTACAAAGTAACATAAGCGTTAGTATGGATGAATGAATATTTGACTACTGAACCGATTTTGACAAATGAGGTGTTTATCGATTCGACTGGTGAGGTAAAGTGAGTTTGGTGAACGAATAAAAATCATTTAACATTCACCTATTTCCGGTTAAGTTATAAAGTAAACAAACTAATCTAAATAACTTTATCGTATATATATAAACTTTTTTCTCTGTGATATTGTCTATGTAAGATATTTCACGTGATTATTCCAAATGAAAATATGGTAATAACTTCTACAAGGATAATACCCGAATCCTAAGTAATTTTACAAAAGTAATACCGACTATTTGTTAGTTTGATGATCATATTGATAAAGCATACTAAATATTTTTTCAAAACTATGCAATTCAAATTCTCATAGGTACGTAATATGGGAATTTATTCATCTAACTGGTGCTTGAATAGGGTGCTGTTTAATTAAATTGCATTGTGCAGGGTCGCTTTATATAAAGATTAATTGTGTTTTGATTTACATATTCCTTTACATTTATAAAATAAATATATAGCACCAAATTAAAATTAAAAGTCTAGATATTTTAAAAACAATATAGAAAATTAGGTTTTGGGTGTGTTAAATAGTTTATGTTCAAATGTAAACTGAACACAAACATAAATACTCTTGTAGAAAGAGGTACATAAAAAATACTATGATTGACTTTTACACCTAAATATAAAACTTTTAATGTATTATTTAACACTTGGATAACTAATTTAGATGAATTCAGATATATTTAGGTAAATGTTCTTGGTATTGGAAGTACAAAAACAGATACTAAATTGAACTTCCGTAATATTTGGTTTAGTACTGTAAATTAAATATACTATTACAAAAAGATTATACATATGAATGAAAACGGTTGTGGGGATGCAGACATTTTAAAATACATGAAAAAAATATCTGTTAGATTGCAATATCTACAGCGTTGTTGTGTATGGCTTTTTAAAAAAAGGTAAACTTATTGATTTAAGTGGGTCCAAAAGTGACCTTTATGGTGCTGTTCAGATACCCTTGAACATTCAAGAGCACTTAGTAGCCAAAAACATCATAGATAATTTTCCAATAAATACGCTCTTACGTCCGCATTACGGATAACGAGGAGACAGGCCAATCAAAAAAACAAGCGATAACATGTGACATTTTGTTAAGATCTTTGCTACTCCATATTGAGATAGTGTATAAGGCTAAACTACATGTAGGCAAGTTAGGTATGGTTATTTGAGGAACGGTTCAAAACAAAAGGTATAAATTAATCCATTACTAACCGCTTCGTTACCCTAAGTTAAATAAAAGTTAATTGAAGCATGGAGGTATTGCATCAAACAACAACATATTTCGTTAAACAACTTTAAGTGTTTTGATGAGGATATCTAATACATCAAGTTGCCTTGAGTGCGATATAATAGGAACCGTCAATCACGTGTTGACAGAGTACGTGGGGAACGAGACCCAGCAACGGGAAAGAAAATAATTGTTTAGTTGTTGTAGGATTATTTACAGAATCTTATATCTTTAGTCATCGCAAGATTCCATTTGGCTCTCTAAGGATTATCGTTTCAGTCGCATAAATTTAAGGTCTTGCTAATACTAAAGTTATTTTACTTTTACAAAACTATTACGATTACGTATTATAATAATTCTAAGAAACATTTTACATTAATATCATATGTATATATAAGTAGTTGTTAGCGGTCTTATAATTTCTGAATGACTGGAGCGTTTAAGGGCATTCTTACATAATGTATATGTTTTGTCGATACATTTCTATTATATAAAAATATGGGCAGATGTTTGGTCTCGTTATTAATAAATGAACGGCTTTGTAGTAAGAGTCACTATCAGGAAAGAATGAATAGGACATTACTTGTTTTAATAGAAAATTGTCAGAAAAAAAAAACGTAAAAAAACGTTAGAAAAAGTAAAATTTTTAAATGGATGTTTATTTTCTTAGTAGAAGGACTGTGCCATATTTCGCCCTTATGGCAGTTAAATGGGGAGGCGGTGATCATTTGCATGGACGTTTAGCCATTATTGTGTGAAATGTGAAATTTTATATGCGGACATGGTAAGATTTATTTTACCAAAATATTTAACTGCCATTACCAACAAAATATTTTTATATGGGCAGGCAGAGCCGCGGACCGATGGCTATTCAAACATAATATATTATATAATACTTTTAAAAATGTAAAAATATGTATAATTTCTTTTCAAAAATATTTGCATCATAATTTATACAAGGTTATAGCTGAAATTAACACTGAATGGAAAATTATCGTGATAGCCTAAAATCGAATTAAAGCCTAATGGTATACAGGAATAACCTTGATATACTGCGGCATCGTGTAGACAAGTCCCGCAAACTGGTTTGGTGCCAAGCCATTAATAATCCCCATATCGTTAATATAAAATCGGAGTCTCGAAAATACCTTAAATTTGCCAGTGGCGAAAATGAAGTGAATAATTACTTCAATTATATGAATTATAAAAATCATTTAAGTTTATCTATACTTGTAGAGATATATCTAAACATTCAAAATAATAGTATTTATATAATCGCTTATTTCCAAATTAAGAACTCTAAATCATTAATTTGAAAGTATTTACAGTAAAGCAATATGTGATATGTGATACGTTAGCTCAATTGTTAGAGCTATTGGACGCTCAGGTCGCGGGTTCGAATCCCTGCCCGTGTCGGTTTATTTTTCATTCTATATTTATATAAATTTGAATAAGCTTAACATGGCTATACATGTTTATAAAATTTTTCAAACATGTGCAGTGTTATCTACAGATTGATATTGACAGACCTCCTTATCGACTACATAATCCTTAACATTATTATAAGTTGTAAATTCCAGTAAGTAGTTAATGTGATGTATCTTTTTTATTCAACCGGTAATGTTAAACATACGTTTTATTAACAATCCTAAATAATAATTTTTGTTATTATTAACCAACAGATTATATAACGCGAAACATTTGAAAAGGACCACATTTATCTATCTATAGCTATCGTTGGCATTTTAATATTTGTTCTGTGAACTCTGCAATAGTCAAATTATCATCGGTGATAAAAAATATATTACATTGATTGGACAGAAGCTAGACTTCATCGTTAATAAAAGTAAGAAAAGAAAAAGCATGGGCCTTTTCAAAATGTTCCTTTAAATATTGTTTTACCATTTATTTAGTTTTTTTTTAAATGTAACATCAATTAGTCTTGCATAATCGCAAAGTTTTTTGCAAAATGACGGTATTACTGATATTATATATTTAACAACCTGAAATTATATTAATTACTGTAATTAATTAATTGTTTAAAGAAACCTTTATTTCTATATCGATAAAAATAGCAGCAATTACCAGGGCTATGGTATCCAGAATGATAATAAGAACTCTAACAGATCTCATAATCAGTTCAGTCATCGATATCGAGATGACATTTAAATTTCTTGTTTTTTTGTTTATAACCTCTCACGCTGTTTAAATTTTAATGTTTCATGAAGTTATTTCGTTTTCTATTGCCATCGTTGTAACTCTTTTAAATATTTTTGAATAATTGTTTATAGAGAACAGTATTAATTGTAAAAAAATATATAAATGAAAATCGACTGCCGAATTTTGTACAATCTTCTGAAAAGCTGAAAATTTGGTAATATTTAAGTAATTTTGCTGGTTTGAAATTTACCAAAATATGCACAACTTTGTGCATAATTATTTCTTTATTTTGTAAATACTATATTGTTTCACTTTTCTTAAAATTAGCATTACTTTTTTATATTGTATTGTATTGTATTTTTAGTATATAATTAGTAAATTAATGTAGCTTACCTCAGTTATTCACGGTTCACTATGGTGAACTGGTAGAATATGCCAATAAGCATTAAGTTCACCTTTTGTCCAGTGTAAATGATAAATAAGTAAAAAGAAAATCGTAGCATTGTAATTTGGAAAATTGCCAACATTGATCAGAAACTTGAAAAATAATAACGTAAAGTAACGTAAAGTTTTATTTTTATTTTAGAATTATTTCATTATTAGTATGCTTTCGGTACAATAAAAATAAATTTTGATTACATCTATATTTTAATATAAAAGGAAATGATCAGAAACTACCAAAACTATAAAGATTATTTACTTTGAAATGAATCTTAGCGCTATTTCCTTTACATTTATTTATTTCTTACGAATTTTCTTCTTAATTTAATCAAATGGATTCGGGCGAGAAATAATCAACGAGATCTAATTGATTGAAAGTCGGTATAATGAAACTAATTTAATTCTGGATAAATATTGTTATTGACATGTTATCTATCTGCTTAAGTTTTTTTTTATTAAATTACAAACGTTTAAGGTTTGATAAAAATTACTTATTTATTTTTTTTTAAATCTAAGGTTAGTTGGTTATTTATAAATATATTTATTTTTGTAATTTAAACATAATATTTTAATATCACTGATCAAGTTTTGTATGCAAGGTGGGTTTTGCGATACCCTTTTAGATAGATAACCTTTTTTTTTAGATTGTGAAATTTTTTTAATAGGCAAATGACAAGTGCAGGTTTTGAAGACTTGATTCTTTCAATCCTCTTACTTGTTTTTTCTGTAAGAGATAGATGACCTCCTGCAGATTATATATAACAGAAGTGCGTTAAATGTCATAGAATTAAAAATACCTAGCTATCAATTGACAGCTCGTGTAAGGGTTGGCTCGACCGCGGCAGTACCACCTTCTTACAGAAAATCCACTTAAACTAGCTAATATACTAGCTTTAAAGCTGAGATACATATGAACAGCCTGATGTATAAATATTTTTCCATTCTCTTCTTGTCCTCTCCATTCCTCAAGGGTGACCACACATTTACATTTAGGTTGGAAAATGTGTATGGGCGACGGCAACACTTTTAATAAAGTGGACTGTCTGTTCATTCGCGACGCTGTTCAGATATTACCCAAGAAACTGATGGTAACGAAATAGAGATATCTAAATACATACTCACCATTTTAAAAGTAATGCAGTTAAATCTGTAACAGGAACATATTATTAATTTTCTGACTTTGTCGTACAAAAAAAAACAAATTGAATAAAATTTTAGGTAAATACAAAAAAAAAACACAGGATGGAACACGATGAAATTATCGATGGCACTTACTTTATTAAGTAACTAAATATTTTGGGCTTAAGTTCTTTAGGAATTTTTCTATATGAATCTGAATTCATACATTTTAAATATAAGTATGTACTAAATGACTTGGTAATAAAATGTCCAATGCAATGGACAGTATTCTAATTTTCTCCTTACTTTAAACGTACTAAAACAAACATTGGTACTTAATTAAACAAAAAACAAAATAGTCAAGTAAATAAACCAAACCACTTTTTTATTTTACATTAAAAAGCCGGAGTTCAAATAGAATCTATACACAAAGTCAAGTCCGGACTAATTCAGTGCCGATAACTTCGTAAAAAGTAAAGTTCCAACCGCAATCGTCAAAAAAATCAAATATCCCCCTTCATTCACATTCCGTGAATAGAAAAGTATTTAAATTAAAAATAGAAGGACGAGACGCTTCCATTCTGCATAATACCGCAATGCGTAACGCTTTGTGTTGAACTGTGAAAAGCCAAATATATTATTCGTTATCTGTCCCACGAGCGCGGTACGTTTGCTACCATTGACTCTTATGAGGTTACAGAAACGTCTACAGATAATTTAACTGATTTCAAACAAAAGACTTCCCTATGAATTTATGTCGTTGCGAGCATGATACTCCTGTCCCGTGAAATAGACTTTTTTATAAAAATACTTTTCTATTAAAGTTTATTTTTTCGTATTAGTTTATATTACAATTGTTTATGAGTTATATTACAATTTTAATTAATATTTATTTATGATTGCAACCTAATGATTACATCAATCACTAACTTGTTTTAATTGTACACTTCGATACTCGTAAAATAAATTGTATAATGTAAGTAGGGTCAACTTAAATACCATAAGCGTCGCTATTTCTAGCGGCTTTAATGTTAAATATTCAGTGCATAGTTAACTGTTGTTCATAAATCACTCATTACTATTCTGTTCCCAGTTTACTCTTTGAATTCGGTCATCCCTGTTTAATTAAGGAAATTAGCTTCAAAGTAGTTCTGTTAATTTAAATTGCAAAACATTTTGGATTTATAAATAAATAAAAATAAATAAAAGTTTAATAAAAGAATGACGATAAATAAAAATAAAAGTATTAACAATTTCAAGAAGATTTTTTAAGATTATTTTAGATTTATTTAAAATCAGTCTCATATAATATCAAAAATAAAAAATAAAATATCAAAATAAATAGTGGGATTTTACTACGTAATATTATTAATTAAACATTAACCCTTTATTTGCCATTATATACTTGTTTTATTTTATCAACGTCTAAGAAAAAAGTTGTTTAATTTACTATCAGTGTTCCAAAATTCCATTTTTTTTTTATATTTGATGATGATTTTAAATTATTTCGTACGCAATTTTTTTCTTTCATCTGTATTTTTTTTTTTAAAACGATATCATACTTTTAAATAGACTATCTTAAGCGTATAACAAAACAAATTTTTTTTTTTAAAATGAACAAAGTATTTGCCAACCATATTACTCACTGTCACAAGCAAAAGAAAACAAAAAATACGTGGAACCCAATTCGTGAGGCAATGTTTTTTGAAATCGAACTCTCTCCAGGGGAATTGAGTTCAGTAAAGGAAACACATGTTAAAAAGCTATTTTCTTTCCAACATTTAGATTAGACCCACTTGTCGCAACCAGTGTATCTTGGCCTTTGTGGTGTCTATGATATAGATCAAGAATTTGTTACAAAGTAAATAAATTGATAAAATTGTTTATAATAATTTAGATTCTTTGGAGTTTTTTTTTTATTAATAAAAGTTTTTTTTTTAATAAATCAATTAATAATAACTAATCTATTACCCTTATGCAGCCGCTCCTCTTGTCTCTTTTATTTTGAATGAAAAAATCGTACTAGTTATATTTATTAACTTCGCAGAGCTCCAAGCTTTCTGACAATATTTACTCGGACATTGATAAAATTTCGTTTCAATGTTTATATTTACGTTTGAAATTCTATTTATTAGAAGTTAAATGTTGATCGTATGCTAATACAATTTTCAAAATATTGGCTTTTAAAGGCAGTTATATTACTTCCGTAATATTCTCCTAATGTACATATAATATTTAAAAATAAATAAATAGAACATATACAAGTCAGTTTATGTATTATAAAACGTAGTAAAGATTTTTAATTAACCATTTTATTACAGATTTTTAATTAATTTTACCTCGAATAAGAAAATTATATGGGATAGGAAATAGATTTAAATTTCATCTCTTCTACAAGGATTCATTCTATTTTTTCACTTTCCATTATCTGAATGTCACCTCATTATTCAAGTATCGTCCTGACAGTTGCAAATATGTTCCGTTCGAGATTGAACTGAACAATAACGAAACTGTAACGTATCTCTTTATCTCTGATAAATCTTTGTTCTCTTGTTCCTCTCGTATCTGTTTATAGAGACTGTGTGCGATAGTATCAAACCGAAACTGTCACTAGTCAACGATAAAACAAAAAAATAAAGTTGGATAAAATGTATCGAAGGTATCAGTTTAAATTTTACACAGTTTTTCTATAAAATATTTGACAAGCATAAAAAATTGTAGTTAAAAATATCGTAACTGTGTGAGTGGAAAAATCAGTTCTGATTTGTTTCACTTGATAAAAAAATAAAAAAAGGACAAATGCAATGCTTGATGTTTTCTAAACGATATTTTAAAATTTTCATGACAATAAAAAAGCAATGAAGTCTTAAAAGCAAACATCTTTTAAGCAAGCTATCCATTTCATTTGCAATTCCCAATAGACTTCAGCAAATCAGAGAACCTTAACCACATAGAGTTTATTAAGATAAGTATGATTAATTTTTTATACAGTGTATACAGTGCCTTTATACCCACTCTAAGTAGTACTTAATTATTGAAAGTTACTCTAAGTACGGTGCTCTTATTTAATATCATGTTTTTAAATAGCACAATTCAATATTAGATTTCTTCTTCGGATTCCCAAAGGACGTCATTATATTAAAATAATTCTGACATAAATATTATAAACCGCTACGTTATTTATCGGTTGTCTGCCTGTAATTGATTAAACATAAATAATGATTTCAAAAACGTACTTAAAAACTATTAATAGAGTTTTAAATTATTAATTATGGACATTTGATTTAGAAGTTTTTCAATCTACCTAATAGTGACATTGAAATTGAAGTTGTCAGTTGTCAGTTGTGTTGAAATTGACATAGAATAGGGAACCCAGCATAAAACTTGGCCTCGAATGTGTCATTGAAATAAAAGAGAATCAACTAAGGCTTGATTTTTGTGTGAATCCTGAACTGTACGCCCGGAAGTTTAGAAACCGTTGGAGGTAGATCACTAATTAACTGACTTACTGACAGACACCTCCATCTTGTCTTACCGTGAACACGATTGATGCAAAGCATTCGAAACGTCGGGTTAAATTTAAAATGTAAATTTAACATTTAATTCAATATACGCGTGTTAAATCCGTAAAAATAGTTTTATTTCAGTGTGTAGTACTCGTGAAATCCTTAGAAAACACTAAGGCTTCGTATCTGTATCTCTCTTTAACATGTGTGATTAGACAAAGATGAGTATGAGTCTTTCATCTTTCCTCTTTTATTATTTGCCAGACACTCGCACTCAAAAGCTTGTATATGGCTCACAAACTCTATTTATAATAATTCTATGGTTATATCAGCAGAGTCAATGACCGAAATTAAAGCCGGAAAAATGTACTATTCTTATATTAAAAATGTAAAGTACATAACTTACAAAAAATTAACAGAATTAATAATTATTAAATTTTCTAATTAATCATGTAATATATGAACTTATATTTATGTTATTTTAAAATATACATATAAATAAATCGATATAAATACATAAATAAATAAAAAATACCTATAAAAAAGTGACATATATTAATTTAGTTTATGATTTTCAAAGCTACTCGTAAGAAGTTGTGAAAAAGTATTCTTAATATGAAAACTATTACAAGAACTACAATAAAATGAAGTAACAATTTAAAATCCATCGAGAAAAGCTTTCCACTGAAAATAATTTGGATTGTTTGTTAAGATATATATTACTTTTTACCCGCTCATACAAATAATATGTAATAAATTTTAAAGTTTATTAAGATCTAGGGATAAAAAATATTATATATATTTTCAAAGATATTCTTAATAAATATGTACGATATTCTTATTAATATAATACGTGTGATAAGAAAAATGACATGTCTTATAAGGAAATTGCCTACGCCATTATCGTTGTTTACTGGCATGAAGCAAATGAAGAACATTAAGTTGCTAACTTGGCTGCCAGAAGCTTAATTGAAGCCTACTCATACCACGAACTAAAGCCATTTGTAGTCTCCGTTTATTTTGACAATTCCACTGCGAAAATACTGTGAATAATATAACTTTGGATAATTTACTTACTCGTTTGTATAATAAAATACTAACAAGGTAAATTCCGCACATAAAATACATATTCTTAAGTTAAGTTAGTCATTTTAATGCACAGAACTTTATATATTTGTACATTTGTACATCAACCAAAAACTACTTAATTAAGGGATTGTTATGAAATGTAGAGTAGTGGTATCATTATTTAAGTCAAAATATTAGATTTTTTCATTCGTAAACTTACAGCTTTTTGTGGAAAATCACAGAAAATTGGGCTATAATTACTAAAACATATAAACGGTTTATGTTTGATAAGGTACCTATAAATGATTAATTATAGATGGACTCTAAATTATAATTAATGCATGAAAAAGTGGTAAGAGCAGACGAAAGTAGTCCTCAAATTATGGTAATGAATATAATAGTAAAGTTTTTTTTCAATAAAACACTCTGCATATGAAACAAGTTACTGTATTTATATTCTGCAAGCAATTTAAATTTTATTTGTTTTACATGTAAAAGCTTTGATATTAAATAACATTTTTCTATACTTTAGCATAGTATTATCATACCGACTAAAAGCTTTCTCTCATATCCCATTTGTAGCACAAAATAATATTTATAATCATTATACGAAAAATACATTTTCTCAAAGGAATCTATTATGTGGATGAATAAAATGCACCCTTTTCAAGAAATTTCATTCAAGTCATCCGCTATTAATGTCATTCAATTGATATGCTATAATGCTCTGAGATCACAAAAGAATGAATGATTTATACCTTACCTAATGGTTCTCTTAGTTCACTAATTGTTTGTAAAAGTTTGATCCGTATTGATTCGTTAACTTTAATTACATACTGAATGGTCAAGGTTATTTATTTATAAATACATGTACTTTGTTTTTGTTGAAATAGCTTTATCTTTGTATATACCTATTAAATAAAATATAATTGTTTTTTTCTTAACATATGGTTTGTAAAGTGATATTCATAATTAATAAAATGTATAACAGAACAGAATATAACAGAAAAGAAACATTTTAAATATTCATCTTTTTTTTTCTGTATGTACCTACTAGGAAATCTTCTAAACGGCTGAACTGATTTTAATGCAATTTTCACAAAATTGTAGATAATTATAGATAAAAGTAAAATTTTACCTCAGAAACATTTAGGGTTTCCTCCCGTTTTTTTATGTTAAACCTCCTTATTTGAGACCGTCCAGTCACTTCATATATACTATAACCACAAATGTTTTCTTCGACCCACTTAAATAAAATTAAGTTAAATATAATATACAAAAATATTCGTACATAACAAAGACTCAAATCAGTTAAAAAAAAGTATCTATCTTATGGTTTGTTTCCAAATTGAAAAAAGATTTACTCCCTAAATTCTAAGAAAAAAATAAAACATATTTGGGGAGATAATTACAAATAATACTTAAGGTTCAGTGATGGCTTATTAAATAATGAGGGGCATCCGACTGGGGCGGCCAGACAAAGTTGCTGGCAACAGATTGAACTATTAATGTATTAATTAGTTGTGAGCTTCCTTTTCGTAATTAGGGAGCTTCTGAACGACTTACGGATTGAGATTGTTATTTTTATTGAGATCTATCTATTTTACGATTCTATACGTACACATTTATCAAATTATTAACACATTTTATCAATGTACTTTTATTATTTAAAATATATTTTGGTGCATTGACCAAAAAATAAAATCACAATATCCAATAAATTGTCACAGTTGTGGACTTTTGCTGACTTTATGTAACAAGGTGATCAGCAGATAATTCTCTTAAGTAAGTAAGGTAAGCGAATCTCGTGATCATCTACAATATAAAAATATGCTTAAGCTTATATCCTTAAGAAGAAGGACAATATTATATAATATCATTTTTATTAATATTTTTGGAGTTTAGTAGTTCAAAAATATTTGAAATATCTTTCAAATATTTCTTTATATATTATATCTTCTAATAAAAACAGATGAATATTACTGAATATTATTATATTCTTAAACATCCTCTTTTACAGTACCATTGGACAAATGTTTTTCTTACAAAAGTCTATCTTTTCATTATAGAAGGTATTTTTAAAGTAATGAACGGCCACGATTGTTATAATATTTTTGTAAAAATCTTTTGTACTTAAGATTAAGAAGTACAATTTTATATTTCTTTTATTTCGTTTAGTATAAAACATTTTTATGTTTTTTTTAAATATAATAATATAATAACTATTTTTATTATAAATTGTGTTTTATAGTATTTAAATTAATAGGTTTTTTTCATTGTTTCGATTTTACTAACAATAACCTAACAACCGTTTCCGAAAGCTGTTTTATATAGGAGAGTAACGCATTGACGGTGTTCATTCGTGTACACAACGCGGTTGAACAATCGTTGTCCTACTTCTTTGTCCCATATTGTACACACTATGTACACAGTAATGTTATACACTTTTTACTTTAAACCTCTTGAACAAAATATTGATGCTACAAAATATTTCAAAGTAACACGAATAGTATAAGATATTCCAGGCAATATTTCAAGAGTTACATTGAAATCCGGAGTTTTGGTTACCGACTGAATACTAAAGTCTTGCTTTGATCTGAGTTGAATTTATTATATACCACGTGCGAATGATGGTTACCGAAAGATTTACACATTATTTAACTTTAAAAAAAATGTAAATTATTTTAATGTCTTATAAATTATCTAACATAATGTACTAATGCCGTCATATACTTATAATGTTTTTTATATACTTATAATATTGTATACAATAGTTTCACAATTTCATAGGTGATTTGTGAGAATCCTATGAATCCCTTTAATTAACTATGTCATATGTTTAGAAACAAAACTGAATCTGATGAATTTAATATTTTATACACTTAGTCTGGCCATAAAAACTGTTACAATTAAAAATAAAAAAAATTACATTTGAAATTGGAATCAGTCATTTTTATACGATTGTTCATTTTGTTTTCTCATTTAAGCGCCAATACATTGTACAATATTTTGCGCGATATTATAATTGAGTGGGGTGATAAAGAGAACAGAATCGCTGTGTTTGCATTACACAAAGTAGTCATGGAGCCAGATGCATTTTTTAACACTCTCCTGACACTTGGTATTAGTCAAATGTTTGTGTACCAGGCAATAAATAGATACAATGACACTTCTTCTGTTTGTGACAGAGAAAGATCTGGCAGTCCACGTAGTGTTCGTACGAAAAAGGTGGTCAAAGTAGTAATGAAAAGAATTCGAAGAAATCTTATTTTATCTATGGAAATGAAGATAGCAGCTAGAACCATGTCGCGTATTTTAAGAGATGTCTTAAGTATTGCAGCCATCAGCCAGGTCATTTTATAACTGATAAATTAAAGATGAATATTGTGGTAAAACCAAAACAACTACTGAAGCGGTGCATATAGGAAGGTCACAGAAAAAAATGTTTAGGGATGAGAAATTTTTCCCAATTTTTACATTTTAACAAACAAAATGGCCGTATTTATGCTCAAAGCTCAAAGGAAGCTTCCTAATTAGTCGACGGATTGCAACGTGGTCATTATTCGACTTCAGTGATGGTTAGGTGGGGTGTTAGCTATGAAGGAGTGACTGAACCATATTTTTGTGAAAAAGATATCAAAACATCATCACAAGTGAATCAAGATACCATTCTTGAAATGGTTGTTAAGCCCCTTAATAACACCAGGTTAGACTCGGCGCCGTGTCATAAAGCTCAGCCCACGCAGTCTTGGTTGGAAGCGGAACTTCATCAGAGCTGAAGACTGGCTATCGTCTAGTCCCGATCTTAATCCCCAGCAGATTTTGATTATGATTTATGATCAGTTTTACAGAGTACAGCTTGCTCTAAACGCCAGGATAATTTAAAGTCCCTAAAACAATCCATACCATTGGCAGTAATGAATTTCCCCATGGAAAGACTTATTAAACTAACTTACTGTAAAATTAATAAGTGTTATTTTAAATTTAAAATAAAATAAAATCTCTTTTACAATATTTGTGGCTCTTGCTCTTTTTGACGGAGACGCAGATACAATGTCCTTTGAGCGCTACATACTTGGATTATCCCGGTTACTCGTTGGAGCACAACTTTCGCTCACGGGCCGGAGTCAGTATGTACGCGCGGAACGACCTCTGTATTCAGCGTCTCCGTCACCTTGAAGACCCCACTTTTTCTTCCCTATGGGTTTTAGTGAACACAGGAAACGAAAAAATCCTGTATTCCTGTGTCTACCGTTCGCACAGCGGTGACCAGGAGACAACTCGTATATTTGAGTATCTCAGTGAGGCTGCAGATATGGCTCTGTATCAGTACCCTTCGGCGCAGCTCGTCTTTCTGGGGGACTTTAATGCCTGTCATCAGGACTGGCTGTTCCCGTAACAGAAGACCGACCATGCTGGAAGAGAAGCGCGGAAATTTGCGTTGTCCTTGGACCTCTTTCAGCTGGTGAAGCAAGCGACAAGGGTACCAGATGTGGTAGGCCATACACCCAATTGCCTGGACCTTCTGCTGACAACTGATCCGGACAGGTATCGTGTAGAAGTCACCTCCCCCTTGGGAACCTCCGATCACTGTCTGGTGAAATCTGTGTTTACATATTCCCCACCAGCTTTCGAACCTCATGGTGTTAGGCGAGTATGGAAATACAAGTCAGCAGATTGGGATGAGATGCGACACTTTTTTGCGTCTTATCCTTGGCGGCAGGTCTGCTTCTCTTCTTTGGATCCGTCGAGTTGCGCGGATGCTATAACCGATGTGGTGCATCAGGCAATGGAGTATTTTATTCCTTTTGCTGACGTACCCATCGGTGGCAAAGCTCGCCCATGGTTTAATGCCGAATGTCGTCATGCACATGACCGAAAACATTCGGCATACCTTATTTGGGCTGATGCTCGAAGCCGCAAAACTCCGGATGTAAGTACAAAGAAGAGAGCCTTTAACCAAGCTGCCAAGTCCTACAAAAGGCAAAGCGGAAGGCTCGTCTCGATCGAATCGCTAAGAATAGACCAACTGGCAGTCGAGCTTTCTGGTCTCTTGCGAAAGCGATCGAGTCGAATTTCTGCCAACCCTCACTGCCTGCTCTGCTGAAGCCGGATGGATCCCTGGCCCATACAGCAACAGAGAAAGCGAATGTACTTTCTTCTCTGTTTGCTGATAATTCGCATCTAGACACTGGCAATGCTTCTCCAGCACATCTTCCTCACTGCGGTATTTCGATGCCTGAAATCCGCATCACTAACAAAGAGGTATGGAGAACATTGTGTCGTTTAGATGTGAATAAAGCCAGTGGTCCTGATGGTATACCAGCCATTCTGCTCAAGACATGCGCAGCTGAGTTGTCTCCTGTACGGACACATCTGTATCGCCTCTCTTTCATGACTGGAATAGTGCCGAAATCCTGGAAGCTTGCTAAAGTGCAACCCGTGCCCAAAAAAGGCAGCCGTACCGACCCTGTCAATTACAGACCGATTTCAATCACCTCCATACTCTGCAAGATTATGGAGCGTGTATTGAACTCGCGCCTACTAGCATACCTAGAAGGTAACGATCTCCTCAGTGACCGACAGTACGGGTTTCGCCGTAATAGGTCTACTGGGGACCTCCTAGTGTATGCTACTCACATTTTAGGCGAGGCCATCGAGAAGAAAGGAGAAGCGGTCGCTGTCTCTCTGGACGTCTCGAGGGCATTTGACAGGGTCTGGCATGCGAGCCTTATAAGCAGCGTATGGTATATCTCCTGGTCTGATCGGCTGGGTAACGGACTTTCTGAGCCACAGATCTCTCCGAGTAGTTGTCGACGGGTGTTCCTCGGAACCCTTGACAATAAATGCCGGAGTGCCTCAGGGGTCCGTTCTTTCTGCAACTCTGTTTCTTCTGCACATTAATGATCTGTTGAAGCCCGGTATTTATGGGTATGCAGACGACAGCACAGTTGTAGAAAGATATCTGCCGAGTACTCGGGCTAGTCGAGATCAAGTACAGTCTGAAAGAAAAGCCATGGTGCAACGTTTGAATGACAAACTTCAGGCAGTCTCCGCATGGAGCAATGCCAATCTTGTCAAGTTCAACGCCACCAAAACGCAGACGTGTCTATTCACCGCCAAAAGGAGCCCTTTCACCTTGGCTCCTACTTTCCGGAATGTATCCTTGGAATACAGTGACCGGCTTCAGTTGTTAGGCTTAGAGATTTCCTCGAACCTCAACTTTGGTCGGTTCATTGAGTCCACAGCAAGAGCAGCAGCAGCAAAGCTTGCCGTTCTTGCGAAGGTTCGGCAGTACTTTACACCGTTTTATACAAAGCACAGATCCGGTCGTGTGTAGAGTACTGTGGACACATATTTGCTGGTGCCGCAAAGTCTCATCTTGCGGTTCTGGACTCAATTGAGAGGCGAGCAAAGAGGCTTATAGGCGATCCCGAATTGGTCGAAGGCGACCTCCAAAGCCTTGAACACAGGCGTAAAATTGCTAGCCTCTCAGTATTCTATACATTTTGGTGAGTGTGCGCAGGAATTACACGAGTTAATTCTCCCGTCCCCCTTCCATCACCGGACGTCCCGACGCACGGCAGATATCCATCCTTTTGTTGTGGACATTCCACCTGTCCAAACGAAGCGCTTTACTTCCTCATTTTTAGTGCGTACAGCGAAGGACTGGAACAATTTGCCTGCGTCGGTATTTCCGGCCAAATATAATGTGGGTGTATTCAAGAGAAGAGTGAATAGGTTGCTAGGGCAATGCGACTTACCATCTAAGACTACATTCCACTTACCATCAGGTGGAATGTAGTCAAGCATTGCCCTAGATCATATAAAAAAAAAATAATAAAAAAAAAGACTAGGTATAATCGTCTTTGACGATGTTAAAATCAATTAGGCTTTTTCCGAAAATACTTTCGAGAATACAGAAGTCTAACAGATTTTATTTCATTCTTTACATACTCGTGTCATAATTACTGTTAAAATAACAAAAATATATATAACACTACATTTGTACTAGGAATTTGTCATTCTTATACGAATTCTAAGATCAAACCAGTGATAGAAAGGAATCCAAGAAATCTTGCGAGCAGAAATATTTATCTTTGGAATTGACCATCTATGACGCATATTTTAAAAGATGCCTTAGGACAAATGGACTTTTTTCTACGATTACACGCACTAAACAAATATTGTTTAGTGCGTGTGTTATATGCTGACTATAACGCACTGACTATATAATCAGCCTATAACACACGCACTTAGCATTTATATCGTAGAAAAAAGTATAATAAATAGGCTTGAAAATATTCTAGTTATTTTTTAAAGTGAAAATAAACGTAAGTATACTTTATTTATAAACAGCTTAGTGTAAATTAGTAAGAGGTAAGTTTTGCATTAGCTATTGAACATTAGAAAAATCGGTTTAAAATTAACTTAACTTAGTTTACAAAGGTTCAGTATAACTTTCTATGAAAATGCTATTCTTTTTTTGGTATTACGAAATTTTTATGGTTGTCGTTTTATTTCAGGTTATTGAAGATACAGCAAATTGTATTGAATATAATATAACGAAACAACAAGGAAAAAAATGTTATCTAAGTTTGAAGAAAGGATTTGTGCCTATTGTGCCTAATGTGCATAGTCAAAAGGTAAATATTGACAACGGTTAATGAAGCCCTTTCAGAGTTGGCTATCAAAAGTAGTAACGTTTCAAAAAATGGTGAACCTTCATAAAGAAGTGATCATTAAGTAAGTCCTAGTACTGCCCGTCCAAATGTCTGTGATATTAATCAACCAGGATTTAGTACTTCACCTATTCAATGTGATGATCATAAGGCACACCCTTGCTTTTCGCATATTGAAGATAAATTACTAAGCTACGCAAGTCAACAACATGTGCCATTGTCCCCATTTCCTCATTCAACACATACTCTGAGTCATAACTTGACTGTGGAAAGTGTTTCAGAGGAATAAACATGTGCTAACATAAATGTGCTAACTACTATTGAAAAGAGTTTTAGTTATTTTGTGAGAGTTGTGTGAGTATTGGGAAAATGTTTTAGGATTACCTAAGCAATCGATTCATTTAATTAAACTTTTAACCACGAAAATATAAGTCTAAATTATTAAATTTTCTCAGAAACACTAATACAACAGTATGAATTTCAACGCCGATAATTTGAATGGCGTGTCAAATGACGTCACATTTCCTTTCGACCTTTTAATTTACACTTTTCACAATTTATTTTATAGCCTAAAATAATTAGTAAAGAAAAATATTTTTTTTTTTATAATAAGATGATAATAAGTATTCGAGAAAAAATATTTGAGACCATTTAAAATTTTATGCATATTCCCTATTGAAACAAATTCCTAAGCGGTATGTCACAAAAAAAAATAATCAGAATATTTTTACCATTGAACAATATTTCAAAGAGCCGAATGACCGAGTTTATGCTCAAAGCTCTACTTACAAAAAAAGCTATCCAATAAGTCAGCTCAGTGCAACACGGACTTTTACCGACTTCAGGAATGGTTTGGTGGGGCTATCCAAGAGTGATTGACAAAGTTTTGTTAGAAAAAATTCAAAACAAGAACCAAATCATATAAGATCTTAATAAGGTGGTAAAACAGTATTTATGGCAGAACTCAATAATTAAAACGTTTAACGTGGCTAAGAATTTGTATATAGCCAATTCCAAAATTTAATACTTTTATTTCAACTTTATTCACATAAAATATATCAATTAATAATTATAACAGTTAATCTGATAAAATATATGAAAAATACATCACGGATCTTAATGGAGGAACTTTTAATAGGATTTACATACAAATACCCGGCTTTAGCACACATGCTGAGTCTGAGGGTGGTTAATTAGCACTGGTGGTATTTTATATTATGATGTAAAGGGAAATATTATAAATATGATTTATAGGCGACATGACAAAGATATTATCAATTTAAAAGAACATTTCTACCGTCATTTAAAATGTTAT
Source organism: Napeogenes sylphis (assembly GCA_959347405.1). Taxonomy (NCBI): domain Eukaryota; kingdom Metazoa; phylum Arthropoda; class Insecta; order Lepidoptera; family Nymphalidae; genus Napeogenes; species Napeogenes sylphis. Next base: position 31,910,739 of record OY365780.1, on the reverse strand, counting down.
TGATAACCCAAATAATATTTTCTTCTTGACAGTTCCAGTAATAACTTACTTTTCTTTATCATATAAAACTACACAAAAAACATAAAACCTTTTCAGAAACCCGAATATATATATATATAACAACAAAATTAAATACCATAGAAAATAAATAATTAAATTAACCACCACAGAAAATAATTTCAATGATTGTCTATAGACTTGTTACGCCTAGGTAGGCTAAGGTAATTACATGGTTCTTTAAATTTTGAGTAAAATTCAGCATCACGAACAAGACTAAAACTCTAGTAAATAATATATATACAGATAAATATATTTTTTTTCATATAGGAACGGATGCAATGTCTAAAAAGCTTTTTTTTTTCTAAAATCTTTACCAATGTTTTTACCTTTGTACCGAAATACCACACCGAACCTAAAATAATGTTTGAAGTTTGATTCAGGCGGATATCGTCACAGTAAATTGATATTCACAGAGTGCCGCGAAGGGGAAGATTTTCTAAATGTCACAAGGTCGAATCCTGCTTTTGATGATAGATTTTTAATTCTACATTTATTCACAAGTTTTCTCACTTATATTCTCAATTTATTAACCGTGAATGCATTTCCAACCGTCGAATTCTTTAGTTAGATCTATGTATTTTACTTGGAACATTTTAAGTGATTGACATATATTTATATTTCTTTTTTATTTCTTAACCGATTTAAATAAAAAAATTATTGACACGTACATACAGTGATCAATAACAGTGTTTTTTACGTGTAAAGCATAAAGTATATCAAAGCGTTTTTTTTATTTTCAACCTACAATGATAATTATGCGAACACTGTATTATATAGATATATATACGGTATCTACAAATATGTATGTCCCTTAACAATGTTTATTTTTTTATTTTATTTTTATTTTTTTTTTGAACATCAGGAATCCTCATGGATACACAACCACCCAGGGGATGATGGAGGTGGCTGTCAGACTCCTCCTCATTAAACCTGATAGTTGCTGCCGCCGTCATATGGGGAGACGGGATCGCTTTCGTACTCACCGCGATGCCCAGACGTGAACCACGGAGAGGGCACCCCGCAGAGTTCAGGTCCAGAAACGAGTCTCGCCAAAGATGTCCCTTAACATCTGACAACTGACAACTTAACTAAAAGTTTTAAAAGTAACTCCTTCCTTGTGGCCATTCAAGGGTACTGTGATTTAAATAGTTATTTTGTATAACTTATATATATTAATGACAAAAAGAAATGTATATAAAAATTATACTGTTTTATATATTGTGTAATTAATTTTACCAATATTAATTTTTATCTAGAGTAAACCAGTAAAAACGAAGTCTAAATACAAAATTATGTTTTGTAGATAGCTGTTAAATAACACAAAATATATAATATATTATACTATATTATTAGAAATCTTTATAAATATTATATATATAATGTATATAAATGCATAATGGTTATAAATATATAAAATACTAGCGCTTAGAGTGCTAGCCTAGATTACAAGTACATTTAAAAATGACTTCTGCTTAACAAAGCAGCTAAAAATGATAGTCCATAAAACTATGATTTTGGTACATAAATTTTGGATACTGTGCATAAACCAGGATTCAGTTTAAATTTACAATATTCATTGCAGTTTTGGCAATATTCCAAGTTCTGTTATGGTTCAACAAATATTTTTTACAGCCTTTAGTTAAAACTGTAGCCTACATACAGATAATATTAAATAGTTTCGCAAAGAACATTTTTACATACGCTTTATTTAATAGTTATTAACATTCATTTTTCATTTTTTATTATACATTTATATGTACCGAATGAAAGCATAAAAGAGCATTATTCTTTGAGCTGCTAGTACAATTACAATTTCTGGTATATTTATTTTTGTCCTAGTTAGATAACTGCAGAACAAGTTATGCTCTCGTTTAAATATGCTGGAGATATTAAAAAATCCTTAATTCTTTAACTTTTTTGGATATGGTAGTAAAATATTTTATTATCGCATTAAGATTGTCTTACAAACTAGAAGCTATAATTGTATATAAACACTAAATGATCTCATATCTCTGAGTCACAAAGAGGTGGGTATCAAGTTGGTTACTTGTATCGTAATTTTGTCGGAAGTTTCTTGCTATATCTGTATGATAACTACGCTAAGCTAGCAGGCTAGCATTAAGCTAATTTACTTTTACTAGCCTAATTAATTTGATAAAGCAGGCTATTATTTTGGTTTAACTATCTAGTTAAAATTAATTAGTTTGTAGTTACTTAAGCTTGCAGAGATACTGCATAATTAAACATGTTTAAGTTAAATTTAAAGAGTCTCATTCTCTTGGTTCACCAGTAACAAAAACAAAACTGCCGGTTTTAATTTAAAATCGGTAATTTAAAATCGTTCTCTTATATTGTGAAAACTTTCTTATAAATACAATTCATCCTTTACTGAAGTTCTTATAACTTGGTTAGATTTCAATCACAAAAAAATTGTTTTGATATATATATCGAAATTAACAAAGTTTTTTTTATTATAATTGACATAAAACATTATTTAAGCTTTGACTTTATAAGCATTAACAAAAAAAAAACACTTAGACTTGTATCACAATAATAATCTCTTATAATAAATTGTTTATAATGGAAATATTAAATATTTTAAATAAATAAAAATATATAAAATTTCAGTGTTAATGATACATTTATGTAGGTGCAAGCATTTTCTGCCATATTACCAAGTAATGAGGATTATAAGCCCCTTTCTTCAGTTAATTATGTCTTCACTTAATACAAGAATGTAATTAGATCGTAATAAAAGCAGAATGGTTCCGGATTTGTTATAATTAAAGTAAGAACTCGGGGTTAAAACCCATAAGGGACTCTGTTAAAATAATTAAGAATCTTTTTGATATGCCACTGTTTCTTAATAATATATATATTTTAAATGTCTAGAGTATAACTGTATAAATTTTCCAGATATTTTGTTTTTTGTCCTAATGTCGAAATTATTGGAAATGGTATTATATATGTAACACTAACAAATATCTCATAAAAAGCGTAAATAAGTATAAATTATGATATAGTACAAATTACTATTGGAATTTTTCTATAATATATTTTTTTAATTTTATTTTTAAGTGATTTTTATTTAATTTTGTATGGTATAAATATTCATCAAATTCTCAAAGAAAACTTTACTAATGTATTACCTTCTGTTATTTCAGCGATATGTATTCATTCCACTTTTTTTAGGAATGTAAGTATGATCCTATAAGTGTTATATATCTAATACTTGAAACTTTATTTAATGTTCTTAGTGTATATGTATAGCATAAGTAAATAGTATATATATATATATATATATATATATATATATATATATATATATATATATATATATTTCTTGTGTGCGTGTGTATGTCACTGAACTCCTCCTAAACGACTAGACCGATTTTTATGAAATTCTTTGTGTGTGTTCAAAGGGACTTGAGAATTGTTTAGATTCACAATTTGGTCGACTGGAAAATGTTTTTTTTTATTAATTTTTAATGTGTAAGTAGGTGGTGATTTTGGAATGTTTCACATTGGTTCCGACGGACTGCGTTACCATGGCAATGTCAAATATTAAATAATATTATATATATTTTAATTATAGTCTGCCCTGACAGTTGGCGTTGCGATAGAAATAAGAAAAAATATTTTAGTACTAGCGGCCCGATACGTGCTTTGCTACGTAAAAAGTGAAATTAAAAAAATATATTGGAACAAATTCATTTATTCAAACAAAAAATCTTTATTAACATATTCATACGGTATACGGTCGAATTATGATAAATATACATGTAATGACGTTAGACATTGTGATAACTTTTTAATATTTTTTTTAAGTTTAATTTTTTTAAATTAAAGACGCGTGTACAAGACAACGTCTGTTGGGTCCGCTAGTATATATATATAGTGTAGATACTTACTAATATGTGCTTGTAAAAGTATGTTTGTAAAAGTTAAAAAAGATTTCAAAAGGTAAGATTGCGTATAAACTAATTGACTTTACAACTTTAAATTGGTAAGTATGAAAATGTAAGGGTCAATAATATGATCGAGCAGAGTGGCACAGGCAATAAAATAAGGTATTTAAAGTTAAGACACAGTTCGAACCGGACTTTATATAGGGTGGATCAGACATTAACAGATAAGCAAACATATATTAACACAGCTTTTATGTCATCAGTAAAAATCTTGTCATTCGTATGGACATCACGATCAGTTGGAATGTCCATATAATTGGGTTATGTCGAAAAGTTACGTGCTCGTTACGCTTACTTTATCGGATCAAAAACTTTTTACCTATTCGGACCAAAACTCTCTCTCTATCTTGATGCAATCTCTTACTCTTTCTCTTATAGACATATTATATAGAGCTTAATTCGATCTTGTGATTTATATAATCATAAATATAGCCACATTGATCACTATAGATATCATTTTGTATCTCTAATAAAAGCAAACAAACAATGAATATAATATTGGCAGGTTCATTGTATTGTGAAAATTATGAATATTTATATATTTTTTTCTTAGATTTTAAGCAAACACAACACTCATAGTAAATATTAACTTTAACTAAAACTACTTATTGTTATAATCCTACTATTACCAGCTTATTATGCATGTATTAAACATATTGTGAAAACTTAATTGGCTTGTCTATGTATTATTCATAATATTTTTTATTTATTATTGTAAATGCTGTTTGTTTTCCACAATAAATAAAAAAAAATATATATATATAATATGCGGGTATATGATACTCTAATATCTCTAAATCTCTAATTACTTAGTTGCATTCGCTTCGCTCTTATTTTTCATAAATTTAATAATATTTCTGAACATTATTTTAAGCTGAAATAGTTTTTTATCCATAAAAAAAAAAAAACAATGACTCTCTGTTTTTTTACCATTTCAAATGATCTTTGTTCTCATTATTTGAAATCCAGTTCAACTACTGAGGTCCACTCATGACTTTTATCTTCGTCTCTCAACGTACTTAAGTTTATTTACCCTTTCGCACCATACTGGCTTTATGTCTAATTCCTATACAGTACAGGCCGTAAAATTACGTAATAGTCCCCCTGATATTCATGGATGTAGTACCTACCACGTACTGATACGTGGTACTGATAGAAATGATTTTGTGGAATGAAAATTTAACCTTTGACCTGTATTTGACAATATATTAATAAATCCTTATTTATTTACGATATAACTGATTTACATCCACCAAATATCTATTCCATGTCTCGGCGACACTATACATATTAATCAAACAAGTATAATTTCAAAAAAAAATCCAAAGACCAATTATTTAATAAAGTCTTACTCGTAAACACTTAATTATACTGCTCTAAAATGTATTTTAATATTCGTATAATACCTCGCATACCCTCATAAAATTGAGTTTATGAGTAGCAATAATCTTCTAGGGCTTCATTAAAATTTTCCTAATTCTTAAAAATGATAGCTTTCCTAATCGTCTTAGGTAATAACCGTTAGCCAAACTTACAGGTAGAATTAACTTTTATCTCGTGATTAGTCTATGGTATTCTCATTAAATTACAATATTAATTTTATATAAAAATGATTCATTAATTTTTTAAATCTAATACTTCTTAAAATCTTATATCTTTGCTATTTTCATAATACGTTATTTTTAATATTTCTTAACCAATTATACAAGTTGTAGGTATAACTATAATATGTCTTGATATAAATTTATTTCATATTTTATTTGGTTGGCATATATATATACCTACAGTATTTATTTCAAATCCAAATAAAATACCAACATCGTATGATATAACTAATAAATAAATAGATATAATTAAATAATAAAAAATAGATGACAGAACTACAATGAAAATGAAAATATGCTATTTTTTATACCCGTGAATTAGGTTTTGATTTTTTACCTAAATAAAAATATGATTTTTTTGGCTACGAGCTTTTGCAAAAAAAAATGTGATTAAAACCTTACATATCACTTTATGATGGCTTTAATCCTTCCAACTTAGAACAATATTAAATCACAATTAACTAAGTTAATTTGGACCATGTCCGTTCGTTATTCCGTGCTCCGTTAATACAACGCAATCACATCGCAAATTAAGTTCGTCACGTGTTGCGATGACGTGGAATTACACGGAATTAGCGCAAAAACCGTGAACAGATGGGAAAATTACAAAGCTTCATGTGATATTGAAGTTGCATAATTAATGACGATGAGGCTTTAATTCTAATAAAATTTTGTAATAGAGTTTTTAAAAATAAACACACCCTGTATGGTAAGCATAATTACACCAAATATATAAACCAACAGTTACCCTTTACGGTTTTATAATTAATAAACACAAATATAAAACTGGAGGGCTTTAATATATTTTAAACCTTATTATCATAATATTAACGCTTATAATGTATTAACTTATGTTAGTCTATAATTAATTTTATGAAACACAACATAATTTAATCATCTTTATCTCAGTACTGTCACAACGATTTTCTACATGCTTTGCTAACAGTACAACTTGTTAGAAGCTATATAATGCATTGGAGAATTTACGTAATTAATATGGATATTTATTCTTTACAACGAAGTAATTTCACGTGAATTATTCATAACTAAACTAAATCTGTTTGAAATCTTAGCACAGTCAAAGTTTAGCATCTTATGATGTTAGAGCACAAGATTGAAGGCTCTGAAGTTTAAGCCCAGCGGATTAGACAGAGACATTAAATATTTGGACAAGATAATGATCCCAGTAGTTAAATACAAAAGCACTCAGTACGGGTTAGTGAACTACAATACATATTTGATGACTTCGTGATTATTATTGAACTACTTCAAATATGAAAATTAACCAGAAAACATAAAGGACTACAGCATTATTAAAACATTTTAGAAACTTTTTTCATTATAAAACAGAATTCATGTTTTCCGAAATGATTTATGAAAAAAAAAATATTATTCTTAGCATCTAAATAAAGAAAAAAAATAATTACCCTTAATAGTTACACATCAAATTAAATAGAAAAGTAACTAGAACATTAAATTTCCTTGAATATAGATAATTAGAATTTATAGAACACGTAATCTAGTTCAACTAAATAAAGCAAGCAAATTAACAACAACTCTTCAAACTATTTCATAGAAATACATAATGGTTATTGTGAGCAATTTAATCGAAACCAGTAAATAAAACCGCTTCCAAAATATGTTAAATGTTTTCATTAAGGTACATATAATTTTCAACTAAAATTTTTAATACTTACTACGGGGAATGCTTTACCTTGTACTGAACATCTGGAAATAATTAACCCTCAAAGCACACAAACTGATTAAATTCATGTATTCATTGGAGTTAGTTCCAATTTGAATTTAATATTCCGTAAGATATGTTCGATTGCAAATGGATTTTATCATTTTGTCGTTTCTTATAAGTATGTAATATTTGTACATACTTTAATTTAAAAGATTCTCTGAGTAGAAGTAGTATTATGTACATGTACTATATGTGTTCATTGCATTGATATTATTATTAATTATTAGTATATATTATTCTGTCCGTCTTAAAAAGTAAGAAATATTTAAATCAAATATGCCTGTACGGTTTCATCAAAACATAATATTCAGCCGAATTTTATTAAACATTTTAATATTAGAAAACAATTTCTCGGTTTATTTTTTCTGAGCGGAAAATGAATACTCGTTTTATAATTAAAGCTATGCTCAATATATAACAATTTAGGGCTAGTTACATCTGCAACTATTCTGCTAGTCATAACCATGGTACGTGCGAAGAGGCCATAACTGTAAATTAGTGCAACACTCCTGCACTAACACAGATACGAACTAGTATCGTCGTCTACACAATCTAAAAATCTATAAATATTGTTTGAATTAGTTTTGGGACCTTAAGGCTTTTCTTTTTACAATACCTTAAAGTTTTTAGGGGTTGTAAAAAGAAAAACCAAAAAAAAAAATAAAGTCACAAAATTTAATCCAACTTCACGAGGTGAAAGCATTTTGTCTGAACCGTAATTAATTTCAAGGTCCATAATCATTTTAACGTTAGTAATAAGGGCAGTGATTTATTAACTAAATACCTAAGTTAATGTAATTATGAACTCCAATTCGTTTTATAAGCGAATATTAATATCCTAAGGATCCACATTCCTTTAGTTAAATTAACAAATAAATTTATACGAATAGGTGCTGGGTGAAATCGATGCAAATAAATCCGATGAGACCTTTAGGTAAGGAAGATTTGTTAACGGGGAATTAAGGGCATGGTTTTATAAATAAATTTTCCTTTTAAGTAGAAAATATTTTAAGGAGTTCATTTCAGTAATGTAATATGAATTCTTTGATGTATAATAAATATAGGACCAATTTAACTTTAATTTAAGGAGTGCAGTAACTTTGGAAGTCATTTCACCTAAACATTGATGAATTGGTTATTTAATATTTTTTTGATTTGTTCATGCCTATGCTGTTAACCCTGTCGGCTATTACAGCGTTACCGGGGGATCGGGTGGGTTAAAAGACCCACCCGCTGGTCATTTAATAAGCATATCATGACTGATATGGTAAGCAATTAATATATTAGCACAAATTTGATAAAAATAATTACAATGATAGTAGAAAACCAATTTCACAACTCGCAACATAGAAATATTTTAAGGCGTCAGATATCAACTGTTCACTTCCTTAATTTCATTTTAATAAAAAATACTTAAACTTTATTGATGTTTCCTGTTTTTAAATTCAAAGATCAATAATACCGTAAGTATTTATAAGACCAGCCGATATAACAATTAGTCGGGTTAAAACCCCGGTTCAAACTCTTGAAAGTGATCAGATAAAATTACGAATACAGAAAGTTATGAAGGTATATTTTCAACTTTTACCTGAAGTTAACACGAAAACTCTGCTTTTAATTTAGCAAACGATATTTTGGACTTTATGGCAAAAGAGAACATTTCAAAAACACGCAATATGTTTGACCTATTTACTACCCTTTTAGCGTAAGTTTCAGTTTACTTCAATGTGGCAATGTGAAAATCATCATTAGTATGACTAAAGTAAGAAATATTTTTCAGTTTTAAGAATTTAATTATAAATTACGTCTTATATTATTATAATACGAAAAAAAATTAAATATATATTTTTAGATACATCCAATAAAAATTCGAACTAAAATTGCAATTTTTATTTGAAAATAGGATTTTTTTTTAATTCCACTTCTAAAAAGGATCAACGTGGTGTAAAAGATGGTGAATAAATCCATCATCTCAAATTAGAAACATGTCAACAAAGATTTTAACTACATTTTTCCAGCGGAGTCGCAAGTACAATATATTAAAGTTTCCGATAATACAAAGAGGTTCCTCAACGTGGCTTGAAGGGAAATGCTTTGGTAGAAATTTTCACGTTACGAACTGTGATATGATCTGTGTTTGAGAATATTAAGCAGATTACAAAAAGTGTTTTAGTGTATTTTTTTATGTAATATTTATTGCCTATAGGTTACATTAAATACTTTAAAAGTACATTCAAACCAATGTGTTTTTGTCCTAAAAGCGACGTCTATCAACAGTTTTAAGCAATTCCAGCACTCATTTAGTATTTAAATTCCTCGTCAACGCAACAAGTGACGAACTCAATTTGCGATGTAATTGAGTTGTTACAACAGAGCTGAATAATAACCCGACATGAACCCAATTTACCAACTGTTATTAATCTTTTGATAAATCGATAAAGTTATTATGAGTAAATATTTTAATTCTTTTAAAAGGTAGGATATATTTTTTATAAGATATTTACTTAAAAAAGAAATAGTTAATCAAAGTAACAAGCTATACATTTTATATTTTTTACACCTTTCTATTTTTCATTAATAGAAAACAACACTGCAGTGTTGTTTCCTATTAACTTATTAGTTATGCAGATTCAAGCTCTAAAGATATACATAAATATTTAACAAACACAAGTTTTAACAGCATGAGACCGAGCATGAGATCTATGATTTTAAAGGCATTGCAACTGCAGCCTGACTTTTTATATAAGTGCCTATTTGAAATACAATGTTTGGCTTTGACTTTGATGTAGTCAACTTTTATCTTATTTTTATTTTGTACAAAATATGTGTTATTATTACAGTACAATAGGTATATAATAGGATTAGCAGCTTTTATATTTCAACCAGCCAGTCAGTAAGTAGCCAGTAGCTAAAACAATCTCATAAAGCTGAATACTGACTTAATATCATATAATGTTGTATGATGCTATGTACGTGACATGTACCTATTCATAATAAGCCTAAGGGTATAAGGGTACAAACACCAAAATGCTAAGTTATTAACATGAATACTACTCTTATTACAACAAATACTTTACAACATATTTTTTACGGTTTAATACATAAAATGTTTTGACGGAAAACCATTTATTTTCTCCATAATAATCATTTAACTATCAAACAAAAATGTACTAACGAATGAACAATAAATCAATTTTATTTGATTCAGAAACAATGAAATATGTAAACTATACTAAGTAAGCACAAAGTATAAAGAAAATATAAATTAATAATTATATTACTAACATGTATTATTAATAATATCATCTATACGTCGTCTTTGTTATAAAATAGTATATTTTCTAATTGTCAAATAGAACTTGTTAATCAATTCAATTCAATTCAATTCAATTCAATTCAATTCTCAATTCTTTAGACGATCTCAAATGTATTACAAGAATTACCAAACAATCGCATCGAAATATGATAACATGTTACCTTTTATTAAATGATGTAGACAAATCCGATATAAAGGTTAGATCATTGCTCTAATCTCTTAGGTGCTCAGACATTCACACTAAAAAGGAAGCTTTGTCGCCATCTATGTAAGTCACACGATACCAAATTGTAGACATAGCTTTGTGACCGAATGTGTAATCCTCTTACTACTAAACTTATTTCAAAGGGTCTATTTGAAATTAAAGCAATTGTTAAGACTTGCACTTCAATGTTTAATATCCAACCATTTATAATAGAATGGGCGAGAGAACCCTTACAACACGTTTTATATTAACACTATAATATTTAGGTGAGGGTAATTTACAATTCCATAACAACTTACACATGCTATTATTTATAATAAGGTCTAATTATTAATAAAAGATTAAACATTATGTTAAAATATTCTATGCTTCTAATTCTTAAAACATTTAACAGTAAATATTAAATAACATTCCATAAATAATTGCGTAGGTGGCGCTACTGTTGAAACTTATGAACTAAAACATGTAAATTTGGAATTTACATGTTTAAATTTTGTATTCACCATTTAAATTATTATAAATAAACATGACTAACACAATATAAGAAAAATACAAAATTAATGATATTTTTTGTTGAATTATCCATAAAATATATATCGTAAAAATGTTGTTTCTTGTAATAAGAAATATTGTAAAAATTCCAACTTTTCTGATAGTGTAAAAAACTTGGAAACAATCCGACGGTATACAAATAAATAACGTTATGTGCTTCGGAAATGCGAGACTTTTATTTTCTAGTGTAAGCGGTTGTGTCAAAGTTGGTACAAAATTTTATTGAAATAATACTCTACATACTATTTATAAAGATGAAATGGTTATACCTGCTTCATTATCAAACTAGAAGCATGATATTTTACGAAAATTCTGTAACGTAAAAACCTAAAGGATTGTTTTGGGTGGATTTTTTTTTATTAACAACTTATTAGTCCGATATTTGTTTATATTTTAATTATGGTTTTTTATTTTATATAAATATAGCTTAAATTGTTTATGTATTACCACGTATAATCCAATTTGTTTGCCTATTGATGACCTACGCGCATTGTTTTATAAATTTTTTTTTTGTACTCAATAATGAATAACTGAATAATGTTTTAATAACAGCATGTATCAAAATATATCATTTGCTTAACAGCAAATTACTGTCAGTACATATCATAAAAATATATATACAAGGAATTTTGAATGCTTAATTTTCTTTTTTTTATATAAGAGACTAAGCATTGATCTGTGTAAAATATATTTAGAAAGTTTTTTATATTCTCTCTCGAATTTCATATGTAGTAAAATCTCAAGTGATTATTTGGTGTGAAACGCGATATTCTTGGGCCGAACTAAAGTGCCATGAGCATGTCATTTTGCGACATTATCTATGTCAAGTAATATACAAAGTTGTGTACAAATGCATGTAGCATGGTTTATTTCTTAAATTCTTCAAACGAAACACAACATGTTGTATCATTGTAGTACATATTAACAATATATAAAAATAACAAAATCATGAAAATCTTTGAATTCAAAATAAACTCGAACAGCCATTCGAAAACAAACAAAATACAAACAAAGAATCAGTGACGGATTCAAAAGTCAAAACAAATAAACAAACCTATGAACAAATCTTGGTCACAAAATAATAATTTATTATCAAATCCTATAATTTAGCAAAGTCGATTTCTCTTTAACCTAAAATCACTTAAAGACGTCCTTAAAATCAATCCACGAAGTAGGTACACGTACTTATCAATCAATATGGATTATTTATTTTATTAATGGATTGACCATTAATGAGGAGATATTTTTAAGGACAAGTTATATCGACAATGCCAAATCTCTTTATCCGTCTCTAAATACGTAAATTTAGATAATCTCAGTTCACTTTGATATTACTTCTTGACAGATTACAGATTGCCAAACTGTAAAGGAGAACATTTGTTTTCAAAGTGCATTTTACTTCGATATTCTAATTAGAGTTCTATTTTCATAGAATAGCACTACATAAAGTAAAAAATATTTGATATTGCTGTGATAAATTATTTTATTTTATCAGTAATTTAATTTTAATAATCAGCCATCAAGAAACGAGCTGTCACTGAAAAGTTAATTTTAAAGTGTAATAGTTACAATAAAATGTAATAGATAATATTAAACTATAATTATGATTAAAATTTGATAATATAGTCTTTAATTTCTAGCAAAGCTGTCCAATTTAGGTAGTGTAATAAAAGTCACATTAATATTGAACCAACGGGTGTGGTTTCATGATAACACAAAGCATATTCCAGACAGCGCTAGCAACAACTGTTCTAGTGAGCTAAATAATAATAGACGTAGACTGATGTATGAAAAGAGGACACTATTTATCATTTTATTTTTATAAAAATACAAGCTACGAAAAATTAGACATCCGATTCTTGAGGTAAGTTGGTATATTGATTTATATATAGTTACTAAACGACCTTTTTTAGCAAATATTGGTGAGTATACCAAATGCTTGTTAATTAATACTGAATCTTTAAGAAATTGTACGGTAATTAAAACATCCTAAAGATATACTAAATCCTTTGTAGATTTAAACCGAACTAACACGAACCAATGTTTGTAAAACAAAAAATAAACTAAACACATATTTGTCAATTTATTAGAATCTTGTAAACACATCATGAAATTAAATATGAACAAAAATATATTTTCAATTATATAACAAGATTCTAAACAATTTGGTTTATTTTATTATTTATAAGCCCATCACGCAAAAGCTTCTTAAAATATGTTTTATTGTGTACTGTATATTACAATAGGAATACTCTTGACAGTTCTAAAATATATCACTCGAAAAGAAAATATAGTCGTGAAAATTGATTTGTTATAGTTAGCATTTAAACCGTAATGGTTTTGGATTTTTTTATGATGATAAAAGTCTTATTGCAAGGTTATATTGCCGATTATTTTGCCAATAGGAAATAGTTTTAAATAAGTTTAATAATATTATAATTAACAACAGCAATTAATTTGTGGTTTGACATAACGACTATGAAGTTATTGTGGCTATACTTTATGAACGAAAATAAACTTTACACATCGGAAGGTAAATAAAAATAATTAATATTAATTAATTATGTTACAAAATATTTTCACAGTATTACCAGAGCATTAAAGTAGCGTTGTTAAATAAATTTATAACTCAAACTTAACAATATGATAATTTGTTAAGGTTTATGAATTACATTTCTATCTTAATTAAAGTCTGGAATAATTTGAATATAAATGACACGGCTCATTAAACTTTACATAAATTTCTGAGAATATTTTAATATATCTTGAGACTAACTTAGATGACAAAATATATAAAACATTGTAGCTACTTCAGTTACAGCGACTTCAGATTGTATAAATTTGTTTAAATTATAATAGTAATAATATTAAAATTATTCAAAGTTAATATGAAAATGATAATTGACTAATGAAAAATACGCTTTTTGATGTAATTCACAATGCATTGTTTATATTAATAACACAAGTCTTCTATGATGAAATACTCAAAGAATATTAAAAGCGTTATGTGCTTTTTCTTTAATTTTACTAAAATCACAATTGCTTGAAAAGTTATTTAGTGTAACTAATTATTATAAAGTGATAAAAATGCTTCAATATTGCTGTATCTGTTATTTCAAGAATATCATAGTGTCTTGCGTTCTGTAGCAAGCAACTTCTTCCGGCTATATTATGAGTATATGTGGAAATCCAGCTAACTGACCTAGATTCTAGTATTTGAACTCTATTGTTCAGACAAACCCAGCAAGGAAAGCGATTTTGGTGTGATTTCGTAAGCACTATGACACGTGTTGTTCTTAACAAGGTTGGACACAAAGGACATTTTACTTATGTAGCTTGACTTGTTTAAAATATTTTAAGTAGAGAGAGAATACAACTTTAATGGTGGGTTATTGATGGGATACCTAGACTTATCGAAATCTTATAACATTGGTATAATGTATATAATCTAATTCACTGTTTATCGCTATTAGGGCAAAAATTAGTTATTAATAAAGAATTTATTGAGGCATTCTTTTTGTCTAGAAGTGTAATGCAGAATTAATCCTTTTATTAAATAAAATTCTTTTGATTTTTGCTCCCATGAAATTAATTATAAATTTAAAAAAATCAGTACCAATTTCAAAATTATGATTCTATTACACACTTAATGTTGTATAGCGGTATATCGAGATAAAAATAAATAAAGAATAACATTAAAAGGATAAAACGCAATTCATTCTACTTATTAATGTTTTTCACAGAATAGCGTGTCACCAGAGTAATGATATATGGTATGGTATGTGATAAAGAATGGCGTCTAACCATATAAACAGAAGGAAATTCATAACAAGTAATTATTATTGTATATAATATTTAGTTTTTTGATTTATAAGTTCTTAAGTTAATTTTTCAGTCTTTAAATATTACCAAATAAATAGTATTGCTCTTAGGATTTTTTATGGCAAATATATTTTAAAATATTTGTGTGTATGCAATTTGGGTAAAGACTTAATAAATCATCCAAACTGGCTAATGTCGGGTCTTAAACGATTTTGTCTAAGACCTTGCCAAGCATGAGAAAATACTAAGGTAAGATGTTAAGTTATGTACCGCTTTATATGACTTCCTGAATGACGTATATAGAACCATACACAACAAAATATAATCTTATTAAAGTGATTCATTATTTAATTATCATTAAATACTATTTTTGTTAATATTTCCATTATTATATATATACTGTATTATGTTTATTTAGCCTTTATTGATATATGCAAAAGGCGAACATATGTTTAGTGACATTTTCTACCAGTTAAACTTAGTTAATGGTAAAAAATTGAAGTAGGTTACTAAAAATATATTTGTATTCTATTATGGTTTTATACAAAATATATTTAAAAAATCTATTAAAGTTAAAAGTATATGATGGTTACTATAAAAATATATTAAAAAGGATATAAAGCATTAGATAAATGTTGTAGACAAAAAGACCACGATCTATTCAATGTGCTTTACAAGCTGAAAGTTTTGAATGCGATTTATAAAAATCGACAGTTATCTCAAATCGGGAAAACTGTGAGATCAAACGACTCGTTAACGGCCACTTCGAATAGTTTCCAGTTTTTAGTTTTATATCACGAATTGAAGTTACAGTTTTTTTCATTTCAGTGTGACTTGCATAAAAAGCTGCTTCGTTTCAAGCGAATAATGGATAAGTACTATTTTATTCACCTCCGGCTTTTAGAATTTGGAATTATAATGTTTTTCTTTTAGTATTTCATGATTATAATGTTTTAAATTTTATGTAGCTTTGTATAATTTCAATCTATTGTAACTTCTGATTTAAGGTAAATATATAAATATAAAACATATTATAATATTTATTTAAATATTTATTTAAATATTTGTTCTCTTACCGATAGCGTGACTTGTACATTGTTATTGTGTTTAAAACAATGAAGCAGGTATTCTTTAAGCGACATTTTTAATCGACTTCAAAAAGGAGAAGATTCTTAATTCGTCCGGTATATATTTTTTTAAGGATGTACACCGATTTCATCGAGGTTTCTGAATCGATTTACGTTACTCTTTTTTTGTTTGATGCGGAATAGTTTCGAATTGGTCCCATAAAAATGTTATTCAGGTAGTTTTATTAGTTTTTATTTTACGTGCATTTTTGTTAATTGATGTCCTTTAAACTATTCCATTTGATAAGGACCTCATGGAATAAATAAATACCTTAAACGCTGACATGAGTCAACGTCTGACGTGATTTACGGCCGCAAAGTGAGCGGATAAGACAAGTGCGATTCACTAGTTACCTTAGTTTACCCTATGGCTACGAGGGTAACCCTTAGGCTTAACTGGATACCCTTGCGGTTTCTGTGAATCCTACTCCTACATAATTGTTCTTTCTCCCAGCCTGAGGGGGGAACGGGCAGAGCGGTATCCATAATGGATTGTATAAAAATGATCAATATTTTTTTTTCCTGGTTAGCATGGGTATATGGTTAGCAACATCGTATTAAATTAACTATAGTTCCACATCTACTTTCATCATATTCGATCCCACCAAGGGTGCATGTTCAAATCGGATATTGTTTCTGTACTAACATACCTATTTTTAACATTAATAAAACGAAATGAAAAATAAATTGTAAAATAATAATCTTTCAGTTATTCGGAAATACGAAATACGGCCTTAAAATAATTATACGGAACTTACGAGGACAGCGGCTCGTTTATTCAATTCCGTAAACTGGAGGGTAATTGCATAATACTTCAACTTGATTGAGAGCGTTGGTTAAAGCACATAAAATTAAAATATTTTTATGTTGTTTTTTGAAGTTTGGTTCACATATAAGTCTTTGGTTTATATATTTTTATTTCGAAAA
Organism: Napeogenes sylphis; assembly: GCA_959347405.1. Lineage (NCBI taxonomy): Eukaryota > Metazoa > Arthropoda > Insecta > Lepidoptera > Nymphalidae > Napeogenes > Napeogenes sylphis. The sequence goes on along the minus strand of OY365780.1, from coordinate 31,893,411 downwards.
AAATATATAAAAAAATACTTTAACAAGACCAAGGTACTTTATTTATTACATTAGGGTTCTATATTTAAGGAAATAACACCACTTAATATCTTAATTTTTGTGTTATTACAATATTCAAAACTCCTTTAATAGTTAGGTTCGAAACGAAATCGAAATTTGAAAAATAATAGAGTGTTAACTTTCATCTACTGTTTACCTATTTTAAGTATGTTATTTCCAGAAATCTCTCTATGATAAAAAAACAGCGTAATTGGATTATGCTATGAGAGATTAAAAGTCAGTTTGACAGAACATTTTATTTATAGTTATACCTTGATTCATTACTAAAAACGATAATTCTGGTTCTTTATACAAATAATACTTCAACTAACATCGCTTAATATACATATATAAAATAAATTTTAAGTAGTTGTAAAATAAATATTAAGTGAGGAAGCTAGTTGCAACTTATGACCTATAGGTATCGCTTTGATAAATTCGCATGCCCCGAGGATATTCGTCTTTCTTCCACTTTATTTCCCGGGTGAATTGCTTTTGGAAACGATTTTACTTGGCGACTTGGATCGCAACTAATACAAACTGGAAAAGTTAATTCTATTACCAGAAACAGTGACAGAAATAAATACAAAGTCATAACTCATCTACTTAAATGCATATAAAAGACAGTGATTAGGAAAGATGTTTATTTTTGTTAAACCAATTTTAATAAAAATACTAATTTAAAAATTTTATTTATAAATTAACAAGTTACTATATTATGCATAAATCTGTGGCATTATCATACTCAAATGGATAAACAGTTTTTGATTTTTGCTCTAAAGCTAACTTGGTTGGGTGGATGTAAATATGGTTTTTGGAAAATATATTTTGGGATTTGTATCCTATTGAAGAAAATTTCAAAATCATAGTAAAAAAATTAAATATGCAAATTACACTTATGAAACATCAGACTCTAGTTTCATGGTTCCATGAAATAACGATCTCCATGAAGAACAATCGGCTAGAAACTCCATGGACACTCATTTTTTCAACTGACATGTTCTCACAAATTAGAATTCAAGTAATGCATGATACTAAAAAGAAGACTAGAATAATTAACCACGCTCCTAATAGTTCTTCTATGATTCCATTATATATGTTTGTTTGGTCCAATAAAAACACGCTCACCATATATATAAATGTTATTGTAATCTAAATTTAATTTGTAGTATTTTTATTAGACAAAAGTCGCTTTTGAGTTAGGTGTTATATATAATTTATCTAACTCCTATTTGTACCTAGCGAAATTTAATGATCGCCAAGATTTCTCATTTGACTAATTGCTACTGATGTCAACTAACCAAATTAACATAAATAACGAAATTCATATCTTTTATCAATTTATCAGAAATAATTAATATCAATTTTACTTACTGTTAACATTGAAAGTAAGTTCTCATAAATTCATAAATCCTATGGCGTGAAGACAATTCAGAGCTATATATTAATATGTATGAAGTTGTCGACATCAATCCCTATTTTGTGAATCTAATAATCCAAAGTCTATTTCATATCCTAGTATAGTCACGACACGTAAGCACAATTCCTTTCAGCAAAATTTGATTTACATAGACTATATTACCTCCGCGAAATTGCAGAGAATCTTTTATTAGTAACCTACGTCACTTAAGGAATTCCAAATGTGGTTCTGGCGTCACCTTCTTTTATATGTACAATTTACTGTATTGTGTTGTCTGTTTCATATGGTATGAATTGCTTTTTTATTACGATTATACAATGCGAGTATTAACTTCTATTACGTTTTCGACAGAAGGTATCGTAAAAGAATTTCATCATTAAAATAAATATTTACAACCGTGACTTATTCAACTTTCCAAAGAGTTTCCAAAGAAGTTGTTAACTAAGACTTCTCGTTCTTTATAAGATTATAACATCCAGACCTATTTCAATAAAAAAGACTTAGGCATAATAACCAAACGTCAAATAAAAAGGTTGTCTAAAAAATCTAATGTTATGAATCAATCACAACAATGTATTAAAAAAAAATTAAGACAGCTTTGTTAAGCATGTTCTAAACATTTTCAAATAATAACTCAAATTTTAAATGTTAAACTTAAAACAAACAATACGAAAAGTGAAAAAGTATACAAACGAATAATACTTATAAAAAAATATCGAAAAACTGGGTCAATACTAAACTTTGTAAATATAAGTAATCTAACAAGGAAAAAAAAACATTAACTCTTATAATAAATAGATATCGTAAGAAAAGAAGTTTATTAAATAGCATCTGTAATATTTACATTTTTGGAAGTCGATACTCTCAAATTATGGAAAATATTTCGATACAATAAACAGTGGTAAATTGGGAGCAGGATTAGTTTAACACTTTCATTTAATTAACAAAATTAATTTTCTATAAAGTGGTCCGTACTAAATAATTAATTAGGAATGCCCTAGAGTATGGTAGCATTATAATTTTATTTAATTAGTCAAATTCAGTACATTACCGGAATAACGACCCCTTCTGCTACAGTTCTTTATTTCAGCAGAATGTCCTATTTTACTAATGTAGAATCTATATAAGTATCAAAATAATAGATGTTTTGAGTGTAATGCATGTAATATATTATTCAAACTTTACTTATTTGTATTTCTTTTTTTTCATCTGAACAGTATATATTCAGGATATGTTCAAATTACAGCCAAATGGTTTTTCTAATAACTTAAACACAAATGCACATAAACAAGCAACCATATGAAATCTAGGAACTAATGTAAATATAATAACAAAACCACTACCAAGATAAAATCATTCCAATTAGCTATAGGTCCAATTAAAATAATTACATCCACGCTACAACCGGCGAATGAACTAGAAAACAAGTTAAAACTAAAATTGCTTTATTTCTTTGATATGCAATTGCATGTGTGAAAATAATACATGAATGTATGAATAGTATTGGTATGAAGAACCATGTATAAGTAGACTACAGACCCAGATAGTTGTGTAAGTGTAACTAGGTATTAGATAGCACTTACCTAACCCAGGTTATCCTAGGTGAGTGGTATTAACTATGTTAATATGTACTTAGTACACTTTGACAGCTGTTATAATCATTATATTGTAATAGGAACTTAGAACTCAGAGAAGGATAATGTAACCTAACTATTTTAGGCTTGAGTGGCTTTTGAGATCACGGTGGCATTATTTTGTTGTTAGTGTAGTTATACTGCTTAAAAATGATAACCTTATGAGATTGATGCACCGAGTATTCAAATGACTATTTGGAAATGAGATTTTTTTTTTCAAATAGTATTCTTAAAAAGTGCATTACCTTAAAATGCCTTTAATAATCGTTGAGGTAAACTCTTTATTTTATTAAAAAAAGTTTTTCTTTAATATTATTAGAGTATCAAAAAACAATATCCTTTACTAACCCATAAACAAAGAAAAAAGTACGAATAAGGTTTAAAAAAGAATAAAATTTGCATTGGTTTTTTTAGTAATCTGTTGCTGGATAAAAAAAACGATAAAACTTTAAATAAAAGATTATTTATATACTATGAACGAAATGGAAATAGTATTTAAAAATACCTGTAATACTCAATATGCCTACTTTGTTTTACTGAACCTTTGGTTTTACTTTTACTGAAATATTATTAAAAAATATATATTATTAGTCAAATTAAAACGCGATAATATACGACTTAGATAACATCGGAAATACTTTAAAATATATAAATAAAAATATTCTAATCTAGTAAAAAAATAATATACTTAGGTTGTGTGTTTACTTCAAAATTCGAAATTCATTGCAATATTATCTAAATATAATCTAAATAACATAGAAGCGTAGACAGGGGATACCATGGACCACTGGTCATCCTTTATTGTACAGAAAGAAGAGACCAAGGTGTGATATGATCTTCTGTTTAGTTCACGGTATCTTTGTTTATCTTGGATAATATAATTAGAAAAATTGACAGATTATCATATTGTTGTTCAATGTAGACTACATTTATCTATTAGTTTATATTATGGAAATTGTTGCAAATTGTTTTCCAATTATTTTAAAGAAATCAAAAGTTAAAATAGTTTGATGTAATTTATAATGATGCAAAAGTGATAGTAAACGGAAAACCCCGGGCTTGTCACGGCAACTGTAAAAATACAAATTAACCTTAAAATTTATTGGTATGTATACTTTTACAGGTAATACAAGTTTGAGTAAATATTGTTTTTAAAGTTCCTTAAATTAGAACATCAAATTATATCGTATCTAATTATAGGTCTGTTTTGTAAATAATCTATTTGATCTTAAAATTGTTCATATTAAAATTGTTCTCCTACTTTAAATGGGCCACTTGCTTATAAAATATACAAAGTAATCATTTATTTATAGATTATTGACAATGATAATTTTATTATCTTTAAATAATTACAACATTGTATGTTTGAAAATATCTATAAACATGTATAGCCATTTTAAGCTTATTAAAATTTATGTAAATATAGAATGTAAAATAAACCGATACGGGCAGGGATTCGAACCCGCGACTACTGGGAAACCCTCCCGTCACTCTACCAACTGAGCTACCTTATCGCTTTATTTTAGACTGCCCTTATGAGTTTATTTTAGCAATTTATATAAATTTACAACATTGTATTTCAGTTCACCATAAGAGGAACTAGTGGTAACTTTGCGGGTTGATATCTCAAAATATAAGGATTAATTTCCTTGAGAAGGTAGCGTACGATATAAATACACACAGAGGGGAAGGGAATTGTTCATCCAACCTATTTATAATAGCCAATTTAAAGCCTATCTACTGGGAGAGATTGGTACTAACATGGTTGAGCTAGTCAATCTGTAGTTATTAATTATGGTATGGCATGGTATATAGTAATCAGAGATATATTTTTCAGTGTTTTATTATCCCTATTTTTAAAATACGCAAAAAAAGTCACCTAACTTGCGGATCAATCTTCACATAGTCTAAACTGTTGGAGTTACAAACTTTTCATTTATTATTAAGGTTCCATGATGTTTTTTTTGGATTGCACCGCCGTTTTTGTATCTTAAGTTTCCTTCCACATTTTATTTCTCTTGCGGCCACACTAGATATTTCTTTATAGTATACTCCGTATAAGAATAGAACTCATCATTAAGGTAAGTTCATTTTCTGTGGTTGACACGCGGTAGCTTGCATTCTGACATAAAACAATAAATACTACACACATTTATTCCATTAAGTGAATTGCATCACATATCGAATGACAGCTATTTCTCTTTAAACACTTTGGCTTTTATTACAAACATTTTACGGTCTGCTTGGCAATATGACTGGCATTATATAGATTAGTCTATATTATTTGTCTCTTGTAAACTAGTTTATTGTTCCCTTTAATATACTCTAAGTGTATACTCAACTTATTAGGACGAGGACGTGTTGTTAATGTACTAACAAGAGCTTACTAACGCCACTGAGTAATTACGTAATATTTTAACCTAATGTAGCAAGAATAATGTCTGGTATTTTGAAGGGTCAAACCCTTCAAAATATGAATTAGTATTGTTAAAATTTAAGTGACTTTTATATAGTATATAAAAAGTTAATGAAATTTTAGTTAAAGATAAAAGATTTGTATAATGTGGCGGAAGTTTTTTTTAATACCGAATTCATTAAAACTTCCTTATACATATAAAATACATTATTTACTGTTGGATATTCAATTTATACTATTATAGTCACATTCAATATGAATTTATTGTTTATTTTAACTGACAGTCTGTTTTCTAAAAGTGACCTACAAAATGTTTGTTGACGTAAATAAAAAGCCCCAGAATGCCTTCAAACGTCAAATAATGAGGTTTTCTCAAAAGACATTCATTCTCAGTTCGTAGTAAATCAATACCCATTTATATTTTATTAGGGCATCTATAAGAATCTTTGATGTATATTCTATTGTTGTTGGAATAAAAAACATAAATATAATTACATAATTAAACATATGACTGGCATTAATGGTTATTCTAGTATTATAGCCCATTATAATTCTAGCTATTATTATCATATCCCAAGTCGCGTAACTAGAAACCCTGTAACAAATATTTATGGTTTCCTAACAATAACGATAAAACTTCTACTTAACCTATAAGTTTACATTTATAGGATTACACTATAGGAATAATTCTAAAAAAAAATATATTTTCATAAAACTGTCTATGGAAAGTAGAAATTAAATGAAATGAAAACTGCTTATAAGATGACTAAAAGATTAGGTAATTTTAATAACCAAAGTTATGTATTAAAAAGTATACGCCGTACGAACTTCAATGCTGTAATTCTAATCATAGAAACTACAATTACCGGAATAAATATTCCCTTTCCAAAGCTATTCGTATACAACATATGTAAAAAAATCCGAATCATAAATAAATATAAATCATAAGGCCGTCTTAAAAAAAAATTAATCAATCAATCATCAATCAATCACATTTCTCGAGACTGAAACGAAAAGAAATAATTGAAACAAAATTAGAAGAATGTTAAACAATAGCCCCAATACAGGGGTTTGTCGTTTTTTTTTCATGTAAAAAATAAACTTTTAAAATATTGCTACGGCTTTATACAACTACAGATAACTAATAACATAATTTTCCCGACGTACTAGAAAAAAAAAAATATCACACAATTTCTTCACTGAGAAGACTTCAATATACTGATATTATTATGATAGATAACACTAAATAACATTTAAAATAATTATTTTACAAAAAAAAGAACATACAGCAAAATTTTGCAATCAACCCAGCTAAAAGTTTATATTCCAATAATTATATCGACATATTAAATAAAATATTGACTTTTGATTCCGTGCAAGAAATAGGCATTATCAAAGTGGAAATAAATAAAACTTTAAAATAAAAAAAAATAATATAAGATATAAAAGTATATAAGTAATAAAATATTAAATTAAATAATACTCTAACTGACTGAAAAAATATTTAATAAATATTAAATGAATTAAGACAATTTAATGACAAGTAGTAAAATTGTATAAGCGAGAAGTACCCAGGTGATACTAAAAGAAGCAGACTTAGACACTTTAAGCGTTATGAAAACGAAATCAATAAAAGAGTAGGTTCACAGTGGACCCAGTTTTCAAAGATATTACAAAATGGAAATGCTTATACAAATCTGGTGATTCCATTATATTCAAAACGACATCGAAACCTTATTTTATAAACTTATATTTAAAAATGTATTAATGACATTTCCAGTGAATAATTTAAATAATAAAAAGTGTTCACAAGAAACAAAAAACACTGAGAAGTTGTTATAATTTGTCTTATTTCGATTTTAATTGCGAATAAGGGAGTCATGTCTATGTTTCATAATTTTTTTATTCATTCAAATATTGAAATGGGCTTATTTGCGAACGTAATATTTAAAGACTATAATAATAATATATGTATACATGCATATAATAAGTGCAAAGTTAGCATCATCAAAGTTAGGTTAGAATTTTCAAAAAAAAAATTATAGATGTTGACTTCTACTCCATGAACACGGTATTACATTGATTACTAAGGTCAAGGATTACATCAAGGTGTGCAAAAGGTATCGGATTCCCAGAGGTCTAAGGTTTGAATCCTCTTCATGTAAATAATTTTGTATTTTTTTTTTATTGATAATGGTAAGCCTAGCTTGGTTAACATGCAATTAGAATAATATATAGTAAAAATAAATATAAATATATAGAAAATATACTCCGTCGGACCTAATGTTCAATATACGCAAAGTTCTTATTGCAGGTCTACGTTATATAAAGGTATCTCCTGTGGATCATTCGGTCTATGGTAATTGGTACTCCCAGAATTACCTAAATATACCCAGAGCCTATTATCTAACCAGATAACACAAATTTACTCGTTATTTAATTCCCTAGAATTCCTAAAACTGAGGTCAAACATATTTTACCTTCGATAGTATTCTATAAAAATTAATTAATTAGATTTTTTTCTTACGACGAAAATACGTTACGATACATGAATAGTTTTGAAATTACATACCAAGAATTATCTAAAATTTAATAATTCAAGAGTAATTAACTTGAAACAGATTGAAGCTAGCTCCAATTAGCTATTCCAGTAACATACTAATTTCAGACATGTTAATAGAATAGATGCAAAATGATCTAGAAAACCTCCGTTCTATTCTGTCGTTGTTATAACATTATTTCGATTACTATTCTATTAACATTTATGTTATATCTATAACAATATTATTGTATAAGTATTAAATTAAAAAGATACAGTAAAAACTTTCTGCTTCTTCTATATAAGTATCCTTTCAAATTGGGGAATTGAATTCTTATAAAATTAATAACTTCTATATTTCAATAAGCCGCTTCATAGCAAGCAGTGCGAGTTTCGGTTATCTTAAAGACTGACATACATTGTAAATGGATTTTATTATTATTTTTTATTTTTATATGTACGTCCTTATTATATATATGTTGGTGAAATAAATACTAGAGAATAAAAAGAAAATGTAATGAAAACAAACGAGAGCGGGAATTCAAATCCACTCTACCAATTGAGCTACCGTATCTCTACCCCCCTCGGTGAATTAAACATTTTATATATGATATATATATATATATATATATATATATATATATATATATATATGGTCTTTATCGACACGGTGGTGGTATCTATTAAAATCCTAACCAATGTTTCTAACTTTGCAATATAGATAAGTATTGAAAATATGACACAAAAAATAACTATAAACATATGCATATAAGTAATAAACTATAAACGTGTAAAAAGCCATGTTTAACTTATTTAAAAATTTATTAATATAAAAGGAACAATATATTGGCTAGGGATTAGACTCGAACCCGCGATCTATGGCCTATTTAATAAATCAGATATACTATAAGGATCTTCGTAACAAAGTACAAGATATCAGAAGATAACTTAAACGTCTGAAATCCTTGGAGGCTTAATTCGTTTTAAATATAGCAGTATGTTGGCATTATGATATAGTGTCATTACAATAAATATTGACCAATCAGGATAAATAAATACCTCAACACTAAACCGTAATTGAACTCAACTTACGTAACCACAACGCATTAAAACTAATGTTATTACACTGTGGTGTCAGTGCTATATTAAGTACCGTAGTTTAACTATTTAATGATCTAAAATTTCTATATTTACTCTACTCTATATTTGAGTACTTTTATCAACCGAAAATCACATAAATATAGGGCTGAGATGTAATTATTTGTATACAACTCGTATACCGCTATATTATATGCTTGTCCAAACTGAAGGTTTAAAAAATATATAATTGTACAATTAAAATAATATAACCAAATGCGTTTGTCTCTTTTTCTTCTTACTTCTTTCTCATCTTATCACACTCCCTGTTCTAACTGCAATACTAACGTTGTTGTTTGACGAAACTATAATCCGTTAAAATGGTTAAAAAAAAAAAATTTGTAATTCTACCTTTCTAAAAAATGTATTATTGTATAGAGTTGGAAGTTAATGAAATTACCTTATAACTCATTTTTAGATAACGAAAAAATGCTATGACACTAAAAAAATCTCAACTGTGTATTTAATAAATATGTCGTATTTAATCGCGTACGTGTTTCTAGAAAAATGTAACTAATTTAACGCTGTTCTAGTTAGAAGAATTCATTTTAAATAGACCGCGTCTAAAGTATTATATTTCAGTTTAAAAAAAATATTTGACCAACCATTAGTAGCGGGTTCTTTTAGTAAAGGCATAATAAAATATGGTACAATAATTAATCCTTTTTCTGAAGTGATACAATGAAATTACATTATGTTCTTTGTAAAACACTAATATCAAATAAAACCATATCATTAAAGTATTTTGGTTAATAATTATCGACCAAATGGTTTTGTACTTTTGCCTTGCTTTCTTTTACTAAAACCCAATTTTTATTTAGTTCTTTTATTGTGTATAGTAACTATATTAAAAACGAGATTTTAAACATCCATAAACATATTATGTGAACGAATCCAAGATTAGAAGCTCTTTAGTTACTCCAGTTACATTAAAACATATTTAAAGTGTTAATACATCAGGTGGAATGTAGTCAAGCATTGCCCTAGATCATATAAAAAAAAAAATACATAAAGAATCTAATGTTGGTTGACTGTTTATAAACAAACCAATTTTAATAAATTTAATTTAAAATTTATTAAAACTACCTTTGAGCAAAGAAGCAAAGACAAAAACACTGATAAAATTTTTGTTAAATGTATTTTGGTGATTTAGATTTTTTTAAGGGTCCCCGTAAGTTTCCATTTACATTTATATGTATAATATGCTTAGTAACACAGGGTAATACATAACTTGTATGTAAAACTAACTATAACTGCCTACTTTGAATGAGTTTGTAGTTTAACTGTTAACCACAAGCCCAATGAAAAGTGTCAACAGCATAAAAGACCAATTCATCATTGTATACACTATCACAATGTGTACTCCAAGCGTGATTAATGTTCAAAAGCCAATTTAATATTTTTATAAAAAGTATTTTTCAAAGCGATATCCTACATGAGGTTATAAGGGATCAGTTATCATGTCACCCGACATTTAATTTGTTAATTTTTATAAGAATTTGGTTTATCTTTACAAAGTCCAGAGTACGTGTGTTATTTTTTAAACATATTTAATCAAAATATAGAGCTATCGTATAGGTGTTTTATTAATCAATTACAAATGTTAAAATATCAAAGTAGCAACTTAACGCTATTGCAAATCCAAAATATTAATCGTTTGACGAATATAATGCTGTGTAATTATATAAACTAATTAACATATATCATTTTGTAGGTCTCAGATGTTTATTATATTTTGCTTTAGAATAACTCTTTGAGTAGTTAGGCAAGGAAACTAAAATTGAATTGAAAAGTAAACTTTTTACTTTATTATTTAATTTTTCTACAATAAAAGTTCACAGATCATAATAGATATGAATTTTATATATTCAGATCGAATAGTTTGACACTTTGACATTCTATGTAACATGTGTGTTGTCGACGCCCTCGATATCAATCTTTCTTTTTATGGTCGTATTTCTCTACAATATGTTCAGTTTGAAGCTGATTATTAAAATTAAAGGTTATTAGATGATTGGGATTGAATTAGATAGATAGAAATTTAAATAGATAGATTAGAAAAAAGGTAGTACTTTATTCCCACCCTAATATGTCTCAAATATCAAAAATATATAAGATTCCAACACATTACAGTTTTATTACGAAACTATTCTACTAGAATAAACAACTTCACGTTTCTGGTGCATTTTTAATAATATTTGGGTTATAATAAAAAAACAATACATATCAATAAAATAGAATGTACCGAGAAGCTTGCAATTTATTGCATATCGTATTGCTGTGACATTTTCACAAGCTCAGGAGATATTGGTTTTTCTTTTTTTTTTTATTGCCCACCTTTATTATTATAGCAAAAATAAAAACATGGTATTTATTACCTTAGTTTATTTCATATAGACTCAACACTTACTAACATTCGTTTTAATATAATTTTAAAGACCATATTCAAACTATTATAATCAAACTATAGTTACATATACTTCAATATTCAAACTATTATAATCAAACTATAGTGATATTGAGTTTGAATAGTTTCTAATTATCGATATTTATGTAATTCTCAAAACTATGCAACTAGGAGATTAGTTAATATTTTAGTGAATATATTATAGATTATGGAGATTTTGGTCTATATTAATTGTTGCTCTAAGAATTTCGTCGACATACACCTTAAAGTCATCTTATTAGTTTCACCAGATAAGACCAATTTACTCTTTATTTAAGTAACTCTCCCGAATTCCTAAAACTTAAAAAGGTCGAAACTAATCTACCATCGACAGTTTTTATCCTTTTTATCATAATCTATCATAATTTTAATTATGATAATTAAAATATATAAACCATACATGAACAATTTTACATTTAAATCTCAAACCAAAATTAAAGTTAAATAATTCAATAGTAATTAACTTGAAACAGTTTGAAGCCAGTTCCAATTAGCCATTTCAGAATTACGCAAATTTTAGCCACGTTAGCCAGGTATATGCAAACGAGCTAGAAAAAACTTTATTCCACTTCGTCGCTTGCATTATATTTTTATATTACTATTAAAATTTTATTCATACAATAGTAAAAACTAAAAAATACCATTTAGTATTACCGCATGTAAATTAAATATAAACGTCTTAGTATTTAAAGAACCTGTAATAATAACTGTAGAATTTGGGCGCTTTTTTAGGGACCTACCCTTTGGTACGGTGAAACTATAGTCTTTGGAGGTTAGAGTTTCATTAGTATATATTATAATAATTTATAATAAAAAAAATACTTTCAGTTGTTTTGTACGTTTTAATATATTAAAAAATAACTACGTTAAAAAAAACCGACTTTAAAAATAAAAAGTAATAAATAATGAAGATTTAATATTAATTATATACTACCTATTATTTATATGTCCTATTTACTAATAGGTTTGAAGTCGGTGCCAAGCCATTTAGTATTAGAAATCATATGAAGATTGAGCTGCTTTTAATAATAACGTTTAATTGCTATTTATTATGTTTATTTACGTATCTTAATCATTAAAGTAGGCATTTCATTGTATTAATTTGCTCGTATTCATTAAAGTGGTTAAATATAATTATTTGTTTAATGCTTGGCACCGACTTCAAACCTATTAGTAAATAGGACATATAAATGATAGGTAGTATATAATAAATATTAAATCTTCATTATTTATTACTTTTTAGTTTTAAAGTCGGTTTTTTTTAACGTAGCTATTTTTATTTAATACTGTTTAGTTTATTGCTGCATTGTCAATTAGCTATGGGTAGACCTACACAAGACGCTGCGCCTTAAAAATATAGATCTCTTGAAACGGGAACGGATAAAAGAATTCGTCTCTTTAAAAATGCTCTTTGAAACACAATTTCACGTTCTTGTGATTTACGATTACGTCAAGAAACTCTTGAACAGCATAATTCTAGACTCGGTAAGATCCAAGAGCGTCTGGCCAACGAGTCGGCTGAGCAGAGGGCTCATAGATTTCGAGTGATACGAAATCGTACAGCAATCGAGTCTGCCCAGTAACGTAAGAAACGGCTAGCAGCAGCGCGTCAGACTTTATAACAACCATAAATCAATATGCTGAAGTACCATGTACAGTCTGTAAGAAAATATTATATCCCAAACAACAGATGTCATGAGTCACAGCACGTTTTGATTTCCTTCCGGAGGAACTACTACGAAACTTGGACTACCTGAATCAAATTTTTATGGAATTAATTCGAAACTATTCCGCATCCAACAAAAAAAGTATTACTTAAATCAATTCAGCAACCTCGGCAAAATCGGTATACATACATAAAAAAAATATATATATACCGGCCGAATTGCAAACCTCCTCCTTTTTAAACTCGGTTAAAAATAGGTGTTATTTTGCATTACCGTCCTAAATTGGATTTCACTGTTAATTAATTTAAATTCTCCCTTTGTTAATATACACGTATTTGGTCCAATTCAGAGGCTTAAAGTAAATTGAAAATAACAAATGATATCGTAAAATCTCATATTGGACAAGTTAAATTTAATTGTAACCAATATTCTTATTGGTTATAGGAATTTTCGTATAGTTGCGAAATTAGCCGCTTCGATGCCTATATAAAATCTAATTTACTGAAATGATAGTTCGTATCAAAGTACAAGATAACAGAAGTTTTCTTGATAGTTTGAGAACCTCGAAGGCTCAAATATCGTCTCAAATATAATATTATTTCGATATTACAGGGCCCTTATAACAAATATAGGACAATATAGCAGAATACGCGACACCACTTAGACTTCCAAGGAAAACTTCTTGAACTTTAAGAAGTTTCCAGACAACACAGTTTATGTTTTTTTTTTACTACTAACGCATCATTAACTTTTATCAACTCGAAATTATTAATTTAAGAATAGCATTTAGGAACAGCTTCTTTTTCGTTCTTAACGTCATAAAATACAGTCAAGTATTAAATCGTAATTAGTCTTTTTTCTGAAGACCGACAGTAAATTTCAGTATTCAAACGATATCATAAAAGAATTGTAGTCAATAATAAAACGTTTTTTAACACACATACACGCATTCTTTTTTAAACGTTTTTATTTTTTTCATCAAGCAGAATATGTGTGTGTGTGTGTATGTGTATGAGAGTGTATATGTATGTATGTAAATGTACTGGACATTATAACACATTGAATATCAGATTTATTATCCCGAAAAACAGAATAATAGTATGAATAGACACACATGAACAATTCTAAAATTCTATTTCGTAACATTAGAATATACTTAAAATTATGAATATTAATACAATCAACAATATAACGTTGTTATTCGAAGTGATCGATTTCTTGTTATTCAATAACAATTGTTCATATTGGTAACCTACTATTTATCAAACATTAGTTTCTTAAAATAGAGATTGTTATATGTATGTATGTTATATAATATAGATCGAGCTTTTTCTACAGGAACACGACTTTTTCTTTATATGTATGTGCATATAAATTTAAAACAACAATATATGTTTATATATAAAATTTAGTACATAAGTGATAAAACAATCACAGTAATTGCTTACTATCAATGAATTTATAGTTAATTTTTACCATAAGCCCAATGAAATTCTGTATGTGTAAATGTTTGCTTCTGATTAAAACTTGGTTAAGATTCATGAAGTATTAAATATGCTTGGCATTTTAATACAAAAGCATAATACTGTAACCACTTAACAAGTTCACAACCCCAGGATATTAATCATAAAAAAATATAACTAAGTCAACTTTTTAAAATGTTTTACTCAGGTGTTCATTGTAATTTATTTTGCTCTGCTATTGCCCAAAATATGAACATAAATGAAAAGTAAACTTTTTATTCAAATCCTTTAATTCTTTCGCAGTCTATGAAAATAAATTATATTAGGGACATATTTTATAGATACACTCAGTCTACTTTCAATATTTCTTTTTGAACCTTCCTTCACAGCAAAAAAGAAATTCGCTATGCCAAAAAACATCCATTGAAAGCCATTATTTAAATAAAAAGTTATCTTTTTTTATAAATATGTCCCCTACGTCGCCACCACTTTTTAAAAGGGAAAAATCTAAGTGGGACACCGTGTCCTCAGTAATGACGGAACCCAAACTACACTACACGTCCGTGCGATCCACCGCCGTCGGTATCCGTATCCATACCGCGTCTTCTTTGGATCACCGCGGTCTGATTCGTCATCTCCGCGATCGTGGTTACGAATACCACACCTACGCGCTACAGGATGAACACCGTTTAAGCGTGGTCATACGATGGCTCTCCGTGGAGCTCAGTACTGAGTGTATTTTCGAGGATCTTAAGTCTAAATCGTTTACGGTCATCTCCACCACTAGGGTTCCCTTAGAGCTCGTACTCGCCCACCTCTAGCTTTCCCCGGAAGGAAAACAAATTTTCAAAGTCAATCTGGAATCTGCCATCTCTCTGACCTTAAAATCAAATCCCCTCGCGGTCGCGGTTTTCCTGGTCATTTTCATCATTGCCGGCTCTTAAGACATTCTCAACACTTTTGTCAGGCACTTGATGCACCTTGGACGACCACGTCACAAATTATCGTAGGTGTCCCAAAGCACCACGCAGGACACAGCCAGCTAAGAAAAAAACCTTTCAGTTCGTTCAGCCTCCTTGGACTTCTCTAGTCTTTGGCAGGTCCGTGGCTCCTCAGACAGAACAGGCCCTTCAAGCACCCGCGAACGCTTGGGTAAAATCTCCGAGCATTAATCCACAGCCCATACCTCAGTCGTTGCCGCCGCTTCCGGTTCGCAACTCCAAACAAAAATAAATAAAAAAGACGTCACACTATGTAAATGTATGTTCCAGGTACATTTCATAAAACAAAAAACTAATGCAAGAATTTTATAAATCGATAGTGAACACAAAACCATTTAAACATATGTATTCTTAGTGGGGCTGTGACAACGTAACTCACCTAGTTAGTACAAACAGGACAGGTGAAGAGAGTGAGTCAATTTCTGATTCAAATTTATTTATTTCTTCCTTAGTGCCTTTGAAAATATACTTGTAAATATTAATACAAAAGAAACTGTCTGGTAATGTCAGCTCACCCACGAGTAAGATATTTATTTGACTATTATATTATTTTTATAATAGTCGACTGGAAAAACTCAAATAATATGGTCAGAAATTTCTTCAGTCGTTATGCTCTGCTCTATTTGTGGTACAAGATCTATAGGAAGGGAAACGTTTGAGTACTAAAAAATAAACAAGTTATTTCTTTTTTCTCAAAATGGAGTTTAAACTTTGATTTCTAAGTAAAATTAATGAAGTTTTACATGTCTTTTATATTCTTTTTAAAAAATGATGTAAATTCCTTCGAACCTAGAAGACATAAAATTATTGTAATTTTTATTGTTCTACTCGCGTAGAGATAGCATTTCTCTACCATTTTTTATGCAACTTTAAATTCGTCTTCTATAATTACCAGAGCTGGGACAGTAATAAAATAATTTTTGGTTATTTTTCGTATTTTAACTTATTAATACCAGTAATTTACCAGTCTATTGTTAAAAAATTGTAACATATTAGATTAGATTATACTTTTTAAAAACAGTCGTAGATTTCTTATCATTTTTGAATATTTGAATGAATTGACGTTTTATTACGAAATCTATTTTGGCAATAGCCAATTCCAAGTTTCTGGTTTATTTCCTACAAAAGCCATTAAATAAACAAAAGTGCAATACACATCAATAATATAGAACGTACTGAGAAGCTTTTAATTTATTGCATATCCTATTTCTGTGACATATTCATATGCCCGGAGGATATTTGTATGTCTTCCTGTTTATTTCCCAAGGGTATTGTTATAGCAAATATTTAATTTAGTAGCAAAGTTTATTTCGTCTCCATACGACACATAACTATCTTTTGGCATAAAATTTAAAAGATATTGACAAACAACATCGGAATTTCAATTCTTCTGTTCTATGTATAATTTTAACATTTATTTATTTAACGCTCGAATAAAAGTTTCTGTCTTTCTTCTTTCTTTATTTCTTAAACATTCTGCTAATAAATCTTAATTAATTACAAAAGCAGTAAAAGTAGATATTTATAAATTGGCTTATTTAAATATGAAAAGAAATATTTTTTTACGATTACAAATTAAAACAAGATATTAATAACTACAAAATAAATTTTCAGACCTATTTTAATTAGAAACTCCGCACTTAATTTGTTGGTTTAGTTAAGACTTCTTCTCAATTTAATATTTAAAATAGAGTATCCATCATAGAATCTCGAACCTAAAGTTCACTTTGGGCAAAGGTCTTATTTCAGACCTACGTTATATATCATTAAATGTCTCCTGTGGATAATGTGGTCTATGTTAGTTTCTGCTTCCAAAATTCCTTCAAATACCTACTCATGGTCTGCTCATTAATCAAACCACACAGATTTACCAGTTACTTGGACATTTTTAGGACTGCCAAGATAGAATTAATTAAACTTGAATCTATATCTATATTTCCTGTTCTATTATAATAATGTCTGATGAAAAGTAACAGTTACTACTTACCGTACAGTATTACCATATGTGTATTAAATAGAAACGTTTATGTTTAGAATCAAAATGTTTTAACAACAGTAGCTGCTTCTACAAACGCGGAAATTGATTCTTACATTTCATAAATACATTATAATAAAAAATCTTGACCTTGATTACGACTTATATGCCAATAGTAAGTGTCTCCGTAGTCTATTCCAAAACCGGAGTTAAATCATTTTGTTGATGCTACATGTTACTTATAACCAATGTGCCAAAATAGAATACTTTTTACTAACAATGGAAAACCTAGAAGACGTCAATTATACAAATACCCCCTTTTATAAGTATCCACTCATAACATAAGGCAATAAAAATACGTAACCAGGTAGCAGTTCAAAAATCATATATCTTTTGTTTTCAAAAGTTGAATATAGAATGTCATTGACATTTTATTTTAAAATTTTCGTAGTTAATAAGCACATATTTGATCCAATTCAGAGCTTTAAAATGTATTAAACAAAGCAAATGGAATAGAAATACTTATTTTTGACAACAAAAATTTTATTACGTTCAATATTAATATTGTTATCTCTATTTATTAAAACCAATATACTAAAAAGCATGAAAAAGTAAAATTATTTTGTAGAAATATTTTATAATCATTTTTAATTCTCGCATCATCCCAAAATATAGATTCTTCTATTATTCTATCATAAATGTATAACATTTGTAAATACGTTATAAGTATAAGTAATGTGATCTTATATTAGTTAAATTTTACCACCAATGTAAAATTAGAAATGTATCTACATAAATGTACATAAATGGTATTTAAAACAAACGCAATAATTGCTTCCTATCAATAAATCTATAGTTAACTTTTTACCACAAGGCTAATGAAAACCTGTCAACGATGTATAAAACCGATTCATCATGGTATTTTCTATCACAATGTTAAAAAAATGTTTATATTATAGTAAGGAAAAACTTCTCTGTGAGTTTTATTTAATTTAAAACTACAGTAAGTACATACTTACAAACTAATATTAGTTTCGTGAAATTATCGTATTTTTTTTTTTATTAATTTCTACTTTTATCCACGGACACGTCGCCCGTGCACTTTTCTCATTTGGTTTGTATTTTGCATATTAATTGTTGAAATTTTGAGATAACATACTCTAAAAGAAGTCTATTACTACAGGTACCTTAAAAACTATATTAGTAAGGTCAGTCCTTTGCACAGCAATTACACATACTTATATAAATATAAATATTATATATATATATATATATATATATATATATATATATATATATATATATATATATATATATATATATAGATATATATATTTTTTAAATTTTTATTTATTTATTTATTTATTTATTTTTTTATTGTACAATGTTATAATGTGAAGTATAGTATAAGTATTTGATGTATAAAAAAGAAAAATATTATTAAAGTTAAATTTCTTACATTTTCTCATTAATGCCTTCCTACGAAAACACTATTGTGGTGACCTACTGTTATTTTTATTTTTTTCACTCATCACGAGCAAGGTTTCCATGATAGCGAAGTTTCTGTCTTTTATAGCCATCTTTGTAATATATTCTATGATGTTATATTTTGTCGCCTTCATCGCTCTCCTGATGAATCTGCCCGTCGCGTCGTCCTCGCTTTCGGTAAAATACACACAGCTCTCGGTATGACGCGACACTGCTACAACCGCGTGGGTAACGCTGTCGTGCAGTTGCATCTTACTCCTGGTGTTGATTATAAAAACGGAACTGAAAGTGAGTCCTTGTGCTTCGTGTATGGTTAAGATACGCGACCCTTCGCCTGATCCATAACCCTCGTTAGACAATGCTATCTTCTCTTCCTGGGTGTGTACTAAGTACAGGGTATTAGGTTGGGATCTGGGTATTTTCGATCCTGTGTAATTGAGCATTGTTAAGGACTGCACTAGTTTCCTGCTGGAGTAGATGCCGGTGTAGACCTCTTCTAAGGCATACGCGACATCTAAGGGATTCCGATGTGTGCACAGTAATTCTTGGCTGATGGACGTTATCAGGGTGGGACGACAGTACCTCATCTCGAATAGATTATCTCTATCGATGTAAGGTAACTGGTTCACGTCACCGACGAGGAGAATTTCGGCAGCGCCGGACAACCGCGTAGCCATCGCTATGGATCCGAAATGGGTCATAAGAGCCTCGTCTACCACCAAACGTTGATAGATTTCTGACTCTTTGAATCCATTTACTAATACAGAGGCCATCGTACGCACTCGATTCTTTGATTCGTCACCTATACGCTGAGAGATCTTCTCTCTTAGATCTTTAGCCGCCTCAGTTGTGGTTGTAACGATGACGTCCTTCTCCGCGTCGAAGTGCGATATTATCCACGTGGTTTTGCCACATTCTGGAACCCCGTTGACCCAGTTTAGTATTGGCACGGTCCAAGCTTCAAAGTTCGTTAATGTGCTAGCTTTGTCTAGGATCATATCCTCTAGCATAATCTTGGTGCATTGGGCCGTGACAACAATTGGGTCGTTAGATGGCGTCGTATATTTGGCTTTGCCTGTTCGTTTCGTCTCTTCCCTATCCAACATAACGAAACCACTGGTCGCATTGTATGCTGCCATATGCTCTCCTGCCATTGTGCCGTGAATTATCTTTGCAGTTTGGTTGTTGTATATGGCTGCATCTGCCTCCTTGAGTTTCAGCTCCAAGAACTTCCGATTACCGATTTTAAAGGCCTGAAGAATTTCTTCAAGAGGTATTGATTTAGCCTGTTTAGTCGCTTTTGTTAAAGCTTGAAACTCAAGGAAAGCATTTATGAAGTGATCAAGTGGTCCCTCCTCCAGACGAAGACAAGGCGAACTGACTATTCCCATCTTTGCCTTTGTTTTTTTTGAGGTTTTACGGATTCAGAGCTGGTTTTATTTTTCATCTTTATGAGGTTAATTACCGCCGTTGCCATGGAGCTGGTGGGCTTTAGTGTACGACGTGAACTAGTGTGTTGGAGATTTTCCTCCTGGTCATCGTACACCACTTTCTTACTTGGTGAGGTTCTTGATGCTTTTACCATGGACCCTACGGCGGTTTTGATTGCCTTCATGAAAGATTTTGATGTCAGGCTAGGTTTTGACGTGGAGGCTTCTGCTTGTTGTTGTGCTTTTGCCTTCTCCTGTAATCGTTCCGAACCACTCTTTGATGCTGGTTCTGTATATCCTCCGTTGCCCGGGGGCTTGGTTGGTCCCAAAACATGATGTGGCCTGAGGTATTCAAGGTTTTCTCCTCGGTCTTCATAGACAACTATCTCGTGATGTATGGAGGCCTTTAAAATACCAATCCTTTGTGGTACTTCAGCCTTCTCATACACCAGTACCATAGCATCAACACTGATTGTTCGGGGAGTGATGTTTTCCCCTCCTAACGGCTCTCCGAATTTCGACAGCAGACAACTAGCCTGAGCGTAAGGTGGCTCCACGTCTTTCCGCTCGATTAATACGATAGTTTTATTTACTTTTCGTAATAACCGGCATTCGATGCCTGCCACCTTTGTTACGGGCAATGCTTCGTAAACTTTGCGCTTCATGTTCGACGTTGTCTCGACGTGCTCCCATTTATTAATGCCGCTAGTCCCGGGGAAATCGCCACTCCACTGCGACTACTAGGAACGCAAAAACTTATACCTAGCTTTTCCTGATTAGAATTCATGAATAGGGCCACCCCTCGAATTCTTATGGACGGATTACTTTTTTCACCACAAGATAAAAGTTGGTGAATTGTTATCGCGTTTGGCTCGGAGTTTATGGGTAACACAGGATGTCTTCGGGCAATCACTTCGCGTGTTTGTATGAGTTGATGAATAGATGGATTAGCGAAAGTACTATTCCTTCTAGCTGCGTTGCGGAAGACTTTTTCGGCAAAAGTAAGGAATGCAGGCCTGATCTCCGAATCTGCCAATATTTTAGGCAGTTCAGACTTGGCCAGATTTCTGTACATTTGGGTCTCCAGGTCATGTCTAGCCGCGGCATAGCGGGGACATTCCAGAAGGACATGCCAAATTGTCTCGCTTATGTTTGGGTCGCATTCGCAGCCGGGACTATCTTTGATATGGAATCTGTATAAGTATTCCGCTATTCCACCGTGTCCCGTGAAGACTTGGGTGAGAGTGGGGTTTGTTTTTATTTTTCTGAGGATGTGGTATGACTCTTTTATATCTGGCCAGAATATTTTAGTAATGGCTCCTGTGGTGGAAGTTTGGTAACGGTCCTGCCATTTGCGGACCGTTTCTTTCTTGATGGTTTCTTTGACCGTACACAGAGGTATTTTATCGTATTCTGGATCACTGTTGGTTAGAGCTCCCTTCTTCGCAAGTTCGTCTGCTCTCTCATTGCCAACAGTGCCCACGTGAGCCCTTATCCAAAAGAGTCTGATTTCTCTACCGTCTGCTTTGGTACTTCCAATGTTTTGTTTTATGGCATTTGCTAAGGGGTGGGTTGTTTGAAATTTTCTTAGCAGATCCAGTGTAGATTTTGAGTCGCTGAGGATGTTAACAACTTCTTTTCTGCTGGATTTAGCCAAAAGTGTTGCCTTATATAGCGCATATAGTTCTGATTGGAAGACCGTACATGAACTGTCCAGGCTGAATGTACCGTATTCCTTCTCTTTACCATCCTCCCACCACGTCAGGGCTGCTCCTACTCTGCCTGATATTTTGCTTCCATCTGTGAATATTAAGGGGCCTGTATTTTGTATGGTTTGGATGACGTCGGGTTGTGGTTGATCCAATTTGGTGTATTCTATATCTAATATTGTGGATGGGTGTGGCTTGTCTAAGTGATTGATGGCCATTTCCAGCTCTCTGTTTGGAGGAAGGTAATCTTTTGATATTCCCTTTTTAGTCCAGAAAAGGTGGGCTGATTCCTGGATTCTCAGGTCGAGAGGTAGGAGACCTGAGAGTGTTAACGCTGACGTCAGTGAGACCGTTCTGTATGCCTTGCAGATCTTTTGTGCGAAAACTCTTTGGAGGGCATTTAGCTGTTTTTGTATCCTTTGCAGCTCAGTTGTTTGCGACCACACACTTGAGGCATACACCATAATAGGTTCCACTACGGCAACGTAGATGGTTCTCGTGATTTCACCGATCAATCCCCAGGTGACCTTCGCGGCGCGCGCTAGTTGTTTATATATTTCCGCAGCTTTTTTACACGATGCGGACACATGAGAGGTGAAGGTGAGCTTCCTATCTATCACGAGTCCAAGGAGTTTTATTTCTTTTACAAGTTGTATTGCGGTTCCAGTCATGTAAATGTTTGGTTCATCGTACTTCAGTTTCTTCGTTAAGAGCATGGCGCCGGTCTTGTGAGGCGCGAAGTTGAGCTTATTACGATTTCCCCATTCCACCACCGTTTTCAAGACTGTGTTTGACTTCTCCTCTAGAATTGTTGTTGAGCTCTCCGAAATTATGAGTGTCACATCGTCTGCAAACGCCTGGCAGTATACGTTATCTGCTTCTAGCTTGTGCAGCAACGAGTCCAAGATTATATTCCAAAAAGTTGGTCCACCTATAGATCCTTGGACACAACCCTTGTTTGTTTGTTTTTCGTATGTTGACCGGGCGTAATTCACCGTGATCTTCCTGTCGGTAAGATACGACCCTACCAGTTCGTACAGATTTTTGTGACATCTCTTTTTTTGTAGTTGGAGTTTTAGAATTGGCCACCACGCATTATCGAATGCGCCCTCTATGTCTAGTGAGATGACGAGTACCAGCTTTTTGTTGGTTATTTCTCGTCGGATATGTGTCACCAGATTATAGAGAGCGTCCTCTGTGCCACGTTGAGGCATGAAACCATATTGATTTTTGTTAAGTGTGGGAAAAATGTGCCATTGGAGTCTGCTGATAAAGAGTTTTTCGATGATTTTTCCAAGAACTGAGAGGAGACCGATCGGTCTGTAGGACTATGGATGAGTATAGTCCTCTTTGCTTGGTTTTCTTAAGATGATCACGTGTGCCTGTTTCCATTGGGAGGGGAAGTGTTTCAGTGACAAACATTTATTTGCGATTGTCATGAAAACATCCTTTTCCATTTGGATGGCTGCAATACAGATATCCGCAGTAAGCCCGTCAGGTCCGGGAGCTTTCTTTGGATTTAGGGTTTGCAGAACAAGTTCTAGTTCTGCAGATGTAAATGGTGGATCATCTTCCTTCAGATCCGATGGTATTTTCTCGTTCGTCAGTTCCCGGATTTCTGTGTGACACAGTTGGTCTGTATTGATCGTGTCATCGGGATAGAAGGTCTTGGCTAGAAGCTCTGCCGACATTTCTGGGGTTAGAGTAGAACCTGTATTATCTCTTAAGAGTTGGTCCTCTTGTCTTTTGGTTGTGTTCCTAAATACTCTATAGATCTTGTCCCACATACTTTCTTTTTCTTGTGTCGTACAAAACTCCTTCCAACTATCCGTACTAGCTTTATCTGCTTTTTTCTTATACTCCAGTACAGCATCGATATAGCAATCAATAACGAGTTGTCTTCTAGATGCCGCTGCATTCCTTATTCTGCGTTTTTTTCTTTTACCTCTTTTTTAAGTTCCTCGAGCTCCGCGGTCCACCAGGATGGTGTTGTTTTCCCTTTCCGTTGTCCTGCCTTTGGAATGGTGTTTTCACAGGCCTTGTGGATCGCGTCCGTGTATTTTCCTACTACGGAGTCGAGTTCCTCTGGAGTTTTTATATTGTTGATTTTGTGTTCGGTGATGCCCTCCTTCGTCAGGGCGATTTTGAGGAGTGTTTGAAAATCCGACCACTTTGCATTTCTTGTATTGTAAATGCGCGTTGTGGTTGGTTTTAGGGGCTCTAAACGTTTCCCTACGCATAGTTCGAAAGTTATTGCGTTATGGTCTGATGTTACTAGATTTTCATTCACCCTCCATTTTTCGATGGCATTTAGGAGCTGCAGGCTGCATGCTGTGACGTCCACGATGCTTGTGCAAATTCTGCTGTTCCTGTATGTCTCGAAGGTTGGAGCATCACCAACATTTACGATTTGAAGGTCTAATTCGTTGAGGAATGCATGATATGCTGCACCACGTTTGTTCTCTATTTTGCTACCCCACCAGTGGCTCCAAGCATTTACATCTCCTGCCACTATGAGGTTTTTGGTGTTTAATTTCCCACACACTTTTTTTAAAAGACATAAGTAAGGCTCTATATCTTGGTCCCCTTCCAGGTAGACTGACACTACTCCTATTCTCGTGCTCCCTCCTACCAACAGTACTGCGGCCTCGGTTTCCGTTACCAGCTGTGGATCGTGTATGACCTCCAGCCGGTCGTTGAAGACTATGACCGCTGCTTTTGTGGGTTTTTGTTTATTGAGGGTGCATTGTAGGACTCTAGTAAATTATCGTATTTAGTATAAAAAGGACCATGCAAAGATAGTTCAAAGATAGTTCCTTTGTAATACTTTGTTTTTCATGCGTAACTAAATAATACAAAGAAATTTATCAAAGATTGGTAGCCAAACGGACGACTGTTATTAGTATTTTGTTTTAATAGCTATATTCATATTAGTTTAGAAATGCTTTTCAATATTACTCAAACAACTTGAGTACTGTCTATCACACCTCTACCTGGTTTAAGTCTCTTTTAGCTTGACAAACAGTAGAAGTATAATTGACAAAAACATTGCCCCATTCCTATAAACAACAAATACTAAACAAAATATTAATTTTGTATGATTTTAGTATTGTTTAATTATATAAATAATTATTTAAATTTCTTACTACAATAACAATTAAAACGGTTGCCTATTAGACCTATACATTTTTTTTCCCTAATTACATTTCCTTGATTTATTTTCCATAAATGTTATTTGTTTGACTGAAATATTCTTGTACTATTTGCATTTTTAAAACTTGATGTTTATTATCCCAATCTGGAGACATTATAAAAAACAAAAAACGTGAATCGCAGAGCATTATCTAGTGCGCAGGAGGATAAAATGTAAAACAGCAAGAGGTATAAGAACCAGTTGATAGTGAAGTGAAAATAAAGGAAATTATTGGTAAAAACACAACACTTAAAAGTTATTATAACATTTGCATAAACAGCAAGTGTCATCAGTGAATTTCTTTAAATAACTTTAACATAATCAACTTTTATGTAATCAATTTAAATAATCAATGATACTTTGGTTATCATTCAATGATACTTTGGTTATCATTCAATGATACTTTGGTTATCATTCAATGATACTTTGGTTATCATTCAATGATACTTTGGTTATCATTCAATGATACTTTGGTTATCATTAAACTGCGTTGGTCGAGTGGTTAGCGCAGACGCCTAATGTATTGTGGAGCGAAGTGGCTCGGTTCGATTACCGACAGGGACAAGCAGGTATGTGATGAGCATAGATGTCTGTATTTCTGGGTTTGGTCGTTTATTAAATAGATTCGCAGTATTTATAATATGCATTTCTATGTATATTATTATTTTTATAGAAAAGAAGAGACTCTGATATTGTAGTTAAGCGGTATTTTTAAGTACATTTTTAGATTCAACATGACAATGAGGTTTTAAAACAAGTTTAGCAGCACATGCGGTTAGGAAAATAAGACAATTTTCTAGGTCGGGACTGCTACGTACTTTACTGCGTACTTTCCATACTTCCATAAAATTAGATATTCTTCTCTGGAGATATCGAGCAGATGTAGAATAAAGTATTAATTTACAAAAGAATGCCGTTTGAGCAAGATCTAGTAATTTAATTAAAAATTGAGGAACATTAGTTAAGGCAACTTGGACCTATTAAATTGTTAATATTCAACAAAGGTTATCTGCGCAAACCATTTTAAAAGACACACTAAACTGTCGCTAACAATTACAATGGTCGAGTCTCTGCCGTCATAATTTACTTTTTTATACAAAATTCTTAAACCTGATCTAATTACAATTAATTTAATATGATTGTATCCTACATAGTTTTGATATATTAATTAAATAATGAAAATCATTTTAACTACAAAATTATGTATGCGATATATATACAATTTTGAAATCCTAGGCCTGACATACAATTAGATAATTTAAAAGTAATTAACTGAAAACAATTTGAAGCCAGCTTCAATTAGCTATTTCAGAATTACACTAATTTTATCCACGTTAACCAGCTAAATACAAATGAACAATAAAAATATTCTTCCACTTTATCGCTTGCATAATATTATAGCGATTACTTTTATATTTTGTTTAATACAAACAGTAGTAATAGTAAACACGTATCATACAATATTACTGTATAATATTTAGTGGAAACTTCACTGACTTCTGTGTTAGGTATTTGTTATATTTATAAGTGTTTTGTAATTGTTTCTGTCCCTTTAAAATAAATAAATAAAACAAAGGTTTAAGTATAAAAAAACTTCTCATGAACCTAAACTGTTAGAATCGTGGAAATCGAGTCTGGTAATTCATAGGTGTAATCGATGTCTCTTTAAAATAAAAAGCTAGTCATGTATACAATAATAAAAAATAATACGAATGAGTAATATGACGAAAGTACTACAAATATTCAATACGAATTCTTGGAGTTGGCTGAAGCTGTAGGTATATACATAATAACTAATTCATCATCTTAGTGCAACAAAAATACATATTTCGTACGTGCCAAATATGCTATTATGTAGGCAATATGATAGTGCCATTAAAACAAATATAGATTATAAATGACGGATATATAAATACCTCAACACTAAACCTTTATTGAACTCAACTTGCGTAAACCACAACGATTTAAACGTAATGTTCATTACATTAGAGGTGTTAGTGTTATATTAAGTTGCGTTGTTCAAATAATTAACGATGTAGAATTTCAAACTGCGTTTTTAGTACTAGACGGAAAATTACAAATAATTATTTGGTACAGTTACTTCTAACTACTTAAGCGCAGCTGTATACATACTGGCTTGTCTAAGATCGTTTGAGGAATTGCGATTCGCATTTAGTAATTATGTATCCGAATGCCTAATATATCTATCTTTTCTTAATTGTCTTCTACTTCCACTTAGCCCCATTACCTGTTCTTATAGTGCTACATCTTAAGCTGTAGATGATAGACTGGAGCGGATAACAATTCAGAACAAGTGGACAGAAACTTTCATCTTTAAAAAAATTATAAACTACCAATCAAACTACGAGGGGGCTCAAAAAGTTCGCGGAATGAGGGGTATGGAGGGGGAAAAGGCAACTTTTTACTACCTGCACTAGTTGTGACACTCATTAAGAGTATAAATACTAAGTTTTAAAACAATTCGGTCATAATTCACTGAGCTACACGTCAATCAACAAGTCAATCCGAAAGAATTTTTGCAACATGGAGAAAATTGAGTGTTGTCGCGAGTTTTTGGCAGTCTGTGGTGATCAAAAGGATGAAATTTTGAGCCGAATTGTGACTGGCGATGAAACTTGGGTTCATCATTATGAGCCTGAGTCTAAACAAGACTCCATGCAGTGGCACAAAAAGGGCACACCACCCCCGAAGAAATTTAAAGTGTCTCCGTCGGCTGGAAAACTCATGGCTTCTGTTTTCTGGGATTCAGAAGGAATCCTCCTTATTGATTATAAAGAAAAGGGTGTTTCTATAACTGGGAAGTACTACGCTACATTATTAGAACGTCTGCGAGTTGCTGTGAGGGAGAAAAGACGGGGAAAATTGACCCAAGGTGGCTCCTTTTGCACGACAATGCACCTGTGCACAAGGCGCAAGTTGCGAGGGCTGCTGTTCAAAGAATGGGCTTCGAAATCTTAGAACATCCTCCCTATAGCCCAGATCTAGCCCCTAGTGATTTTTATTTGTTCCCAAAAATGAAAAAAGAGCTTCGAGGGAAGAAATTTTCCAGTGATGAAGAGCGCTATTTCGGCCTATTTTGACGACAAAGAGAAATCATTTTTTTTCCATGGTATTAATAAATTAATTGATAGGTCTAATAAATGTATTAGAGTTAAAGGGGAATACATTGAGAAGGAAAAATAATTTTGTGTTTTATTTCTTACTTTTTACCCTCCATTCCGCGAACTTTTTGACCCACCCGCGTATATGGCATTTTTTTAGTATTTACCTTATTAAAAAAATATTGGCATACTTAACAGTGGAAACTTTATTGATATTATGTATTAATTATTAATTTTATTTTTAAGTGTGTAAATATTGTTTGTTTCCCAAATGAATAAATAAATACTTTTTAGAATTGTTAAAGTTAATGCAATTTCTTTTTAATTCAATTTTATTAAATAAAACATGTAATGAAGCCACTATAGCAATTTTGACCAAAATCTACAGCTTCCAAGACGTAATAAAACAAAAAGAAATATTATAGTTACAAAATATTTAAGAAAGAAATTTCACAATACCTTATGTTTGGTTATTTAGCTACTCACGTGTCATTAACTTTTAGTACCTTTAGATTATTCGTTTAAGAAATACCTTTTCTAATAGCTTCTTTTTGTAAAGCCACACTGAAATACAGTAAAGTATTTAATTTAATTAACTTTCATTCTGAAGTATAAGAATAAATTAAAATTTTGTACGTTCACGTAAAAGTAAATTTATGTTTGGTCAATAATGAAACGTACCTGTCACTCAAATATAGTTGTTATTTACATTTTTTTACATAGAGTGTAGTAAATATTCTGGAAAACACATTTGTCACACCAAAAAAATGCTATTTGCAATCAATAAAACCACACTGGATAATTAATATAAGGATATAGTATGTTTAGGAATCAGGTGCCTTAGGAGTATATAAGTTTTAAATATTAATACCATAGAGAATCATACATTGTTATTAAAAGTGATAAAGACATACATACACCAACATTATTTGATAAGTAAATGTCCGTTATGATTTATATATATTTACTATTTCTGAGGCCCTGAACTTTCTGTTTTTTTGCAAAATTGCAATGTTTTTTTTGCTTTTAAAATTTATTATATTTTTACTAAAAAGTTATAGTACATAGATTCATATAAAAAAACACTATTTGCTTACTTTTAAAAAGTTTATCTATTTACCACGAGCTGAATAAAAATCTGTCAACAGCATATAAAACCCATTCGTCATAGTATTCACTATCACAATGTTTACCCCGTGCGTGATTAATGTTCAAAAACCAATTTACTATTTTTCATGGAAAAAAGATAGTGTGATATACTGTATGAAAATGTCAGTGGATCAATGAGTCATATAACCTAAGATATGACACTTTTGTTTATGAGAGGGTTTAATTTAGATTTACAAATTATTAAATTTGTGTGGTATTTTTTTTACCATATAAAATAGAGAGCATTCGAATAGATTAAAAAATTGTGTTTATCAATTTCTTCAAATTGCTTTAATTTGTATACATATTACGTCTTCTTTAGCAAAATTTTAAATATAATACGATTTAAATGTTTAAAAACAACTTAATACTATCACATATCAAAAGTAACAATCATAATCAAAATGTAATACAGTAATTATGTGAATTAGTAAACTTATTTAACTTGTTGGACTCAGATGTTTATTATAATTTTTTTACTCTACAATAACTATTTGGATATTTTAAGCGAGGAACTCTAGTTAAGTTTGATTGAATAATAAACTTTTTACTACAAATTTACACTCCATTTAATTTTTCCACAGACAAAGTTTATAAATTGGAAAAGGCAGAGAATTTTTAATATTAAGTCAAATTACTTCGTAGCTATGACATTCCACCTTCATATTATGTAAGGCGTCTGGTTCTTTCTCTCTCTCTCTTTCTCGATGTCATCTTTCTTTTTGTGTCCTTCCTTCTCAGTAATGGGTTATGTCAAAAGAATCCGTAGGAAGACTTATTGTGGAAATTAATATTAATGTTATGAAATCATACTCATAACATTTTTTATACATTATCCTATATTGTTTGTTGTTCGATACAAATACAATATATTAACTGACCCCAAAGTCACTAAGTTATAACGCATATAAAACGCATGAATTAAAGTTTTACACAATACCACGACTCTTATCTATTTTAAACAAATTTAGTTAATAATACAAATGCCAATACTCATCAATAATGCAGAATGTACTGAGAAGCTTTCAATATATTGCATATCGTACTGCTGTGACATATTCACAAGCTATGAGGATATTTGTTTGTCTTCCTCTTTATTTCTCCATGGTATTATTATATCAAATATTGAATATTAAATAATACAGTATAGAGCGAGAAAGAGAGAGAGAAAAAGGTCACGTACCTATCATTACTTTTAATATAATTTAAAACATAAATACTATATTACTCAATCATGTCAACCATCACAGGCTTATACCTTATAATTAAAAATATTGAAAGAATATAGTTTTGTTTCAGTCTGATATCAAACGAATATTTTTTTTAATATTTTAAAATCAGTGATTACCAACACTGATACAAATCGTTCAAAATAAGTAACTAATAAAATAGTGATAAAGCTGCGCAATACAAACACCAATAAAACAATGGCCATTACTATAACGGATTTCCATTTAGGACCACTATACAGAAGGGTAATTCGGAGTTTTGAACTCAATTCAAAATAAAACATTTAAACAAATATCAGGTGTACAAAAGTATTTTTGTTAAGTGTAGTAACTAACCAATTTACTATACCTTAATAAGCGTTTGAAAATGAATCCTAATACAAAAATTATCTTATTCTTCATACCATCATCTGAAGGAATATTTGTGATATAAATCTTAAGCGTTGAGTTTAGAAATATGATTGTCTTGTTATATTTTTAAATAATACAATTAAAACAAAAACCACCATCGCATATAATGTTTAATATGGGCAAAGTTCTAATGTCAGGTCTACGTTATCTCCTGTAATTAATTAGCCTATGTTAGTTTTTGCTCCTAGAATAAATTCGATGTAATAAGTTTCTGCTTATAAATCTAACTAGCTTAGATTCACCTACTCGTAATTTTAGTAATTCTTCAGCATTCCTTAAACTTAGGTTGGAAGTAATATAACCTGAATAGTTTTCATAACTTAATTCAATAATTAGAATCCTTTTTGACTAAAAAAATTTACTTACAATACATGAACTAAAATTGTTCAGGTATTCATGTATTAAAATTCCAGGCCTATCGAAAATGAAAATGTCCCAAAAGTAATTAACTTAAAACAGTTGGAAGCGGACTACAATTAGCTGTTTCAGGATTATACTAATTTCAGCCACGTTAGTTGGCTACATGCAAATGTAGTAAAAGAAACTTTGTTAGTATTTTATTGTTTCCAATAAAATAATACTAAAAACTATAGATCATTTAATATTGCTGTATGTTTATTAAGTAAAACTATTTTAGTATAGAAAAAAATTGTAGTAATAACAATTATAGTATCTTAAGCTTCTTCTCAATAGATCTACCTTTTGGAAACGTGAAATTGAAATATATCATTCTTAAGAACGGTGTATATGTATTAAAAATTTATAAAATCATATTTATTACATTTACTTGGTAATCCATTCTGTAAAATGTTAAAGTACCTACTCGAATTTTTAATTCAAAACTGTAAATCATGTATTTGGCTGGACCTATCTCCATGCTGATTAATAATCATAGACTAAACGAATAAACGAATATTTTTTCTTAGTACAAATCGGAAAATTTTAAAAAAAAAATTTTAAGTACCCAATTCATCATATATCCCGCTTATAACATATAAAAAACAAAGAACACATATAAGTAATTGAAAAATTTCGTAATTCTTGTGCGTGAAGCTGTCGAAAATTGGATTTCGTTGATATTTTATTTTAAAATCCCTATGTTAATAAGCACGTATTTAAAGTACATTGCAACAATTTGCAATAATACAAGTGGTACCATAAAATCTCATATTGGACAAGTTTAATTAAATTAAATTATGCCCAATATATTATTGGCTAGTGAATATATACAAGAAAATATGAAAACACACAAAAAAGATCCCGCAATTCCTATTTTGTAAATTTAATTAATTTTCGTATGATTTCCATTCTAATTCGTAACAAAGTAGGCACTTGTTAACAGAAGTTTTCTTTAATGCTTGACATCCCCGAAGGTTTAGTTGGTCTCAAATATAGTAATCGTATAGTAGTGGTTAATGATTTTAAATTAATTACAAACTGTATTTTAGTTAATTTGAAAGTTCGAAACTAACATTGATTTAGGTTATAAAGCTTAGATGTATACCGACTTTGTTTGTCTAAGCTGTAATTAAGTTTGTTTAAAAAAACTTAATTTGTAATTGTTCACAATTAGTGATAATATAACCGAATGCCTAATTAATTTCGCTTCTAATTGTTTTGTAATTACCTATTTTCTATTTTCTTCCTATTCTAATGGAATTTATTATAAGTAGCAGATATCCACAGCTACGGGTAACAGTTACCACCATGTGGAGCGTAAATTCGATTCGTCAAAAGGCAAAAGGATCAAAAGGAAAACTAATTCCTCTAGATAATTTGGCCATCCTGTGGGCTAGTTAATTTCTATGTTGTATTCATTCATCCTCTTAACAATTGTATTCATATATCAAAAATTTATAACTTTTGTAATTATACACGTAATGGCCGCTTACCGAAGTCCTAAAGCCGTTAAGATAGTAAGTAATGTGACCAATAGCTATATGGTCTGTAACTTTTAGCTATATGACTGGCGATACTTGTAATTTTTTATTACAGTAAATTTAAAAAACTGACATTTTATTTAATCTTAATGCATTTTTTTGTAAATTATTTTTATGGAATAGAAATTGTAATGGTATCACGCTGCTGCAAAATTTAGTAACCTAACAATTGTCATTGCATTATTACATGTTTTTTTGTGATTTGTTGTGCTCTAGAATAACGTGGGTTGTTAGCCTTATAATCAAATTTTGATTAAATATTAAACTTGATACTGCGAATTATGCTTCCTGTAATTTTTTAAATTTACCGCTTACAAATTGTAATAAGTACCGATTTTAATTTATTATTGCGGCATTTTACTGAAATACGTAAAGCATCGGCGCACTCGACGACTAACTTTCTGTTCGTAATCTAAATGGCATAAAAGTCATCTGTTATAAATTCAAAATTATCCTACATGAATAATACGATACTATGTCAGACACAGAGCCAGTCCATAAATGCATTTGATATATTATTGTAATACTGCTACATATAAGATTGTTATTATATAGTAATTTGGTATGTAAGTAAAATGCAGATGACATTATTTATGTAACTACATAATTCCGTTGACAATAATTATGTGAAATATTTTGTTGCAATGAGACTTAAGAATTAAGAATAATGTAAAATTATTACTGGTATAATTATTAAATAGCCTTAAGATATTAAATTATTATATTAGATCCTAATATAAGAAATTGGCCTACTGTATTCGTACTAGCCACTTTAATCACAAATTTCTCCTCTTTGATAAGGAATTGAATTTTGCAAATTGAATTCCAAATTCAAATTTTTAACAGCTATTTACACGTGTATATTTTATTTTGTTGACCGTTATTTATTTGTTTTTTTTATGTTTGCGTTACTCAGTTTACAAAATAAAAACTTAAACTATCGCGTTATTTACGAGTACGAGTTGCACCATGACACCAGTGCTGCGGAAAGGACTCAAAGGGTTAATGACGTTTGTGGCGATCATGTTGCAAAAGAAAATATAGTTCGTTTTTGGTTCCGACGTTTTCATTCTAGAAATTTCAACCTGCAGGAGAAGCACCGTAGACGGCTTGAGACCCAAGTTGATAATAAAGAATGGAAGACTATTGTGGAAGCAGATCCATCGCAAACCACGTCCGAGTTACCGAGTTAGCTGCAGGTTGCTGTGTTTGTGAGAAAACTGTTTTTAATACACTTGAAGCAAATTGGGTAGATTAAAAAGCTTCAAAGGTGCGTATCTCATGAATTGACTGAAGCAAACGCGCGTCGACTGCTGCGTTACATTACTGAACCGGTACAATAATGAAGAGATTTTAAACCGAATGAAAGATGGATTCTCTAAGAAAATCGAAATCACTTATCGCATTTGTTGGATCCTGGTCAGCCAGCCAAATCCTACCCCAAGCGAAAATATATCCAAAAAAAATTACTTGTAAGCATTTGGTGGACTAGTGCCGGTATTATTCATTACAGTTCTCTCAAATCTGCCCAAACTATTACGGCAGATGTCTTTTGTCAGCAATTGAAAACTGTGATGGAAAAGCTAGCTGCTAAATAACCTAGGCTGGTCAATCGCTTTACACCACTGCTGCTTCACAACAACGCTAGACCTTTTCTTCGCAACACACTACACAACAGACGAGTACCAAATTAGAAGAGCTTCAATTAGAACGTCTAAGACGTTCACCGTACTCCCGGGAACTTGCTCTAACAAATTACCATTTTTTTCGAAATTTGGATAACTTCTTGCAGGGAAAAAAAATACAACTCCGATGGAGCAGTCCAAATCACCTTCAAAGATTTTATTGATTTCTGTTCGACTGTTTTTTTTAAGTCAAAGGATCAATGAATTATTTTTAAGATGGCAAAGTGCAAGAAAATAATGGTTCATACTTTGATTAATTAAATACATTATTTAAAAAAATATGTTAAGTAAATTCCATACGTAAGGACCTAATATTTACATATCTAATTCGGTATGAAATAAATGTGTGTAGTGTTCACACTAAAAAATGATAATTATAATGTAAAGTAAGTAGAAGTAGCTTGATTAAATAACTTATACTATATTATTTTAGCGTTCTACAATTGCAGAATCATATAAAATGTAACACATTCTGTAAAAATGGGTGCAAGCCCCAAACTATAGCTACAAAGTTAAACAACTTTACCATGTGGTTTATAGCAAGGAACATCTAAATATGATGAATGATTCAAAATTTGATTTAATTTTTATAGGATTGTTTTCCTGTTAGCTGCAAATAAAATTTCTACAAGTTTTATATCATGTCAGAAAGTTTTTAATACATAAATAGATAATTGTTCTTTCACCTGATTTGCATAACTAAAATATATGTTTGTAAAAATTCACTATAATTATTTATCTCATCTCATATTATTTTGCGTTATAATAGTTACTGAAATTTGCCAGTCTGTAGATGATGTTTCTTAAGAGAAAATTAAAATTATTATAAAGAAAGAAAAGATAGATTGCGACTTCATTGAAAAATTCTAATTGATTTATTATATTACTAAATATAGGTGATACTTTTGTTTTTTTTATTAATTGCAACTTATATTTAAATAATGTATCGAACATTAATTCTAACCATATTTTAGTTCACATATCCAATAATCACTAAAACATACCGAAAACCGTAAAACCGCATAATGATAATTAGTTCTTTGTATCATTTTGCAAACATTTTAAATCTATTATTTTATATGAAATAGGGCAAACTCAATAATTACTTATTTTTTGGTTCATCATTATCGTTATTAAAAGAGTTCCTAATTACCTAACTGCTAACCAAGACTGAACTCAACTAATCCAGAGCTATTGAAAGTGAAGGGAATTTTTGCCTTAACACGTTATATACGGTATGATTTTATTTACTTTTCCGAGGCAAATATCGGTAAGATTGACAGGGTCTAAATAAATAAATCTTATTTTGATAAGCCGTCAACACATTAAATTCTATATTCTAAACGGGTCAAGGGGATAATGTGAATACAAGCGAACCTTAGCTGGATAGAATAAGTTAGTCAGAAATTTTTAACCCAAACCTATTTATATCTTCAAAATGCCTTTGAAGAAATAGATAAAATCTGCCTTGTAAATATCAATACAAATAAAAATGTGTCGGGAAACCCTACTCAATCATCTGTAAGATTTGGTAATATCATTTTCAAAGATATATTTGAAAATTCTTCAAAAGTAGTTAATGACAAATCTGAAAAAGATTTTCTGATGGCAAATATAATCAATATAGAAACCTCATTGTATGATATGTACTATATTAGTCATGCAATAGTAATAAACTCTTATCAGTATGAACTTTAGACTTTGCATGTATGATATGCACTGCACGTTGACTAATCAATTTTATATTTATCTTATAAGCCAGGCTTTTAAAAATGGTCTGCTACAATAACAGTGAATAAAGATTAGATAAAATATAAAACCATCAATGCAATGCTGAAATTACTGATGTGGACGAGGAATAGATAAAATGATTTTGTTTTTGATTTCAGATTATTTCAAATGGAAAAGTAATTAATGCTACAAAATTCGTGCATTATGCTTCAAATGCAGCACAAGAATATATTAATAAATTTATGTAGTATTTTATACTATTATCTTTCTATAATGTTTTAATCTACCGGAATAACATTCTTGGGAATACCCAAAAAATAATACTGAGTAATATCTCAGTATTACATTTTGGACAGCTCTTCGATGGTATCCAGAAGGCAAGGCACAAACTAATATATGTCTATTTTGTCTTTATCATGCTAGAAAATAGTTTAGAGTAACAAGTTAAGATATTCTACAATTATTTTTTACACTTATAAACAGAATGAGCCAATAAATTCACAAAAAGCGAGATATTTGTGTACACGTATTGCTAGAACCTAAAATTGCTTCGAAATTAGACAATAATGTTTTTTATTTTTATATTTGTGTATACAGGGTTATTTGTAATTAATCTGCGACCTGTCTAATTCAATCCCAAAACCATTTGTTCGACGACTTTTTAAAATTAATAGTTTTTAAAATTGAAGTTTTTCCATACAAAACTTATTTGTTGTCTCTGAACTGGCATTAACTCTTAGCGTAGGTATGGCGCCTAGGCCATGGCACCTTTTAAGTACTTCTTACAAAATACAGAGTAATGAGTAAAAGAGGGAACAACATTTTTTTTCTTTCGTATTTTTGTGTTGTTTATCAAGATTTGTAAAAAGTAGAACGAATGTTGTTACGATTGAACTAAAAAGGACTGCTTGCAAGAGGTAGCCACTTAAGTAAAAATAACCTGTATCCACAAATATAAAACGAAAAATCGTATAATAATTACGCGATATCATTACGTACTCGCATAATGATCTCATTTCATGTTTTACATAGGACCCACGAAACAATTCCAAAAACTCCCAATAAAAGTTCAAAAAATAAATAACTCTAACATATTGAAAAAAAATAAAGGACTTTTTGGTATTCTTAATATTTAGCATTTTTTTAGGCTTAGAACGTTTTTCTTGATTGAATATTTTTTGAAAGTCAGTGAAATTTATATGCACCCTCCTGCTCGTATAACTTCTTTATGAACACCTTCCGATAGAAGGCTATGAAGTTTATGGATAAAGCTTTTTTTATTCTACCAGTTTTTGTATTCTAAATCCATACATAGTGCGTAGCCATAGGGTCAGATTTTAATGACTAAGAAAAAGAAAAAAATTCTTGCAAGCTTAGTATATGATTATATATAAATAATATAACATATGTATATATATATATGTATATATATATTTGTATATATATAAATAATATAATATAAAAAAAATATAAACATAATCATATTATGAAAC
Source organism: Napeogenes sylphis (assembly GCA_959347405.1). Classification (NCBI taxonomy): domain Eukaryota; kingdom Metazoa; phylum Arthropoda; class Insecta; order Lepidoptera; family Nymphalidae; genus Napeogenes; species Napeogenes sylphis. The sequence continues at coordinate 31,855,094 of OY365780.1, read as the reverse complement.
ATATGTCAATATAAATACATATAAATACATCTGCAGCCAAAATAAAGTAATTATTTTACATTAAACTGTTCAAAATCAAGTGAATTGACTTTTTATTACGCAAAACCTTTTAACAATTAGCAATTCCAAATCCAACACTCATCAATAATATAGAATTCACTGAGAAACTTCCAATTTATTGCATAGCATATGGCTGTGACGTATTCACAAGCCCGGAGGATATTTGTGTTCCTTCCTTTTTATTCTTCGGTGGTATTGCTATAGCCAATATTTAATTTAATAGCAAAGTTTATTTCATTTATATTTATAATGTAATTTTTAGTGGATTCAAATATACTTTACATACATTTATATAGATATACAATATCAGAGTCCAATTCTTTTAATAAATAGTATTCGAATTCATATTAAATTCATTCTTTTTTATCAACATACTTATTAAAATATTTATATAAAATTATTATAAATATTAATATTAACAACTATTAATATTAATATTTATGAGTGTGGAGTAAGGTCATATAGTGATTATAATGAGATATGAAAATTTGATTTCTTATTCTTAAATATCGGTGAATTCGTTAAATAAATAAGAATTTTATGTAAACATAAAATATAAATAACAAGAATAGGATATTATTATACCTAGCTACTATACAAAAGATGGATTTGTAGTTTCGAAGTAAATTCAAAAAAAATATATTTCAAGATCACTTAGACGGAAAAACGAAACAATTTTTTTGTTTAAGTTAAAACCATAGGTTTACTATATCTTAATCAGTATTTGGAATTTACGGAAAAAACATTAAAACAAGATAATTACATAATACATATATACATTTGAAGAAATAGTTATGTTGTTATAAGTGGACATTGAGATTTTAAAATAATAATATCTTATTACAATGTAAACCTATTCAAATTATTTCAAACAACTCGAACTGAAACATTACAATTAGTGTGTTAATTATGATTAGTTTGAATAATTTGTCAAATAATATTTAACATAAAGCACCCCTATCGGACATAATGTTCTATGGGCAAAGTTTTCATTTCATGTCTACGTTAAATAACGTCCAATATCTCTTGTGTACAATTTGGCCTATGTTAGTCGGTGAACCCAGAGTTACCTCGATATACCGAGGGTCTGGTCTTATTAATCATACCATATTAGACAAATTTACTCTTTTCTCCAGAAAGTAATATAGTATGGATAGTTTTTTCTTATTTAATTAATTGGAATTCATTATAATTAAACTATTCTATACAATGAACAGTACTATATATGAACAATTTAAGTTTAAATCCCGGACCCAATGAATATTAAAATGATTCAAGTTAATTAAATCTGAAAGATTTGTAAACCGGCCTCAATTAATTATTTCACCATTATAATAATTTCAACAACGTTTGTTTCACTTCTTTGCTTGCATTATTGCATGTTTTTAATTATCATACAATATTGTGTTATGTATATTGAATAAAAAGATTTTTGTGTGGATAGAATTTGTAGTAACAACATAATACACAACAGTACAGTATTAGTACAGTATCTTGTCGCTTTTTTATATGGAACTACCCTTAAAAACAGTTGAACTGGAGAATCTAATTCAAAAGTGACGTGTTGTGTGAGATGAGTGTGATATATGCCTATTTAAAAAACTTTGATCTTGACCATAACTTATATGTGCAAAGTATTACAATTATTCAGTAATCTTTTCCTTAGCCAAGATTCACCTATTTGACTGAAATAATAATATTGTTTGCCCTTTTTAGTAATTTTGCATAATCACGTAAATTTCTATTACTGGATAAATATGACTAATTTAACACTTTTTCACTATAAGAACTTGTTTAAAATATAGCAAAAATAGTAATATGGTTTTGAATTATAAGAAATATGGAATGTAGCAGTATTTTGTTCATATATAGTTTTAATTTTTATATTTATACTACCAGTAAATTGGCCATAAAAATAAAGCTTCTAATGCAATAGCCTACATTACAATACCTACCAGAGTTTTAAAAATCATATCATCAAAGATTTTTAAAAATTACTTGGTTTATATTTATAAAGCCCTACAATTGTGCAGTATTTTTTGATACTATCTTTCCCGTAGTATAATGACTTAAGATATGTACCTGAGACCCAAGTAAAATACCTGAACATAACGTTTCAGGTATGTAAATGAGTTACCATTTGAATGTGTACCTCACCGACACAAACTAGAGACATATTTTGTGATTCTAACCCTTTCTGGATCAAAAAAAATTACTTACCTCACTGTTTTAACTACACTGTTCTAAACTGTTTGTGAAAAACTTCAAAGGCCTTTTAAAAACTCTGTAATATCACGAACGTACATTTAAATTATTTTGTGTTTGTCTGTTTATGTTTAAAAACTAGTGTTTCAATATCATTATTGATTTATAAATAACCAAAACACCTTCTTATAAGAATGTAAAATTATTCGTATTGTACAGAATTTACATAAATGAATGAATTACATTAAAATGACAAATAAACCGATACGGATAGGGATTCGAACCCGCGACCTCTGGAAAACCGTCCCGTCGCTCTACTAATTGCACTACCGTATTTTTCATTCTTTATTTATATAAATTTAAATAAGCTTAACATGGCTATATGTTTATAGATATTTTAAAACATGTATTCTACTGTATTAGTGTTTAACACTTTAAATATATTCTTATGTACATAATTCACAAACGAACTAGAATCTTATATTCACGCAGTAGTTGTTTGCCGATACTATTAGCATATCTTTTGGGATAACAAATCTGTTTTCCAATATGTTTTTCTACTCCTTAGGAATAGTAAATAAAAACTGTCTTTATGTAAAACCAAACAATATTTCATTATTGACCAAAATACTTTAATGATATTGTTTACCGTTTTGCAAAGAATATAATGTTAATTCAGTGGATCATTTCAGAAAAAGTTAATTGCGTAATAATACTTGACTGAATTTTATTGTAGCTTTGCTAAAAGAGGATGTTACTAAAGGGTTTTTCTAACGTCTACTCTGGAGGTAATAAAAGTTAATGACACGCTAGTAATAAAATAAACTAATGTAGGGTATATTGAGCTTTTTAAATATTTTGTAACTCTTTGGACGGCTTAGTGGTGTAGCTTAACTTATAAAGTTTCATATTCCGTAATAAGATTGACAGTTAAATAGTAGTTTTAAAAGTAATTATCAGTATGCATGCATTTTATTGAAATAAGTTTTTGTTTCAGTCACATTGATTCAGAAATATTTACGCGATTAAAATGATATATTTATTGAATTTCATTACATTTACCATTTTATAAAAAATAATTACAAAGAAACTTTGTTTTTTTCAAACAATTCTAAAACGTATATCGTTTTTTTGTTTACCCATATTCAGCTAGTTTTTCTAGTAGTGTAATTATTGCAGAGTCTAACTTAATTACTACTTTTTTATTTGGCACAGACAAGGATACTTAATATTCAATTATTCTTTTACAAGTTAATCTTTTTTTTAATTTAATTTAATTCAATGATTTAACTAATATAAAGCAAAAGCCCTTGTATCTTTTGGTCCATTAATGACATGTAGGTAAGTACAGCATCAACTTCATAATTTCATCTCAGTAGATTACTGAGTCTGAGTATTATTTTTGAATATATAAGTCATTGTAGAAATGTAAGTTTACAGTCCCATGATATTAATCGTAAACAAAAAGTAATACAATATAACTTTATAAGTTTGACAACTTTCATAACTTGTGTTACTTAAATGTATATTGCAGTTTGTTTTGCTCAAGAACGATTGTGGGTAGTGCTGAAAATGCATTGTACTTCGAATTACACTTCTTTTTCTTACTTACACAAACAACGTTTACAAATCGTAATGCATATAGATTTTATAGATTCTGTCGGATTACTTTTCCACAGCGAGTTTTTCGCCGGAGATGTGAAGCTTCAGCGCACTCAGTGAAAATCTTTCCTCTTGTGATCTATCCGTTCGCAAAACTTAGTATTGAAATAAAAAGTTAACCTTTATGAAACATAATATTTTCCACGTAATCTTATCTAAAAAGAGGCGAAGAAAGAAAAAGTATTGGTTTTACCATTGTTTTCCTATACTATATGTAGTTATAATATAATTACAATGTATAGAACAATATATAGTGTTGTGAGTTGAGAGTATCCCTAAGAGAGGGTGGAATGCTATTGTTATAAATAGGAACACAAGTATCAAGTTACCAACGGAAGTTGGTATGAATAGTGATTGACGTCTTTTAGAACCTAGTTTTCTCGAACAAAATGATAGACTCCTCGCGGAACCCTCCCGCAAGGATGGAAGTGCTCCTCCAGAACGCCGTCCTAATCAAAGTTATATACGCGAAAGAAATCGTAAAGCCTCACTCTCTAATTGTCGCTACATTCTACGCGAACGGGCTACTTAAACAGATAGATCTGGTGCGAGACTTCGTGGTCACGCACCAGACAGACATTTTATTAGTGCAAAAGACCTTTCTGAAACCGTGTAATCATGATCCGCGCATCGCGAATTTTGAACGATAAGGTAACCGTGATGGGGGAAATTATCATCTACTACAGAAGGTATCTTCATTGTACTCCGCTCGATCCGGCCGAACTAGTTAACGTAGAGGCATCGTTATGCTAGGTGCATATGAGCGGCCATCAGCCGATTGGGGGGACCTTCAGTCCCTACTCCATTTAGGTAAAGCAAGCGTTTTGGCCGGCGAACTCTACTGTCGCAAAAACAATAGAGGAAATCTCCTAGGTAAACTAAGCTACAAGGCCGGTCTCGACTTCGAGATCACCGCACCTTTGAGTCCCATGCGCTACTGCGACGCTGAGTTCCCCGACATGATAGACCCCAGGTGCTCGACATAGCCCTCTTGGAGGGCTTGACACTCTAGTTACGTTCTATCGAGGCGCTTTCCTTCACAAGCCGGGTAAACCTCTGAATCTCTTCTAATTCATATTTTAGTTATTAAATTACTACATGATTCCTAAAAAAATATTGTCACAAAGATAAAATGGACATCAAATTTATGAAATTCTTTCGTGACCTGAAATTGAATTTATTAACATTTTACAAAATGAATCTTCTTATACAAAAATGAGATCACGTTTTTAATCCATCTTCAACTAGAGTCAGTTCATAATTCAAAAAAAATCAATAGTCATTTATAATACAGTAGGTACTAAGAATCTTGCATATCGTATTACTGTGACATATTCACAAGCCCGGAGCGTATTTGTGTTTCTTCCTCATTATTTCCCAATGGTATTGTTAAAGCAAATATTTTATTTATTAGTAAAGTTTATTTTATATAGTCAAGATAAACATGCGTCATTTGTTTTAATATAACTTGAAAAGTAGCAAGTGTAGTTATCTATTTGGTTTCAATTCTCTATTTTTATGGTCTTTTATTTTTTTTTTTTTAATGTTTAATGAGATATGTAACATGACAGGCATACGTGAAAGAAATCGTGGGGCGTCTTGCAATATCACAGAATGCACAAAAACGTTACCTGCCTTTGAAAATAGTATATGCAATGTTATTAATGTTATTACTGTATATGCCAAAAGATCTAGGCGTTAACAGGGCACGGGGTCCTCAACGTTGAAAACAGCTGCTTTGGTTGATGCACTCCAATTTTAGAAGCTTGTACTTGGGTGATTCGGCCATTTTATATAAAGCACATTTTATATAAAGCAGCACTTTTAATTTTATATAAAGCACATTTTATAGAATATTTTATATAAAGCAGTACTTTTATTTTGTGAATACAAATAATGCAACGTAATACAAAGCCAGCTTCAGATATTAAGCACTGTCTCGCTCTATTGATCGCTTAAAATTTTGTCAAGGCTAACTAGACCACTGCTAAACTAACCATCGCTCGAAATGTTGAGTACAAGTACTGCCATGCTTTGCAAGAAACTTAGTTTCGAAGAGGAGCGATACGACAAATGGTGACAACTTCATTAGTGACAAACGCGCAAACTTTTGTCTTTTGGGGATTAAATTGTACGAAATTCGTTTAACCCTAATTTAAAATTTTTCAAAAGAAACCACAAGTTTCTTTTTGAACTGGACTCAATTTTTCCCGAGAGTTTTATACGGCTGATGTATAATGCATCCCAATTGCTTTCGTCCACATAACAATAAGTGAATGGGAATATTCAACATATCATTGATATGGAATAGTGTTTGGGATATCACGAACCCTTGGAAAACGTGCGTTCACGGTTTTGGGAATAGAGCTAAAATCATCTAGATCGCCGTCGACGTAACATAAATCTAAATATGTGTTTTTTTTTATATTTTTGATACTGAATTTATATTTAGATTGTTTTTCCTTTGTTAAAATTTGATCATAAATATTTTGTTATTTTATCTGAATATTCCATCAATTCTCTTAAAACTCGATGTTTACGTTAAATATGTTAGTAATAATGTTGAGAACAAATTAGTTATTATACACCGAATACTAATAAAAACTTTGAACACAAGTTACTTCTAATGAGACATACAAGACACTAAATAGAGATTGCACTACGTACAATCCGTACGTAACATATATACAATACATTAGCAAATGGAGTGCTATGTAGAAGCTTGATTTAGAGTTTCAAATACCTTCAAGCAAGAAGTAGCATATATTATATAATAATATATAAGATTATTCCAATACACTGATTTCTAGGAATAATTGTGATATAATAATTGTAAAAGTACCTTATAGGAAAAAATTGATAAATTTACTGCTTGTTCGTATTTACATTATTAAAAATAACTAACGTTTAAAATTAAAAACCAAAAAAGAAAATTCATAATCACAAATTTAAATGCAATGCTATTTTAATGTATAGCTATTGGTAAAATAAAATACACGTAATCATCTACGTACATAACACCACCATATCCTCCAAAGGAAAATGTCTACATTATATTTACTTATACCTCTAGATCCCATACAATTGTCAGTATGCCGACTAACAGCTGCCCATTAAGTTTTATAACACCACGAGATTAAAGCCGGATTATTCGCTCAAAAGATGAACACTAGCACGACTACTGCAGATTTTTTCTGCATTTTAAGAGCAACTGAAAAATACCGCCAACTATTTCAACTCAATTGACCTCTATTCGCTAGAATAAAATGCATTATCCGAAGTGAGATGGAAGTGATACAGTAAATTCTCATTATATTCGTTGTAAAATGCCAACGGAGGTACGATAAAACGCTGCCCACTCTATTATTTAAATATAAATTATCTCATACTTTGCTATACTTTTAATAACAAGTTTAAAACATTTGGTATTAGCAAAATATAAAATACAGATATACATTAAGAAAGTATGTGCTAGATTTGATCAACAATTACACAACATTAATACAATTTTGAACGTAATAGCTAATTTAGCGGACAATTAATCGTTAATCAAATACAAAATTTAACTATCATATAAAGAGCAGATTTACTATCTATAAAAGATTAGACAGGTTTATAATACACCCCGTGTGTTCTTAAGAACGAAAACGCCTTATAACTTCATTTATTGGAACTCTACCAATGTATTTTTGAAGTCAGCGTTATAATATCCAAGAATTGTGCAATTGAATAGTTTCTTCTCTATATATTAAAATATTTTTTCAATAAAACAAATAAAAAACAAAACATAAAAAGTAATACTACAAGCTCATTTTAGACAAAATGGTTAAAGTATTTTATGAATTATTTAAATTATATAAGTATAAGATAGTTTACCAAAAGTACACTATAGTCCGTCATCTATGTATATTCCATTAACCATGGTAATCGAGGATAAAAATGTTTTACATATTTGATAAATGTTAAAAACAACAATTTGCTCTTTTAGGGCACAAAAACCTCAAATACGATATATAATACTACACCACTAGTGTTATCTTAAAATTCAGATAGGTCTAACATAAAGTAACACCATCAAAATGCTTAATCATTATTTTTTTGTAATTTTTTAAGCCACATTTATTTTTTAATTTAATAGAATCTTATTATAGGATTATAATTTAGTAGTATTATAACAAAATGACTTAACTTTATTCCTATGAGAGGTATACAAATAACAGAAAAAAATTGCTTATGCCACGGTCATCTTTCTATTATTAAGTGAGCTCGCTCGTCCCAAGCTATTAAGCAAATGTCATGCCATTTGGAAATGGTCCTTAAATAAAATAGCTGTAAATCAAATGTTCTCGGTATTGTGTTCAAGGGAAAAGTCAATATATTTTAATTATATGTACCTTATAAATGAGGTCAAAAGCTATGGCACTGGTGTTAACGAACTTAAGAATTGTTTTAATAAAGTCTTAGGGCCCTTAATAAAGATAATATTCTATTACTTCTATTATTATTAATTAATTATACTATTATATTTGAACAATGATTTGTTATTTGGAATTATATTTGAATCATAACAAATATCTTTGAGAACAACAGTCTGAAATGTCGTTAATTTAATATAAAATAAATATATACAATAGCTGAAAAAACAAGAATAAGAACTATCCAAAATTTAAAGGGATATCCCTGAATATTTAGCAAATAAAAATATACGTTGGCGTCTTTTCCCACTGAGAGAAACTTTGTATTTCTTTGTGGTACCGGTTCAAATTAAACTTATAAATATAATTTTTAACTAAAAATTAATGGAAACATAAGACTTTATTATTATTATAACATAATTTATTTTTACTTCTTAACAAAAACTATTTTTGTTTGGTTGAATCTTCAAGAATTGAAACGAAATAAAAATAAATAAAAGCGACCATTACGTATTAAGGGATTTCAAAGTCTTTATTCTGTCTTATGATAATGAATTTTCAGATGACATTAAGTTAAGCTATTTTAGTAAAGCTATTTATGAAAACATTTCTTTATTAAAATACAAATAACTATCATTAAAAATTTAAAAAATCACTAAGCATCTATAGTACCTACAAAAATAATTAAAAAATATATGCCCGCGCAACGTTTGATGTACATTAAAATACGCATTAACAGTTAAATATTTAAATAACAAAACATTTTGATTTAATAAACAATTGATATTAAACAAACTTGCACGCCATATAATTAAATCACAGTTTCAAACAATAAATATATTTATATGTATTTACATATAAAATATTTAAGTTGATAAAATGATGATTAGAATAACATAGAACATAAATAAATTGGAGCATTTTCATAAGGCTGGTTCTAATTAGTTATTGCAGAAATACAATAATTTTAGCCTGGTTACATCCGGTTATGCAAATAAACAAAAAAAAATCATTTCCAGTAAGCTTGTATAAAATTAAAATTCAATTTTATCGGTGAAAATGAAATCCAGAAAATAAATTTACTTTATATCTTCTGTCGACAGAAACACGAAAAAATGTTGTAACGACTCGATGAGTAGGATATGAACTGGTTAACCCATATATCGATTTCATTTTGCAATGCCTCAAAATATATTTTTTTCATAACTTTGCATAATAAGAATTTGCCTAAAGTACTAAACCTCATTTATCAACAAAGCTTAATTCCATTTTTTTCAAACATTATTTGAAGTATTCATAAATAAAACCTGTTATTTTTTTACAATTTAATTTTTAATATCTCTATAAATAAATAAAGTGAAACGTAAGAGTTAAAGTAGCTATATATTAATATAAGTAGTTTTTTTAAAAGAAAAATTTAAACAAAATCGTTTTTTTTTATATATTTATTAATAAATGAGAAATATTTTTTAAAATAAAAAGCTTACATTATTTTTATATTTATGTTACGGAAATAACAAGAAAAATGAATAATGGGTCAAATATCGTTATATCAGATAAACAGAGACAATTGATATTTATTTATTAATAGAACAGATATGTTAGCTACCGGTAAAACATTAAATACTTCTGTCCATGTAGGAATTAAATATTAATTGTAAACAACAATAATGGCCGTTACACAATCACGCCAGTAAATAAATAACGCGGTAATTGTAAACAATAAAATCAATAAAAGTAGAGTCAATAAATTCTGTTTGTAGTACTCTACAAATCTAGTGAGATTTATTGAATTTATTGCATACTTTCACGACATGAATAACTTTTAAAATAATACTAAGAACTGAAGGAAAAAAAAAAATCTTATATGCGATTAGCAATTATCGTTAAGCAAGCTTATTTCTTGTTAATAGTTTTCAAAGGATAAGTGTTCATCTTATCGCTATACAAATCGACGATATGAATTAAAAAAAATAAAAAAAAATAATTTGAAGTCAGCGCAAAATGTAATGTTTCTTTGTTCAAAAAAAAATAGCGCCATCATTAATACTACCTTTCCATTAAGCCACTTGTATAAACCTAAACGAGGACCAACTTAACAAACTCGAGATACTTCAAAATCATACCATATAGTTTATATTAGGATAACACCGATTAGACAGTCTATTTTATTTTCGTTTACAGCAGTTTGTTTTAATGTACACATCCTTACTTTTCTGTATCGTGTGCTATTTAATCCTAGGTCAAAGATAAAACATTTTTCAGTTATTGGGCACCCAAAGACTGAAATTTCTTAGATCTTCCGATAATCTGAACTTATGTATAATATGTTGGTAATAATGTTGAGAACATTAAAATTTTCCAAATAACCTACAATGATGACACATACATAACAAAATAGTCATTGCACCAACTACAATATGTACGTAATATATATAGGTATAATACATTAGCTCATTAGTAATAAATGGAGTACTATGCAGAAGCTTGATTATATATATATATATATATATATATATATATATATATATATATATATGTATATATATAAATAAATTTACCTCTTGTTTCTATTTACATAGTTCAAATAAATAACTTTTAAAATTAAAGACTAATTTAAAACAAAACATTAACAACTGAAGATTTAAATGCAATACGGAGAGTATTTTTAGTGTATTACTATTTATAAAATATAATACCATATATGTGATTATATTTATATGATTTTATATTTTATAAACAGTAATTCACTAATCCTTATTTATGTAACACCACTACAGCTTCCAAAGAAAAATGTCTACAATAAATTTACTTATATTTCCAGTAACGCTTAAAATGTTTTGTACTCCGAATTACACCTTTATTACTTCTTTTCATTTCTCCACAATAATAGTTTACAAATTGTAATGGACATACTTTACAAACTTAGTATTGAAATAAAAATATAACCTTTATTTGGCATAATATTTTCCACGTTATCTTATCTTAAAAGAGGCGAGGGAGGAGAAAGTATTTGTTTTTCATGGTTTTCTCTGCAAAGAATTATCAACATATATATTTACTTATAGTATTATCACAATATATTGAATAACATATAGTAGTAGGAACACAAGTTTCAAATTTATATATATTAGGTCATACTCATTTAAGAACGGAAGCTTTGTAGGCATAAAAAGTGATTGACGTCTTTTAGAACCTATAAATAGTGAATGCGATAGGAGTTTAAATTATATGACAAAATGTTTTGATTTTAGCTAAGATAACTGGCTTTCCATACATCCTAACATGTTTTTGAAAACTAAACTTAAATTTGAACATTTTGAATAGCAATAAACTTTATTCGTAATGAATTGCTTATTTATTTAAATTTAAATAATAATTGTCAAATAAGCTTTGAAAGATTTAAAATTAGTAAAAAAATGTGAACTAATAAAAGCACACAAAAATACGTTTTAAGGCAATAAAACCTTACACGTTTAAAAATACTTTTTCTTTTTATTTAAATACTTTACCTGTTCAAACCATGTTATATATTTTTTTCGTCAAAAAAGTTGGCAACCCTATTTAGAACCTATAAATAGTGAATGTGATCTTTGAGAACCTCTCTCATTAGAGTACTTATCTAACTTTATCCTTTTACTAACAAGTCCTTTTGTATGTACTTTTATTTCTAAATTAGTTTTGTTCTGTTAGAATAGAGATCTTGTTATTAAATAATCTGAAAAAAATAAATAGCGTGATTACTTTAAATTCGTATTTTAATAATTAAATTCCAACATGGTTCCTTAATAATATTGTCTTTTTATTTTATACTACTGTTTAATTCAAAACTAAAATATACACCAAATTTATGACATTCTTTCGCATCCTGAAATAGAATCTCCCTTAAAAATAAATAAAATCATGTTTCTAATCCATCTTCAACAAGAGTCAGCTAATAATAAAAAATACAATAAACATTTATAATACAGTAGGTACTAGAATCTTGCATATCGTATTACTATGACATATTCACAAGCCCGGAGGATATTTGTGTTTCTTCCTCGTTATTTTCCAATGGTATTGTAATAGCAAATATTTTATTTATTAACAAAGTTTATTTCGTATAGACAAGACAAATAATCATCATACGTTTGAATATAATTTAGAAAGATGAAACGGTAGTCATTTATTGTCTCAATATTTTTTTTAAATATTTTCTCTTTTATTTTTTATGTTAAATGAAGGTCAACAAGTACGCGGGATATCTTTGCGAGGCACATAGTCTCGGGGGACGGTTATAAGACGAATGTGGCTTAGTGATAAACGCGCAAACTTGTCTCTTGTGTTGTACGAGATTCATTTAACCCTAATTAAAAAAAATCCTTAGGGATTTTTCAAAAGAAGACACAAGTTTCTTTCTGAACTGAAGTCAAGTTTTCCTGAGAGTTTTTCAGGGCTGGTATATAATGCATCTCAATTGCTGTCGTCCTCACAACAATAAGTGTTGAGAATAAAAAAAAATATCATTGATATGGAACAGTGTTTGTGATATCGAGCACCCTTGGGAAACATCAGCGTTCATGGTTTTGAGAACCGAGCCAATTTTGTATAGAACTACTCTCTGCTCTGCCCGCCGTCTTTTTTGATTAATTAGGATAAACTCTCGAGAAACCCATAGGAAGGAAATTTAAATAATGGTTTTCATTCAGTTTCAATTATCAAATATTTTTTAACATATATCTAAACATCATTTTTTTTTTTATTTTTGATACTGAATTTATGTGTTTAAAATTTAACATCATTAAAGTTTTGATCCCCAATGACATATATATATAGTCTTGCCATAAATATTGTAACAAAAAAAATATTATATTTTTAATTTCAAATATTTTATTTATATTAATAATGCACTTTTACAGTATGTTAGTTTTATACACAAATAAAAAACAATTAAAAGTACAAAAAGCTTTTCCGAAGTGGCGACCATTAGTTGTAATACAGTCCTTTAAATGTTGAGGCCAGTTATTAATAGAAACACGCGCTCTTTTCATGGTGAAATTCTTCACTGCCAATTGTATGGACAACCGCCCTCGCCTCCTTCTTCTTGCGAGAAATCACACTGGAAGTGAGCGTGCCTTACAGCTCCGGAACCTTTCATGGAGAAAAGGAAGCTTGGTGGTCGCGATTGGACTTGTCTATGACCGATAGCCTTGCGAGCTTTCTAGTCTTATAGTGCCGTTATCGGATGACTTCGGAGGTCAGACCTGCCGTATAAGGGTCCATGTGACAGGGGTAAACCTTGACCACATGAATAGCGGCTCAATCCTTTATAACCAGAGGGTTGACAAGGTTGAGATGCTATAAACATAAACAATAGGACAGAAGGAGGCGAGGGCGTGTGCCAATCGCATGAATTATTTAAGGGACTCCAAATTATCATGACGTTTAAAGCAAGCTGTACTCTCTAAAACTGCCCATAAATCATAATCCAGCGAATTAAGATCGGAACTAGAAGACGAGATACTAGACCGGTCTTTCAGCTCTGATGAAGTCCAAGACGTAGACTTCCAACAAAGATTGCTTGACTGCTTTATGAGCCGGCGCGCAGTCTTGCTGGAAGGACCATACTTGGTTATAGAACATGGTGTTATTAAGGGGCTTAACTACCTTCTCAAGAACGGTTTCTTGATACACTTGTGACGATGTTTTGATACCTTTTTCACAAAAATATGGCTGAGTTACTGTTTCATAGCTAACACTCCACCAAACCATCACTGAAGTCAGATAATGTCCACGTTGCACTCTGTCGACTAATTGGAAAGCTTCCTTAGAGCTTTAAACATAAATACGGTCATTTTGTTTGTTAAAATGTTGCTCAATTGTAAAAACTTTCTCAACCGTAAACAATTTTTTTTGTGACCTCCCTTTGCGAGTCGCTTCAGTAGTTGTTTCGATTTTAACACCCTATTCATCTTTAATTTTCCTGCTGCAAGGCTGCAAGTCCTAAGTCGTCTCTTAAAATACGCGACATGTTTCTAGGTGCTCATCTTCATTTCCCGAGATAAAATCTTTTGCTTTCGGACAGGATTTCTTCCAATTCTTTCCCTTACTGCTTTGACCGCCTTTTTCGTACGAACATTGCGTAGACGGCCAGATCTTTCTCTGTCACAAACAGAAGAAGTCTCATTGTACCTATTAATAGCCCGGTACACAAACATTAGACTAATACCAAGTGTAAGGAGAGTTTAAAAATTGCATTTGGCTCCATACCTACTTTGTGTAATGCAATCACAGCGATTCTGTTCTCTTTATCACCCCACTCCATTTTAATATCGCAAAATATTGTACATTTTTTTGGCGCCAAAATGAGAAAACACAATAAACAAACGTATAAAATGACTGATTCCAAATTCAAATGTAATAATTTTTAATTTTTAATTGTAACAGTATTTATAGCCAGACTAAGTAAAGATATTGAGCGAATTAGAAATAAATGGAGTACTATGTAGAAGCCTTATTTAGAGTTTCAAATTCCTTAAAGTAAGAATTAAAATATTTTTTCAAAATATGTATAATAATATTAAAGATTTCTAGGTATATTTGTGCTATAATAAGATTAAAAGTACCTAATATGAAAAAGTAGACAAAAATTTAAAAATGAGCACTAGTACGGCTAATACAGATTTTTTCTGTATTTTAAAAGCAACTGAAAATACCGACAACTCTTTCAACTCAATTGACCTCTATTCGCTAGAATAAAATGCATTATCCGAAGTGAGATGGAAGTGATATAGTAAATTCTCATTATATTCGTTGTTAAATGCCAACGGAGGCACGAATAAAACGCTGCCCACTCTATTATTTAAATATAAATTATCTCATACTTTGCTATACTATTAATAACAAGTTTAAAACATTTGGTATCAAATATAATTAAATATAAAATACAAATAAACATTAAGAAAGTATGTGCTAGATTTGATCACCTATAATTTTGAACGTAATAACTAATTTGGGGACAATTAATCGTTAATCAAATACAAAATTTAACAAGTATATATAGAGCAGATCTGTAAAAGATAAAAATTCATAATACTCTCCGTGTATTCTTAAGACCGAAAACGCATTATAACTTCATTTATTGGAACGTTACCAAGGTCTTTTTGCGGTCAGCGTTATAATATCCAAGAATTGTGCAATTGAATAGTTTCTTCTTTATATATTAAAATATTTTTTCAATAAATGCAAATAAAAATCAAAAAATAAAAAGTAATATTACATGCTCATTTTAGACAAAATGGTTGTAGTATTTTATGAATTATTTAAATTATATAAAAGTATAACATTGTTTAAAACAAGTATACTGAAATCTATCATCTATGTATATTCCATTCACCATGGTAGTCGCTGACAAATATATTTTCCATAGTTGATAAATATTTAAGAAATCAATTTACTAATTTCCAGCACAAAAACTTGAAATAAGATGCAATACGATACTACCACAGAGTTATCAGTAATCATATCACTAAAGATACAACCAGTTGACTTATCACTTGGTTTTCTGTCATTTTAATATTTAGATGAAGTAACATTCTAGTTTAACAGAAAAAAATAGGTAACTGTGGACAACTTAAAACTCAGCTAAGTCTAACTTAAAAGTAGAAGGCATCAAAATGCATAAGTAAGCTCGTCAAAAAAAATATATTTCCATCAGAAAAGGACAACTAAAATAGTTTTTCATTTTGAACCTATCCTTCAATTAAGTAGAATAATAAAAAAAAGAGAAATTATAAGCTCAAATTTGGAATAAATAGTAAGGATTATCAAACTATAAAAGAAAATACTTTTGCCACTCTTATATTTCTGTTATTATGTGAACTCGCTCGTCCCAAGCTATTAAGTAAATGTCATGCCATTTGGAAATACTCTTTAAATAAAATATCCGTAAAGCAAATATTCTCGGTATTGTGTTCAAGGGAAAAAGTCAATATTTTTTTATTATATCTAAGGTAGATCAATGAGGTCAAGAGATGAGATGAGATACTGTCGTCCCACCCTGATAACGTCCATCAGCCAGGAATTACTGTGCGCACATCGGAATAACTTAGATATCGCGTATGCCTTAGAAGAGGTCTACTCCGGCATCTACTCTAGCAGGAAACTAGTGCAGTCCTTAACAATGCTCATTTACACAGAATCGAAAAAACCCCGATCCCAACTCAATACCCTCTACTTAGTACACACCCAGGAAGAGAAGATAGCATTGTCTAACGAGGATTATGGATCAGGCGAAGGGTCGCGTATCTTAACCATACACGAAGCACAAGGACTCACTTTCGGCTCCGTTTTTATAATCAACACCAGAAGTAAGATGCAACTGTACGACAGCGTTCCCCAAGCGGTTGTAGCAGTATCGCGTCATACCGAGAGCTGTGTGTATTTTACCGACAGCGAGGACGACGCGACAGATTCATCAGACGAGCGATGAAGGCGACACAATACAACATCATAAAATATGGCTGTAAAAGACATGATGGCTATAAAAGACAGAAACTTTGCTATCGTGGAGACCTTGCTCGTGATGAGTAAAAAAAATAAAAATAACAGTAGGCCACTACAATATTGTTTTGGTAGGAAGGCGTTAATGAGAAAATATAAGAAATTTATGCATGCTAACTTTTAATATTTTTTTTTATTATATATCAAATACTTAAATACTTCATATTATAACATTGTAAAAAAATTGTATATTTTTTTATATATGTAATTGCTGTGCAAAGGACTTACCTTATTTATATAATTTTTTAAGATACCTGTACTAATAGACTCCTTTTTGAGTATGTTAATCTCAAATTTCTACGAATAATCTGCCAAATACACAGCAAATGCGAAAAGTGCACGGGCGACGTGTCTATGGATAAAAGTAAAAATTAATAAAAATAAAAAAAAATAAACTTAAGAATTGCCTTAATAAAGTCTTAGGGTCCTTAATAAAGATAATATTCTATTACTTCTAAAATTGTTAATTATACTATTATATCCATCATTGTTAATCTCAATTATATTTGAATCATTCTGGTTCGAATAATTTATTTAAAATACGAGGACAAATCTTACAAAAATATTCTCAGCTAATTATCTTACCAAACAAATATTTTATATCTTTGAGAACAACAGTCTGAAATGTAATTACTGTTATATAAAATAGATGTACAAAGTAACGTAAGTATTAATATTACGACCGGATATATAATAGCTAACAAAAACAAGAATAAGAACTATCTGAAATTTAAAGGACAATTTCACTGATTATTTTACAAATAAAAAATATGCGTTGGCGTTCTCACTGAGAGAAACTTTGTATTTCTTTATAGTACCGGTTCAAATTAAACTTATAAATATAATTTTTAACTAAAAATTTATGGAAACATAAGACTTTATTATTATTATTACATGAATTCTTTTAACTTCTTAACAAAAACTATTTTTGTTTGGTTGAATCTTTCAAGAATTGGAACGAAATAAAAATAAATAAAAGCGGGATTTCAAAGTCTTTAATCTGTCTTATGATAATGCATTTTCAAATGACATTACAATTACAATAAGAATTTGCCTTAAGTACTAAACCTCAATTATCAACAAAGCTTAATTCTAATTTGTTTCAAACATTATTTGAAGTTTTCATAAATAAAACCTGTTATTTTTTTACAATTTAATATTAACCACAAAAAATATGAATCTTTATAAATAAATAAAGTGAAACGTAAGAGTAAAAGTAGCTATATATTAAAATAAGTCGTATTTTTAAAAGAAAAATTTAAACAAAATTTTTTACCTTTATATATTAATCTATAAATGAGAAATATTTTTTTAAATAAAAAGCTGAAATTATTTTTATAATTATGTTACGGAAATAGCCAGAAAAATGAGTTATGGGTCAAATATCGTAATATCAGACAAACAGAGACAATCGATATTTATTTATTAATAGAACAGATATGTTAGCTACCGGTAAAACATTAAATACTTCTGTCCATGTCGGAATTAAATAATAATTGTAAACAACAATAATGGCCGTTACACACGATCACGCCTCTAAATAAATTACGCGGTATTTGTAAACAGTAATCAATAAAACCAGAGTCAATAAATTTGTAGTACTAGTTTTATAAAATTTATTGCATATTTTCCAGGCATAATTATTTTTTGAAATAATGCTAATTACTGTTTTTAGAAAGGGAAAGAAAAAAATCTTACATATAATTAGCAATAATCGTTAAGCAAGCATATTTCTTGTTATTAGGTTTCAAAGGATAAGTGTTGATCTTATCGCTATATAAACAACGATCTAATTTAAAAAATTAAAAGTAACAGTATCATATCACAAAATAATTTGATGTCAGCGGTAAATGTTATGTTATATCTTGGTTCAAAAACGCGATAGTGCAATCATTAATATTATCCGTTAAGCAACCTGTATAAACCTAAACGAGGGCCAACTCAACAAACTCGAGATATTTCAAAATCATACAATTTGTATTTGGATATCACCGATTGGACAGTGTATACCATTTTCGTTGAAAGCACAAGTGAATTTCGCTTTAATATGCACATAAAAACAATTACAGTTCTTGGGCACCCAAAGACAACGATTTCTTAGATATTTCGTTAATCTGACCTCTTATAATTAATATATATTAATTATATAATATGATGATTATTATTTTGAGAACAAATTAGTTGTTATACACACAATTTAAAACATAAAACCAACTTAAAACATAAATGTAACACCAATATAGCTTTCAAAGAAAAATGTTTACAATATATCTACTTATATTTCCAGTAGCGCTTAAAGTGTTTTGTACTTCGAATTACACTTCTTTTACTTTATTCACAATCATAGTGTACAAATTGCAATAGATATAGATTATATACATTCAGTCGATTTACTTTAGTACTGCGAGTTTTTCCACGGACATGTTAAGCTTCAGCGTACTCGCTGAAAATCTTTCTTTTTGTGACCTATCCGTTCGCAAACTTAGTATTTAAATAAAAGTTAACCTTTATTTGTCATAATATCTTCAACGTTATTTTATTTTAGAAGGAGCGACGAAAGAAAAAGTATTTGTTTTTTACCGATTTTTCTACAAATAATCATCAATATATATACGTACTTTTAGTATTATCACAATATATTGAATAATGTATAGTGGTTAGAGTTCAGGGTGGGGATCTATTGTTATAAATAGGAACACAAGTTTCAAATACTCATTTAGGAACGGAAGCTTTGTAGGCATAAAAAGTGATTGACGTCTTTTAGAACCTATAAATAGTGAATGCGATAGGAGTTTAAATTATATGACAAAATGTTTTGATTTTAGCTAAGATAACTGGCTTTCCATACATCCTAACATGTTTTTGAAAACTAAACTTAAATTTGAACATTTTGAATAGCAATAAACTTTATTCGTAATGAATTGCTTATTTATTTAAATTTAAATAATAATTGTCAAATAAGCTTTGAAAGATTTAAAATTAGTAAAAAAATGTGAACTAATAAAAGCACACAAAAATACGTTTTAAGGCAATAAAACCTTACACGTTTAAAAATACTTTTTCTTTTTATTTAAATACTTTACCTGTTCAAACCATGTTATATATTTTTTTCGTCAAAAAAGTTGGCAACCCTATTTAGAACCTATAAATAGTGAATGTGATCTTTGAGAACCTCTCTCATTAGAGTACTTATCTAACTTTATCCTTTTTCTAACAAGTCCTTTTGTATGTACTTTTATTTCTAAATTAGTTTTGTTCTGATTTAGAATAGAGATCTTGTTATTAAATAATCTGAAAAAAAATAAATAGCGTGATTACTTTAAATTCGTACTTTTATAATTAAATTCCAACATGGTTCCTAAATAATATTGTCTTTTTTATTTTATAATATTGCTTAATTCAAAAACTAAAATGGACATCAAATTGATGAAATTCTTTCGCGTCCTGAAATAATCTCAACCCTCTTACAGTAAAAAAATCCATGTTTCTTATTCATTTTCAACGAGAGTTAACTAATAATAAAAAGATCCGCCTGTCCCAAGCTATTAAGTAAATGTCATGCCATTTGGAAATAGTCTTTAAATAAAATAGCCGTAAAGCAAATATTCTCTGTATTGTAATCAAGTGAAAAAGTCAGTATTTTTTTATTATATCTACCTTATAAATGTTAATTACCTTACCAAACAAACATCTTATATTTTTAAGAACAACAGTCTGAAATGTCGTTACTTTAATATAAATTAGATATATCAAGTAATGTATGTATAAATATTACGATTGAAAAACAAGAATAATAACAATCTGAAATTGAAAGGAAAATGTTCCTGATTATTTTGTCAGTAAAAAAATATATGTTGGCGTTTTTACTTGCTGAGAGAAACTTTATATTTCTTTGTGGTACCGTTTCATTTTAAATTTATAAATATATTTTTAAACTAAAAATAAACGAAAACATAATCTACTTATTTTATAAAATTGTCACTGATTGATGTCTGTACTTGAAATATATTAAAAAAAAACATAATTGGGGCTTCTACATAAGCAAGAGAACTCAAAACAATGGTTTTTCATTTAGTCTGTTTGTCTGTATATCTGTATGTCTGTATGTCTTTATATCTGTATGTCTGTATATCTGTATGTCTGTATATTTGTATGACTGTATGTCTGTATGTTTGTGCACGCTAATATCAGAAACGGCTTTACTAATTTGGATGCAGCTTTCATTAATATATTGTAGTAGTCTTCACTTAACATTAAGAGTTTTTTTTTCATATAAATTGTTTACAAGCGTCATTCTGAATAACATTTAGTTTTTCACTTTCATTGCACACTCTTCATTTTATCAAAAGATATAAGTATTTAAATCGTTTAAGAAATTTATATATTACGTATAATAAATCTGTAAGTGATGGCTGTCTATACATGGAAAATATTTTCACAAATTTTTAATAGGTCACCTTTATATACGCAAGAGAACCCAAAACAATGTTTTTTTCATTTTGTCTGTTCGTCTGCATGTATTTATGTTCGTGCACGCTAACTTCAGAAACGGACTAACCGGTTCGGATGAAGTTTTCGGGAATATATTGTCATGAGCTTCATTTTACATTTTGTTTTTTTTTTAAATTTAAGTCGGTTAGCAAATAAAGTTAATAATCTCTTATTTTCGTACCATTGCGTTAAGACATTTTTTTTAAACTTTTTTATTTTTTATATTTCAGGTAAGAACTGGTTTTATACTTAGTAGTTTTATACTTCATGATGGGGGGGTATAATATATATGTATAGCTTCTTTTTTTTTTTTTTTTTATGTAAGAGGAGGGCAAACGAGCTGGCGGGTCACAGATGACTTATGATCACCGCCGCCCATGAACTCTTGCAACATCCGAGGATTTACAAGAGTGTTGCCGGCCATGTAAGTAGGAGTAAACGCCTTTTTTGAAGGTATCCATGTCGTACCGATCTGGAAATACCACCGAAGGGAGTTCGTTCCACAAGCGAGTGGAACGTGGGAAAAATGTCCTTGAAAACCGCACAGTAGAGGATCGCCACGCATCCAGGTGGTAAGGATGACATTGGAGGCGATGGCGCGCTGTGCGGTGATGAAATTCGGCGGCAGGCATCAGATCGAATAGTTCTTCGGAACATTCCCCGTTGTAAATGCGGTAGAAGACGCACAAAGAAGCCACGTCTCTACGCAATGCCAAAGAGTCCAGCCGTTCGCAGAGCACCGGGTCCGCGACTATCCGAACGGCTCTCCGTTGTACGCGGTCAAATAGTAGAAGCTGATATTGGGGTGATCCGGACCAGAGATGAGAACAGTACTCCATGTGTGGCCGGACCTGCGCCTTGTAGAGCGCAAGTCTTTGGCCTGGTTTGAAATACTGCCTCGCTCTATTAATCACTCCCAATTTCTTCGAGGCCAACTTGGCCTTGCTCTCCAGATGACCACGAAACTGACAATCGATCGAAATGTCGAGACCCAGTATTCTGATACTTGGCGAGGCAATGAGGGGAGTGCTCTTGAAGAGCGGTGATATGACAAATGGGGTTTTCTTAGTGGTAAACGCGCAAACTTGTGTCTTCAGGGGATGGAACTGTACGTGGTTCAGTTCACCCCACTCAGAGATCAGCCCCAAGGAAATCTCTATAGAAGACACAAGTTTCTTTCGGCACTCGTCAACGTTTTCCCGAGAGAGACCTGCACGGCCGGAATATACCGCATCCCCAGTGCTGTCATCCGCATAACAATGTATGTTGGAGATATCCAGCATATCATTGATGTGCAGGAGGAACAGAGTTGGGGATAGCACGCAGCCTTGGGGTACACCAGCGTTCACGGGCTTAGAGTCCGAGCAAAAACCGTCGAGAACGACCTGTATGCTCCGCCCAGTGAGGAAGCTTGTGATCCACTTGCATAAACTATCGGGAAGCCCATAGGAAGGTAGCTTCGAAAGAAGCCCCCTGTGCCATACACGATCAAAGGCTTTCGCCATATCCAGACTAACTACCAGACCCTCTCCCTTGCTTTCAATAACAGCTCCCCAACGGTGTGTAAGATACAACAGAAGATCACCAGCCGATCGACCATGGCGAAAGCCATATTGCCGGTCATTGACCAACTGGTGATCCTCGAGGTAGGTGAGCTGTTAGCTGTTAGCTGTTAGCTGTTTATTGATGATGCTCTCCATTACTTTGGAGAGAAGAGAGATAATGGCGATAAGTCTGTAGTTAGCTGGTTCCGAGCTATCGCCTTTTTAGGGATCGGATGGACAAGGGCACGCTTCCATGAGACCGGGACTACGCCTTTCAAGTAAGAGTACCGAAATAAGATCGGCTTTCTCTTTTGCCGTGTGGGCCAAAGAGTCGTTCCCAGTGTGCAATGGCGGCTTGGATGGGCGACACAAGTTTCCCAGACTGGCTTTGGAAAGCGCCCAGAACTTGCGCGTGCCAGGTGGGTACTTTGCCAACTGATCCCCAATTTTGACGACATGCTTGAACTTTGCTCTAGCGATTTTCCCTTTGAAGAATCTGGAGGCACGATTATATTTCCTCTTCAGAACTCTAGAGTTCGGATCCTTAGTGACTAACGCATTAGCCTAAGCTTGATAAGCCTGCCGTTTGTCAGCTGCTGCCTCCCTGACAGACGCATCAAACCAAGGCCGCGATCTGCCACCAAGTGGTACCACAGAGCTTGGTACAAATAGTTCCATGCTCTGTAAGTATCACATAAGCTACAGCCGCAGCGCAGTCACTAGGATAATTGGAAGGAAGTAAGCAATCATTACTTCATAAGTAAGATATTAATTTATAATGTATTTTATCTATATATATATATAGAAGGATGTTTGTATATATGAAATCGATGAACTCAGAAACTATTGGACCGATGATTATGAAAATTGGTATGTATATGTATTTTTCCACGGAGAAGGTTTATATGGTATGCCCATTGATGTAACTCGCCACTAGGCGGCGCTGTCAAATATCGACTTCCGCCCCGTTCAACCGATTGTCATAAAAATTGGTATGACCATATATTTTTCCTCAAAGAAAACGAATATGCTATGCCCATTGATGTAACTCGCCACCAGGTAAAGTAAGGGTTAGCCCAGCTAAGCGGGCTGGGTTCGCTAGTTTAATATATGTGGATTGATAGTACATATTGGTGATATAATACTTATATTGATAGAACATGTTGATAGTATTTAATGATAGCGCATATTGATAATATATATTGATAGTACGTATTGATAGTACATATGGATAGTACATATAGATAGTACATATTGATGGTACATATTGATGGTATATATTGATAGTATATATTGTTACATAGAAATTTCATTTCTGTAGATAATTAAAATATTTATAATTTTAATATTATCGATTTCTTATTATCTGTCAAATTCGTAGACAAGGTAAATTATTTATCTGTTGACAGCTAATTACAATTTCTTAATTAGTCTGTGACATTTCTTTTTTGTTTAAGATATTGAATGTTACCAGCTTTAGCTAACTTTATAGTCACCAAAATGTTATTGAAAATATAAACATTTTATTAATAATTACTATTCTAAATTTCATTTATTAATCATTATTAAGGATAGCATATAGCTAGATATTTATTTAAAAGTAGCTGTCATATTGTTTCAGAAGTTTAGTTGCAGCCAACGTTGTGTTATTGTTATATTTATTAGTATAACAATTTGTTATCAATTTATTACATTTGTTTCTTTCTTTAGAATATTAGTGAATTGTTATTAAATTATTTAAATATTGGTCTTCTTCCGATTAATATCAATTTTACCCACATTTCGTGTAACGCGGCTGCGCATAGCCACATTGTTTGCTTATTATGCATATTTTGACTATAAAATTCAATGTCGTGACCTTTAGAGCTTTTCTTTCGGAAGCACTTCCGAATTGAATATCTTATTAGCCTTCGGGCTAATAATTTAATATGGAATAATTATAATTCCTATTGCCGGCACTTCCCGGGCAGTTTCAAAGTTTGTCGGAACAATATTTCTATTTGTCCTGATTCGACCCTCGGAGTCGACATAGGCTAATAATATTACTTGCGAAGCCTTTTTCCTCCATAAGGAGGTTTTTTTAGTTTGTACCCTAGAAGATACGGGTAAATTTATAATTGGTTCGCGGGGGTAGACGTGAATCTTCGGAGCGTCGTCCTGTTTGACCTGTATCCTGCTTCCTGACTAGCTGAATTTAAGGAGCTCGTCTTTATTATAATCCCGATATTATGGTGATGTACAAAATTTATTTATATCAATAATCAACACTTCCATTTTTGAAAGTTTTATAAAGAACAAGTGTTTGACTGTGGTTCTCCAGTACTGACAAGCAGGAGGATCATATATATGTCTTCGCTTGTTATTTGTCAGTGGCGCCTAGGATTTCTTTTTAAGAATTTTTATATATAATTTAAAATAAAGTATTATCTCAAGTAACCCACCGCTGAGTCTAGCTGGCATTCTTTTTTGGCATTATGTCATTATTTAAGAAATTCTCCTATTTGTTGTTTAACATTATAAATTATAAGGTTTAATGTGTGGTTGTATTATTTTTGATTATATTAATAAAATAATTTAAAACCAAGCCCACTCTTATTTTTTTTGTAACAATATTGATAGTACATATTGATGGTACATATTGATGGCAAATATTGATAGTACATATTGATAGTACATATTGATAGTATATAATGATAGTATATATTGAAAGTATATATGAATAGTTTATATTTATAGTACATATTGTATATATGAATAGTATATATTTATAGTAAATATTAGTATATACTGATATTACATATTGATAATATATATCGATAGTCGTCCCGTCAGGGAATAATAATAACCATTCCAATTAAGAAAATACATATTTGGTCTACCTACTCATTAAAAAAATATCTGTAATAAAAAAAAATAAAAAATATAATAAAAATAAAATACAAATAATCCTACACGCAAAAAATTACTTTCCGGAGTTTGAAAAAATTTTGAACGGGTACGTTTTATCTTAACCAGAATTTATGCGTACGAAGTCGCAGGCACAGCTAGTACTTTAATATTATTATTAAAAAAAATATTTTTTCTTCATAACAAAAACTGTCTTTGTTTGGTAAATAAACGACTATTTTCTATTAAAGAATTACAACAGTCTTTTTTCTGTCTCGTATTTTTTTTATACTATATAAGTTAATGCTTGACTTCCTTGACTACATTCCACCTGATGGTAAGTGGAAATGTAGTCATAGGTACTAGGTGCATTAACATAGTAACCTATGAACTCTTCTCTTGAAGACACCCACATTATATTCGGATGGAAATACCAAATCATGTCTTCAAAAATCTTCAAAGATTTCAAATGCTTTCGAGAGATACGTCCAGAGACACGGCGACCACTTCTCAGTTCCTCTCGATGGCTTCTCCTAAAATGTTTGTAGCATACACCAGTGGACCTATTTCGGCGAAACCCTTACTGTCGATCACTAAGGAGACCGTTACCTTGTAGGTGCGCTAGAAGGCGCCAGTTCAATACACGCTTCATAATCTTGCAGAGTATGAAGGTGATTGAAGTCGGCCTTTAATTGGCAGGATCGGCATAGCTGCCTTTTTTGGGTACTGGTTGCACGTTAGCAAGCTTCCAGAATACCGGTACTATTCCAGTCTTGAAAGAGAGGCGATACAGACGTGTCAATACAGGAGTCAGTCCTGATGACAGGAATTAAAATCCCCCAGAAAAACGAGCTGCGCTGGTACTGATACAGTGCCAAATCAGCAGCTTCATTTTGATACTTAAATAATCGAGCTGACACCTGGTCATCGCTGTGCTAACGGTAAACATAGGAATAAAAGACTTTTTCTTTTCCTGTATCCACTAAGATCCATAGGGAAGAAAAAGTGGAGTCTTTAAGGTGACGGAGAGGCTGGATGCGATACAGAAGAAGATCCCCGCGTACACATGCTCTTGAGCGAAATTTGTACTCTAACGAGTAACCAGGATAATTCAAGTGCGCAGCGCTCAAAGGACATTCTATGAGCGACGTCTTCAAAAAGAGCAAGTGCAACTGCTCTGTCTCCAGGTGCTGGTGGACAGGTAAGAGGTTAAAGTGCAAGCTCCTAATATGAGTGAGGTGCACTTTGTATGAGGAGGTGTGCAACTGCTGTATAATCTTGTTACTTTTTTGTATTTAAAATAGAAACTAAACTTCAAAAATAACATTAAAAAGACACCATAAAGGAAAATAATAATTTCAAACAATAAAAAGATAAATATAAAACATACAATATGTAAATTTATATATATATTATTTAGTAGTCAGACAATATATTATTTGTAATTTAGTTTAATTTTTATTTATAACACTTTTACTTTTTTTACACTAAGTTCATTATAGTTAATATTACTTGTTTATTGTTTATTATAAAGATATTATTATATTATACTTTGACGTAATAAATATAATAATTTCAAAGGCATTATTATATTTATTTTACGTTTGCATTTTTCCACGTAAAATGGTCCAAATACATGTCAATTCGCAAATTTGATATAATAAAATATATCATCCGTAAAAATGAAATCATAAAATAAATTTACTTTATATTTTCTAGAAAATGTCGACAGAAGGAGTATAAAACGCGGGAACAACGACTCGATGAGTAATATATGAGCTGGTTTACGCATAAATCGATTTTATTTTACAATTACTCAAAATAT
This sequence comes from Napeogenes sylphis, assembly GCA_959347405.1. Classification (NCBI taxonomy): domain Eukaryota; kingdom Metazoa; phylum Arthropoda; class Insecta; order Lepidoptera; family Nymphalidae; genus Napeogenes; species Napeogenes sylphis. The sequence continues at coordinate 31,827,462 of OY365780.1, read as the reverse complement.
ATTTTTTTCATAACTTTACATAATAATAATTTGCATAAAGACCTAAACCTCATTTATCAACAAAGCTTTATTTAAATTTGGGTCAAACATTATAAGTTTGATAGAAAAGTTTTGATAGATAACTTAATATTTAGCACAAAAAAATGGAATCTTGAATGGAATAAACAAAAACTGTTTTCTTTATATATTTATATATCTATAAATTAAAATCATTTATTAAAATAAAAGCTAAAATTAGTTATGTAATTATGTTACGGAAACAGCAAAAAAAATAGGTCATTGGTCAAAAAAAATTTTTTTTTTCATATAAGTCCTTATTGTCTAAAACTAGTACAATAGGCGGACTTAATGCTTAAAAGCATCCTCTACCAGTCAACCCGAAAATACAGTGCAAACATAGAGTAAGGCGTTTAAAACATAATACATTAATACAAGAAAAAGCAATGAAGAGAACAACATCAGAATAAATTAAATAAAACGTACGTGTATTTAACACATTGCACATAATAAATGTAAACTATGAATATGAATACTTGTTTTCAATAAATCAATATACCTACACAATTATTATAATACCTACCTATTATTATAATATCGTAATATCAGATAAATATTTATTTATTTATAAGACAGATGTGTTAGATACCGGTAAAAACATCAAATACTTTTGTCCATGTAGGAATTAAATATTAATTGTAAACAACAATGGCTGTTACACACGATTACGCCTGTAAATAAATTATGTGGCATTTGTAAACAGTAATTATTAAAACCGGCGTCTATATATTCTGTTTGTAGTACTAGTTTAATGGAAAGAACGAGATTCCAACATGCGATTAGCGATTATCGTTGATCAAACTAATTTCTTGTTATAAGTTTCAAAAATATAGGTGTTAATCTTAACGCTATATAAAATAACGATCTAAAACTATTTAAAAAAAAAGATATGTTTTTATCATATCACCCAATAACATGATGTTAGCTCAAAATTTTATGTTATATGTTTGTTCATAATTATAATGCACAATAAAACTCAAGAGACTTCAAAATCATTCAATACGGTTTATATTACACCGAGCTTATAGTTCTTGGATAACCGTGCACCCAAAGATAAAAATTCCTTAGATATTCCGATAATATGCCCTTATATACGCCAATTCTTAAAGATAAATTTGTCAAAATAAACGAGAAAGATTCATCATTGAGAAACCACTGGTTCGGCTCACTCATTGACTTTTAACAAACATAAATTTAATAAACTATTATAGCGCCTGTTCAAGTAAGTAGTGGTTTTATTCCATTTATACTAACTTATAAGAGTATTTACTTATCTATCCAAAAGGTAAAATATACCAATGTTTGCGATATTTTTCAACATTAAATATACAAAGCATATCAACGAAAAACTTCTGTCTAAGTCTATACGTCTGTTATTAGATAATCATGAAGGTAATATTTCATTAACAGCAACACAATAGCAAAAGATAGTGGCTATGACTTTCTATTCACATTCACATTGTAGTAAGTACGTGCACCGACTAATGAATGTCTAATAACGTGTGGGAACCCTATTATCCATTTATCTCGTGAGATATTCTTCTTCTCGTACCCATATTGGATGGGAAAAGCTTTACATACTTCTTATCTACATCGTAAAAAAATATTTATAAAGATTTAAGATCAACTGATTCTAAACCTTTAATTGAAAACATCTTAAAAGTTTTTTTGCTGGAATCCTGTTCTGATCACACTAGTCAAAAATGTAAAACCCCAATTTATCACACCATTTATATACCGAGAATTGCTAACTTTGAAGTTGCTGTCGTTTTAGATGATGACGAATCATAAGATTGGTCCTCCCAAAAGCTGATTTTCATAAAGGATTGATACACCAGAAGAGAACGAAATTGAAAAATTAAGATTAAAGAACTTGTTTCAACTAAATTTTAAAAAACTTAGGCAAAGTAATGATTAAAAAACCAGATTATAAATAGTTTTCTAATCTTACACAGAATTCTGATGAGTGTCAGTTTTCCTTGCACGAATTAAAGGTCAAAATTGAAGTTGATTACCGTCCCTACATAAAACAGTAAAAGCGCAACTGCTCAAAAAATACGTTGATGATATTTTAATTTCCGTCACTGCCAATAAGGCTAAATTGTCACAAATAAAACAATTATCTGTATTAGAGGCCATGGCTCTAAGAACACAAACAACACTGTACGACGTACGTACATATAAACGTATACTGATGACTCCGCCTAAACTAAATACTTCTCGTAACTTCTACCGACAGATGTTACGTTGAAGGTCGAGAGTATGGAGCCTATATAATGTCTATTGTCTCCATAGTCGAGAGAAAGGGACCCAACACAAAGACCCACACTGCTTCTTCAATACCGGTGGCAATAGTAGAATATTTTAGAAAAATATACCAAAAACACGTCGTGGAGTAGATGAAGATACATTGTGACGCTCGTACGCCAAAAACTATTGATTTTATGAAAAAAAAAATAAATAAATGAATTTTTTTTCTAGTTTAATTTTGTACATAAATATTTTTTTCGTAAAATGCATTGTAAAGGAGATATTCCGAAAAAACTGGTTTTAGCCGCCATTTTTTCAATATGGTGGCGCGAGCGGCGGAGATACGAGGTGGCAAAATTGAAATTCAAAAAGAGCATACCGAAATCTATAAAATAACCAATTTTCAAAACTCCCGGAAAACTTTCCAGGTAACCCCCTTTTTTTGACCAAATGACTGGACTATTATAAGCACAGCAAATATGCGAATGCTGTTTTTTCCTCGAATTCAAACTGTTCTGAACTAATGTTCGAAAGATTCGCTTAAATATATAAATAAATATAATAAAGTTCGCTTTTCTATATCCCACATGGAAAGAGTCAATACCAAGTGTACTATATATAAAAAATTAAGACCAAAAATAATGACAATAATATATTTCATAAAACTCATACAAATAATACGGGTACGCCGGTGTATTTTCTTGTGACGAAACTTTATACCACTTCACGTGGTTACGCTTATTTCAAACAGAAATACGACGTAGTCGTATTTCAAAGAAATGTTGTTGTTTTTTACAGATTCTTTGTCAAAAAATGTTAAAAAAAGCATAATAAAATGCAAGGAAAATACTTCACTATTATTTTCTCTAAAAAAGTTCTTGTTTGGTCGGTTGACATATTATAATTATTGCTATTTTGACTTCAAAGTAAAATTTATTATTTTATCTACTTACTAGGTTGATAAGCTGAGGTTTTTGATCTGTGGCATCTTGTCTTTACTTTATTATTTAGCCAAATAATCATAAAAAATATTTTCATAGAGGAAAATAATCTATTAAAATTTTATTTGGTTTTGTAACAACTTACGCAACGTACTTAAGTAATTGTTTTGTTGTTTAAATGTTAAAAATAAAGTTTTATTAATTATTACCAAGAAAATACAAAATTATATTTTGGATTTAAGAGATTCAAACTCAGTTTCTTTTTAATATACATTTTAAATGGTTATATAACACAAATATTTATTACAATATTGCAGTTTTAAAAAACACAAATATGATCGCATTATCAGTCTTCCCATCTGTCCACAGAAATATTACATTTACCATTACTCCCAGAGGTCGCAGGTATGATTTCTACCCTTAATGGTGAATTTTTCAGTCTATATTTATTAAAAAAAATAATAATATCGGAAGATATTTTAAAATAAAAAACGTGTTCCTCAAAAACATATATACCTTTATTTGAAAATATAAAAAAAAAACGTTCGTAAAAATATTTGAAACATCAGCTTTACTACCAAGCTAAAATATTCAGTAAATTAAAAGATCTCAAGAATAAGCTACTCAAGGTTTTTAAACTGTAACTCTAGATTCTTATAGTCTAAGTTAATGAATACTTAAAATATAAAAAAATAAAGTAACATAAAGTATCATAAAATTAGTACAATAACATAAATAAACAAATCTCTCTTTTTCTTACTAATTTCTAAAGTTTATTCACTTTTATTGTGAAATTTGCCTTCTAATTAGTGCAGCTGTTATATATGTGCATTGTTTAAAAACAACTGATTCTTTCATATGCAGTACAATGGTTTACGGGAACACTGCTATGAATTTTGATAAATATTTTTTTGCAGTACAATTAATAACGCTTTTTATCTTGTTTTTAATAAGGTGTATGTTAGAGGTATATTTACTGTGTTTTAATAGTTTGGATATGTTTTTAATGGTATAATAGAAATGTTTAAATACAACTATTTTATAGAAGTAATTTATGTACACATTCATCAAAGTTAATAAGAGGCAAACACATAGGTGTGAGTTAGTCTATTAATTTGTTATCAATAATTAATGAGATTGTCATGAGTTAAATCCTTAAAATAGTTTTACACAATATGTTCTCAGGAAAATATTAGTAGTCATGAATAACATGTTTTTAGTTTACATTTAATTTTATAATTAAATGTCTTCGAAAATTCTTTACATCTTATTCGTTAAGAATATCTTATAAACAAATTAAGGACATACATTTTTATATCACTCACAGACGATGAATCTATAAGTTGATTAGATCGAACCGATTTATAAAAATATAGAAAAAAAAAATCGACACGGGCAGGGATTCGATCCCGATACCTCTGGGAAACCGTCCCGTACTCTACCAATTGAGCTACCGTATCGTAACGTAACGGGACGGTTTCTTCGAGGTCGCGGGTTTGAATCCCTACCCGTATCGGTTTATTTTTCTTTTTATATTTATATAAATTTAAATAAGCTTAACGTGGCTATACATTTTTATAGATATTTTCAACATAGATCTAATAAAATTTTAACCAACGAAAAAGTTTTAAAAAAATATAAATAATAAAGCAATTATATTATTCTATAAAAGATATTATTATTCTATAAAAGGTATTCTACAAAATCTTATCAAATATTGAACATGAAACGAATTGGATATCGGTTGATATACTTTTTTTTTTATTTCGTGAAAAATGACATCTGAAAACTGTTTGTAATATGGTTTACACCAGAGGTTCCCAAACTTCTTTCGTCCAACGCCCACTTTGAAAGTCAGTTATTTTATAACGCCCCCCAATTTTTTTCATCTTAAAAACTTGAATAACAGATTAGATTTGTTTCCTTTCTGATAAGATAAGTCATCTTACCAGAAAAAGCAATAATAATGCAACCTTACAATAATTAAAGTATTTTTGATTAAAAAATTAAATTTAATATTGAGCAATAGTAATACAACTTTTCATTATAAAAAGCATCTTTTATAAAAAAAATAACAACAGTTAAGATTGATCAATAGTAATACCACTTTTCACAATTAAAAGTTTTCTTCTTCATCTTCCTGGTTTTCATCCTGACGTATATCAAGGTCTGTCTTCCTGATCAACCTACTCCACTTTGCACGGTCTTCGACATCCATCCAGCACTTCCTTGTACGTCCGAGAGATCTCACTCCATGGAAAAGCCTTGATATAAGGCTTTTCCATCCGACATATTTCATAGTCGGGCGCGCAACGTGGCCATACCATCTCAGGCGTCGATCTTGGACTATTTCAAATGAATGTTTTACGTATGTGGTCAGACCGCGTAACGCCGCACATCCAATTCAGCATCATTTCTTCCCTCGTCATTCGGTCAGTCATTTCCGTGACTTGAATTCCCTGTGTGTTCCGAGATGGTACTGGCAAACATTCGCTGCCGTATATAAGAACCGGTCGGATGACCCTCCTTTTTATCAGCCCCTTGATTTTAGGCGATATTCTGCGATTACAGACTACACCAGTCCAGGCAGCGCTTATCCGGCCTTGGGAATCGTAATCGATGCTTCCAGGCTTGTGCATAACAGATCCAGGTTACCTGAACTTTTCCAACTTAACGGCTGGCTCTGGAACTGTATGGATAGTAGTTAAGTCTGGGTTCCTGCAAGCCATGTACTCAGTCTTCGATATATTTAGTTTAAGACCACCGTTCTCAAGCGTACCCTTCCATAGGTTTATCTTACGCTCCAGCTCCGTTCGGTCCGTTCTTTCTTCAACCCTTTATCTGTTGTACATTAACGCTCCTACTTTTCAGAATGTATCCTTGGAATATAGTGACCGGCTTCAGTTATTAAGCTTGGATAACTTGGCGAGAGGGGGGGGCGACCTCTCTCGCCATTGCACGGGCCTATGACGTAGGGGCACACTGGTTGCCCAGGGTACCCTTATCGGGGGGGGGTTCCACCGGGGCGTCACGGTGAGTGCGAAAGCGATAGCGTGGCGTCCCATTGCAGCGATGAGGGTAGCCGTTGGTTTTTTAGTGGGGTGCCTTAAAAATGGCAGCGTTTCCTATGCTGCCGGGTGCCGCACATATCGCCCGGCCATCGTCTTTCTGACCTGGGTGACGATGCGGAAACGCATTTTTCCAACGACAAAAAAAAAGGCTTGGATAACTTCAACTTTGGTCGGTTCATTGAGTCCAGAGCAAAAGCAGCAGCAGGAAAGCTTGCCGTTCTGGCGAAGGTCAGTCAGGACAGGACAGGACAGTGCTTTACACCGGGACAGCTACTTGTACTATACAAAGCACAAATTCGGTCGTGTGTTTAGAGTACTGTGGTCACATATATACTGGTACCGTAAAGTCTCATCTTGCGGTTCTGAACTCAATTGAAACGCTCATAGGTGACACTGAATAAGTTAAACCCAACCTCCACAGCCTTGAACACTGGCTTAGAATGACTATCCTCTTAGTATTCTATACGATACATTTTGGTGAGTGTGCGCAGGAATTACACGACTTAATTTTCCCATCCCCCTTCCTTCCTTCATCACCGGACGTCAACCATGGAGACTGGTCTTGGATGTGAGCCGAGAGTTAATAAGAATGGACCAAGGGCTGAGCCCTGGTGAACCACTACTGTTATCAGGAAGGGTTTGGTGTCGCCAACCGAAGTCCTAACCATAGGAGTCGTGGTACATGTCTCTGATAGTCTCAATATAAGGATGGATGGATTTCTTTAAATCACAATGTCCACCAGATACACTGACGAGGCACACAGCCAAAAGCCTACTACAAATTTAAAAAGGTTACGCGCCGAGCTCTTTTTTTTCTGTATACTTCCATCAGAGTTCTGAAGACAAAAATAGCGTCTATAGTACTCGATCTTGGCTGAAATCCACATTGAGACTCAGAGACAGTGCACTTTTGGCGGAGGTCGCTCATGTGCACGAAGATCTTCATGGCTCATGACTCATAAGCTAAATGCCCTTATAATTACCAGAGTCTTGAACACTGCCTTTTCCCTTGTAAATAGGTTTAATAAAACCATGTCGCCACTGCTTAGGCATCTTTCCAGTGTTCAAAATGTGGTTAAAAAGGTCAGTAAGCGTTTCGTTTCGGTCTTATGTCTGTTGGTGTTGGTTTCGGTCTGTTGGTGTGCTCGTACCAACAGAGCTAAACGATATTCAAGCTTCTATCCGAAGATCGTCAGGTCCTACCATTTTTCCGTTCTTCATACGTCGAAGGCAATCAGGAGTTTCGTCAAAGGTTATCAGGGTAAGTCCGTCCGTCGCTTCATCTCGAGCTCGTGCCATTCTAATTATATGTGATAAGGTTAATTTAATATATTGTCAAGTTTTATTTATATAATAAACTAGAATATTAATGGTTTATATATAATTATAAACTTGTATGACTATTGAAAGCGTATTCTTTGTATTAAATATAGATGAAAAATAAATCGAAACGGGCAAAGATACGAATTTGCGACTTGTGGGAAACTGTACCTAGAAGGGATGTGTTTCAGTAACCATGTATTTTTCATTTTACATTTATTTAAAATTTAAAAACATTAATAAATGGATGTTGTGTAGTAGAAGGATATAATTTTTAGTGAATTTTCAAATATGAATAAGATAAAGTTACAAATCATCTATCGCCCCCCTAAATGACACCAGCGCCCCCCAAATCTTTCTCGGTCCCTTACCGCCCCCCTCTAGGGTTCCAGCGCCCACAAGGGGGCGTTATCGCCCACTTTGGGAAAGACTGGTTTACACAAACTCAATTTTCACAATTCGTTTTTAAAATCTCATTTGGGGGTCTTATTAATGTTGCCTACATATTTCACTTACATATATATCTTATATTTCTACAGACAACTATGAAAAATAAAATAAATAAATAAATGCTCTACTTTTCAGCTTTTCTTTTATGAAATAGTACTTTATATCAAAATAGAATAAAGTTAAATCCGATTTATTTGCTTCAGTTCATGTCATCTGCCCCGAGGTAGCCTGTAAGTGATCGCGTCTTACCGATAAGACCGCCTTTTTACCTTTTCCTCTTATACCGCTTTCTCTTTATTGATTTCTATCAAAGTTCAATAAATGTTTATTTACATTATTATTCTTGCATCATTATTAAACGATAAAAAACAAAGTTAATAAAACTGTGAGAAGGATTATAGGATTTCAATGACATTTAATACACATTCTGCTATTCGATAAATACCACATACAGTTAAGAGAAGACCGCAGTGAATTGAATGCTAGATTAATTCTCTACTCTGTAGCTTAACCAATGCCTACTGATATATTAATTTAAGGCAAAAATAGCTTAACTATTTGTTTAAAATTATGTAATTATTTTTATTTGATTATTGTTTATTAATTGATATAGTGAATAAAATTGATTGAAAACGTATTGAAATTGTGAATTAAATTAAACTAAACATTCATAACCAAAATTGCAATCTTTAAATTTGTTTATCAGATCCAAGTTTACAAAAACACAAGCATATAAAATTCACCTCATATATATTTATATATATAGGAACAAGATTTACACAGTAAAATGACAAAAATACCTATAAACAAAATTTTAAAAAGTATCTATCTGAACCATTTTTTAAATGAATGCTACAATATTAATTTTCATCAAAATAACTGTAAGCATAAATAGAATTTCATTCAAAATTCCATTTCAATTTGAATTTTCCTATCCTATCCTAGCGGATGTCGACATTATAAAATAATCCTATGTATAGGAACTCAGTTTATATTTACGTTATCCACTTAGCAATAGTAGTATTAGTAGTAGTAGTATTAGTAGTAGTAGTATTAGTAGTAGTAGTATTAGTAGTAGTAGTATTAGTGGTAGTAGTATTAGTAGTAGTAGTAGTATTAGTGGTAATAGTATTAGTAGTAGTAGTAGTATTAGTAATAGTGATTCAGTGGTCCCTCCGCCAGACGAAGACAAGGCGAACTGACTATTCCTATCTTTGCCTTTGTTCTTTTTTGGGGTCTAATAGATTCAGAGCTGGTTTTAGTTTTTATCTTTATAAAGTTCATTACCACCGCTGCCATGGGGCTGGTGGGCTTTGTTGTACGACGTGACCTAGGGTATTGGAGATTTTCCTCCTGGTCATCGTACACCACTTTCTTACCTGGTGAGGTTCATGGTACTTTTACCATGGACCCTACGGCGATTGTGATTGCCTTCATAAAGGATTTTGATGTGAGGCTTGGTTTAAACGTGGAGGCTTCGGCTTGTTGTTGTGCTTTTGCCTTCTTCTGTAGTCGTTCCGAACCACTCTTTGATGCTGGTTCTGTATCTCCCCCGTTGCCCGGGGGGTTGCTTGGTCCCAAAACATGATGTGGCCTGAGGTATTGAAGGTTTTCCCTTCGGTCTTCATATACAACTATCTCGTGGTGTATGAAGGCTTTTAAAATAACAATCCTTTGTGATACTGCAACCTTTTCATACACGAGTACCATAGCATCAACACTGATTGTTCGGGGAGTGATGTTTTCCCCTCCTAACAGCTCTCCGAATTTCGACAGCAGACAGCTAGCCTGAGCGTAACATGGCTCCACGTCTTTCCGCTCGATTAATACGATAGTTTTATTTACTTTTCGTAATAACCAGCATTCGATGCTTGCCACCTTTGTTACGTTCAACGCTTCGTAAACTTTGCGCTTCATATTCTGTCTCGACGTGCTCCCATTTATTAATGCCGCTAGTCCCGGGGAAATCGCCACTCCACTGTGACTACTAGGAAAGCAAAAACTTACGCCTAGCTTTTTCCAATTACAAGTCATGAATAGGGCCACCCTTCCAATTCTTATGCCCGGATTACTTTTTTCACCACAAGATAAGAGTTGATGTGTTTATTGTGTTTGGCTCAAAGTTCATAGGTAGCATAGGATGTATTAGGGCAATCACTTCGCGTGGTTGTATGGGTCGATGGATAGATGGTTTAGCGAAAGTACTATTCCTTCTAGCTGCGTTGCGAAAGACTTTCGGCAAAAGTAAGGAATGCAGGCCTGCTCTTCGAATCTGCCATTATTAAGCAGTTCAGACTTGGCCAGATTTCTGTATGTTTGGGTCTGCAGGTCATGTCTAGCCACCGCATAGCGGGAACATTACAGAATGACGTGCCAAATTGTCTCGCTGATGTTTGGGTCGCATTCGCAGCCGGGACTATATTTGATATGAAATCTGCGTAAGTTTTCCGCTATTCCACCGTGGGGTTTGTTTTTATTTTTCTTAGGATGTGGTATGACTCTTTTATATCTGGCCAGAATATTTTAGTAATGGTCCCTGTAGTGGAAGTTTGGTAACGGTTCTGCCATTTGCGGACGGTTTCTTTGACGCTACACAGAGGTATTTTATCGTATTTGGGATCATTGTTAGTTAGAGCTCCCTTCTTCGCAAATTCGTCTGCTCTCTTATTGCCAACAGTGCCCGCATAAGCCCTTATCCAAGAGTCTGATTTCTCTTCCGTCTGCTTTGGTACTTCATTTTTTTATTTTATGGCATTTGCTAAGAGATGGGTTGTTTGAATTTCTTTTAGGCAGATCCAGCGTAGATTTCGCTGTAGAGTCGCTAGCGAGCGAGTCGAGTCGAGCGTTATTGAAAACAAATGGTTTTATAAGACTATCCTTTTAAAACCATTTGTTCTGAATAACGCAATCTACAAGTACATCTATATGAACTTGTAGATTGTCATTTGAAATTAACAAATATTCCAGTCGAATAGACACGTTTGTCTACCTGTGGTACTTAAATAGGCTGACACTTTTTACTACCGTTTTTTATTATAACAGTGTCACTAAAATATAATATAATTTAACATTTCTACAATGTCTTCTCTGTGGAATTTTACGACACTTTTCCACTCCGGTTATACTAAAGAAATCATAAAATAAGTTTTAGGAACATTTGAGCTTTATAGGTATACATAAAATACTTAGAAATATAATACAATGTTGTTTATTATTATTTTTTTTTTAAAATAAAAATTGACATTAAAAAACTTTTAACCTTGTGTAATAGTTATTCCGTATTAATAGTGATTTTATTTTAAATATATTTTATCTGTCTCACAGCCGACATTAATAATTGGTCTAGTGTTAGATTAAAAATATCTTTAGATAGAACAGAGGTCAGTTGATGTCAGTCAGATGATTTAAGTTTACAATCTTTAGTAGCAAAAATTTAATTTAGGTTATTATGTATTTAAGCAGTTAAGCAAGAAGACTTTTTTAAGCCCACCTGTTATGTGCCTTCTCACTTAATGTTACACTGACCTAAGCTACTACGTCAACTTTCTTAAAATGTTATATGAGATGTCTCTTTTCCTCCTCTCGACCCGCAGTACCCGTAGTGTATAATGTGGGAGCCATAAATAAAAATCTTAAAAATGCAGAAAAAAAAAATACCCGGTTGCAGCAGGTCTAATTAAAAATCTAAACCATATAGAGACCCATTCGGACACGCGACAAAATTGCTCAAATTGTTTAATTCAGGGAAAAACACACTTTGAAACTGGATGATGTTATAATAAGCTTTGAGGTAGAATCACTTTTAACCAGTTCCAATAGCAGAGTGCTTAGACGTCGTGAAAAACCTGTTAAGGGACAACTAACTGCCGCTTAATGCTATTGATCTGCTTAAACACTATTTAGAGGGCCACTATTGCCTATTTTAAGTTAGGCATTACCTTTAGATCAATGGAAAGCTCGCAATCGAAAGCTCGATTCGTAGATGACAAATTAAGTATTGTCATTGGAAAAAGATAAGAAATGGATCATCTTACCACTATTTATTCAAAGATACATTTTACATATGAACTAAGTAAGTAAAGATCATCGTCCTTCCTAAATGTAAAAGTAACCGTCAAATTGAAAGGTTTCTTGTTCCATTGTGTGTACCGCAAACCCTACTCACACGCAAGTAAGTAGTATACGCCTGGTTCAATCACAATCCCTCATACCTACAATCCTAGAACACAACCCTACAATACAATCTGACTGATTGATCTTATGACTTTTCTTAAAGGAAATCCTTAGGCGAATTATAGATTAGGATTATTCTGACCCTGAGCATCAAGAGCACGAGCTAGATCATCTTCAAGAAGTACTCAAAAGTAACAAATATCGGGTAAAGTTACGACCGAAGCCAGTATTTAATAGACGTATTCAGAAGGGAAAATGCAGAAGTGAAAGACTTAAATGCCTTATGTTATTGTTACAAACTCCAAGTAATTATAAAATAAATAATAAATAATAATAATTAAATTGAGGGATTCCAAGGCAGAGAGCGTGATCACAACCAGCACAACATGATCTTTAGGCAATTGAAATTTATAATATATTTTCCTTTTATAATCAAAATATATTGATATGTTAAAAGGATTTATTATTATTTATAATTCACACAATTGACTATTTTATTATAAGTGAGTGTGAGCAAGTTACTGTACGATCACTGAATTAAACAGTTAAAAGTAAAGTTAAAATTGATGCAGTTGAATTCGTTCAAAAAAATAAACTTTTATTTTATATCATAAGAAAGTGTGCAGACAAGAAGATAACTGAGATTAAAATAATAGTACTATTATCTTTATGTGTAAAGTTCCGGTATTCGCAATTATTCTCCAAAACGCCTTGACCTAATTTTTTGTTTCTTTTGTACTGATATCTCTTACCTGGACGATTGTTAGTCAAGATCTAGATCTAGATACTAGATAGTTTTTTTTTATTTCAAGGCAAGTTGTTTTTAGAAGAGTAAAAACATTTTATGATTTAAATAACTTATTATTTAGCCCATATTGATATACTTTAAATAAAAAAATATAATTAAATTCATTGCCGTTTCCTTCATAAATGATAATTTGAATCACGAATTTCCAAGGAGTTTTATTTGTTCTGAAGTCAGTGCCTTAGAATACATATTTTTTTATCATATTACCACGTAATTGCTGGAGGAAAGCGAATAATAAGCAAAAATACAAACAAAACATAAGTTTCAACTAAAAAAACATCAAGTTTCTTTGATCACCATTATCGTTGGGCCGAGGGTTTTTTATTACACTCAAGGTCGTCATTAGATCAATTGGCTATAAATACTGCCGACTTTTATTTGCGTATAGCTTTCAATCGTAACCTCTGTATTAATACGATAAGAGCTTTATAACTAATTGCAGAAAATCAAACCAACTATAATAATAATAGGACCTTTATTCACATAGCACACAACATAGGAATATATTTTACAATAAGTAGTTTTTATAGTAATTTTAAATTGGTACTGTAAAGAACATGACCTCAGCTTAAAGCTACTTTACACATCTCGAGGTAATGTAATAAGTTCGTAATCCAATATTTTCCGCCGAGTTATAATAAAACTCAATCGAAAAATGATTTTCAAATGCATTGAATACAGCGCAAATACTCGTAAAGCTATAAATTCAGACTCAACCAATACTATTTAATTTACTACTGTAAGTCTATTAAGTCTAAGTACCGGGCTTAGAGCCTTGACTTCAGATTGTGACATTCTTTATCGAGAAAACGATCAAACGAACATTTCTAATTGAAATTTCGCTCGACATTTCCTTAAAATTGATTACACATAAGATAAGCTACGACATTTTAAATTCTTTAAGCTTTTTACTTTTTGATAACTTAGCTTTCTAATTGAACAGATTTATACAATCTATAGATAAAGACATTGAAATTTTTGACTATCTATTTATTTTTCTAATATCTGTTTCAAATTTACGCAAAGATTTGATCTTTTCGATCTTCGTTTTTATAACAATAAAGCCAGACAACGTTATCCTTCAACATTATTTTTAATTTAATAGAAGGGCCCTATATGGACGCGGCCCTATCAGGTGCTAGGTTATAGAAAGGGAAGCAATAGCACCAAAAAATGTATTTTTAAAATGTATTATTTCGCTAACAGATAAATGATAAAATGAAAAAACTTTAGTTTTATTCTGCTCCATCCTAAAGCTAGCGTCAGACCGACATTATTGTTTTAACTTTTAACAGTGTTATACCTCAAATAATGTTACGGTACTTGATTAAAAAAGGTAGAAGTCATTAAATAATAATATTGTTTGCTTTAATAAAGAGTATTTTTTCATCTCGCACTTAAAAATGTACACAGCTACATTACACTTAATTAAAGCATATTAAAAGACCCATATGCATACTGCAGTAAAAATGCTGAAAGTGCTTTTTTTCTGTTTGAACACTGTAATGAGTTTTATCTCTAGAACTGCCAGTTGAAGTAAAATAACCCTTTCGCAGGTATATTTATAACATAACATATGGTATATAATATAAAACTGGGGTCAACAAAAAAATATAACAAAATATTGAAAGAAATTTCTTTAAAACCACCCAAATTGGCATACCTAGACTTTCTGTTTTCTCTACTCAGTTAGTATTCACCGACCACAAATAACTTAATAAAAAATCTTTAGACAACCCATTCTCCTAAATAAATAATAATCATCTTTTCCATAAATCTATTAACTAATATCGGTCGAAAATTTAAAGGCAAAAATTACTTCATCTACATACATAAGTATGGACATATATTATAATACTAGCTGTGCCTGCGACTTCGTACTCGTAGATTCGATGTTGATAAAACGTACCTACCCTTTGTATGTAAAAACTATAAAACTTCTAACTGGTAAGCAGCAATGGTACGACAATAAGATATTATTAACTTCTTTATTTGTTAACCTATTGTTTAAAAAAAAAGTAAAGTGAATCCCATGACAATATATTCCCTAGAACTGAATCCAAATCGATTAATCCGTTTTTGATATTAGCGTGCACTAACATAAAGACATACAGACGAAAAGACAAAATGGAAAAACATTGTTTTGGGTTCTCCTGCTTATATAAAGATTCCAATGTATACATTTTTGAAAATATTTTTTTTTGTTGTGTGCACTAAAAAAAGACACAGACAGACAAAGATTTTAAAAATGCTGAAAATGGATTCTGTTAGTTATCACTTCACATCCTGGTATATTTTTTAAAATATTTTCAATGTACAAAGACTACTCCTTTACAGATTTATTACATGTATAGAATAAGATTTGCAAAGTACCTATTATGTGATTGACATAAATTGACATAACTTTTTTATTTCTTAACCGATTTAAATGAAATAAACACTAAATATTAAGTGAAGACTGTGATAGTATATTCCTGAAAACCGGTTAAATTCAAATTGGTTATACTGTTTCTGAGATTAGCGTGCACAGACATACAGACAAACTGAAAGACCATTGTTTTGGGTTCTCTTGTTCTAATAGAGGCCCCCTATTTTTTTTTTTTTAATATTTTCCATGTACAGAAATGGATCAGTGACGATTTTATTACATTTATAGGTTATATTATAGGTTGTATAGAGGTTTTTTTGTATGATTAGATAAACTTTTTAAAGTTTTCTAGTATTTATTCCGTCTATTGTAGAAAACTTTTAATATTTTAATATAAGATAATACTACAAGTGAATGGCCCTCTCTACCCACTCAACTCTCAGCGACCTTCTTCAAAAGACACTTTAATGATTTATAGTATTATAACTTATACCCTCGGGATATCTATAGTCTATAGATTTTACAGCTGGCATTAAGTACGAATTATTTTTATTAAATCTGTCACTAAATAACTTAATAATATTTATTAAATCTATCACTGAATAACTAAGACTAACTATTATCGTCATTATTATAAATAAAAACAAAAGAATATTACCGCTCTTCATCTAAAGGAACACAAACATAAACAATGGACTCAAAGAACACCACACAATCAAAAATAACCTAAGTATCATTAAAGTATACAAAAATCTTAAAATCTTCATTAAATTTAGGTTAAATATATATTACAGAAGCTGTTAAGAAATATTTTATAAAGTTAACCAAACACGTTTCTTTTTATTTTTACATAAAATCTACTGAAAATATATATATTATTTTATGTAACGATCATAAATACTAACAGTGCGTGCTGTGCATATATCGTACGGCAGAAATATCCGCTCTTTATAGCAATGTCTAACAACCTTGTACCTATATATATAAACAGGCTACCCTTAATGACCTTCTATACAAAGAAATTTTAAGGCAAAAAAGATGCCTAACATTAAGAACAACAAAAAAGTTTTTTGAGATTTTTCAATAGGTTTGGCCGGTATCTTGAGTTTTGGGGTTGTTTATATATATATATATATATATATATATATATATATATATATATATATATATATATACATATATATATATATATTATATCTCACTCTCTCTTTACCCTCAGTTGCTTATTATAATATAAATATGTATCGCATAACCGGCTTCTTAAGGAAACGTATCCCAAATTTAATAAAATATGGTTGAAAAGTGCTATCTCTATTCTCTACGCGTGTACACTCATAAACAAAATTACAAAAACTTTTTGGCGTAGTTTAGCTAAGCCTTTTAACATTTGCCTTAAATTTATAGTGCTCGTAATAGTTAACAGCATTATGACCAAGACGAGAAGTTTTCGCCACGTCCTACTTTGTTACATTACATTAACATATAAGCATTTGGTCCGAAAATATTTTATCTGCAAGGTTTTCTTAAAATATGACCGATTTGCAATATTATTATTCATTGCTAGCCCCTTCACCGAACGCCATGACACAGACCTTTTAGGAGCCCTGTCTTTCCTGTCGCAACAATGGATGAAACTAAATACAAGTACCTTATTTATTCAGGATTGTAGAATTATGAAAATCGGTAGGAAAATTTTTCAATTATTATTATTTTAAGGTTTTAAGGTCAGCGAAGTAAACTTATTAAATAAAATTGAAAAGGTTTAGTATTTTTTTACTTTATTTATCTAAATTTTAAGTAAAATAATCATAGATAAATGTTATGTCTCAATGTTTTCTAAATGCACAATTTCACTTCTACTAAAGATGGCGGCATTCCAAATTCTGCTTCACTAACCGCGTCACTCAAGCGTAGCCTCGCTTGATTGCATTTAAACTTTAAAGTAGGTTGAATGCTAACTTTACACAAAGCTTTATCTTATTATTCAATAAGTAAATCTTATGTAACGGCATTTAATCTTACCGAATGATTTTCATTCACTAGTATTAGCAAAGTAGTGGCTGTCTATTAACACTAATTTAAAAAAATGCATTATTTAATGACTATTATTTTGAACGCTTTATATTCGAATCCTTTAAGGCCTTGTCCATGTAAGAGATAGCTAGAACTAAAAAAGTCTTCGTTTAATTCTTATCTACAATTGAATTTTTTTTTTTTAACCTGAATGTCAATTATGTTTCTCAATACTAAAATATGTATATGTAGAAATAAGATAAATGGAATGATCTCTTGCAAATTCTCTCCAACCTACCCTGTAGAACTGTCCAACTAAGAGTCTGACTTATAAATCAAATCTATGCTTATTTGAAATATAACACTTTAACATTAAAAACGTTGGAAACGCATAACAAATATATGACGAAACTATGATCTTATATAAGATACATTTATAAGTTTCCTTGTCTTAACGAAGGTACAAAGATCAAGGCAGAATCATTAATCATCAGCTTAAAGTAAGATGTGTTGGAACTATGCACATATAAAAACAATATTAATAAGTACTTCATTCAAGTAGCACACACAAGTAAAAATATATTCACCAATGAATACTTATTATAGTGATTTAATGCTAATGCTACTGAAAAGGACATAATCCCAGTTTAAAGCAGCTTTTCAGTTCACGCCTCCAGCTAATAGTAATAATATGGTTAAGCGTACTAACATACAATTAGTTTTCGTTGTTGTTGTATTACTAAAACATTATTATTCATACTATTTTGCTATTTTAACTACACTATTTAGCTCTAATTTTTAATCTAGTGAATATTCTTTTCACATAAAAATATATATTTTATTATTAAGAAACATGTTTCAATAACATAAAGATTTTCAATTAAAACTATGCTCATAGATGAGACAAAGAAAATTAATTTTCTTTAAAACTTTTCCTCTAGAGTTAAAAATGTATTAAATGAGTATCTACTGGGCTTTATTTTGAAATAAAAAATAATAAAGTATTTACAGATGACGATATAAAAATGATTACAAGTTATATAATGATATTTCTCTGTCTTTTAACCATTTTCGGTAAAAAAAAGACATTTTTCTTAAAAATATACATGTATAAATAGAATATGGAGCAACATTTATTGTAACTAGTAATCCAATCTTATTTCTCGTTACTCAAGTATAAGAGCAAGCAGCGCCTTGATTCCGTTTCACAAACTAGGTTGACTAGAAACTTTCAGGAACTAGAATTGAATGTAATTGAACTAAATAGCACACAAGAGAGTTAAATTGACTCCGTTATTATCCATTGCAATGTTATAATTCTTAAATAATGAACTATTATTATTTTGTACATTGTTCACGTCAAACTATATTTACCTAAGATATATTTAAAATCTTACATTTAATAACAATGTAAGGAAAGTATTCTTGTACTCTGAAGATGTTTTAAAAAATATGTTTAAAAGTCAATACAAAAACGCAATATAAGACGCTTTAAGAGTTTATGACATTTTTTTCTGTTTGTCGCATCACACGAAAATTACTGTATCATGATTCTGAAATAACAAATCTTATAACTTATCTATACCTATAATATTTAAAATATAGTCCTTTATAAAGTAAAAAAAATGTAATAAATAGAGAATGAAAAATAAACCGATAAGGGAAAGGGGAAAACCGCGACCTCTGGGAAGCCGCCCCTAAGCTCTGACTATAAAGGTGAATTAAGCATTCTACATGTTATCGTCTTTATCAGGACGGTGGTAACATCTAAAATTCTTCGTACGAAATTCTAACTATGTTTATAGATGTTTTCAAACAAAAAAAACATTATTTTATAAACCATATTCTTAAATTACAATTACTTCCCCACTGGCTTAACGCTGTTGAATGTCGTAAAAAAGTCTAATTTTCACCGACAAACACAAAAACGATTTGGGCTGTAATTATTATACATAAGTGCTGGGTGGATTTTGATGATATTAGGTATGGTACCGGCTAATTATCTGCGCCAATATACAAAATGCTTGCCTTGCGGGGTAATTTCCCAAAAAAAAAACAAATATTATTAGCCATAATGATTAGCAATATTTTTTTATGATTTGTCATTACTTTTTTATGTTTCGTTATAATTGCTATTATTTGAGTCGATGGGAAAAGAGCAAACGTAGCTCTCGAAAGCTAAGAAACCATTTCATCTATTCATATTAATTAAAATAATTAGTTTAGTTCCTTACTACTACGAATACTATATTTATGAGTATATATCCAATTATGTTTATCTGATGAAAAATATGATTTCATTTTTCTTCCTCCTAAATAAATATTTAAATGTAAAGTAAAAAGCAACGCGGTCAACTCTGTAAATATCTTTATATATATATTTCTTCTGTGTGTGTGTATGTCACTGAACTCCTCCTAAGTAACTGGGCCGATTTTTATGAAATTCTTTGTGTGTGTTCAAGGGGACTTGAGAATTGTTTACATTCACAATTTGGTCCACTGGAAAATGGTTTTTTTGATTAATTTTTAATGTGTAAGTAGGTGGAGATTTTGGAATGTTTCACATTGGTTCCGACGGACTGCGTTACCATGGCAATGTCAAATATTAAAAAATATTTAATTATAGTCTGCCCTGACAGTTGGTGTTGCGATAGAATTGAGAAAAATATTTTATTATTGTGTTGTTTTCATCCACGTGCTGAATTAAATATTAAAACAAGAGATACTGAGTACTGAGTTTGTAAAGAGCTTTGAAGTGTGCATAAACATCTATACATTTTGCGAATTTATTACGGATCGAAGTAAGAATATTTCTTTTAATTTTTTATCAATATTTGTTGTTTTTTGTCTACGATCGGCGTTGTTAATTTCGCTCCGTAAAAAGTGAAATTTAATAAAATATATTCGAACATCAAATTCATTTATTCAAACAAAAAAAAAAAATTACATATTCATACGGTATCTATTGGTCGAATTATGAAAAATGTACATGTAATGACGTTAGATATTGTGATAACTTTTAATATAATATATATTTTTATAAAGTTTGAATTTTTTAAATTAAAGACGCGTGTACAAGACAACGTCTGTCGGGTCCGCTAGTACGTATAATAAAATTGTCACTGATCGAAAACTGTACATGGAAAATATAAATAAAAATCATGATGGGGACCTTTATATGAGCAAGAGAACTAACCAAACAACCAATCGTTTTTCATTTTGTCTGTCTGTATGTCTGTTTGTCTGTATGTTTGTGCACGCTAATCTTAGAAACAGTTTAACCAATTTGTTAGTACGTATTGATAGTATGTAACGATAGTACGAATCGATAGTACGTATCGATAGTACATATTGATATGTACCGATAGTACGTACTATCACGTACACGTACTATCACTTCGGTACGTATTGATGGTACGTATTGATAGTACGTATCGATAGTACATATTGATATGTACCGATAGTACGTACTATCACGTACACGTACTATCACTTCAGTACGTTTGGTGGTACGTATTGATAGTACGTATCGATAGTACGAATCGATAGTACGTATTGATAGTACGTATTGACAGTACGTATTGATAGTACATATTGATAGTACGTATTGATAGTGCACATTGATAGTATGTATTCATGGTACGTATTGATAGTACGTATTGATAGTACGTATTGATAGTACGTATTGATAGTACATATTGATAGTACGTATTGATAGTATGTATCGATAGTACATATTGATAGTACGTACGTATTGATAGTACGTATTGATAGTATGTATTGATAGTACGTATTGATAGTACGTATCGATAGTACATATTGATAGTACGTATTGATAGTATGATGATAGCATTGATGGTACGTTTTGATAGTACGTATTGATTACGTATTGATAGTATATATTGATAGTCCTCCTATATTGTCTTTCCACTCATAAAAAAAATCTGTGATTAAAATAAAAAAATATACATTAATATAAACTAAAAATACTCCAACAACTCCAACTCCAACTCCAACACGCAAAAAATACTTGCCGGTGTTTGATGAAACTTAGAGCGGATACTTGTTATGGAAATCGAAATCTATGCGTACGAGGTCGCAGGCACAGCTAGTATTTTATAATAGTATTTGCTGAATGTTAAAACATGGTACCGTTAAAACAAAACCGTATACAATAGTTTGTCCCCTTTTAAACCCTTTAGCCTCTTTTTACTCAACATTTTCGTATTTATAATATTTTATATAATAAGTGTTACTTACGCTGACTGATAGAATAATATTTTCTCTTGTACAACAGCTTCAAGGGTGTACGTAATACGTACGTGTGTACGTACAACTGTTTCATATTATGGTGATTACAACTTTTTCAACTTTTAGATTTTTTATATTTCAACGGTTGCTCTTTGGAAATAAAGTATAAAGATTTTTTTTTAGATAATAAGTTGATCGACAATGTTTTTTTGTCTTAGAAAATTTTCTATATAAAATTTACCATTTCGCTAAAAATTATGAAAACCCCTTTTTGGGACCAACGTGTAACCCCTGATAAAGTTTTTTGATCAATGAGGACACTTTACGTTTCTTTAATGATACACTATACAGAAATAAAAACTATACAGAAAAAAAAATCAAAACTATGACTACAAATCTAAAATATATAATTCATATTCAAACTAAAATAACATAAGTTAACAAACTTAAACATATACCTTACATAGAATATACTAAATATAGATACTATGAACAATAATAAATACATAAACTAATACATATTAAACATAATATCTGATAAATAATAAATTATAACGCTGTATAAGAAGAAAAATTTTAACTCGTCTTCTCGAGAAGGTAGCATTTTTCAGCTGGGTACGAATTTTTGGAACCTATCCGAGGTCTTAATTTACCGGGCTAATATTATAGTGTTTCACTTCATTAATCACAAAATCATCCGCTTATAATATATTGCCTGGATAAGACAGCGGCCTTCGGGAAGATAAACACAGTTATTACCGAATCTTTCTGGGTATAACAGGACTGCTAAAGATGCGTTTTCGAGGCATTCTATATTACAATCATATTTATGTATTACAATAAACTACACTTATAATTAGTGAACTATAGTTATAATGGCAAAAAATAGTTGTACTATAGATAAATATAGATAAAATAAGTATAACATTATTCTTTCCTGTATCGCGTTATTTTTTACAAAAAGGTAAAATAAATGTATTTATAAACGTTTTTTTAAATAACTAATCGTTTCGGTGTAACTAACGCGCGCACGGCGCAGCAGTGAGTACTGTCGTAGACAAGGGGCGAGTCCACACGGCGCGGCGGCGTGCTTCTTTGTCTTTTATACTTTACCGCCGCGGTTTAGTAAAATAAAACAAATAGTGATGTATAATACCCTAAATATTTTTTTCTGCGATCGTATTAAAAAAAATTTTATTGGTAATGCAATATTATTGAGTTGATTGTAAAATTATAACAACCTTTTTTTACATATATGTTTTATGACTTTATTTATTATTTAATAAAATACAATAATTAGTAGCAGCAGCAGCGAAGTTTGAAAGAATAAACTTTATTAATAAACATGTAATACAAAAATTGTTATAAAATAATAATTAGCGATGGTGATCAACCCTAGTCGAGAGTTACTATTTTTTACTATCTGTCGGAAACCGATACATTAACAAATCGCTACAGAAATACAAACCTATTTTTGCTCCTTTAAACTACCAACATTTTTATTGAGGTGATTGAATAAAAGGTATGCCGTATGACTTTTGTTTCATTTTTATATCTCATATATAAAATAAAACAGTAAAAATCGAGAGAGTGTCTGTACATTAAATATTTTTTCAAAAAACTGATAGGGGGCGAGTAATTCAAATAATCACAGACTCCTTGATTCAACTTGAATTGCAGAATTCAAACAAGACAGAGGTGAATTCTTAGAAACCGTTGATCAACGGGAAGTTAGTTGAAGTTAGCTCGTATATGTATACGTTTTACCATTGTTCATACTCAAAATGTCTACAACTTGTAGTTGTTCCAAGCAACCAAGCGAATCAATATCAGAACGTATAAAACCAGTTATAAAGCCTTGTCTTTAGTGTAAAATTAGACCCTATATAATGAGATTACTAACTGCATTCGGTTTGTAATATGGTTTTAAAAAGTGTCTTCAGTTGGTAACCTCAGGGCCTAAATCTTTCTTATAAACTCTTTAGTGCCTCGCACAGCTTAAAATAACGGACTTAAATATTAGCAATAAAATAAGCATCAACAATTTAAACTGACGTCATTATTGTCAAAAGGTAGGTTTTTCAACAAATGAGAAGCATCAGAAGAGATATCATTTACTTTAAAAAACTGTCATGATAAAAATGCTACTGAGATGAGACTCATTTTTGTTAGTTATGCCGACGGAGAAACGAAACGAATTCGTATTTTACGAAGACTACTTCATAATAACATATAAAAATTTATTACTTAAAATAAATATAAATGTTTATAAGTAAATGTTTAAAATTTAATATAAATGAAGAGTTTGAATTAAATGAAAAAAAAAACATAATATTAATATATGTCGACTAAATAATCCTTAACCTGATTTCGTTATAAAATATTTTTTAATATGCATGCGTAAAAGGTAAATCTTCATCACAGGGAAAAAATATTAGGAAAAGAAAAATTAAAACAAGGTGGAATTGGGTGCAGATTAAAAGTTTGAAGCCAATTTAAAATATATCATAAAAAATTCGAGGCCCAAAAATGTACTTGCGATATAAGTCGGCGAGCGACTTTATAAGTAGGTATTATAACAACTCAAAAGTTATATATACATTACAGTTGTTATATTGTGTTGTTACTGTTTGTGTATTGGTTTATTTGTATTTTTGTAATTCGATACCCATAGATGTGATTGATATAACATTTTAATATAGAAATGTTTTATTGAGCTTAGTTTCAACCCATATTTATTTACGACATTAGTATATATCAGTCTCGTAACCAAATGTATGTCAAAACTAACAGAAATCAGTGGAAACAATTTTGGTTCATTGGAAAAATGATATCGGGCACCCAGGGTAGCGATGAAATAGGACGATCCAAAAATCCAGTCCAGCTAACTAGTCTAGTAAAGCATGTGGAGTTAATGTAATATTATAAATAGATGATGATAAAGAGAGAAATAATAGGAGAAATTATTTAAGTATCATAAATACTATAAATGCTTTTTACCTAAGCAATTTAGATATAACACTAACTAGCATAACTATTACGATGGAAGGCAACTGGTAGTCTAATTTAGTGAGGTTGTTCATAATGGGAAGAATAAGTTTTGAAAGCAAAGGAGTTGTTTAAATTGATTCAAAGACCGGCTACTATTATTAACACTTATTATCACCTAAATCAAAATTAAATCCAATCACTAAGTATGTATTATTATGCACCACTCTCTTTATATCTCACCTCAATCCTACCAGCATATCCTATACCCATTACTTATGTTTTTTATCATACTGTTTTTTTTGTTTTCTTTTTCTTTTGTATATTATGTGGTTGCAATAAAAGTATATTATTATTATAATAATAATATACTTTTGTTTTATAGCCATTTCAAATAGAGACAAAACTAGGAATCCGCTAAAAATTGTTTTAACCAATTACATTCTTTAAATTCATTTTTAGCACACAAAACTTTTAACAAATGCTTAAAATCCGTAAACCGTAACAGTAACTAAACTGCTACAACTTCTAGACAATGAAGAAGCAACAAGTAACATTCATTTAACATCATAATCATCTTAAGTTCCCATCTTGTCTTAAGTCAAGTTGCCTTTTATCTAACATTTTAATTCTATGTAACAACCAAAGTCAGAGCAAAAGCTAGCACTAAGTTTTAATTATAGAGTACCGATAAACTAACGTCAAAATTCTTGTAACAAGTTGCGGCGTAACTTTCTTCGACATGAAATAGAAAATATATTAGCTTAAAAATGATTAAATTTTAAATATTTATTTAATATTTCTTCAACACATTTATTAACTGTACCGTACCCTTGGGCTCAAGTCCACTAACTCTGGGAGACTATCCCTGATGCTCTATCAAGTAAGCTCTACTGAATAAAAAATACAAGTTGGCATCGCATGTGTTTATTTGATTTAGAGTTTAGAAAATGTTAGAAGTATGAAAAAAAAAACAAACACTACACTTATATTACTTTACCTTCCATTTTTATATTAATATTCCCAAAGGCGAAAATATTAACAATTCCTGATTTTTCCTGAAATTCATTTTCTTCTACCCATTTTATACACACTTTTTCTTGTATAAGTAACGTACCTTGATTTAAAATGCAATATGGTCAACAGTTGTTAAAGACAATAATTATAATAATACCGAATTTCAAATCGAATACTGTCAAAAGCACAACTCATTAAGTTCCAAACCACAAGCACACATTTAGCAAAATATATAATATAAAGATACCATAATACGACCATTTGTCAGGATGTCAGAATCTTTATTTTTTCGTCCACAAAAGGGTCGCATAAATTGCCGAGAAGAGCTAAAGCTTGAGAAGCATTGATCCAAGATAAGTAGTTAAATTTCTTTTGACTTGACGACTTATTTAGCCTTTCTTCGTTGAAACGATGAACTTGGAACAACCAAGTTAAGTACAAAAAATACCACTCGAGAACATTCGACTTTTTTTCTTTATAAAGTTTTTAATGACATTAATAAAAACTTTTAAATTACATTTTTAAGTCACTTTATATTTTAAATATTGACACTGAATTATTCAGCTCCTCTCCCTAAATCATATTAATGAATAATAAGTCTCCTGTCATCCTTTAAGACAAATCCATAAATTTTAAGTTTTATTACAATTATAGCAAGAATCAATTTGTACGTTTTTTCGTTAAATTGAGAGAATTTTCTTTGTTAGTGAAATATAAACTTAGTTATGTGAAATATAAACTTAGGCAATAAACCAACACCAGACATAATTTTATAAATATCTTTTCAGTAGTTTTGTTCTACTGTAAATACATCTCAAATTAGTTTCAAATTTTTTTCTTGAAAATAGGAATATTTTTGTGAAGTTAAAAACCATATTTATTGACTCCATCAGAATACTATATTTTGTTATGAATCTACGAGTATAACAAATAAGTATTTGTGATTTCCGATACAAAAATATAAAAAAAAACTTATCGGAGTATCCAATGTACTTTAGGATACTTTATTCGGCATTTTAATAGCTAAATTTCATCAAAATTGGTCCAGAATTGTTAGAGAATTTAAATAAAGTTTTCTACAAATAGTAAATACTACATTCATAGTGCTTATGAAGTTTATTCCTCTCGACTGTGTTATTACTTAATAATGAAATATTATTAATACGCCATTAATATATTTATTTATTTATTTGTCATTTATATATTAATTAATTAATGTCATTTATATTTAAGACAAAGCCTAAGTTGTTAAATATTGTCCATCAAAATATACAAGGCTTAGGTGGCAAGGAATTGGAAGTGGAACTCTTTGTTCAAAAATATGACATAAGTTTATTGTGCATTACAGAGCACTGGTTATCAAAGAATAACAATATTATAAATGTAGAAAATTATAAATTGTCAAGTTCGTTCTGTAGAGAGAAAGCTATTCGCGGTGGCTCACTTATCTTAGCTCGTAACGATGTAGTGTTAAAGTCTCGATCAGATATAGTGGCGCTCTCTGTCGAGCGAATTATTGAACTATCCTGCATTGAGCTCAATGAACATATTATTTTGTGCGTGTACCGACCCCCCTCTAGTGACTTTGATGAATTTGAAAACAAAATGGAGGATATTTTAACTAAGCTTTGTCATAAAAACAAGTCCGTGATTGTTTGCGGTGATTTCAATGTAGATATATTACAAGAAAATTCGTCTAGTGTACGTTTATTAAATTTGTTTAAATCTTTTAACTTACTGAACGTCTTTTTTGAACCTACTCGTATTACTAGTAATTCCGCGACTTGTATTGATAATGTGTTCTGTCGCTGTAACATTTATGAAGAAACAGTAATGACAAATTTAAGTTCAGACCACTGTGGTCTAAAATTTTCTCTATTAATTAATCACGAAAGTGAAAAGCCCCAAAAGTTTACTTGTAGACCAATTACAAAAAACCGGGTCCTAACATTTAAGAATACTGTTCAGCAAAAAGTAGGTAAAGTAGACATGAGCGATGATAATCCAAATAATTTATATAATAACATTTTCGGTTTTTTGTTACAAGAATTTAATAATGTTTTCAAGCCAAAAACTATGACTAAATACCTAAAACTTAAATTTAGTGATTGGGCTACCGTGGGAATATATAAAAGTAGAGATAAGTTATATGATTTATATAGTGAGAGGCAATGGAATCAAGATCCGGTATTCTTGAATAAAGTTAGGATTTTTTCTAAAATATTTAAGACCGTTTGCATACAAGCTAAGTCGATTTACATAAGAAATAAAATCTTAAACTCAGAAAATAAAATAAAGGCAACTTGGGATGTTTTATCTAGTGTTTCGGGGAAAAATAGGGCTGCTAATGGACCTATTAAGTTAAAAATTGATAATATTGAAATAAATTCAAATTCAACTGTGGCGGCTATTTTTGAGACTTTTTTTAACGAAATTCCTTTAACAGTCACGGGTAATTTAAATTCTTCACCACGTGATGCAATCGTCGAATTGACGAATAACGTAAGAGTCAGTAATAAATGTTTTGTTTTTAAACCTGTTACATCATATGAAATTGTTAAAACTTTTAGAAATCTAAATATGAAAAAAACCGGTGATCTTTGGGGTATGTCAGTAAAATTACTAATAAGTATTATAAATGATATTGCTCCACAATTATCCTTAATTTTTAACAAATGTATTGAAACCGGTACTTTCCCAGACTTAATGAAAAATAGTAAAGTAGTTCCTTTGTTCAAAAGTGGCGATAGACTAATTCCCGGAAATTATAGACCTATCTCTATTTTACCCACTTTAAGTAAAATTTTCGAAAAAATTATACTAAACCAAATGTCAGAATTTGTTTATAGCAATGAAATCATGCATAGTGAACAATATGGTTTCACCAAAGGCAAATCAACAACTGATGCGGGTGCCGCGCTTCTTAAGCACATTTACGACGCATGGGAAAAGTCACAGAATGCAATCGGAGTGTTTTGTGATTTATCTAAAGCCTTTGATTGCGTGGACCATCAAACATTACTTTGCAAACTTAATCACTATGGCGTGCGTAATGCTGCGCTTGATCTTATTGCCTCTTACTTGAATCAAAGAGTTCAGACGGTTGATGTAAATAATTGTAAATCGGTTGGATCTCACCTAAAAATGGGTGTTCCACAAGGATCTATTCTAGGCCCTTTCTTATTTTTACTCTATATTAATGATTTGCCCTTTTACGTAAAAGGACTATGTGACATTGTACTTTTTGCTGATGATACCTCACTTATTTTTAAAGTTGATCGTAATAAACCTAATTTTGACAAAGTTAACTGTGCCTGTCACGTGTTCTTCATTGGTTTGAAATTAATAATTTGGTATTAAATACTAAGAAAACTAAATGCATGGAATTTACACTTCCTAATGTAAAAAGTCGGGATTGTAGTTTATTCCTTAACAATGAAGTGTTAGAACTGACTGACTCGACAACTTTCTTAGGTATAACTTTAGATAAAAAGCTCCAGTGGAACCCCCATCTCTCGACACTCGCAAGCAAACTTAGCTCAGCCGTCTTTGCAATTAAAAAAGTAAGACAATTAACAGACGCTAATACGGCTCGACTCGTTTATTTTAGTTATTTTCACAGTATATTGTCTTACGGTATCTTACTATGGGGCAGCGCTGCCGAAATTAATTCTATATTTATTTTACAAAAACGAGCTATACGCGCTATTTGTAACTTAAAAGCTAGAGACTCCCTAAGAGAAGTTTTTAAAGAAATCGGTATTCTTACGGTCGCTTCTCAATACATTTTTAATAACTTACTATATATACGCCAAAATTTAAATGACTATAAAAAAAACAGCGACAGACATACTATCAATACAAGAAATAAAAATAGGCTTGTAACGCCTAAATTTAGACTTCAAAAAGTTAAGAAATCCTTCATGGGCTTGAGTATACGCATATATAATAAGGTTCCACAAGATATCTTAGATCTTCCTTTTCTTGGTTTCAAATCTAAAATTAAAAGTATATTATTAAATAAATCTTACTATAACATTCAAGAGTTTTTGGTTGATCGAAATGTGTGGAACTTGGGTCATTGTATCATAAATCTTGGGTCATAAATCTGTATTGTATTGCGAATAGCTAGTAATCTCCGCAATTTGTTTTTTGTTGTAAATTAATTTTTGCTTTATCGACCTTCTGCATCACACCGATTCCTTAGAAGTCACTACTTGCGGTAGCATCGGGAGTCGGGTTGCCTCCCTCCCTCAAATATGTGCGAAGGGGGTGATGGCTGGCTCTTGTGTTATGCTCGTGAACGGGTGCTGCTTGCGGTGACTGGTTGTGTGGCAGGCCGAAGATTTGTATATATTTATGTATATATATCTATATATATATATATATATATTTACTGTTATTATTTAATTTTCGTTGCCTGAAATCATTGGGCTTCTTTTCCGATTGCGACGGTTCTAGTTGTTCCAAAATTGCATTTAAGTTTATAAAATAAATAAAATTGACTCATTTGCAGGGTTGATGTTATAATTTATAAGTCAAACATTGTTAAATTTTATTTAAAAAGAGCAACTGTTGAGTTTCTGGCCAGCTCTTCTCAGCAGAACAGCATTCCGAGCTGGTGGTAGCTTACTCACAGACTGACTATACTGACCAATTTAATGTAATTGACGATTCAAAAGTGCGTGTAAATGCCTACTTGAATAAAGATATTTTGAATTTGAATTTGAATTTGAATTTACATATAACATTTTGGAGCAACATTTAGTGACCTTTCCTATTGCCAAAATAATTGAGCGCATTATTAACTGCCGCTCTTGGGATAACAAAAGGATGTTGTGTTCAACGACATTCACCATGGTCGATCAGCTGATGATCTCCTCGTATATCTCACACGCTGATGGACAGCGGCCATTAAAAACTTGTCCTTAAGGTAAAACTAAAGTAAAACTTGTTCCTTAAAAAGGTTGCGGAATAAGGTAAGCTTAATCTTGGTCAGTTTAACCGAAAGACCCTTGATATATAGTCTTGTTATTGCAGAAGCTTTCGATTGTGTATAACAAAAGGAGCTTCTTTCGAAGCTAGCTATCTTTGAGTCTACCAGAAGTTTATGCAAATGCTTTCCCCAACATGGCTATTTATACTTATCAATGATACTCTTATATTCGACTTTTCCATTAATGATATGCAGATCAGCTCTTTCGAGAAAAAAAAATTGTGAGTACCTAAAAATACTTATCTCTTAAGAAAGTTTCGAAATAAGGTTTTCCCCTATGTACCACTCTTAGCTGAATTCTTAGAAGATTAGTAGTAGACCAGAGCTAGATCAATTTTAGCTCGACCTATATAAAGCGCAGGTGGCGCATAGATTACGACTAATATTATCTATTGTCCGGAGCACACCAGTATTAGCTTGTACCAATAATTCCTATCATACTGTATTCGATCAGCTGAACTGATTCCTCCATAGACTTCCATTATATTACGCCATCAGCTCGAATACGATTTCATCCATTTGAACATGTGGTATTCTTCTACAATGCGGTTTTCTAGAAAGAAAGTAAGTGGAATAATACATGTAATACCAAAATATGGAATAAACGTTTTTATATTGAAAATTACAACACAATTCCCTCGTTATTCCTCTGGTCTTGCAAAGTAAGTCTTAAAAATCGTAGTTGGTAAAGTGATCACCTACGGTTACCTATCTGTATGCACATTACACCATCTTACATACCTACACATGAAACTCAACATAAAACCTGAATAATACAATATTATTTATTGTTTAACAGAACCTGCGACAAATTTTATACAAATAAAACTGAACAGCGTATCAAATTTTCTTATTTAGTACAAATAATTTTTGTTCCTTAATATTTTTTTTAATGGTTAGAAGAATCCTAAGCATTTCAATTTCCTGGAATACTTCTCCAACAATGTCAAAGAAATATCTTTTGACTTGAACTTTACATTGTTATTGATATTGAAATGGCTTATTAAATTATACTCTGATAAAATAGAATAATAGCACCAAAGAATCAGAATGAGTGAGTTAACTATATATTTACAAAATTGCCTATTAAATGAAATTAAAATAATGTATATTCGATCATTTTATAACTTGTCCAAAATGTAATGCAAAATATACAAAATAAACCTAAGTACTATTTGACAATACGTACATTTCAGAAAAATTCACAGAAAATTTAGAAATTTTAGAGTGACTATTTGACAAATTAGAGTGACGATATACTCAACTGCTACCCGTTAAAACTAGTTGAAACACGTTCGCTTTGCTTTGACCCGGATTAGTGTGTGTGTGTCTGCAGGCACACAAATATTGGGATTTGCCTTTTTCATTCCGTATTTGTAGGGTTTGAGAAGGAATTTAGCAAAAATACACGATAAAAGGAAAGGTTTGGATACTCGATATTTAGCAATAAAAAAGTTTTCTTATTATTGCCCTCTATTTGAAATGAATACCACGAAATATGTTTTCTGATTATTAACAATCATTTTTAAATTTCTATATAATAATATAATTGATAATATTTATAATTACAAATAAAGCTATGCGATTTGTTAACAATTTTACAAATATAATTTACAAGGTAAATTTAATTATTTTCAGGTAATATTCCAAGATATATGTAATTATCAGTCTCCAAAATTTGTCGCTAAATATTTCTTATTACTTTTCATATTCCTGGGGATTTTTTTGGCTTCTGTGTATCATTATTAATTTAAAAATCTATGGCATAAATTTAATCAGTCATCATTATCATCATT
Organism: Napeogenes sylphis; assembly: GCA_959347405.1. Classification (NCBI taxonomy): domain Eukaryota; kingdom Metazoa; phylum Arthropoda; class Insecta; order Lepidoptera; family Nymphalidae; genus Napeogenes; species Napeogenes sylphis. Next base: position 31,794,963 of record OY365780.1, on the reverse strand, counting down.
ATCCATAACAAATCATCCTTAATATACAAAAGTATACACATAAATCAATAACGTGTTTACGAGAACGTTTATGGATCTTGTGTAAACTGCGCCTACTCAATTTATAAGACAAAATTAAATACTTTATTACGTGATGTTATTCTATATCGCCGTTGGCTTAGAGAAGCATTAATAAAATCTTCAAAACAATGTCCCAGGACGATTTGCCCCGAGATAAAAAGTTGTGACAACAAAATTAATCCGAAAATATAAAAGTCCAACAAAGCAGGTTATATTAACTTTACTTAGGATGCGTCCACATGATAAAGTAAACAAAATAATATTAAAACAACATGTAAACCTTAAAACTTCAGGGTTACAAGATTAAATTGAAAACAAAGATTCTGATAATATCTTTGTAAATTATTTCAAAATATATTAAAGAATTTATAAGATAATATTCTGAAATATTACACTTGTACTTTTCTATGTTTTAATAAAATATACTATAACGTTCTTCTAAGATATTAGGTTCCAGCGCTGTTTTTCTTCATTGACAGACCCGACCAAATATAATAATCTTTCATGGTCGATGCCATCAAATAGCCATAGGTCACCTCTATCTATCGATTGTTATACATAACACTTAAGTTTAAATAAGAAATAACGAATCTCTCTAGAATCATCACTAACATATCCAAATATATATAATAATATTTAATATATAAAATAAATATATAATCATATTCAATTGACAGCAAAAATTTTATGTTTTTGTATTTATTTTATTAATAGTGAATAAAACTATACATTTTTTCCTTCTTGTTTTAGTTTATATTACCATCCAGCGGTCAAGGGAAAATAGGTATGTATAGACATCTTTCCCCTTAACTGCTTGATTATATGTAGTATATCTTTTTATGTCTTTTACTTAGTGAATGGTTGGAAGCACGCCCTTACGTTTATTTTCTGTATGACCGGTCAAGAAATGTGTGCGGTAATGAACAAAGAAACTTTTTCACAAAAACTACTGTATAAACTGTATGAGAGTGTGTTATATTCACGGTCTCTATAACTTTCGTCCCTAAAAATAGTACTCGTCTAAAAAACTATGTTACAGAAAATTTCAAACAACCTTAAATTCCATCAATACAAGATGTAGCAAACTTTTCACTTATAGGTAAACTGATACTAAAACTTGAAAAACTAATAATTTGTAGAATATTTTTAGAATACTCATAAAGCTAAATTCTAAAAGAATAATGTTGAACAGATCATAAAATTTACAGCAAAGTAATGATTTTTATGAAAATCTAAGAAAAATAGATTTAAAGTGTGGTCTCAGACGCCATCTGCGGTTCATTTAAACGTTATAAGATTTTCCAATCACTCTTTTATTAATCAACAATTGTGTGTCAAGACGCGTCTACCAAAAGTAAATTCCTTAAATTGGAGAATCTTTTATTGGAGCTGTGTGAATCAATAACAACACGTCTGACAGAAAATCTCTTTTGATCTCAGTTGGAAACTGTTTTTTTCTTGCCAGAATACGGGTGGGAAAGTTACGACAAAATTACATCGTAATCAAAAATGATTGCTGAGAAAAGATAAAAAATACTTTGATTGAGGCATAAAAATGTTATAAACAGACAGACCGTAAAGTTCAGTGATATACATACTAGATTAGGGAGGGCTAAATTTATTGAAGATCTTTTTTATTGGCGTACCTTCGCTTACGTTACGCGACATATTTTGTAAGTGTAGTGGAAACTACGAAAGTTTGAAAATTCTTTTCATAAGATTTTTGTAAAATAAAATTAATTAATATTTTAATACTTAAGTAAAAAGTGAACACGAGGAAAGGAATTATACACAAAGGACATGAAATACTCTCGTGATATTAAAAAACTTATAAGTGAGTTTTCGGTATTTTTTATTACATAACGGTCAAATTACTATAACTTTGATCCAGCTTCGCAGCCACTCCCCTGGGTAAAGAGATCAAAATGATACTTATTTCTGTACTTTTCATGAATTTAAGGAATTCCATACACTAACTTTTTTAGATTCAATTCCAAGGAGAACAGCTGTCAAACGGTAATTCATAAACCTTTTATTTTGCCTTATGCTTTAAAATGAACATATATTTTTTAAGTTCCGATATTACACCGAAACATTTCTAAAATTCATAATCTTTATATTGGCACACGTGTACATATGGTAAGTATATGTATCATATTGTATATATAAAAATAAATATGAACAATTAATATAAAATATATTTTATTTCTTTGTTGTGATCTTATTTTACTCAGATTTTATAATCAGTATAAAATGGGAATTTATATTTGTTTCAAATAACATAAATTTGAATCGAATCTGGTAATTTGGAGGGACTGGATTTTTCCTGCTCCTGTTAAATTACAGTTTATGTAAGGGATTGTAATAAATGGGAAAATTTTGGCTTTTTATTTAATATATAAATTGAATAAAGTCTCATTTTTATTGATATTAAAAGTAATCTGTGTTTATGGTTCACTGTACGTGTTAACGACATTTATTACACAGCTTTTCAAGTTAACAAAGATAGATAGATCACACCTCGCTTTATGATGGAATAAATCACCAAGATATGAACTTGATAACCTACTAGCCTAACAGAATAGACGTTCAACATTTGAGTCATTATCATTATTTCAATTATCATTATCATATTATCATATCATCATAGTCTTATGGTAATTCAGTCAAAACTATATGTTATTCATAAAATATATATTGTATCATCAACTTATTTTATTATAAAGTACCTACTACATAAATAATAAATAATAATTAATAAAATGTAATTAAATTTAATTAATTTTTGTCCATTTATTTTAATTATTATTAAAAAAACACGAAACAGCACCAATATATTAATAAATATAAAATTATAAACCTGCTCATTAAAATATTAAATGTTTGTCACGGAATATTTACCATTTATTTCTCTGTTATTTATATTCTTATCTATATTTGATCCTTTTTACATGTTTACGAAGTTTACAAATATATAGGAAATATCTAAGAAAAGTATTATAGTAAATACTTCTAATTTTACCAATAAAAATGTTGTTTCATATTTTTTTAACCAACTTCTTCAAAAAGGAGGAGGTTCTCAATTTTTTTTTTTTATGTATGTTTGTACACCGATTTCTCCGAGGTTTCTGAACCGATTTACGTTATTATTTTTTTGTTTGATGCAGAATAGTTTCGAATTGGTCCCATAAAAATTTGATTCAGGTAGGCCCATTAGTTTTTATTTTATGAGCATTTTAATCCAAGTTTTGAACTAACTCCTCCGGAAGGAAATCAAAACGTGCTGTTTGACGTAATGACATCTGTTGTTTTGTATATGTGAAGTCTTTAATAGTCTCACAAGAACGTGAAATTGTGTTTCAAAGAGATTTTTTATTGAGAAGACTGTGAAGATTAAGACTATTTATTGAGATCTATATTTTTTAAGGCGCTCAGCACCTTTTGTAGGTGTTGGCACCGACTTCAAACCTTTTAGTAAATAGGACATATAAATAATAGGTAGTATATAATAAATATTAAATCTTCATTATTTATTACTTTTAAGTTTTAAAGTCGGTTTTTTTTAACGTAGTCATTTTTATTATTATTAAAAAATATATAGAATAAACTTCATGATTATTAAGGAAAATAGCTACCAACTACTAAATATAAAGTAGAGATATCGTAGAGAACATGAATTACAATAAATATTAATAAGCATATCATCAGAATAATAATTTTATAAATAATATTTTACATAAGAGATTTCATTAAAGAGAATACGCAAAATAATAATGAGCAATATTTATATTTTGGCACGAAATCTAATTCGCGTAACACTTCATCATTCCAAGCATACTCAAGTTTATTCATTAAAATAAAAGTTATATTATTGTTACGAAGTTATTCCTTAAACCTTTAAAAACAAAACCAATCAAGTACGGTCGGTAAGTTCCTAGTTTAATTAATATGTTATTTTTTGGTTAATAATTTGTTTTAAAAATAGAAAATTATTATTTTTTGTTACTATTCCGAGTCACAAGGTATAAAACTTGCTAACGTATAATGATATGCCCAATAAAAGTAGCCATAAAGACCCTACCAATTATAGACTAATCTCAATCATCTCACTATGCAGGATTATGGAGCGCTTATTGAACTCGCGCTTTTTGGCGTACCTTCGAAGAGAATGATCTCCTTAGTAACTGATAGTAAGGGTTTTGCCGATATAGGTCCACTGGGAACACATGTGGACACACGTACACATGGTTCTAAGCAAATTCAACGTCACCAAAATACAGATGTGCCTCTTGCCTCGTGCCTCAAACAAACGGAGCTGATTCACTTTGATTTGACTTTTCAAAGTAGATTATTAGAATCCACTGACCATGTTCAGGTTTCAAAAATTTCTCTCTTACGGAAAGAGATTTCTTCTAACCTCAACTTTAGACAGGTTACCGAATCCAAAGCTATAGAACAAATTAGTTGGCTATATTGCAAAAATCCGATAGTTTCTTGCACCGGCATCAGATCTTTCTTTATAATTCAGTTAAAGTTCTAAACTACCTACAATTATTAACATTGAACTTTTAAAATGGGCGTGTAATAGTGTATTACACACCTAAGGAGGAAAAATAAGAAATGTCTCTGATCTGAGGCTTTCTTATTTTACTTCCTGAGGTGTGTATGCTATTTTTCGATGAATGAAAATGAAAGCGGCAACTTCGTTTTGCGCAGCGGGACGAAAGTTGTCACTTTTCGCCCAGCGCGGCGGGCAGAAAAATAAAATATATATGACGTATCAAGAGTGATGTATGTGACACCACACGTAGCAATGGCCGGATCTTTGTGTGTTTTGTTTAATGCGTAAAAAGTTGCACAAAATTATTTTATATGTTTGAATGTACTCATTAACTCATATTGTGTTTAATATCATATTTTATTAAATATGGAAGTTAACTCTTTTACAAAGTTCATTGCACGTTCTTACGAAGCCAAGGTTTATTCTCCATTGTATGAAGGAATAATAGACGTCAACATTGCTGTTAGATGATATTCAGTTATTTGTTCAGTGTAAAATAGATTTGACATAAACCCTCTTTATCAAAAGTAGGGTAAGCAAGAGACAGACAGCCATTTTTAAGACTAAAGAAAACAGATAAATAGGAAGGAGATAAACAATTATATAGTAAGTTTAATAGTTGATTGAGTTCAACTATAACTTTCCTTACTAACTCTTTTGTTTAAAATGATATATGCATATTAAACAAGGGATCAAAATCGCATCGGGATGAAAAAATTATTAAGAGTAATACTTGAACTCCTATTTCTTCGCTTGCATCCATTCTCGCCTAAACTTTACAAAACATCTCATCAAAACATCAACAAAAGCATACGAAATCTTTAATATTCTTTATAAAACGCTATGTCCTGTAGAAAAAAGATTTTGTGCATTGAATCAGATGGATTTATTATTTTCAATGCTACTATAGGTTAACTAAAATGTTTCTGTCCTTCATTTAATATATATTTATTGAATTTTATTTGTTTCCATGAAATAAAATTAATGTATTTTTAAAAAATCTTTAAACATGTATAGCCGCCATCTTAAGGTTATCTAAATTTTAAAGACGAATTCCGATAAAGACAAAAAAAAACATCTTCTGTCTATGTGTGTAACAAGAGAACTGTCAAGAAGAGATTCTTTATCTGAAGAATGCAAATCAAATAAAAATTAATTAATAATTAATTAAAAGCATTAACTCAAAATTGCACTTAATTAACCAAACATAATTCTTAAACATTTAATTTGGAATCTGAGAACAAAGTTCTATTTATTTTTATCAGAAAAACGTTTAAGGACTTAAATGGAATATTTTTTATTCTGATTTTATAATAATTATAAAAAGGGAATTTAGATTTGTTTCAAATTACATAAATTTACCTGGAATCTGGTAATTTCGAGAGACCGAATGTTTTCCTGCTTTTTCCTGCTACTTTTAAATTTCAGTTTATGTAAGGGATTACAATGAATGAAATAACATTAGCTTTTAGTAAATATATATAATGAATAAAGTCTCTATTCTATTGATATTAAAGTAATCTGTGTTTATGGTTCACTGTACATGTTAACGGCATTTATAACACAGCTTTACAAAATGACAAAGATAGATAAAATAAACCCCGAATTATGATAGAATAAAATATCCCCAGAATATGGTAGCCTGTAGATAAGCCTAATAGAATGTAGGATGGACGCATCAATAGTGATGACAATTATCAACTATCAATTGGTGTCATGGTAATTTAGTAGTAACTGTAATGCTAACAATTTTCTACGAGAATTGACTCTTAGACATTATTTTTCAAATTTTATTTAAACTAGATGTGCCTGCGACTTCGTAGATTTCGATTTCGTTAAAACGTACCGTTTGTACATACCAATGCTTATACTTTAACGCTATAAAGTTTCATCAGACTCCGTCAAGTAGTTTTTGCGTGTATTTCTAGTTTATATTCATATCTTTGTGTAATTTTTATTCACAGACATTTTTTCATTGTTATTATTCCCTGAGCTGGGGACCACTATTCCAGTTTTGAAAAAATGTCTTACCGCAATGGTACGAAAATATGAGATTATTATTAACTTCTTTATTTGTGGACCGATTTATATAAAAAACACTACATGCAAAGTGAAGCCCATTATACCTAATATATTCCCGAAAACTGTATTTAAACCAGTTAATCCGTTTCTGAGATTAGCGTACACAAACATAGAGACGAAATGAAAAGCATTATTTTGGGTTATCTTGTTATATAAAGGTTTTTTTTAATGTACAGAGACTACTTCTCTAGAGATTTGTTACATTTATAAAAGAAGATTTGCATGGTATCTATTGACATAATATTGATTGACGTGATTGACATAAAATGACATAACTTTTTTCTAAACAGATTTTAATTAAACAAACACTAAATGTTAAGTGAAGAAAATTACAATATATTCCTGAATAGTGTGCACAAACATACAGACATACAGACATAAAGATATACAGACAAACAGACAAAATTATAAAACATTGTTTTGGGTTCTCTTGCTCTTATAAAGGCCCCTCATTGTGCTATTTTTTAAATATTTTCCATGTACAGAAATCGATAAGTGACAATTTTATTATATGTATAGATAATCTTTTTATTTTATTATTATAGAAAATAGTTAAAAGGGTTAGATAAAATATTGATCCATTCAATTTAAAAAACACGAAACTCTATCGGATTAATATGAGCTAACCTGATAAAAGATTTAAAACGTAAATGGTCATTAAAATAAGAATTAAGTGTTTACGGTATGTTAGCTAATGATTTTAAAATATTTTTTAGTCGGTGCAAGCGCCACGATTTTTAAATACATTGTAAACATTCTCTAAAAAATATAAATTACAATAAATAAAACACAGTCCTTGATTTTTTTTTCTAATAAGATTTATTTATTATTAAAGAAAATTAGTACTATTATGGAGATAAGTGTATCATGATGGTACAAATTCTAATTCGCGAAACAAATTATTATCCAATGTAAGATTTTTTGAATATACTACTGAATAAGTAATTTTATTAATTACTTCAACACAAGAATTCTGAACTAGTTTTGTTACTGTAAATGGTACAAAACTAGCTCAGAATATTGTTTCTTTTTTTTACTAAAGATGAATAGACAGCAGCCACTTTGAACAACAACTATTTTTCTTTTTATGTGAACTATTTTTTCTTTTTATGTATATATTTTTTTCCCGTTTTTGTATTTTTACATTTACCGATAATTACTTATATTTTGATTAAAGAGAGGTGATAGTTTTTGTATAACTTGTTAATATAACTTTTATAACTGTCTACAATGTATAACACCCTTTTATCCTTACGTATAAGTTTGACGCATAAAATATTATGTAAAACATAATAGCTTTAGCTTGCAGTATCGTTCAATGAGTACAAAGTTATTTTTATTATGTGAAACAGCAATGGTTCATAGTTATATTTCTATAAAATATTGTTTGGACATATTATCAAATATATTGCATAAATATGAGCTCGTTAGGTCAAGATCACAGAAGTTATACAATCAACAATCAATTCAACAATTATTGATGAGGATTCCGTTTTTACAGAACACTTAATTTAACGAAGGTGGTATATATATCGATCCTAGAAATGGAATAAAATAAACATTTGAAACATTTGGTTCGAATAAAATAATAAATTTAAGATTAAATTAATAAAATATAGTGAATCAAAGTTTTTAGTTTAGTTAGTTAACGTTTTCTATAAATCGATAATAATTTAAATAAGACTAATATAATATACTTTTATAGCAAATAGACAGATCTAAAGTACTTAACTTTTTTTTAATGGTCAAATGTGCAAATACATGATAAAGCTCTAACGCCTTTAGATAGCTTATTGGCGTAAGATGTAATAATATCGCTAAGATGTTTGCAGCAGCCCATTGTGTTAAGATTAATTCAGTAGTTTATGATCGAAATATTCTACGCACGGTGTAAGCCAGTATGTGGTCCAGACTATATTAAACCAAGTGTGTAATATGCAATACTGTATTTGTATTACATTGGTTATAAGTTTATTTATATAACTTGTATCTATATCAATATTCAAAGAAAATTTGTAATCATCAAACACTGAAACGACTGAATCGATTTTAATAATTCTTATCACTTATAGGAGTTTTAAATAAAAATTGTAAGCACAATACAGAGTGCCGCCGCATTCAAAAGACACTAAAATATAAATTACGATGTGAAGTATCATTTTTTAATATATCGCAGTAAGTATTAATTCATATGTTGTCTATTAAAATGTTTTTGTAAATATAATGACATATGACGCGACGACGATGATGTATGAGACACCAAACATAACGCCGGTTGGATCTTTGTTTGTTTGGTTTTAATACGTGAAATATTGTTCAATATTGATAAAGGAGACGGGGATTTCTGGGCCTAGTTGTAAAAGGATGAGATATGGTTTAAAAAAACATTTTTTTTTCTATATCAAACTCCAAAAAATAAGCTCTAACCGCAATCTAAAAAAAGAGAAATATAAATAAGTTTAGCTGCACAATAAAAATAAATAAATGAATGATGAAATGAAAATAAATTATCCATTTATGTTTAATTAGTCACCGTCAGAAGCATCCATCAATTTATGGCCAATTTGTAAACCACGTTTCTCGACTCGTGGTGGCTTGGAGGTTAAGAATGCGACCTGGTACCATTGAGAATTTTAAAACTTTCTCAAATAGCCACATCGCAGTGAGCTAGCTTGGTGCTCAATTCTCGTTCCCTCTCCGTATCAGAAGAGACCCTTACCCAGCAGTGGGCCAATGGTACAACTCCTCACTTTTATAAAAATATCAGTTGATCGTATGACGGTTACGCTACGTAGTAACATTTCCTCCCTTTTACTGAGTGTCTTGTATCTCTGTTCTCAGATTACCAAAATCCGCAAAATTTAGTATAATATTATATTAAGTATTAATTGACATAACTTTCATCTTATTACAGTCAGTCCCAAGAATATATGAAAGGATATCCGTTTCCTTTATTTTATGTATTTCACGGCTTGTACTAAATTGTAATGTATTTACTGTAATAGTTTTAAACATAGAAGTTATCTTTATTAGTTACGAACAACGTTATGCATATATCTTCCTTTATGTTGTTTGAAAAATACGTCAGAAACGCTAATGTTACAAAGTTTTACACATTGTTAGAAAGCTACAGATTATCCTCCATTGTTTGAAATAATAATAGACGCCTACCTTGCTCTTAGATGATACTGAATTGTTTGTTCTGTATAAGTTAGACTATACATAAGCGCTCTTAGTAATTTGCAGGATAGGTGAGAGACTAATAGCTATTTCGAAAAACTAATCTCAGTTAACATGTAGATAGATCTGTTATAATGGCAATGGGTTGTATATTGTACGTTTTCCTCCATAAATTTTATAGGAATAATTTAAATTTTAGAAGTTTGTATCGTTGAATTTTATCTTGATTTTCTAGTTAAAATATACATGTTTGTCTTTTCAAGTTTTGTTACTCTAACTACTATAACTTTACTCTCAAACCAACAGTTTTGTTGAAAATTATAAATGCAAATTAAAATATGCATCGGAATGGAATAGAAATTCTTAGTGTTATTTTAATTTTTTATTCCTTGCTTGCCTCAATTCTTGCTTTAACTTTGTAAAATATTACAAAAGTAAAAAACTTTAAAAGTTTACAAAACATCACGTTCAGTAAAAAAGGTATAATCTTATGTCGAATTAATCAGTAGGATTTATTTTTTTCTGAAACTGAAACGAGTCTATATTTCGTTTAAAAAACATGCAATGACATATAATTATTGTTTTTATAAAAAGTTGAACGATGGAACGGATAGATAATGAATTCCATTCCATAATTTTGTGTATATCTATAAAAAAAAAAACATCTGTCAAGACAAGACCCTTTATCTCAAAAACGCGTACAGGTTCAGAATTAAAATTGTATTAAATATTTAGGTTATGATCCCATGAAATTTTTAACCAAAGCTCTCATATTAAACTACCTAGCTTGTTTGGAACCCTCAGTATTTTAAAATCGCACTTTTGTTTCAAATTTACCTCAAGAAAAATTCTTGACAAACAATAGTTCTTATGCCTTTGATTTGGATTATGCTACCTTCATAACTAATTACAATTCCTTTTTATTAAAAACACGTCTCATTAAGTCTTAAAAACATTTACAACTTAAATGGAATCTTTTTATTTAGATCCTATAATTAGTATAAAAAATGAATTGAGATTTGTTTCACAATAGATAAATTTATCTCGAATCTTTCCAGATTGACAAATCGAGAAATTGACAAATCTAGAGGGGCCGGATATTTTTTCCTACTTATTTTTAATTTCAGTTCATGTAACAGATTGTAATAAATGAAATAATATTTGTAATAAATGAAATAATATTAGCTTTTTGCTTAATATATATTAGATCCTTACAAATGAAATTAGCGTTTTATAAATTGTATGGTAGGAACAAAATGTGGAATATTTTTAAATATAATGTATTTAATTAATCAAAGTATAAACCATTGCTTTCTATGCATTTTTGAAACCTTATAGGTAGTTCATTGATCCCTTTACTAAAAATACCAATCGGACGGAAATCAATAAAATGTTTGAAGACGATTGGGACTGCCCCATCGGAGTTGAATGTTTTCCCTTGCAAGAAGTTATCCAAATTTCAAAACAAAAAATAATCTGTTTGAGCAAGGTTCGGGGAGTTCGGATTAAAGCTCTTCTAATTTGATAGCTATCTGTTGTGCAGTGTGTAGTCTAGCGTTGTCGTGAAGCAATAGTGGTGTAGAGCGATTGACCAGTCTAGATTGTTTAAAAGCTAACTTTTCCATTATGATTTGCAATTGCTGACAATAGACTTCTGCCGTAATAATCTGGTCAGATTTGAGAAAACTCAATACCGGTAATAGTCCACCAAACGCTTACAAGTAATTTTTTCGGTCAATTTTTGCTTGGGGCAGGCTTCGGCTGACTGACCAGGACGACTACGATAAGCACTTCCGATTATCGTAGAGAATCCAATTTTCATCACAGGTAATAATTCGATTTAAAACTCCTTTATTATTGTACCGGTTTAGTATTGTAACGCAGCAGTCGACAGTACATTAATGTGATTGCCCGTTTGCTTCAGTCAATTCATGAGGTATCTACCTTTGAAGCCTTTTAATTTTCCCAATTTGCTTCAAGTGGATTAAAACAATTTTTTACTAACACCGCACCCTGTAGATAACTCGGACATGATTTGCGATGGATTCGCTTCCACAATAGCCTTCAATTCTTCATTATCAACTTGGGTGTCCGACCGTCCACGGGGCTTGTTTTACAGGTCAAAATTTTCAGAACCAAAAAGTTGAAACCAAAAAAGAACTGTGTTTTCTTTTGAAACACGACCGTCATACACATCATTAACCCTTCAAGTCGTTTCCGCAGCTCTGTTTTTCCGCAGTGGAACACGTATTCGTACATAATGCGATATTTTAAGTTTTACATTTTGTACACTGAGTAATACAAACAGAAAAAATCTAAGAAAAAACAAATGAACGACGGTCAAGGAAACAAAAATACATGTTTGAATAGCTGTAAAAATTTTAATTTCGTATTCCTTACTAAAGAGGAGATATTTGTGATTAAAGTGACCAGTACGAAAATCGCCACCTTAAATTAACTGTTATTTTGTGAGAAAAGTTACAGTCCTATATACAACATGTACACAAATCTTATCCTAATTTTTAAATTTGTAACTTACATTTTGGAGTAAAAAGTATATATAAAATATATGTAATTAGTTAATAATTTCAATAACAAAAGAAAGATTCACAGATTTTTATCTTCTAACCTAATAAATATAATTTGTCCCTAACCTATCTATGTGTTATCGGTAGTTAGTTTTCAAAATGACCGGTAATCTCTTGCTAATCCTGCTATTTACAGAGAGCGTTTATATAGAATCTAATTAACACTGTATAATCAATTCAGTATCATCTACGAGCAATGTAGGTGTCTATTATTATTTTATACAATAAAGGATAATCGGTAGCTTTATAACAAAGTAACGAACTTTGTAACATTCATGTTTCTTAAATAGAGTAAGATTTTCGAACAATATAAAGGAAGATATACGTATGACTTCGTTATAGTGTTAAAACAGAACAAAATTATAAGCTCCATAAACAGAAAATAAATAAAACAATTTTGTACAACTTATCAGACATTAAACCAAACAAACCAAGATCCAGCCGGCGTTGTTTGGTGTCTCATACATCATCGCCGAGGCGTCATAAATCATTATTCATTATGTTTACAAGAACATTTTAATAGCCAACATATAAACTAACTTTTAATGCAATATATTAAAAATCTATGTACTTTAAACATAGCTAATTAACATTGATTTGTATTTTTATTTGAACCAGATGTTTCGACGTTGTATTTGATTTATTCCTTTTCTTAGTAAGATGGACTATCGGAGTTTTTTAAACGTTACACGTCTCTATGAAAATAGAAATCTTCATGGAGTATTAATTGTTGAATTTATTGGTGGTTGTATAACATTCGTGTCTCTTGATTCAATGAGGCTATATCTACATAATATATTTAATACTATTCCTAAATAATGGTTTATACAAACATTCAATACATGTAACCAGGAAATTAGTAAATTATATATACCCTATATATCTAAAATGACTCACATGTTTGTATAAATGTGGTCATAGGGCCGAATTTGTAGACCTATAAGGCTATGTTCAAATTAATAATAATACATTGGAATTAATTGTGGTAATATTTCATGCATCACTCAGACGTTTAGGAGAAGAATGAAGGGCGTATATATACCCTATATATCTAAAATGACTCACATGTTTGTATAAATGTGGTCATAGGGCCGAATTTGTAGACCTATAAGGCTATGTTCAAATTAATAATAATACATTGGAATTAATTGTGGTAATATTTCATGCATCACTCAGACGTTTAGGAGAAGAATGAAGGGCGTTCTATTCTATAAAATATATTGTACACAGTCCTAATATTTATGTTAACAAGTTATACAAGAAATATACAATCTCTCTTTATTCAAATTGAAAGTCATTAAAAGTATATTTAACTATTATTATAATTAATTATAGTTCATTGTCTATTTGTGGTGAAAAATTATTTCCTTTTACTAATATTGAAACTTATCGACGAAGGTTTTCAACATAATAAATAATGTCCACAACTTAGTGTCTCAAAACACCTAATTCTTGTAACGGTGTTTGTAATCTTAATTAAATCTTTTATCTTTTTAAACGCTTCTCTAAACGCAAAATGGGCGTTTATTTATTGATATAATTTGTATCTTACCGTTTTATTATTGTTCATTCTAAGGACATTATAAATTATAATTTCTATAGCTAGATAGCCAGAATCCATTTTAAGCGCAAATGGATTTGCGAATCCAATAGTGCTGTAGCTCATGATAATATTATTTTGCATTAATATCATCTTAACCCACTTTATAAAGGTGGAGTCTCTTATCGTTGCAGGATAGTATACTTTATATGTGTTTTTATCTGCAATTTAGTGTGCGTTTATTAATTTAGTTTACATTTTTCAAATATTTATTATATTAAACAAGTATTTATTATTATTAAATATTTTCAATAGTACAGTCTATTTTTGAAGAATTAATATTGTTTTAACAATTTAATATTTAATTAAATTGAGTTGAGTTAGTTTATTACATGCGTGGTAAAACAAAAATTATAAATTATGTTTGATATTTTGTTATCAATCAATTTTATTATTTATTGAAACACATATCGATACATATTATATATACTACAAAATGTTGATAGAAGTTTAATAGTATTTTTGCTGAAAAACGATGTCCATCGATATTTTGAATTAACAATTTGGTAAACTGTCATAGTTTTCGTAACGTCAAAACTTGTACCTCAATCCGTTAGTTAAAACGCCGTTTGCCGCAGAGATAAGACATTGGAAACAAATAACAAAGAAATAAATGGTAAATATTTCGTAAAAAAATAACTACTCTTGTTTGAAAATACTTATATTATTATACTTATATTCTATTAAATAAATTAATTATTGAAACTTGCCACTACTCGTACTACTACGATCGTTCATTCTACCAGACTTATACACATGAAAGACTATATGATATGAAGCTGTCATATCCTGGTGATATTACACTCCATCGTAAAGCGTGATAGGATTTTATCTATCATTATTAGCTTTAAAAGCTGTGTTATAAATTTCGTTAAAACGTACAGTGACCCATAAACAGATTACTATTAATTTTACTAGAAAAAACGACTTTATTTAATATATATAGGTATATAGATACACATATATATAATAAATATATATATGTATATATATATATATATATATATATATATATATATATATATATATATATATATATATATATATATATACTATATAAACATATATATATATATATATACTTTTTTCTACAAAATTTAAGTTGGAGATATAAAAATTAGGATAAGATTTATATACAGGTTTTTAATAGGACTCTAACTTTTCTCACAAAGAAACAGTTTTGTTTAAAATTATGTAAGCTTATTAATTGGATATGGAGGATATATTTATATACATATTTATATTTATATACATAAATATACGATTCAGGACGTAAAGTTAAATTAAAGAAAACATAGTTATAAACAATATCTGATATTTTTGTCCTTTGCCTGAATCAATTCTCGCTTAAATTATACAAAATAACCTATAAGCTTACAAAATCTTCAGAAAGCTTTGTAAACCGCTAAGTCCGGTAGAAAAGAGATTTTGTGGATTGAATCAGATGGATTTATTAGTTTCAATGCTATTATGAGTTAACTGAAACGAGTCCGTCATTCATTTAATATACATATATATATATATATATATATATATATATTTGAAAATATCTTTAAACATGTATAGCCATGTTAAGCTTATTTAAATTTATATAAATAAAGAATGAAAAATAAACCGATACGGGCAGGGATTCGAACCCGCGACTACTGGGAAAACCGTCCCGTCGCTCTACCAACTGAGCTACCGTATCGCTGTCCGTCTCGGTGAATTAAGCATTCTATATGTAATCGTCTTTATCGGGACGGTGGTGACATCTATTAGGTTTCTTTCGAAATCCTAACCAATGTTTCTAACTTTGCAGAATTGCAAAGTTAGAAACATTCCCAACGGTTTTCCAAAATTCCCAAATTTTATTTATTCTTGCATGGAATATTCATTCTGTAGTTCGCTTAAAGTTGTAAAAGGGTCGCTTATTCTTCGATATATTTTTTCGTTAAAAAACATTTGTCAAGACAAAAAAAAAATCTAATATTTTGACAAGGGCTCCATGATGTCATGGGCCGTTAAACGTTATTTTTTTAAATAACGTTATACGTAAACTCCCATAGTGAATGATATACATACATTTGTATCCCCTTGAAATGTTTTTTCTTATTAAACTTCTTGAAGAGTATTTCCAAACATAATTCTTTTACCTCTGATTTCGATTTTGTTATTCATGTTATCAAAATTTCATGATTGTTAAGCTTCGATCTGTAACCATCTTGTATAATATTTAAAGAAATACTTTAGTAATATTCTAAGATTATATATTCTTATATCTATATATGGTAATTGGTGTGGAAATAATATCACGTAATTAAAAATAAGTTCTAATTTTGTTATTTAAAAATACTGTTCAGAAATTACAAGGGATCTTTATTTATCAGATTTTATAATCAGTATAAAATGGTTTTGATTTGTTTCAATAACATAAATGTATCTAAAATCTGGTAATTTAAAGGAACCAGATATTTTTTCCTGCTTCTTTGAAGTTTCAGTTTATTCAAGGGATTGTAATAAACGAATAAGCTTCTTATTTAATATATAAATTGTACCGATTCTCAATCTTTTATAATATTAAAAGTAATTAATTTTTAAGGTCCACAGTTAACGACACATGTTAACGACAATATGTAAAAAAAAAAAAAAAAAAAATGTTTAAATACTAAAGAAAACAAATACACATGTAAGTATGAATTATTTCTGATATTTTTAGAGTTTACATACACCATTTACTCCGATTGTTTCTAAATGCATGGTAAATAATTACATTAAATATTTCCTGGTATAGCAATATTTGTATAAATAAAACTTGTGTATTTGCATAAATAAAACTTGTGTATTGTAAAAGTGTGTATAAAAATACTTGATTATTAAATATGAAATTTAAAATATATTAATAAGCAAAATTTATTATTATAAGTGCGAAACTCTTCACTATAACAAGTTTACTCACTCTTGTTCATTCGTATAAAATATATATATTTTTAGTACAAAGGTATTTTTAATACTTTCAAGAGAATAAACATTCAAGAGGGAGCAGTCATTACGTAGTTTAATGAAAATATATATTTTTTGAACACATCTTTTATATTATAGAAAATATCGTGTTTGAAAATATGTATAAACATGTAACCATGCTAAGGTTATTTAAACTTGAAATAAATATGCCATAGTTTTAAAAATAAATCCGATAAAGCCAAAGCATTGTTTTGCTAGAGGTTGCGGGTTCAAAGCACTGCAATCGTTACCTATCTAAAAATTGGGTTATGACAGCTTAAAAAAAAAAATCTTTAACATACCTATTTTTCTTAATAATAATATTGGTATTACAGAAAATATCATAACTAGAAATAGCATGTTTGCTATACAAGAGCATCATCGTCAAGAACACCCATAAGTACTAATCAAAACATCACACAAACAATTGTCCCTCTCCGAAATCAAACCCGCGAATTTCAGATCAAATTGAAAATCAAAAAATAACGTAATAAGCGTCTACTTTACGTATCACTGATAAATGTACATAGCACTTAAAAGCATATTATTTTTATCTTGGCCATGTGATTATGATATTTTTTTAAATTACAATATATTTATAGAAATATTTATAAGTATGAGGAGCTTTTTGTTAACATGGACAGCGATTTATAAGCCAAGAATAGATTTGAAACTTCTGTCATCATTTTAGTTTAGACACAATATATATGTGTGTGTATTTCAATCGAATATTCTATATTTATTTTACTTTCATTCGGTAGTGGAAAACCAATACAATTTATAACTTTGCTATAACAAGAATATTATGTATTAATTCAATTCATTGCAAAGTTAAATTAATTCCCAAAAAACACATTTCAATAAATCATTGAAAATCGAATATTTTCAAATTATAAGCTTGAATATTTATTTGTAAAACATATAATTGTTTCAGTTTGTTTTTTATAATAAAGTTTTGAAATTGTATTTATAAAACCTATAAGATTTAAATAACGTTCGACGGATATTATGTGATCAATATTACCACAAAATAATATTATCATAAGCTGTAGAATTAATTTGATTAGCAGATATTAAACGCAGGATATAAAAATTCCATTTTCTATATAAATAGATATATATAAGGTTCAAATAGGACACATATACACGCTGTGTACCTGTTTATACGTATCATTTGAATCAAAATGGTTAAAAGGCAATTCAGAACAAAGTTTTATTTTTATAACTGGATATGTGTTTTAATTCACATTTTATAATCTGAAAGAATAGGCGAATGTAAATTTGTTTTAAAATATAAAATGTACACAGAAACTAGTAATTTATGAAAACCAGATATTTAAACAGTTTTTTTAATCTTCGTTAATTTCGGTAAGAGATTGTAATTAATGAACAAAATTTGGATTATTTTTTAATATATAAATTGAAAAAAGTCTCCTTTTTATAAATATTAAATGTTGTCTGTGTTTATGGTTTACAATGATAGATCACCCCTAATGATGATGGAATAAAATATCACCAGGAGATAAATCTGACAGCCTACAAGCCGTACAGAATTAGGTTGAAAATTCGAGTCATTATTCCAGTTTTAAACTAGTATCATAATGTCGAATAATTTTATTTCAGAAATAATGTCAGTATCGCTAGGAATCTTATTAATAATTTGGTTATTTATAATAGAAAATACAATTTATTTATTTTTTGATAATGTTAAAAAGATATATATTGTTTATAATGAAATAAAATATGACACTGCTGAATTATGACTTACTGAATTTTTGTAAATGTGTTAGTTTACTTTGTACATTTTAACTCATGGGCATACGTTAAGTTTAAGTTTAGATGTACCTTTAACCATAGATAAATATTTTATAAACAGTTTTAGCCAAATAATGTTTCTTTACTTACTCAAATTGCAATCGCTTTAAAGTTATATATGAAATCCGATGTTAAAATATTGTTAATACGAGTTTATCTCATTAAGTGGTAATTCATATGTTGGCTATTAAAATGTTCTTGTAAACATAATGATATATGACGCGACGACGATGATGTATGAGACACCAAACATAACTCCGGATGGATCTTTGTTTGTTTTGTTTTATCCGGGAAGGTGTACATAATTATTTATTTATTTTATGTATTTTACACATTGTAATAAAACTCCGTTGTATGAAATTATAATAGACGCCTACATAGATGATGCTGAATTGTTTGTTCAGTGTTACTTAGATTCTACATAAACTCTCTCTGTAAATTGGCGAGATATTTACGGCAACTTTGAAAAATTAAAAGATAAATAGATCTGTTTTCAGTTTCTAAATATATCATAAAAAATGTGTTTTTGTTAATTATACTTAAAAAGTGTATATAAAAAATTTATTGATTATTACAAAAACTAGGTAAAATATTAACGTGTAAAATTAGCTTTTTAGCTTGTTTTACACGTTAACATTTTGGCACGAAATCTAATTCGCGTAACACTTTATCATTTCAAGTATACTCACTTTCATTCATTTATCATTTATAAAAGAAACATTATTTTTACAAACGTCATTTATAAAAAAAATTGAGATAACAAATAGTCAAGAGGCGGATGGTCAGTAAGTGCCGCAATTTCGATAAAATAAAATAAAGAACTGATCAAAAACACGAGCCATAACGAGTACAACAAGTAATTCATAAGTGGAGGATAAATATTTTAACAAGTATAAGTAAATACCTATGCGAACTATGTTCATGGTTCCTCTATTTATGTATATTATTTTCTTTTTTTTTTATCCCCAATATGTTCTCAAAGGCATTATAATGTGGTTAGATTTGAAATATATATTGAACAAAACTATAACATAACATCTGTAAGACACAGTCTAAGCCAATGGGCTAGGTATTGGAAATAGGACGAAACTTTACATGTTATATATGTTATTTATTTATTTATTTATATATATATATATATATATATATATATATATATATATATATATATATATATATTACTTGTAAAATTATATTTTATCGCAAGAAATATTACAGATCGTAAAATCTATAAAGCAAATTTAGAAAGTTGCCCAAAATTTTTAGAACATTTTAGTTCATAGTATGGAGGGGACATTTTTATTAAATGTCCCCTCCATACCGAAGTTGACTTTCAAAATTCTTCAAGGTTCATTCAGTTTTAGAGGGGATGTGCTGTTTATTCCAAAATATTAAAAACATACAAAACAACATTATTATTACAAATTATATTATACAAAATATACAAAACAATTCAACAAAAAAATTAAGGGATTGTATCTCATTCCTTTTAATATTTACTTATTGTTTGATAAACAGATATAATTGTCGTGAAAAGTCACCTTATATCATCATTCTGTTCTAGTCTTTACTTTTAATAAACATTATTTAATTTAGAATTTTCTTTTTAACATTATATTAAAATAAACAAAATAATAATATCTATGACTTCTGCATCACATTCAATTATCGTTTTTCATATATCCAATGAAGGCTTTTGGTTTTTATTTTGAGATTCTGTTAAAAACACCTTAAAGACTTCTATCATCATTTTATAGTAAATATATAATATATGCGTTTTTCAAGAAAAATATTGTTTATTTATTTTACTTTGATTCTAATTATGGTATTCAAATATAAATTATTTCTTTTGTTATAACCTGAAAGTTATACATTAATTAAATTCAATAAAAACGTTCAATCAATTGCTATACGACACATTTCAATAAATCATTGAAGATCAAATATAGAAATTCAAATTATAATTTAATTATCATAAGCAAATAGTTTTCCATCACATTATCACATTATTTCATTAGTTTTTATATAACCATGAAGAAATAACTATACTTTAAATATATTTTTGTTTTAGTTCGGTTTTATATTTTAGATTTTAAATGGTATTAAGAAAACCCTATAAGTTTAAAAGAATGTTCAACCGATATCAATGTCATCATTACCACATAATAATATTATCATTAGGCGCAGAATTAATTTCATTAGCAAATCCAGTTATGCTAGAAACGGATTCTGGCTAGCGAGTTGAAAATTTCGAGAGTGTTCTGTGAAAATATGAAAATCCATTAAACCTTTGACAAGACCTTAAAAAAGTATGTGGTCCTAACTTTACATTAGAGTAGAAAATATTGTCCTTCTATACCTAATGTTAAATATTTTAATTGATTAAAAATATCGGTAAAATCAACAATAATAAAAAATAATATCAATAAATCTACATCCAATTGGCCAAAAGAATTCCAAAAGATACAAGATTTAATTAAGATTACAAACACCGGTACAAATGTTAGGTATTTCGAGACCCTTAGTTGTAGAGATAAATACGATTAGAGATTTTTAGAATGTTAACAACCTATGTGAATTATTTTCCAATAGTATTTAATAAGTTTTCCTAATAAAAAAAAATAAATATTATTAATTATAATAATAGGTAAATTTACTTTTAGTAACTTATAATTTGTTTATAGAAAGTATCATATATCATATATATATATATACTCATGGACATATTTAGGGGAACGCAAAAAAAGGTCGAATAACGGAAAATTTTCGTACTGGCCACTATACCAATATTATGTATTAAAAAAAAAAGATGATTTTAAAAATAATTTTATTTTAAATTTCATTTGTTTTTTTGTTTATCTGCTAATTTCTTACTTGCGTACTTGCCTTCCAGAGGTCCACAGCTCACCGCAGGTCATCGAGTGGCTCGGGCCAGCTTTGCTCGTTTCCACCTAAATTGGAATAATGACGCTTGGGGAAAAGTTCTTTTTAGTGATGAGTCCAGATTTTGTCTCAAACCAGATGACGGAAGGACCAAAGTATGGCGACGACCCGGAGAAAGATACGCTCAGTGTAACATTATTGGGAGAGAGCCGTATGGTGGAGGGTCAGTAATGGTATGGGGCGGTATTTGCTTAGGAGCACGCACGGAGCTACACATCGTAGAAAACGGCTCCCTGACTGCGGCAAGATACGTAACCGACATTTTAGAGCAGATTGTGATGCCTTTTGCCCCTTTCATTGGAGACAATTTTCTTCTAATGCATGACAACGCTCGACCTCACATTGCGGCATTAGTTTCGGAATATCTTAATGAGGTCGGAATCCAGGTTTTGGGGTGGCCGGCACGCTCGCCAGACCTAAATCCAATAGAACACGTTTGGGACAAACTGGGAAGATAAATTAAACAAAGAAATCCATCACCTGTCAACGTAAGAGACTTCAAAACCGCATTGGTTGAAGAATGGAACTCAATGCCGCAAAGTTTTATTGACAATTTAATAGAGAGCATGCCCAGACGCATGCAGGCAGTTTTAACAGCAAGAGGTGGCAACACTAAATACTGATTGTATCACCCATCGCGAATAAACCAGTCATTTGGACAATATTAACTTTTCTTTAGTTTTATATAAATATAGAATGTAAAAAACCGATACGGGCAGGGATTCGAACCCGCGACTACTGGGAAACCGTCCCGTCGCTCTACCAACTGAGCTACCGTATCGCTGTCCGTCTCGGTGAATTAAGCATTCTATATGTGATCGTCTTTATCGGGACGGTGGTGACATCTATTAGGTTTCTTTCGAAAATCCTAACCAATGTTTCTAACTTTGCAGTATAGATAAACATTGAAAAGATGCCACTACCGAAATCAATTTTTGAAAATATCTTTAAACATGTATATATATATATTGTATAACTCGTCAATACAACTGTTAAAACTGTGTAAAATATTAAAGTTTGTAAATATCTTTAAACATGTATAGCCATGTTAAGCTTATTTATATTATTATTTATTTTTTCATTCTATATATTATTTAATTTTTAATTCTATATTTATATAAATGTGAAAAATATAGTAGAAAAGAACGTCCTTTTATCTTTCACGTACACGTCTGAGTCACGCATGAAATATGATATAAAATATAATCGCCTTATCTCACAGCACTATTTAAAGAATAACACATTACATCTTATAAAGTCAAAACAACCGTTTTACTACATATTCTGCACTAATCCCACTTACATATATTTAGGTTAATTAGTTAATACTATATATAAGTTACTAATCTATTGCCTAAATATATCGAGTGCTTTATAAGCATTCGATAAGCCATAGCCCATTGTCTAGACACATTATCAATTATTTGTGTGAACATGACCTCACTAAGTTGAGTGATTCAGAAATTAGAAAACCAATCAATCCATTCATCGATATATAATATTTAATAATATATTTTCGTATTAGTTTAATAAATAAAAGACAATCGAATATTCAAAACATGTATAGAATATAAAATACAAGTGAATATTAGAAAATACATTTTAGAAATGTGTAGTAATTATTTCAATAAAATAATAATATAGATATTTATACCTTAAGACAGATCATAAAAACCTAACTTTATAGCTTATTAATATTTTTAAACAATTATATTACTAAACCGTTAGATGCCTTACTGGTATAAGATGCAATAAGCTAAGATGTTTGCAGCATCCCATTGTGCTAAGATTAGAACTGTAGTTTACGGTCGAAATATTATATGCACAGTGTAAGCCAGAATGTGCTTCAAACAGTATTAATTCAAATGAAGCTAATTATAGGATCACTATTCTATCCTAAGTATTATCTTAATTATGAATTTATTTATATAACTTCAGAACTAAGAAATAAAACGTAGTTCACTTCAGAACAAAGTTTTATTTTTTTTTACTTGAGATCTCTTTTATTTATATTTTATTATATATAACTCGCTTTATGATGGAATTAAATATTACCAGGATATAAATCTCACAGCCGTATAGAATAGATTTTAAAAATTCGATTCATTGTGATATTTTGAGCGAGTATTATAATTTCTAATTTTTTTACTTAAGAAATAATGCCTTTATCGCTAGGAATCCTATTAATGATCTAATTCATTTATAATAGAAAATAGAATCATTTTATCTATGCATAATATTATAAAGAAAAAATGTTGGTTAATAATTAAAAAAAATTGGAACTACTAAAAAAAATATAGTTGTTATTTGGGTATAAAAATATTTGTACATATGTTGAATTTAATTTGACGGCACTTCGAAAAACAGAAGAATACTTTTTATCTGTTTGAGTTTTAAAACAAACTAATGGTTTCTTTACTTATACAGATTAAGGCCACTGTAAAGTAGTTTATAAATTACGATGTGAAAATGTTTTTGATGTATCGCCATAAACGGTAGTTTATATGTTGGCTATTAAAATATTTTGTAAACATAATGATACATGACGCGTCTATTTTGATGTATGAGACACCAAATATAACGCTCGTTGGATCTTTGTTTATTTTGTTCAAAGCGTGATAAGTTGTGCAAAATTATTTATTTTGATTATGTGTTTTATGTGTTGTACAATAATTATGTAGCTCGGTTGTTTAAAATAATAATAGACGCCAAAGTTATTTTTAGATGGTACTGAATTATTTGTTGGTTCAATGTTAATTAAATTCTACATAAAAGGTCAGTACATAGAAGGATTAGCAGGATTAGCAGGATTAATAGTTTTAGAAAGTAACGTCCATTTTGAAAAGTAACTACAGATGTAATAGTTATATATATTGGAAGTATTGTCCCTTTATTTTTTTGTTTTCTGTCTTATATAGAATAAGAGAGTTTTTAGATAACAGATAGCTGTTATTGAAATAAAAATAAATATCTACCGATACAAGATATTGCCATATTACATTTTAATACAAGAGTTAATAACACATAAATATGTATTGAATTGTGTGTTTAATCAAATGCTGTATATTTATTTAACTTTGATTCGATAATGAAATAACAATTATAATTTATTTCTTTTGTTTTAACACGAATGTTATAAATTGATTAAATTCAATACAAAGTTCAATTAATTCCTATAGAATACATTTCAATAAATCATTGAAATCAAATATAAATTTTAAATTTAATAATCAAAAGCATTGACTTATGATAAAACTATTGAGTTTTCTATTACATTTTTTTTTATAATGCTGAATATGACTAAAATGACTATTATTTTAAATATATATTTGTTTTGGTTTAGTTTTTATCTTTTTGGATTTTAAATTGTGTTTAGAAAAACCTATTACATTAAAAAATAACGGTTAACCGATATTAATATGAGTATTACCGCAAAATAATATTATCATAAGCTGTAGTATTAATTTGATGCGCAAATCCAGTTATGTTAGAAACGGATTCATGCTAGCTTGTTAAAAACTGCGAGTTTTCTGTGAAAATATGAAAATGCAATAAACCTTAACAAGATCTAAAAAAATATGTGTCCTAACTTTGTATTAAAGTAGAAAATTATGGTTTTCTAGAATGTTGAATATTTTAATGCATTTAAAAATATTTTTAAAATCAAAAATAATAGAAAATAAATATAAAACATCTTATCTATAAATACACATCTAATTTGCCATTACACTCCTAAAAGATAAAAGATTTAGTTAATATTACAAACACTGTCACAAGGGTGTTAGGTGTTTGAAAACATTTAGTTGTAGATATTATTTCAATAAGAGATTCTTATTACGCGAATTTTTATTTTTAAATTAATTGCCAACATCATTTAATATATATGTATAGTTTTACCTACAATAAATAACGAAATCAATTCTTAATAATAATAATATAATTCACATTAATTTGATTGTGTATGGTTGATAAATATCTTTTCTAGTTTGTCAATATAGCTATTAAAACTGTGTACTATATATTATATAGAAATTAAAGAACTTTATCTTCTACGTACAAGTCTGAGTAACGCATGAAATATTACATAAAATATAATAGCTTCAGCTTGCAGTACTGCTTGAGGAGTACACATTTCATCTTCTTAAGTCAAAAATACCGTTTATTATACATATTCGGTACTAAACCCACTTACATATATTTAGGTCAATTGTTAATACTACATATAGTTTACTCATCTATCGAGTGCTTATATATCCATAAACCATTGTCTAGACACTTTATCAATTATATTGAACAGGACCTCATTGGGTTGAGTGATTCAGAAGTGAGAAAATCTATCGATCCATCGATATACAGGATAAAAAAAATCTATTTTAAGAATCTCATATTTCAGTTTTAATTAAAACCAATTGGTATTGATAAATAATTATATAATAACACTGTACAAAGCTGTAAGATGCCTTACTAGTGTAAGATGCAATAATATCGCTAAGACGTTTGCAACAACCCATTGTGTTAAGATTAGTTCCGTGGTTTATGATCGAAATATTATATGCACGGTGTAAGCCAGAATGTGATTCAAATGAAGCTGTTACAGTGTGTTATATTAATTATGTGACTAACTTTGAAACTGTTTAAATGATTTTAATCATTGCAATTTACGTATATAGTGTATATATGTTAAATTTTATTTGACCTACAATGATGATTTGTGATGAAATAAAGGTATTTTTTATGCAAAGTAAAACCTTTGGCAGTATACAATTAAACAGTAACGCGATGTTGTCTTTTAAAAAATGTTCGTATGCACATAATGTACCGCCGTCGAGGTATTAGACAACAAACGTAACGCCGCGCTGACTGGATCTTTGTTCGTTTTGTTTAATGAGCAAAAAATTGCACAAAATTGTTTATATATTATATATTAGCTCAATATAAATAGAAAAATATATAATATAACATTAAGTAATATAATTATTCGGTTTTTAATATCATATTCTCTTTATTCAGTGTTAGTCAGTTATTTTCTATAGTGGAGTTAAACGCACCAATTAATCTTTTTACTGACATACGAATTCTAGCATATCTTCCATTGTAGTGTTCGAAACATTTACTCTAATTTAGAAACATGAATGTTACAAAGTTCGTTAGAAATTGTTATATGAAATAATAATAGACTCCTGACTAGACATTGCTCTTAGAATATACTGAATTGTTTGTACAATGTTCTTTAGATTTTGCATTAACATTCTAAGTAAGATGCAGGATAAGCGAGAAAGTAACGGCCATTATGAAAATTAACTACAGATAAGAAACTCATAAACAGTAGTTCTCAAACCTTAGGAATTGTCATGCAACAAATTTTGAACATTGATGCACAACATATTTCTTAAGTGTTTTTTCAATACATGTAATATTTATAGATTGTAAATTTATAAGACATGTATAATCGTCATATACTTACTTACATGTTTCTGATTTGAATCAAACCCATTGTAAGGCATTGTAGTAATTGAGAAAAATTTGGATTCTTGTTTAATATGTAAGTTGAATTAAGTCTTATTTTTATTAATATTAAAAGTAGTTTATGGCTATAACGGCGTTTTATTATAAAGTTTTTCAAGTTAACAGTATGAGATTAAATAACTCCTCACCTTATGATGTATTAAAATATCATCAGGATATAAATTTGACAGCCTACAAGCCGTACAGAATAGAGGTTAAAAATTCGAGTCATTATGACAGTTTTGAATAATTTTACTTGAAAAATAATATTTGTATCAATAATATCAATTACAATGATTATTTATAATAAAACATACAATTATTTTATTTTTAATAATATTATAGACAAAAATATTGTATATAATGAAAAAATATCACCACTGAATTATTTCTAATATTCGCTATTTATGTACACGAATATGTGTATATATCGTTAATTTAATTTGTGTATTCGAGTATGTATTATGTATTAAGTTTAAGTTTACCTTTAACGAAAGAGAAAGATTTTAAAAACAGTTTCAGTTTCAAAGCCAATGGTCTCAATAACTAATGATTTCTTTACTTACTCAAATTGAATTCCCTGTAAAGTAATTTATAAATTACGATGTGAAAATGTTTTTGATGTATCGCAATAAACGGTAGTTCATATGTTGGCTATTAAAATATTTTGTAAACATAATGTAACATGGCGCGTCGACGATAATGTATGGGACACCAAACATAACGCCGGCTGGATCTTTGTTTGTTTTGTTTAATGCGGAAGGTGGACCAAATTATTTATTGTATGTGTTTTACACATTGTTATAAAACTCCGTTGTTTGAAATAATAATAGACCTACTTCACTCGTAGATGACGCTAAATTGTTTGTTCAGTAGTAATAATATTTTACATAAACACTGTCAGGAAATAGCAGTATTGGCAAGACAATAAATTCCATTTTGAAAAAGTAACTACAGATAACAGATAAATAGATCTGTTAAAAATAGTTTTTAACCTACGGATTTTAGTGATCTATTTTCTTTTATTGAATTAAAAATAAATATCTATCGGTATAAGATATTATAAATTGCCATATTATTATAAAGGTTTAACATAACTATAACTTAACAGTTTTAGATTTACATAACAATTATGCCGAATTGAGAAAAAAAAATATTATAAGTATTATTTGAATTTCCTTTTCTTTGCTTGCCTCCATTTTTACTTAAACTATACAATATGAGACAAAAGCTTACAAAATCTTCAAAGCCTTTATGAAACACTATGTTTGTTAGAAAAGACATTTTGTCGATTTAATCATAGGGATTTATTACGTTCAATATTATTATGATTAAACTTAAAAATATATATATATATATAATAAATTATATTTATTCTTGCATGGAATATACATTCTGTATTAACTGTTTTATACGAAATTAAACGAAGAAACAGATGGGTTCTCTGGTATAATGAGTACCATCAAAGAGATACTTTGTTTTCTGTATACCTCTGAACAAGACATCTTTCAAGACAAGACCCTTTATCTCAAGAACGCAGGTACCTAATTAAAATTGTATCAAATATTTCGGTTATGACCCCAAGAAATTGTTTGACATAAACTCCCATAGCTTACGATCTTCCTTGTAAGGATGCTCAGTATCTTAAAAAGCATATTTTTTTAATTTAGCCCCAGTAAGTACAACTGACAAACAGTAATTGTTAAGCATTTAATTTGAATTGTGCTATCCATGTTAGGATTTTTATTCTTCAATCTTCAACAATTAAATTTAAAAACATTGTAAAATTATCCAACATTCAAATTTAGGGATTGTTTCACATTCTTTTAACATTTACTTAATATTTGATAAACAGATATATTTACTTGTCGTGAAGAGTAATTTTATATCATCATCATGTTCTTATCTTTACTTTTAATAATAACTACTTTATTTGGAATTTCATTTTTACATAGTAATAAATACACATAGAATACACGTAGAATAATAATATAATAACATCTTTATAAAATTAAACGATGGTTTTCATATATCCACTGTACATAGAAGGGTTCATTCGCTCACGTGATAAAGCTTTTTTACTGAAAAATAAAATCAAACAACATAGCGTTAACTACATGTGTTGTTAACAAACGTATATCAGACTCATTGGCATATTATTTTTATGGTTTTTATGTATTATGATAATTATTTATATTATATAATATTTGTAGAATTTATTAATAAATATGAGACGATTTTGTAAGCAAAATAAGATTTAAGGTTTCTGTCAGCATTTTAAATATAAATTTGTGTGTGTTTCAATCAAAATATTGTATATTGATTTACCTTTGATTTGGTAATGGTATAACAAATATTTTCTATATCTGTTGTTATAACATGAATGTAATACATTAACAGAACTCTATTTAATTCAATGTCAAATTATTTCTCACACTAATTGAAAATCAAGAACAGAAATTTAAATTATAATTTAATTATTATAAACAAATCAATCTTCATTAAATATTCTTGCTTTTTGTGATGAAATAGCATTATCTAAATCAAAGGTTTATTTGTAAAGTGTACTTCCTGGGATTAAATAAAAAAAAAATGTGCGATTTGACACTGAGTGTTCCGTACAAAGTAGGTATTACGGGAGTTTATTTTAATCAATTTCATTGGGTCATAACCTAAATATTTGATATAATTTCAATTCGGTACCTCTAAGCGTTCTTGAGATAAAGGGTCTCATTTAGACAGATGGCTTGTTACAGAAAATGTAGATGGAATTCATTTATTTATAATCAAAAGCAAATCAATTTTCATATAATATTATTACTTGTTTCTTGTAAAAAATAAATATATATATATGAATAGACATAAATTTTAGATTGATTTTTATACCTTGGATTATGGGTTGACATATATTGATATACATATTTAAATATATCTAAAAACGTTATAAATAAATTAAATGTAAATGTATATAATATAATTAAATTATATACATATACACCTTCCTTTCATGCATTATATAAACAACAACTATCATTTTAAGTAGGTTGAACCGATATTAATATTTCCAATTTTAACCCCTATTAGATATTATAATAAGCTGCATAATTCAATTTACTAGCAAATCTAGTTATACTATATGCGGACTCCTGTTTGAATGGCTTAAAATATTGAAAGGTTCTAAAAATGTATTGGACAAT
This sequence comes from Napeogenes sylphis, assembly GCA_959347405.1. Classification (NCBI taxonomy): domain Eukaryota; kingdom Metazoa; phylum Arthropoda; class Insecta; order Lepidoptera; family Nymphalidae; genus Napeogenes; species Napeogenes sylphis. The sequence goes on along the minus strand of OY365780.1, from coordinate 31,764,450 downwards.
GACGTTCTACTTTTTTGAAGTTCAATATTCTAATGACGTCTAATTATATGTTACAAAATTCTTACGTTATAATATAAATAAGTAAATAAACGTCCAACTTACGTTTACAAAAGACTTCTATAAGATAAAAGATTTAATTAAGATTACAAACACCGTTACAAGAATTAGGTGTTTTGAGACACTTAGTTTTAGAGATTTTTTCAATTGGAGAATTTTATTTTATAGACAAACAACGTGGATTAATTTACAATTCATTAGTAATAAGACTTTACAATACAAACAACCAAATAAATTGGATTATAATATTAGCTTATTATCTTTTCATAGCTTAAAATTTGATTATAGAGAGATGATATATTACTTGTATAGCTTGTCAATTTAATTATTAAGGCCGTGTACAATATATTATACAGAACGCCCTATCGTCCTTCACGTAAACGTCTGAGTGACGGACGATATATTATATAAAATATATTAGCCTCAACTCGCAGTACTGTTTAGGTACAAATTTATTCAATATAAAGTCGAACATACTCTTTTGGGTATTCCCTTATATTCTCTCTGGTATAATCTTTTGGGTATATTTGGTACTAAATCAACATACATATATACATTGAATTCATATTAGTCAATAATATATAACAATTACTTGTCTAATGCATACATCCATGGATTGGTTATATAGCCGGTTGGCTTGTCAGAACATTTGATAATGTCAATTACGAGAATATTGGGTGAACATAAACTCAATGGATTAAGTGATTCAGAAGGTATATTAACATATTACATAGAGAATAAAAAAAAATATTGTCTTAGGAGTTTTATCTATAAAAGAAATTCAGATATTCAAATCATCTGGTCAATATTATACATTTCATTCAGTATTCATCTGGGCATAGATATAAGTATATACAGTTTGGAACTAATTTCAAGCATCATTAAAGTAAAGTAGGTATTAAGAAAGTAGAGATATCCGCTAGCCAAATATGTAATACATACATTGAATTATAATAATTATTTAATTAAACCAAATATTGTTAAGATGACTATAAATAATGACAATTTAAACTGTATCAATCTGGTGCATCAGAATATTTAGAGTATGAGAAATAAGGAGTAAGAAATTGAGTTTTTACTGACCACTGCTTTAAAAGTAAAGAACTCATGTTACACTTCAATATTTACCAGGTTCGCAGTTTGGTGAACAGATTTAATTTTTTACATTAGAAGCTATTTAATTTTATTAAAAAAACAGATAAAATTCACAGACCGTAAGGCCATAGTGAGCCTTTCTGTTGGACAGACGCTTTAATAGCCTCAGTGGAATTATATAAATCAATTATTGTAAATGTTTATCGTCGGTTCCCTTTGTGAAATTTATGGATGAGATTTTAGTAAAACTATTAAATGTAAGTTAACTGTTAGTTATTTATAAAAAAAATAGCTTGATTATCTTAAAATATATTGATTATCTTAAAAAAAAAATTAAGTTATAAAATAAGTAAAATTAAAAATGAATTATTTTGTTATTATTTGCCTTGTTAACTTACTTGCATTTTAATTTCTTCCTTTATTAAATGGTTCCCCGACACAACGACTTCAATAATTTTTATTCTTTTTGTATCGGAGGTTTTTAAATTTTTAAATTTATTTTTTTTGTAGAGTATTAGACCGGGTAGCCCCCCTCCCTTACATATTTCAAAGTGGGTGATGGCTGATCGCGTTACGCTCGTGAATTGTGCTATGCTTGTGCTTGCCGTGACTGTTCATCTTGCTAGCCACAGTTTTTTTATCATAAATATATTTTATTTATGTGTTCCAGTTGTTCGTAAATAGCTTAAAAAAATATTGACGTTTGTGAAACGGAGATCACAATAAAGAAATACCCAGCTGAGTTTGTCGTGTGGTTTTTCTCGGTCGCGCTTGGAACAAACGTAGCTTTATATTGGGAAGTTTCTTGACAGAAGGACAGACTTCGATAAGTATGGCATTAAAAAATGATCCTCCTGACACTTTTATTTGACGTACACAAGTAATCAAAGAAAGTAAAGTAAGATTCAAAATGGAAAATATTAATTAATTATTAATTACAGAATACAAATAAAATTAAACATTATAAAGATATTTTCTAAATATATAAAAGCTCTTTTCTTTAATTTTGTAAAAGTACATAAAATAATGTTAATAAATAATAATATATATTTATGTATATGTATACATTTAGACAGATCAACAATAATATTAGTATTAATGTACTATTATTTCATAGACATCTTCAAAGCCGTACGATGCCTTACTAGTGTAAGATGCAATACCGTGGCTAAAATGTTTTACAGCATCCCATTGTGCTAAGATTAGATCCGTAGTTTATGAGCGAAATATTATTTGTATAATGCAATATTTTTTTTATATTTACATTAATAAACAAAATTGAATAATTTATCTACGCTACTTTTTAAAAAATTTAATATTAAAAACATTTTTAAAATTAAAAACGTAGTTATAATTTGAAATCCCACGAACTTTTCTTTACCGTTCTAAAACATTGAAGTCGCTGTAATTTATATATGTAATATAAACTATAAAAATATATATTTTTAATATATTGCATTAAACGGTTTTTCATATGTTGGCTATTAAAATGTTATTGTAAACATAATGATATATGACGCGTCGAAGATAATGTATGAGACACCAAACATATCGCTGGCTGGATCTTTGTTTGTTCTCTTTAAAACGTCATAAGTGGTACGACTTTGTTTTAATTATTTGTGTTTATGCTTATTCAATTATTTCTTCATGAAATATCATATTTCCTTTATACTATTTTTATTTATTAAGGAATGGGACCTTCTTACTAACGAAAGAAGTTATACTTATAATTTATAAGAATATAAAGTTGTTGTTAAAAAATACCCCTTTTTAAAAAACGCGAATGTTATAAGGTTCGTTACACATTATTATAAAACTACAGATTATCCTCCATTGTTTGAAATAATAATAGGCGCCTACATTGCTCGTAGATGATAGTGAATTGTTTGTTCAGTGTAAATTAAATTCTACATAAACGCTTTTAGTAAATATCAAGACCGGCAAAAGACTGTCGCTCATTTTTAACTTAACCATTTACTACAGTCACATATAGATAGGTATCTGAAATAAGTATTAATAAATCGTTAGTTATACCTATATATCTTTTGTTATTGAAATAAATATAATATCTATGGATAGATTTTCAAAGTGCGATAAATCAGATAAAATATTTAAAATTGTTATATATAGGTTCAAAAGAACTATAATTTTCCTCACAGTCAAAAAGTTTTGTGTGAAATTATTTAAGTATATCAAGATAAGAAAATTATTATAAGTAATACTTGAATTTCCTTTTCTTTGATTACATCATCATTAAACATATAAAATATCACTAAAGCTTACAAAATCTTTAGAAGGCTTGTACAATGCTATATCCGATAGATAAGGGATTTTGGTGATTGAATCAGATGGATTTATTAGTTTCAATAATATTATGAGTTAACTGTTTAGTAACAGTTAACTCATAATATTATTCACCTGTCCTGTTGCTCAATTGGTAGATTGACAGGACGGTTTCCCAGAGGTCGCGGGTTCGAATCCGTGCCCGTATCGATTTATTTTTCATTCTATATTTAAATAAATAAGAATAAGCTTAACATGACTATACATGTTTATAAATATTTTCAAACATAAATAAATAGTTTACTGTCTATAAAGTTGTCCTTTCAAAAAAGTAAAACAGCAGCTTTTGAATTCGACATACAAGCATCCATTCCTAATCCATCCATTCCTAATCCATCCATTCCTAATCCATCCATTCCTAATTCATCCATTCCTAATTCATTTACATCACAACAATGCCACAAGATTTTCTTTAAATATAATATAAGGTCATTAGAAGTTACTTATTGACAAAGGAACAAGAAGCAAATTCATATTTATTAAAATTGTGACTTTGTGACTTCAGTGTCAGTGACTTCAGTACAGTTGAAATAAATACTGATCTATATATGTTTGTGAGTATAATAAATATTATCCGTCTCAAAAAAAATATAGTTAGCAAAATAAATAAATATAGAGATATATATTTTTTAAGCTCCAGATTTTTTGGCCTCGATAATTATTTTCTCTCTCAGTAACGAACTATTGACATAAAACTACCATCATACTGTCTTACAGCCTCAGGACCTAAAGAGGGTAAATTTTAATAAGAATATTCCATTGAGGCTCAATTAGAACGAATTTTATGATAATCCAGCGTAAAAGAGTAAAAGAGGCAAAGTCTATAATATTACATTGAAGTGCTGGAAGTTCTTTGTCTTGTTATTTTCAAAGGGATCATCCTGCCCTTGCATTGTTTTAATTAATTATGATCGAAGTAATAAATTATATTGTTCCACTCTTCTATGATACTTCATCAGTGGGAACTTCTATTTTGCCATATTGCCATGTTGTCCAATCGCCCTTTTTTATAATGAGAATAATCAAGAATAATTAAGAAGAATCTTCTTATTTAAGACTTATCGTTATATGCTTTTCAATTGAAAAGCATATAACGATAATTTCTTCTTCTTCTTTCTTATTACGAAACAATTACGAAAAACTATTACTTCTATCTTTTTTCTATCACCTTTTCAATCTTTGAAGTAATTTTTACTAAAGTTCCAATTCCTGTCACGCCATAAATCCATCACTGTAATAAAAGCAAAAGAATAATTATACTCATTTATTCAAAACAATAATTAATGTCTTGTGAATACATAATCGTTCATAAATTTACATCTAGGAATTGTAATAAATTTTAGGGGAGAATCGAATGTAAAGACGAAAAAGTACTTAAAGACCTTTGAAGTTTTTATCTCAAATACTCGAACGTTTCGATTCCACATTGTTACTGTTCGACTTTCCTTTGTAAGAGGAAAAAACATCTCGGTAATTAAGATGTTATATAAGATTTTTTTAGAGTCAGCGTTTTCTTTGGCATAATGCCATGCAGCGCACCTGTTTTTAAATTAAAATATACTATCTCAAACACTTAAAAAAAAAATTACCGTTTTTAAAAAACTACTTATGTTACTGGAGATAAGTGTACTTACAGTGATTTACACAGCCTTATTTGAACTTTCTTGTGACGCATTACCACAGTACCTACGTAAATAATAATGATATAATAGACGTTTGTAGCTTTATAACGTACAAAATTAAGGAAATTCATAAAAATACAAATGGACACCTTTTCCCTTACTAGTGAGAAATGTACAAAAGCGTACAGAACGTACAAAAGCGTATTTATAACACGCTTTTGTACTTTAAGTAGTACAAATCACCGGTTGATAAATCAATATCTTTCATAAATATATCATGGCTAGTATAGCCACACTGGAAGTTAAAAATAAACGCTCTCTTTGATGGATAGGGTCACGCCATTGAAACTCTAGATGTTTTAGATAGAAAGTAGATTATTAAAAAGATAAGCACATGAAACTGGATAGTCCGAACATTATGTCACCCTTACGCTGTGAATATGTGACTTTCACAAGACAATGTTTTATATTTATATATTCTAACTCGATTTTATTAACATTTTGCGAGTGGAACTTTATTTTATATTTTGATATTATATCTATATATTTTATATATAATGAATGAAATGATAGTAACATTTAGGTTAGTCATGAAAAGTTTAGATAAAAACAATAATTAGGTATATACCACATTTTATAAATGTAAAAACAAACTCGTTATAAGACTATTCCTACTTATTTAAGTACATTTTAACATAGATTTTAAGATGAAATAATAGTTAGATAGGATAAATAGGTAAAATATTATAGTTATTGTGCTTAAAATAGGTAACATCTCTAAAAATAGTCTGGAAAATTTCATATAATGTTATCTCAAGGTTTGTCATCAATTGCCTTGTGATATAAAGCGGATATCTGACCCTGTATGAAAGCCGAGAAAGTAATAAAAGTCACAAACTGAGGTTGAAGAGTAATTTCCAAGGGCTTAAACTGTAATGAACGTTATTATGGGGTACTTTAATTTTCTACCTATCAGAGTTTTTGGTAAAGCAAAAGTTAAGGTAATTTATTCTGAGTCTAGCAGTTGCCACTGCCGCTGATATTAATATATTTTTATGTATTCTTTATTTCTCACAATTTAACGTTTTTAACGGCTTATTTATATCTCCAGAATTGGGAAATTATATATCTTAAATTGAAATACAGAGAACACTGAAAAAACGGGTATTAATTTTTATTTTGAGATTTATTAAGATTTTCATCAAAATTGGTTAAATTTATATAAATATAGAATGAAAAATAAACCGATACGAGCAGAGATTCGAACCCGTGACCTATGGGAAACCCCCGTCCCGTCCCAGAGGTCGCGGGTACGAATCTCTGCTCGTATCGGTTTATTTTTTTATTCTATATTTATATAAATATATATAAGCTTAACATAGCTATACATGTTTATAGATATCTTCGAAAATTTGTTAAGCCATTTTATGATCATTAAGATTTGAAAAACCTTAGAAAACATCATTAAGATTTTATAGAAAGCAATAGATATAAAATATATTCGTTAAATAAAGTTCGTTGTAATTCCTTGGGAATATTTAAAATTATATTTTTCTTATTAAGAAATGCAAAAACATTGGGAAACAGGATAGTGCATAAATTTATAAAACTTTTTAATGGAACTAAAAACTTGGAAATTTCCTTTAAGTTGTACAATGAGAAGCCAAATCATTTTAGGAGGAAAGTCATGTAGTAAATAAGATGAGTTAAATAAACGTTTAAATTTTATGGATAAATTTGATTATTAGTGGCAATGTCCTTAACATTTACAGTTTTATTATTATAATATGTATTTTTAATGTTCCGTTTCTGCGATGCAATATCCTCTAAGATATTCAAATTACCCTAAGAAGTTATCCCTTTCCGACCAGACCGACAAACGTAACTCGTAACATGAATACTCAGAATAGTCGGCAAAAATATTTGCCATTTTTCTTTTAAAAGAAAACTGTTTTAAAATTAACATTACACAGATAAATACCGCGTAAAAAGATATTAATATTTTTCCAAGCTTAACAAGGGTCGTTTGTTGTCATAAAAAATTGAGACAATATTTCATTTGAAGTCCGAGAGAATATTTTCGGAAAAAAGGACAGAAATATTTTTGTCCTTGTGATGTTTAAATATAGCACAATATATCACAACTACTTGTGTGACCTTTCTCTGGTAGATGTATTACAAATATATGCTAATACGATCTGATCGACCGTCTAGCATCTCTAAGCCAGTGCTTGCATGTAAATTGGGAGAATTGTATTTGTCTGAGACAGAATTTGTAAGATGAGTCCTCAGATTTGTCCGGGTAGCAACGCTGTGGCTTAAGACAGATGGCACTTGCAATTTCATGAAGAGTATTTCTTTGATTTAGCTTGAATTTCCGTTGAATATTTTGGTTTCAAAGCTCATATGCATAAGTTAGGTTGTAAAAACAACAAAATCCAAATTTATATTCAATTAATTTAAGCACTTTTCATGTTTTTCAGCATGAAAGGTTTTTTGTTATATAAAAGACAGATAAATAAAGCGGGTAACAATATTGCTTTGATAAAATATTTTGAGATTACATCGTACAATAATATTAAACGAACTATTTTAAATAATCGTAGTCGACGTAAATTCAAATCTATCAACTAATACATGTACTAAAACTAATCATATATATGTTACAATTTCTGTGCAATTACGTAAGCAGCTCTAGATAAATGAATTTTGGTTTTCCGATTAACTATATTCCGGAAAAAAAATACGGGCAACTTTTATAACGAAAAAGATATAAGGATTCCTTGAAAGCGAGCGGAGGCACTGCTGACGTAAGATACTTACTCGATTTTTAATCTGTATCTTTTCCTCTAAAGAAGTCATGTAAAAAGTTGAAATCTAGGAAAGAAAAATCCCCATACATAGTGTATCTAAATCCCACTGCTCGTTGTAGGCTTTGACTGGTTATGGAAAGAGTCAAAGAGATTATCCGATAATGCTGAAAATGATATTCATATTCAATTTGTACAAATCCTTTACATAAATATGCAGGTTTCACGTTATTTTTCTGCGCCAAACCCAAATAAAGCCATCAGGGAAATATTAAAATCACTTAATATTCTAACTTCAGTCGATAGATACGAACGATAGAGGCAGATAATAAATTTCAAATTGAACACTAATATCGATACAAACGTGTGTTCGTTCATTAAATCACCTGGAACCGCACTACCGCAAATTTATTGCTTGCTGATTTCACTTCGATTGTCGATAACGCTTCTGTAACGATCGTTTTGTAAAAAGTTATAGCTGAAACAGTTATGTCTTAAAAGATGTCTTTCGGAATGCATGTTCTTACAATATATGTAATATAAAAATATATAGAATAAACAATATAAAAATAATGATTGTTATTTTGAACGTCTCAATTTCTGGAACTACAAATCTATATTGAAATATATGTTTTCTCAATCTATTTAAGAAGGATATAGGATACTACGAGTAATATAATAAGTCTTGCTATATTTATTATTAATATTAAAGCCTTACCGAAATTATGAGGATGACACGACCTAGATATGAAGCTATCGCTTCCAGACATCATCCTGTTATTTAATGTAATAGTTAGACTACATAGTAAAAGATATTCTGGAGATCTGTGAACTATGCAAAACCGGAAGATTTTACAATACAGAAATGTATTGACTAAGTATAAAAAATATATATTATATACATAAATGTCTGGTTTTATATATTATTCAAAGTATTCTTTGGCTTCAAGCAATTTAAAGTATTTTTGTGCTCTTCAAAACAACTGAAGTACATAAAATAATAATAAACAACCACATATCTCAAACCCATAGTCGCTATATATTCAAGAATTTAAATAAGCTACGATACATTTTGGTGAGATGCCAAAAATCTAAAATGGAGACATGCTAGGAATTTCCTACCGTTCTCAATGTAACCAACCAAACATAATACACCAAGTTGCGGGAACAGCTTGTAAATATAAATGAGATGACAAATATTGGATATGTTTTTTTTTCTCACTCGGCAGCATAAAAAAGAAATTCTTGTTTTTAGTAGACACTATTACCTACAGTCAGTATTGTAAAAATGCAATTACACTCCGAGTAAATCTTCTATTATAAAATTAAGACTGGTTCAGTTAATTATAATCCAAGGTTATTATGTCTGTCACGTTTTTTCCGTAGGAACTTTAAGTTATCTTTTATTATCTTTGTCTCTGTGGTCTGAGAGTTTTTATCTTTACTCAAATCTTTACTAAGCTCTGCATGAAATTTCTTTCTTAATATCAGCCACGGTTCAAGAAACATTTAAATGGACTTCAAGTTAAATGATCTATAAAATATGCGTTCTCATAAAATTATCACAATTCACTATTTAACCTTGATTTCTATTGTATGAAAAATATGTTCGTCTTCGTAACAATGTTTTCAGTTACAATTGCTAGCACGCAAGTTTACTACAATTGTGATTTGTGTATTCTTTCATTTTTATTCAAATGAGTTATAAATTCTATCATATAAAAAATATATCAAGGTCTTACTTAAACTCATAAAAAAGTATTAATAATAAAACCTTAAACTCAACCACACAATGATTTGAGAACAATTCGCCACTTTACAAACAAGGCGGTAATTCTGAAAACATTTTACCTAACTTTCATTTGGTCTTTTTTCTTTAAAATTTGAAGAAGAGAAATTTTATTTTCCGCATTATTTCCAGAGTTCGGGAACTTTTCGTCATTGTTCATAGTTGATCAAGCGACGCCATTATTATCTACATAACGGAATTTTGTACCAATTTAAAGTTTTCGTTACCTTCATCATGAATTGCAACGTAGAAAACTATAGGTTTTAATGTTATATTACATATTTTTTTATATCTGAGATGTTATCATTTAAAGAATACCAAAAACTAATAAATGACTATTTTTAAATAACTATATATAAATAACTATATAAATAACTATATTTATTTTAAATTATTAAATAAAAATACCACATTACTTCAATATGTTCATTTTACTAAAACTAACGTTACCGTTTTAAAAAAAACATCAAACTAAACAGAAAATACGACTAGAGATAAGTATACTTCCAGGTTGCAATTTAGAATCCATTAAATATATATATATATATATATATATATATATATATATATATATATATATATATATATATATGTTTGAACTTAAATCCAACGCATTCCTTTTATATAATAAGCAGCAAAAACACATTTTAAAATTCTATTCTGAGTTTATTCTCGTTCAAGTGAAAGCACTATTCTTTCATTCAGCTTCTAATTTACCTCAAGTTCAGATTTTTTTGTTATCGAGATTTATTATGCTTGCATTAAAATATCACAAAAGCTGTTTCAGGTCAAGGTGCTTTATGAATATAAACTTCCCATCCAACGCCCTTACGTCATATAAAAGATTTTTATTTAGCGTATATTTATTATAATACATTTTTTACCTACTCTTTTATTATTGTTTCTCAAGGTTTTACAAAATAGTAGTTTTTGGTTATCATATATAACCTCAATTATGTGATATCTTTTCAGATAGTTATACAACTTTGGGTATACTCTTTTACTGGATTGGATTTAATTAATTTAGGTAAATTTCAGGGGAATCAAGTTGATCTGATTCTAGTTCTTAAATAATATAAGATAAATTTTAAAGTCGATTTAACCTTGCCCTGCCTTATTCTAAAAACATATATAAACTGTTATATTTTTAAAGAAATATGTCATTTAATATATTTCTAATTATTCTCAAGCAGTAGTACTAATTACACTAAATAAGTAAACTATTATTATAATTGATAGAGAAACATAATTGATTTAAATGAATAAGCTAAAGCTTTAATTCGTTCTTGACGAATTTAATTTCTTGCTTGGAAAAAATCTTAAAATTCCTGCAGCATTTCTTGAAAGGAAAACGAAATGCGTGAGAGTTTAATTTAAGAGTAAATAAATTAGACATCCCTAACAAGTACAAGCTGCTTAAGAGGGAAATAGACATTCGTGATATATTTTTTCTTATTTATTTTACTTCTATTCGTTTTTATCTAACAGAGCACTAAAGCTTAGTTACAGAATTGTCACTTTAAAATGCTGGCATTATTAAAAAGGAAAATAGTGTTGGTATTTTATTATTCTGATAAAATATTCAATGAAAAAAACATATAATAATAATAATTCTTTATTGCACACCAATACATGGAAAATATAAAACAATGATATCAAAATAAAAATATTACACACTATGGTGACACAAAAGGCCTTATCGCTGAAAAGCGCTTTCTGCCAGTCAATCTTAAGGTTGAAGACATGTACTAATAACAAAAAAATATATAATAATAAAACATGAATACTTTATATAAAGATTTTTAATTTCTTTTTTCAAATAAATATTTTAACTAAAATTATATATTTTTATGTTTTGAAACTAAAAATCGTATGCTATAATATATATAATATCTAAATAAAAATATGTTCATTTTTGGAACTTCAAGAAAATTTGTTTTACATTTCATAAGCTATTTACTAAAATAAATTAAAGGTTGTATAATAAACTTCTAACACTTCTACCAATATAAATGGTATTTAACTTTAATGTAATTTATCTTTTGCAATTTGACTTTAATTTATTTAATGGTATTTAACTTTAAAAATATAACAAATATGCAGATAATGCTATTAGTTATCCGGTCCATCAATAGTTACACAGACAAAGTAACGGATAACGACCAGTCTTTTAGTAAGTCTACGTAACATTTATACTATCTTCTTTATTAAAAGCAAAATGTGGCTAAGTCTGCAAGATGTACTTATTTATACAAAAACGACTACGAAGAGAAACTTTGACTACTGTCAGCACCATCTGGTGTCTGAAGGAGAAATTAGTTATTAGTTCTAGGTAACAGTTCTTGCTTTTGTTGTAGAAAATTACAAACAGAATTATTAGCTATATAAGGCACAAAACAAATAATTATTACGAAGAATGAATAAATAAAAAAATATTTGATAACAGTCTTTGGAGTTGTAATGAGAAATTATTACAACCAATCAGAAACGTTTACAAGAAAAATGGTACATATATAATATATTATTTATATATGCAACCTTGGAGTAAGCGGATGTAAAATTAATAAAATTGTCGGCAGTAATCATTCACGTGAATGTTACCTAATAGAAATAATGACACAACTTTAAATAATTTGGCTTATTTATTCGTTGAAATCCTGACCGACTTCCGATAAAGCTTGGGACAAACAAATATAATTGGATATTGAATAATCTTGTAATTTTCATAGAAATTATTAGTATTCATAATGTCTTGTTTTAAAAATAGTTTCAATTACTAATACAATCTAACAAAGTATATATTGGAAGCAAATTTCTTTATTATTCAATTAAGTTAATATTCAAAAGACGGCGAATAAACATCCGATTTATTCAATAGATTCCAAGAAAGTGATATGAGAGAACCTGATAAAGTATAATGTAAAATAAATTTAATCAAAACAACTTTTTGATGAAACCTCGAAAGCTGTTTCAGATAAAATATATTTTGTGATTTAAATAACAAGACATCTCAAATACCATTTATTTTAATCAACATAACATTTTTTTAAAGACATTACCTATTGTGATATATTAGCTTTTTTATTTGATTTTATATATTTAGAAATATTTTATTATAATCAGGTACCAATTAATACACCAATTTATAATAAAGTTTTAGCAAATTACAGAGTATTGAAACAATATTTTGTGGACAAATTCATTTAAGTAACCAAAGTTGAGGGCCTCTTGAGATGGACGTACCAAATAGGAACAAAGAACTCATAAATGATTACTATCGAACCTTTTATCTTAGAAAAACTTTTAACTTTTAAGCTGAATTTAGTATGAAATAGTTAAGTTTACTTCCCCTAAAGCTTTGGCTTATAGTCGGTATACGAATTAATATTTGCAAATTAATCAAAAGCTTTATATTTACCCTAGCTAGTGCTCGCAAGTAAATGTTTAAATACGTTTAAGCGGAATTTTCGTGTGCTGATCCGGTTTTTTACTTATTTTATTCAACGATTATTTAGTTTTGGAACCTTAAAAAAACTGACAGAGAAGATACGTTTATATAGTTAATTAAAAACTTTAACACTTACAAAGTTTAAATTATTTTAAGAATAAATTTTCTTAATATATAATCGTGTCCGATATAAAATTTTATAACGGATTTTTTACGAAATTATATCATAATTTTATCAATAAATTGTCATGAATCGGCAATTTATAAGCTCAATAGACGACGTTATATTGAGAAAAAGATTGATGATAATTGCCACCGTCAATACCTTAATCAACTACGAAATCCAAATAAATGATTTGTTTGAATTTATATTGCTTTAGATCGATCAAATATAATTTGGTTAAAATAGATTTTTTTTTATTGATCCTTTAGATTCATTCATTTAACCGTTTGAGTGAAATATTGTATGGTAAATTTATCTTTTTTTATAAATAAATTAAAATGTGGTTTAAAAAGCGTGGTTATTATTTTTCGATAAAAAAATCAGTTTACCCAAAACGTGAGTGATCTCTTTTATTTCAAACAAAGCTATTTAGTAAATTGGTATGCATTTAATTAATTTGTAAAGCAATTTTGTTTACAATTTATTTATATAAGTGATAGAAATATACATTACAAGTATACAGAATCCATAACGTAAATTATTTCTTAAATAATTTCATATTCTCAGAATTTCAAAAATAAATTATACGTTTTCATAAGCATTGCTTTATTTTATAATATATTCATTAATAGGTACTTAAACAATGTCGTTCTAAATTTAAAAATTAAACCTCTAATAAAAGATTATGACTTTGCTCTCATACTTCTCAAACATTGAGTGCGTAATGGAATGGGTATATAGCGCAACGCAACGCAACAAAAATGTTTAAATAACAAGATAATTCCGTGATTTCTTGAAAATAATATTCTTATTAGAATATTTGACTTACAAAAACTAATTATATATCATCTTCTTTTATGGAAAATATTCTAATATTTATATATCATTAATAATTTACTCCCTTTTTATTAATATTTAAAGATAATTGAAAATTAAAACACTGCATCTCGAAGCCCCATTAATAAACAAAAGTGGGTGACTTTTGTTTATTAACACTTAACCTAACAATAAGAAATCCTATTATTTTAAATTATCATTTTTATTTATCAATAAAATATTTCTCTCATGTCAAAAATATTTATATTTAAAAAAATAATTGATACGACTACTTTTATACTAACTGATTAAGTTACCTTTACAAACAAGTTCATTTAATAAATACGAACTATTTTATTAAATGAATGAACAGAATCTAATAATAATAAAAATATTTTCCACTTACTTGGTTTTAAATCAAAGCACACACACATAAATCACTTTCACTAACACGCACAGTTACAATAAAACTTCAAACGAAACAAAGTTTTATCATTATTTTAAACTTTAACAAACCGAACCTTTTCACGTCACAAAATGTTAATAAAAATTTTCGTAGTAAGTGCGAACGATTCTCGTAGTAAAGATGTCTACGTGGTGCTACGGTGGCAGAAGCGCTACGACTGTGCGTAGCACCGCGGTGGCGCCACCCTTTGGCAGATTTTGTATCTATTCTTGAGGTAAGCTGTAAGACTCACTACTGTGTACTTTTAAGGCAACTGTGGCAAATAATTCCGCTTATTAGCATAAAAGTGACGCGGAATGGCACTAAAGGGAAAAATATTTTAAAGTATAGCCTAAGTTTTGTTAAAATTTGAATCGTATTTCCCTATGAAAACCTCTTTTGCGTTTTATACTTATCATTTTGATGAATTAAAAAGTGTTATTTAAATACTTTACAAATAAATATATTTATTTTAATTATTTGATAAATGTAATTTCGATTTTAAGTGTATAAACCACCTTAGGAATATGGTAGGTTTTTTGAGTCTGGTTTTATCTTTATAGTCTATCCAAAAGATAACAGAAATATGCATGAACAAAATAATTGCGAAAGATAAAAAAGCATATAACGAAGAGAGAAAAGAAAACATTTTTCCACTTTTTCCAAATGTAAAAACATTTTATACACATTTAAATTTGCTTAGCAAATTTCGTCCTTACTGCCTAAGCATATAGAAATACGTTGTGCCTTATATCTCTTTCCTAAAATAATACTAAATAACAAATAGTTATAATAAGATATAATAATAAAAGACAACATATATATTATATACATATAGACATGTATATTTAGGATTTGACTAATTTTCATACACAATTTATTATTATTTAACAAATAATTGTTGTAGTATGATGAACCAACAAGTTATATCTTTAATTAAGTATTTAAACACTCAACGAACATAAACTGCGATTATGAAAAAAATCGTAATGAATAAAACCAATTAATAATATTATAATATATCTCACAAACCATACATATTAATATATTTGTAAAAGGTAGAACATATATAAATTTTCCTTTCTTATAGTACCCGATTTTTAAAAGTTTTTGATCAATCGTAGTCACGGGAAAACATTTGATTAATTATTTCACTTATTTAAATATTTATCTACAGAAAATTTTAAAACATTATATAATAGAAATATTTCTTGAACAAAAAGTACAACAAAAATATTTGAATTGACAAAAATACCTTTCTTGTTTTCATCTCCACATTTCTAAACATTTTCAAAGACAATGTGTTCGAAAACCTCATCCTTACAATTGGTAAGTCTTGTAGAAATAATGACTTACGGAGGTCTTTTAAAAGGTTTTGGAAAATATTAGAAGCAAATGTTTATAATAATATCTCTCTTTATTTATATTTTTTCGGAATATTTAGAAGGTACTGACTGATTAAATTGTTCTCCAAAATTAAAAAACTTTTACCTAAAACTTTTGTAACACCACCTGTGGCCATCTTGTTATTTGTTGTGATCGTAAAACCAAATGCCAACCTCTAAAAATATATTGAGTTAAAATGAACATCCAGCAATGGACGTCTCTTTTAAGCAAGTTTTTTTAACAGTTTTATCAATGTATTTTGGGCAGCTGCCATTTTTGTGTTTGAGAAGAAATGGAATTCTGTCCTGCCTATTGACCTACATCTACTGACAGCTGTCAGAAGTTCTTATGTCCACGGCCAGACCCGTTGAATAATGTTTTCTTGAAAAGTAAATGTTACTAATGTTATTTTATATTTTTAAATATTTTTTGTTACCGGATTTATATGATAAATTATGCCTTTATACATAATAGTCTCATTTTCTTTGTAGTCCAGACTTTTATTTAGAAACATTTGTTGGCTGCCTGCATTTATAGATGGATACTAGTAATAATCAACTACTACCTTGAGTTAAAAGCGTCATTTGCTTTGATAAAAAAAGAAAGAGGAACAGCTTTTTTAGATTTGTGTTTGCTCCAGATATAATTTATAATAAAGAAATAAGTTTTATTAAAATGTGTACTACTAGTCAAAAATCACAACATTGAACTGTTTACTTTTGGTTTTTCTCAGTATAATTAAATAGGCCTTACTTAGCTTAGGAAGGACTTATTTTGATAAGTATAGTATCAATAAAAATACCAATTTTTGAAAATATCTTTAAACATGTATAGCCATGTTAAGCTTATTTAAATTTATATAAATATAGAATGTAAAAAACCGATACGGGCAGGGATTCGAACCCGCGACTACTGGGAAACCGTCCCGTCGCTCTACCAACTGAGCTACCGTATCGCTGTCCGTCTCGGTGAATTAAGCATTCTATATGTGATCGTCTTTATCGGGACGGTGGTGACATCTATTAGGTTTCTTTCGAAAATCCTAATCAATGTTTCTAACTTTGCAGTATAGATAAACATTGAAAAGATGCCACTACCGAAATCAATTTTTGAAAATATCTTTAAACATGTATAGCCATGTTAAGCTTATTTAAATTTATATAAATATAGAATGTAAAAAACCGATACGGGCAGGGATTCGAACCCGCGACTACTGGGAAACCGTCCCGTCGCTCTACCAACTGAGCTACCGTATCGCTGTCCGTCTCGGTGAATTAAGCATTCTATATGTGATCGTCTTTATCGGGACGGTGGTGACATCTATTAGGTTTCTTTCGAAAATCCTAATCAATGTTTCTAACTTTGCAGTATAGATAAACATTGAAAAGATGCCACTACCGAAATCAATTTTTGAAAATATCTTTAAACATGTATAGCCATGTTAAGCTTATTTAAATTTATATAAATATAGAATGTAAAAAACCGATACGGGCAGGGATTCGAACCCGCGACTACTGGGAAACCGTCCCGTCGCTCTACCAACTGAGCTACCGTATCGCTGTCCGTCTCGGTGAATTAAGCATTTAGTTAGTGAGTTGGTAGAGCGACGGGACGGTTTCCCAGTAATCGCGGGTTCGAATCCCTGCCCGTATCGGTTTTTACATTCTATATTTATATAAATTTAAATAAGCTTAACATGGCTATACATGTTTAAAGATATTTTCAAACATTGATTTCGGTAGTGGCATCTTTTCAATGTTTATCTATACTGCAAAGTTAGAAACATTGGTTAGGATTTTCGAAAGAAACCTAATAGATGTCACCACCGTCCCGATAAAGACGATCACATATAGAATGCTTAATTCACCGAAGCGGACAGCGATACGGTAGCTCAGTTGGTAGAGCGACGGGACGGTTTCCCAGTAGTCGCGGGTTCGAATCCCTGCCCGTATCGGTTTTTTACATTCTATATTTATATAAAAATAAAAATACCAATGTCCCTACTTACCACGGCATTATCACGATATGCTCATTTCTTGATGAACACTTATAGCGAAGCCTTTAATTTAATATTTTGATAAGTAAATTCATATAAATTATGTTTTCAACCAATTGAACTACTGTTAATATTAAATAAATATTAAAAAGCATCATCCCATATATCATAAAAGCTCTAATTATCTAGATTGCTTTTGCTTCATGAACATGACTTTCATGTTAATAAGGTGAGCAAATAATATGTAAGTAAATCAATATCTCACTTAATAGACAGAAACAAAAGACAAATAGCAGTTCGGAAAAATACTTTAAAGTATGTTATACGCTACATTGACACTTCAGGCACGATTGAACTCTGAAGCGCTTCGAGTTGACGAACTTTAATTTACGAGCAGGCTCCTACACTCCGTTTTTGTTTATTTTTGTCCTTCCCATTCTATGAACTAACACTGCTTACAGTTTTTAATCCATAAACAAGATTTTTATTTTTATTTAAAACACCTATTAGTAGGGTGTAGGGTACTTCTAGATAAAGGTCAATACTCGCGTCGCCACGACAAGGTATTAGAAATTATACGGGAAGCGGTTAGTCTTTCAGTAGCAAGAGCGCGGAAGGGTATAACAACCACCGAACGATCTATAGAATTCGTAAAAGAAGGCTCCTCCAAAAAATCAAAAGCGAAGCCTTATTCTATATTAGGCGCGGCTCCTGATTGGATTCTCATGATGGACACGTATGAAAAGCATTACAAAATCCCTGGGGATGTTGGTGTTTCGTCATCCAGACCGGACTTATTCCTGTATTCGAAACATCTGAGGCGCGTGATACTTGTGGAGCTTACTGTTCCTTGGGAAACAAACATCCCAAGGGATCACACATTCAAGCTCAATAAGTATTACGAACTAACCAACGAACTGATCAGGAATAAATTTATAGTTAGTTTGTACGCGGTAGAAGTGGGAGCGAGAGGTATAACAGCAAAATCTCTCTATAGCCTACTTAAAGATCTTGGCCTTTCTAGAACAAGCATCGGTTCATTTCTAGAACGTACTTCAAAGGCGGCATTAGTAGGTTCTTTCCAAATTTGGTTAGGTAGGGAGAGGAGTGTGGAGGGTGAAGGTGAGCGTTTTTGCGCATAATAAAGGGGCCCCTTAAACCTACTCCTGGGTCGCAAGTCCCAGGCACTGCTTGCACTCCTCTCCTTGCAACGCGATGGGCCCGGCACCCGCACGGTGAATCCATGGATTGCTAAGAAGCTTCGTTTTATCTAAATTGACAGCCCGGAGAGACGGGATGACGCTGGAAAGACAGTTGACGCTGGAAAGACAGCTGGCAGCTGGGAAGACAGCAGACTGCTGGAAAGACAGCCGAGGGCGATGGCCTAGCAAGCCAAGCTCGGGAACGTCGATAAACGCTAAAAGTCCAAATAAGAAAAATACCCCTAGGACAGTCCGAGAGGGGGGGCGGAAGAACTGTCCACCGGTTGACAATTACGGCGAAAACGGCGCGATAACGGAATTGAAATGCCCTACGTGCGGGAAAAATTACAAAAGACGAGCCTGGTTTATTAAACATCTTAAAACACACAATGGTGCTGAAGTGCGGCAACCGTCGGTAAGATCTTCAGTTTTCACTGCGGATAGAGTTTACCCTCATATATCTCATGGTGAGCCATTGAATGAAAACTACCAGGAGTCCATGACCATCCGGACGCGTCTTAGCATTCCAAATACTAAACTATCGACCTGGAAAGTACATGACCAAAATATAGCGGCCCTGTTAGAGCACCCGGGCTCAAATCAGGTACTCGATGCGCAAGTAGAGACTTTCCAAAATACTATTTACGACTACTTTAATGAGCACTATCCACCTACGAATCGTTATGCTCACAAAAATAAAGAAAACGGTTTTAAATTGAAAATGAGGAGGAAAAAAAGAGATCTTATAAAGAAACTTCGTATAGCCAAAGCCTTAGGCGATAATCAACTTAGTCACCAACTGTCTAGGGCATTGCGATCAATTCTTAAACTTATCCAAGGTATAACAAATCAAATAACGAAAAATCGTGATAGCTTTGATCGGGCAAAACATGAAGTAGACTTTGATAAAAATCCTTTTAAATACTCAAAAAACATTTTCAAAGATCAAAACGGTAAGCTTCTCTTGACCAACGAGCAAATTTTCGACCATTATAAAAGCACATACGAAGTGCCAGAAAACCAAAGACTATATGGGGATCCAAACGAACACAAACCTGAGACTCCTACTGAAGATTTTCAAGCCAACCCACCAACTTTGGAGGAAATCAATAAAATAATTAAAATGAAACCATCTAAGTCAGCACCGGGTCCGGATGGTATCCCTTATATAGTTTACAAAAAATGTCCGTCGCTCCATAAACATCTTTTAAATATATTCGGTAAAATCTGGTCAAGAAAGCAAATACCGGTATCATTCGGAAAAGCCCTTTTTGTCCTCATTCCGAAAAACGACAATGTCAATAATCCCAAGGATACTAGACCGATAGCCCTAACAAATACAATTTCCAAAATATTTTTCTCTTTTTTACAAACTAAAATGACGCAGTTCATGATTAACAATAGATATTTCAGGCCTAATCACCAGAAAGGGTTTTTGCCCGGAATTTCTGGATGCCTGGAACATAATACGTTAATATCGGAAAGCCTTAAAGATGCTAGAACTAGCGAGAGACAAATTACGGTTTGTTGGATAGACTTAGAAAACGCCTTTGGGTCGGTACGACATGAACTAATGATGTTCGCGCTTAAATGGTATAACTTTCCTATGGTAGTTCGCGACATTATTGCATCATATTATTCAAAATTAAAATTCTCAATAATTTTTAATGAAAACCATTCAAAATCACTTAATTATAACGTTGGTTTATTTCAGGGCTGTTGTATTTCTCCTATTATATTTAATATAGTTATTAATATTTTAATAGACAAATTAATTAGAAATGAAAAAAAGTGGGGCTATCGGTTTAAGTTCAACAACAAATACACAGAATCCATACTAGCTTTTGCAGATGATCTCGCGATACTGACACGTAATCCGAAACAATGTCAGGTACTTTTAAATGTAGTTGAGGATTTCTGTACGTGGACGGGCGGATTGAGGACAAAACCAAGTAAATGTTTTAGTCTGTGTCTGGGTAGACGGAATACCAAATATACCTCTTACGATCCGGGTCTTATAATAGGCGGTCAGTGCGTTAGTACGGTTACGGAAGCAGCTCCGTTTAAATTTTTAGGTAAAAAAATCGATTACCAAGGCCGTACTCCATCGTTGGATGTAATAGTCGATAGCTTTTTAAACGATCTCAAAAAGGTAGACAACCAACCAATAAGTAACGTCAAAAAAGCTTGGATTTACGATAATTATTTAACATCACGTCTAAATTGGCCTTTCCTCGTGTATGATATAAATAAAACCCTTTTGTCAAAGTTAGATGCAAGCGTCATAAAGACATTGAAGTTATGGCTCGGGTTAGCGCACTCAGCGGACTCTTCAACCTTATTTAGAGACCGTAACAACTTTGGATTAAAATTAAAGAAACCATCGGAGCTCTACAAACATCTAAGAGTTACCAAAAGACATATCATCGGAAAATCTAAAGATGATACTGTAACTTCTCTCCCAAAAGACAAAGTTGCCTCAGAGCTCGAGTCACGACTTCAATTCCATAAAAAGTTTATGATAGGTGCTCAAACAAATAAAGTAGGGCTAGGATCAAGTAGGAAAGTTCAAGACATAGACATAACAAAATCTTTTATTCGACAAGACGAAAACGATAATTACCGACTCCACGCGATGAGCCTAGAAATTCAAAACGAATGGGTGACCATAGGAGATTTTTGTATTCCACTAGCTTTGAAGTGGCGCACCTTAATTTATGATTGGTCCCCAGCATTATTAAAATTCTATCTTAATGCATTCCAAATGACTCTCCCAGATCAAAGTAATTTAGTAAGATGGGGCAAAGCCACCGAAAAGTCTTGCAACATCTGTGGGGAGGCAATAGGAACCGCGAAACACCTATTAGTAGGGTGTAGGGTACTTCTAGATAAAGGTCAATACTCGCGTCGCCACGACAAGGTATTAGAAATTATACGGGAAGCGGTTAGTCTTTCAGTAGCAAGAGCGCGGAAGGGTATAACAACCACCGAACGATCTATAGAATTCGTAAAAGAAGGCTCCTCCAAAAAATCAAAAGCGAAGCCTTATTCTATATTAGGCGCGGCTCCTGATTGGATTCTCATGATGGACACGTATGAAAAGCATTACAAAATCCCTGGGGATGTTGGTGTTTCGTCATCCAGACCGGACTTATTCCTGTATTCGAAACATCTGAGGCGCGTGATACTTGTGGAGCTTACTGTTCCTTGGGAAACAAACATCCCAAGGGATCACACA
This sequence comes from Napeogenes sylphis, assembly GCA_959347405.1. Taxonomy (NCBI): domain Eukaryota; kingdom Metazoa; phylum Arthropoda; class Insecta; order Lepidoptera; family Nymphalidae; genus Napeogenes; species Napeogenes sylphis. The sequence continues at coordinate 31,742,040 of OY365780.1, read as the reverse complement.
TTCAAGCTCAATAAGTATTACGAACTAACCAACGAACTGATCAGGAATAAATTTATAGTTAGTTTGTACGCGGTAGAAGTGGGAGCGAGAGGTATAACAGCAAAATCTCTCTATAGCCTACTTAAAGATCTTGGCCTTTCTAGAACAAGCATCGGTTCATTTCTAGAACGTACTTCAAAGGCGGCATTAGTAGGTTCTTTCCAAATTTGGTTAGGTAGGGAGAGGAGTGTGGAGGGTGAAGGTGAGCGTTTTTGCGCATAATAAAGGGGCCCCTTAAACCTACTCCTGGGTCGCAAGTCCCAGGCACTGCTTGCACTCCTCTCCTTGCAACGCGATGGGCCCGGCACCCGCACGGTGAATCCATGGATTGCTAAGAAGCTTCGTTTTTTCGTTTTACAATGTCTATTATTTCGTAGAAAATTATTATTTTTTCAATTGCATTTGCATCTTCACCTTGTTACGTATTTTCTCAGCATTTAAGTTTGTTTTTAATCTGTCCAAAAAGAGTAACGTTTCCTCGAAGTATTCATCCCAGTGTAAAAAAAAAAGTCAATCAATAAAGTAAGTTCGAGAACCTACTTATTAGGAGATTTCGAGACGAGAAAATATATAATTTTGATATCAATCAGCCATCGATCATGCAATGGTTTTACTCAAATATTTGCAAAACGATCAATAAAATTTGCGTCAATCTAAGACTAACGAAATTGAAGAAACTGATTGCTCGTCTCGACACTCCATTAGACTGTTCATATTAATGAAATAAATGTATCAATACACAAATCTGTTTTATTTAACGTATTCTTTTATAAACACTTCATCAATACAATGAAAATAAATAACTATCTATTTACTTTTAAATGCGAGTAACAGCAAAACGGATTATGCCTTATTGGGGTATCTGCTGTTTAATTACATTCTTGTTCATTTAAACTCGACCGCGAATAACGAGGGTAAGTCAATTTTCCAATTTATTTCAAGTTATCCATTTTGACCTTTTTAAGATTAATAAAAACAATTTAAAAATTAATACCTAACATTATTGAATTTACGGACTGTTTTAATTAAAAAATCTGAAAAGATAATAATTAGGTACATGTTTTTTTTCATATAGTAGTTTTTTAAACATAAAACCTCAAAATCTTAAGCAAATAAGGTTTGCTTTGAAATAAAAAAAAAAATGCAATTATACGTAATTATTCGTCGGCATTATATTTCTGTCATTATACTATGTTCTGTTTACTTTGTATTTGTTACATGTATTAGTAAATCCAAAAAAAAAACAATAATTGTCAAAAAAAGTATTGCAAAATACTTTTGTTAACTGAAACAACAGCCATATTAAAATTTAACATACGATGGGAGGTCAAAAAGTTTGCGGAATGACAGGGATTTTTTTTTTTTTTTTTTTTTTTTTTTTTTTTTTTTTTTTTTTGTGTCTGTCTATGCTGTTAGCCCTGTTGGCTATTACAGCGTCACCGGGGGAATGGGTGGGTCAGGAGACCCACCCTTAAAAAGGGGGGGCCAGATGGGCCCCCATGGGGAACGATGTCCCGAGGGCGTACACGTTATTACCTACTGTGAACGCGTCGTCGGGGTCAACGAGTACCGACTTGGGTCTTCTTTTTCTGACTAAAGTAGTCTTACGTGGTCTATACTCTGCGGCGTCAGCCACCAGTGGGTTCGGGTGTCGCTCAGCACGTTCAAAGTACTTTTGGGTAAGTACCCTTGAAGTACTGAGCGATGGTCGGAAGGTTCAAGTCTCTATGGAGATCGATGTTGCGTACGAACCACGGCGCCCCGGTTGCAATCCGTGTAAACCTGTTCTGAATCACCTGAAGGGGTTTCAGATTAGCGTGCGCAAAAGCGGGACTCGCATAGGACATGACGGAACGTATGCAAGCTTTGTAAAGTGTCACCTTATTGCGAAGGGACATTTTACTCCGCTTGCCTAACAGCGGATATAAACGACCTAATATGTAGGCCGCTCTGCTACGAACGGTCCTAATATGCGCAGTGAAAACTAACTTTCTATCTAACGTTACTCCTAGGTATTTTGCCTCGTCTTTCCAAGGTATCGGTTTATCAAAGAGTTTGATTCGCGGGAGGATCCTTGGGGGGCCCCGTTCGAAGAGCACCGAAACGCTCTTCTCAGGGTTTACCTCGATCCGCCATTTCCGCAGCCAACTCTCAAGGGAGTCGACTGCGGATTGGAGACGTTGGTATATCTCCCAGTGATCCTTAGAGGACGTGTAAAGCGCGGTATCGTCCGCGTACATGGCAAGGTGCACTTTAGATCGCGGTCTAGGAATATCGCTAGCGTAGATGGAATAGAGGATGGGCGAGAGAACTGAACCCTGAGGAACACCCGCCCTGATGGGGCGGGGGGTTGACAAGACGCCTTCCACTCTGTAGCGAAAGGAGCGATTCGTCAGGTAGTCCCGTATGATGAGTACGAGTCTGTCCGACACCTTGAACTGGTATAACTTGTACACCAGTCCATTGTGCCAGACCCTGTCGAACGCCTTAGCTACATCGAGGTAGAGCGCTCCTGTCCTATGCTTCTTGGCCCTCACAGTGGCCCCTATCAGTATGTGCTCCGTGAGGCGTTGCACCTGATGGGAACATGAATGGTTGGCTCTAAAGCCGAACTGCTCATTTGGGATGATTTTGAGTCTCTCGACTTCCGATCTAAGTCTACAGAGGATGATTCTCTCATATACTTTCCCTAAGGAACTAAGAAGACTAATGGGACGGTAACTACTAGGCAGATGCCGGGGTTTGCCCGGCTTATGGAACCCTATCACTATGGCCTCTTTCCACTGGGCCGGAAACGAGCAACCGGCCAGTAGAGCGTTAAAAATGGTAACCAATAGGTAAATTAAAGGAGGCGGAAGAAGCTTTATCACTTTGTTAGTGATCCTATCGGGACCTGGCGATTTCTTGACGTGAAGCGCCCTAACTATGGACGTCACCTCGTCTAGGTTCGTTTCCTCGATTGGCGGACCGGCCGGTGGCTGAGAACACATTATATTGACCGATTTGTCGACTATTTCGACATGATCGCGATCAACGGATTGAGCAGACAGACGGCACTGGCTCTCTAGACTGTCGGCTAAGCACTCGGCTTTGTCAGAGTCGTCAAACGCGATGGCGGAGTTAGGTCCAACCAAAGGAGGCATATCTGAGACAGTGTCCGCCTTCAACGCTCTCTGCAACCGCCAGAATGCCTGGTGTGTTGGAGAGAGCGTCGCAAGCGTCCTATCCCAGCCGCTATCTCTGAAGTCGTCGAGAGCTTGTCTCGACTCCCTCTGAAGACGGCGCTGCCTCCGTCGGTTGTCATCTGTCGGGTATCGGTCATGGGCTCTAATCGCGGCGTTTTTACGGGTGATGAGGAGTCTAATGTCCGGAGGGAGTGCTCGGTAACCCTCGAAGTTCACTCGGACCTCCCTCGAGGACTTTCCTATGCTGTCTACCAAATGTTCTGTGAAGTTAGTCGCGGCTGAGACAGCGTCCTCGACCGATGTAAGCTGGTCAGGAATTTTGTCGAGGTGCGCTGGTACGGGGGAATGGAGTTGCTCTCGAAGCTTCGTCCAGTTAATAATTGTTTTGGTCGCGGGTTCCCTAAGGGGAGGAAGTCCTAGCTTAAATAGGACCGGTCGATGGTCAGAGTCTAGCTCGGATAGCGTCTCGATAGAACGTAACTGGAGTGTCACGCCCTTCAAGAGTACTATGTCGAGCACGTCGGGTCTGTCATGTCGGAAGTCTGTGTCGCAGTATCGCGTGGGACTCAAAGGCGCGGTGATCTCGAAGTCGAGACCAGCCTTGTAACTTAGCCTATCAAGGAGATTTCCTCTACTGTTTGCGACAGTGGAGTTCCAGCGGGGATGTTTGCAATTTAGGTCGCCGGCCAGAATGGTTGCTTTACCTAATTGGAGTAAGGACTTAAGGTCCCTCTCAACTAAGGCTTTATTGGGAGAAAGATAGACGGATGCTAGTACGATCGACTGATGGCCGGTCATACCCACCTGACATAATGACGCTTCTACGTTGACTAGTTGGGGCGGATCGAGCGGAGTGCAATGAAGAGACCTTCTGTAATAGATGATGGTTCCCCCCTTCGCGGTTGCCCTATCGTTCCTAACGAGACGGTAATTTGCGATGCGCGGATCACGATTACACGGCTTCAGAAAGGTCTCTTGTACTAACAGGACGTCTATCTGGTGCGTGACCACGAAGTCGCGCACTAGATCTATCTGCTTAAGTAGCCCGTTCGCGTTGAATGTAGCGACAGTCAGAGAGCGAGGTTTTACCCTTCCACGCGATGTCATCATGTTGACATCGTGTGTTCGTATATTGATTTGATTAGGACGGCGTGCTTGAGGAGCACTTCCATCCTCGCGGGAGGGTTCCGCGCGGAATCCCTCATTTCATTTGAAAAGACTAGGAGCTCTTCGATGTCTATTACACCGAAGAGGCTCGTGACGCACGCGAGCGAACTCGCAACTCCGTCGGTGGAGTTACGAACCGGCGGCGGCGGCAACGACTGGGGGACGGGCTGTGGGATAATCCTCGGAGGCTTCACCCAAGCGTTCGCGATCGCGTTCGCGGGTGCCTGAGGGGCCTGGGATGCCTGAGGGGCCGCGGGCCTCCCAGGGGCTAGAGGAGCCCATGGAGGCTGTGCGAACCGAGGAGGATGCCTTGCCGGCTGTGTCCTGCGCGGCGCTTTGGGGCACCCGCGATAATTCGCAGGATGGCCCTTCTGTCCGCACAGGACGCAGCTGGGAGGATCCTCAGGGACCGGTCCCTTCCGCGAGCAGTCGGCTGTCGCGTGGTCGTCCAGGCACTTGACGCACCTTGGACGCGCGTGACAAAAACGTTGGGAATGCCCATAGAGCTGGCAGCGATGACACTGACCAGGAAAACCGCGACCACGTGGAGGTTCGACCCTAAGGCCGGAGAGTTGGCAGACTGCCTTAACGTTAAAAATTTGCTTTCCTTCCGGGGAAAGCTCGAGATGGACGAGAACAAGATCGAACGGGACCCTAGTGGTCGCTCGGTACATGCGGTGCACCGAGATGACGGGGAAGGATTGGGACTTAAGGTCCTCGAAAATCCGCTCAGTAGTGAGCTCCACGGGGAGCCCTCGGATGACCACCGTTAAGCGGCGTTCATCCTCTAGCGCGTAGGTGTGGTATCCGTAACCACGTTCGCGGAGGAGACGAGTCAGACCACGGTGGTCCGACGAAGACGCGGTTTGAACGCGGATACCGTCGGCGGTATTTCGGGCGGACGTGAAATGGAGCTTGTGCTCCGTCATAAGTGCGGACAGAGTGTCCCACTTAGACTTGTCCCTTATGTAAAGCGGCGGCGGCGCGGGGGACTTCCGTGGCGCTGAAGGCGCAGGCGCTGAAGGTGCCTCCGCGGGCGCTGAAGGCGTGGACGACGGCGACGCGGACGCGGGCGCTTCGGGCGCAATCGGCGCGCGTTCGCGAGTCGGGCCCGGGCCCGAAGAACGGTCGGGCGACTCGGGTTCGCTACTAGCGGGTTTTGAGGCCCGTTTTCGCGGGACGTTCGAGGAGAGCGCTTTCGTCGCCTTCCTCTTGGCCGATTTGGTCTGCACGGTCGTGAAACCGTCGTCCTCGTCAGCGTCCGAGGAAGGGGACGAACTCCCCGACTCGGAATCCGAGGCCGTCTGCTCCGTAGGAGTGGCGGCCTCGACCTCCATGTCGGAGGTGCTCTCGGTCACGATCGCGGCGCGCGAGGTCGAGGGCGGAGACTCGATGCCTAACAAGACAGAGTAGCGCAGGCATAATTGAGGCGCAATTCCGTGGACCCAACCATAGAACTGCGACTTGGACAGATCTTCGGGTTCCGCCGCGGATTTGGGGTCCATGGTGGAGCCCGGAGATATGAGCCGTCCTCCCTGCGTGAGCAGGGAGGCGAGTGCCTAACGTGAACCCTATCGAATCTCTGTCAGTAGGTGACAGAGGTGTGCCTAATACCCTAACGACTGTGTACTTACACGACGCAGGCTATTACGACGAAGTCTTTGAATTGCGTTTCGTACCCTAACTAGGGCGACGTCGGACTTGTTGGACCCCTATGCAGGCTCGCCGGCCCGCAGGTGTGCTTGCGGCGATGACTCACACACAAACACAATCACACCACTGGCTTGCACACAATGGAGGTCGTTATCTTGACTGGCGCAGGTGTACGAACGGTCGGTGCAGGTGGTCGGTGCAGGTGGCTGGGCGGTCAGCGTGACGGCCCAGGTAGGTGGCGCGGATAGGCGGAGCAGGTAAGAGGGACATGTGTCCCGGTCGACTGCTCAACGGTGAATGGAATGACAGGGAAGGAGGTTGAAATTAAACACCAAACTATTTTTCCTTTTCAATATATTCTCCCTTAACCCTAATACATTTTTCAGATCTCTCAAATAACTTGTTTATACCATCGAAAAAAAAAAAAAATCTCTTTTGTGGCAAAATAGGCCGAAATTGCAGACTTCACTTATTCATCGTCGGATTTTTTTTTCCACGCAAATCTTTTTTCATTTTTGGAAATAAATAATAGTTACTGGGTGCCAAGTCTGAACTGTAGGCTGGGTGGTTCAATTGTTCGAAGCCGTATCTGTGAATGGCAGCTGTCGCAAAATGGCACTTGTGAACGGAACTTGTGTCGTGCAGAAGGGACACACCTTTTGACAACTTTCCTCTTCTTTTTGACTCGAAGGCTTCTTTCAATCTTTACAATAAAGAAGCGTATTACTGTCCCGTTATAGTCACACTACTCTCTTTGTAATCGATCAGTAAAATATCTTCTGTATCCCAAAAGACAGTCGCCATGATCTTGCCAGCCGATTGTGTCACTTTGAACTACTTTAGAGGAAGTGTGCCTTTTTTATGCCACTGCTTTGACTCAGGTTCATAGTGATGAACCCAGGCTTCAACACCAGTAACGATTCGGGCCATAGCTTCTTTCTTTCTCTCTCCACAGAGTTCCAAAAACTCACGAAAACACTCGACAGGCTTACGTTTTTGAAGCGGCGTGAGCATTCTCGGAACCCATCTTGCATTGGTCAGAGCCAAGGTGATGACGTAGGATATTTGAAATGGTTATTTTGGATACTCTGATCATTGCTGCAAGATGCTTCTTCTTCAACCGGCCATCTTCTAATACAAGTTTTTCAACTTTTTCGACGATTTCCGGAGTAGTGGTTTCAATTGGCCATCCAGAGCGGGGGTCCGCCGCCAACAGCTCATGAAAAATAATCTGAGCGGATTTTCATTGCTTGGTAATTAACTTAATAACGGCGTGGTGTCTAATTTTCTCCATACTGGCTGACTTCTTACCGATTCAGTTATTTACAGGACGATAACTCAAAAGTTAATAACCTGATTAGATTCAAACTTGGTATATATATTTGTAAAGCATGTAGAAATTTTATTAAAAAAAAGGATATCTATAAACATGTATAGCGATGTTAAGCTTAACTTTGCTGTATAGATAAACATAAAAAAGATGCTACCTAACTATCGAAAATAATATTTGAAAATATCTATAAACATGTATAGCCATGTTAAGCTTATTTAAATTTATATAAATATAGAAAAAGTTAGAAGCATTAGTTAGGATTTTCGACAGAAACCTAATAGATGGTACCACCGTCCTTATAAAGACGATCACATATAGAATGCTTAATTCCTCTAGGCGAACAGTGATACGGTAGCTCAGTTGGTAGAGCGGACGGATTCCCAGTAGTTGCGGGATCGAATCCCTGCCCGTGTCGGTTATTTTTCATTCTATATTTATATAAATTTAAATAAGCTTAACATTGCTATACATGTATATAAGTATTTTCAAACACTACAAAGAACTCTAACAATTAGCTACATACATTTAATAGTGATACAGAGAGTTCAGTGTATTTACAACGGAATATAACGACGAGTAGCGAAGACCTGCACGAAACCTCTGAAGACGATACTACATCTTCCCCCCCCCTCCCCCCCACCCGCACTACCACTGTCCCCGAGTCCGCCATGCTCATACGAGCTCGTGAATAGGAAACCCTAGTGGGTTCGAAACTAGTCAGGCTAATTCCGATTAAATTACATGAATACAGCCGGGTAAATATATATGTAACTTTAAATTATAATATGGTATTCGATTAAATTAACAAAGGGCATGTTTTAAAATATTTTTTAATATTTTCTATATTTTTTGGCATTAATTGGTAGTAATACATATAACCCTTTCTGAAATTTGCAAATAGAAAGTAAACAAACGTATTAAAAAGGAGCAATTAATTTTGACGGTTTTTATCAAAGTTCTGTTTCATAACAGAGTAAAAATATGAGATTATATTTATTTACTTTCAATTTTGTGATTTTATGTTTAAAAATTAATATGAAAAAAAATATTTATTGAAAATATAAAAAAAACTAAAAAAAACTGTCTGAAAAATTGTCTGAAAAAACCAAGATGTCTGGTTTTGGAATTATCTTTTAGATTTTTTGGCTAAAACAGTCCGTAAATTCAATCATATTAGGTATCCATTTTCATATTGTTTTTGTATAGTCCCTGATGTAAAAAGGTCGACTTTGAAAACTTGATGAAATAAATTAGAAAATTGACTTATCATCGTTATTGTCGATCGAGTATAAAATAACAAAGATGTAATTAAACAGTAGATACCCCATTAAGCCACAACTTGTTTTACTTTTACTCAAATTAAAAAAAAACATAATTGCTGAATGTTAATAAAAGAATACTATTATTCCTTAAATACAAATAATGTCGATAATTGAGAAAACGAGGGAAATAAAGTTAAATAAAATAAACATATACAAAGATACAATTTATTCATTAATATGAATAGTCTAATTTAGAGTCGAGACGAGCAATTAGTTTTATCAATTACGTTAATCTTAGATTGACGCAAGTTTTATTGATCGTTTGCAAATGTCTTGTTGATACTTGAGTAAAGCAACATTATTGTATTGCATGTATGATTAGAAAATTATATATTTTCTCGTGTCGAAATCTTCTTAAACTGAAGTTTACCTTCTTTCTATTATAAGAAACCCAATACTTGTTTGTCGAAGTATTTTTGCACTTGAATGAAAGCTTTGAAGGAATATTACTCTTTTGAGAAAGGTTGAAAATAAACTGTAATGTTGAAATAAACTCTAATTAGGTGACGCAAAAACACCTTCAAATAATTTGTTTTTATCTACGAAATCATAATAATTATAAATTAAAGTTATTATAATGAAGGTATAAGTTATTTGAGACGGAATTAAAATTTTAAACGACGTTCGTACATCGTAAAATAAAGATCGTCAACTCGAAGCTCTTCAGAGTTCAATAGTGCCTTAAATTTAAATGTTAGTCTGTTCAGCTAAGATAATCCTTATGCCTTATTTCTATGCCCTAGGGTTTCTTATGTGTCATTTTCTCATCTTTGAAATATTCATACTATTTCATATCTCATGATACTATTTTAAAAATTGTACCATTGCCCAAACTAAGATAAATTACTTGAAAACCATATTATCATACGATAATTTATATCTATGCATTTATTAATTTATCATAGTATTATTCAAAATATAAGACTAAAATGCTTTCCATAAATATTTATTCAGAATTGAGTACATCGTAATAATGTCGTGGTAATGATCATGTTAAGTTATAGGTATTTTCACGGAGAACTTTATACTTACTAATGGAAGTGTTTTCGGAAGTTCAAAAAGCTTAAACTAAAACTTTTGAGACTCCACCTGTGGCCGCCGATTTATTTTATATCGTAAAACCAAACGCCAACCTCTAAATAAATATATTGAATTAAAATGAACACTGAGAATCAACGACCTAATAAGTATCTTTCAAGCTATTCCTTTTAATTGCCTTCTCAAAATATTTTGGGAAGCCGCCATGTTTTTATATGGTAAGAAATGGAATTCTGTCTTACCCTCGCCTGACCTACATCAACTGATATCTGTCATAACCTCAAACCTAAAAGTAAATAAATATATACTTTATTAGCTTCTTTTGATTTGCTCAGAATAAAAAATAACTTATATGAAAACCATCGGAACTTAATTAGTGTCATGCTTTTAACTATGTTTTGTTTACTTTGTTTTTGCTAACTTCAGGAATGATATTACTACCGAGTAATGAAAAACAAATATTTAACAAGTTACTTCGATTACGTATTTTAATGGAATCGTTCCTCAATCGGTTGTCCTCATAAAGGTTTAATATTTCGTAAGATAATAATATTTATTTAACACAAAAAACAGCTAAAATACAAAGTATGTATGACTAGTAAAAAATTAAATACAAAGGCTTACTAAAACATTTTTTGTTTTTGCACAAACATTACAAGGTCTTGTTCTCAGTTATTAGTCACTGATATTAGTTATTAGTCACTGATATTAGTTATTGGTCACTTATATTAGTTATTAGTCACTGATATTAGTTATTAGTCACTGATATTAGTTATTGGTCACTGACATTAGTTATTAGTCACTGATATTAGTTATTGGTCACTTATATAGACTTACTCATTATTTATTTGATGAAGACACCTCTTAATTCATGTTCAAAACAATAATATTGTGATAAGATCACTTAAACAAAACCAGCTGCCCTTTCCCATATAGCTTTAGTAAAACATTTACGATAATGATGTAATGGAATATACATTTTTATTGTCCCTTGAGTACAAAAAACATCGGCCCTTGCGTACAAGCTCTTTAACATCGTATTTAATTCCCTATTTCCTTTTATGTAATTTTTATATGGTTTGTTTATACCTATTTGTGTTCGTAAGGAATAATATTTGTTGCCGTCACAGGTCATCTCGGTACTAATTGGTGGAAGATAGTGACCGTAGTTCGTTGGTTCGTTTGGTTAAAAGATTATTGTCTTCGGTAATTTTTTTCAAAGCATTAACATACAGCAAAAGATTCTTTCACTTATATATTATTACTACCCATTTATAATATCAGGCCGAAAACAATTTTTTATAAATAAATGTCTGGACCACAAATAGGACGAGACTATTATAGCAAAAAAAACACAATTTATCTTATAAATTCTGTTTACCAGCCTGAAAAAAATAAACTCAGAATACAAAGAAATGTTTAAAGATTAAAATACTAACATTTACTTTTCGAGAAGACATTATTCTATAGGTTTTAGCTGTGTACATGAGAACTTATGACAGCTGTCAAATGATGTAGTTCAATGGGAAGGAGAGAATTCTATTTCTCACTAGATACAAATACAAAAAAATACCAAGAATTACACGTAGCGTTTAAAAGTTTTAGTTAAAGCTTGTGGACTTTGGAGTTATTCTTCTATTATTTAATATAAAATAGTCCGCGAAAATTCCAATAACTTATTCCATTAACCTATAATCAATATCTCGGTATTATTTCGATGCGGTCAATTCTTAATTAATACTTAAATTATCGTATCATAATTTTGTTTCAAGTAATTTTTGTACAGTTTAATTTCAGATTGCCTTTATTCGATTCACGAATATAGGTTATATGTTAACAACTTGCCCAAATAATATATAAGAAACTCAATGAGGCATAGCAACTACCTTCACTTAACAGACAAAACAAAAAACAAGCAGCAGTGCCGAGCAATATACTACATTACATACACATTTCAGGCACAATTGAACTCTAAAGCGCTTTCAGTTGACGAACTTTGTTTGCAAGCAGGTTTTCTGTTCTATGAAATAACATTGTTTACAATTTTACTACCGTCTAAAATGACTTCTCTGTCAGAATTGTATTAATTTCAAATTATAATTAATATTATTTTGGAAAAGAAAAAATCACATTTTTTTTCAATTGTGTTTGCGTCTTCTTGTAAGAGGTTTTCTCAAAATTTTAATTTATTTCTGATATTTTTCAAAGAAGTATATTTCTCAATAATTCATTCGAGTGTTTGATACGATGCGGTACAGAAGGTAAATTCCAGTATGAGGGGATTCGATATTCATATATTATGTAATGGCTTGACTTAAAAATGAACCAGACATTTATTTGTTTCAAATGATCGATAAAACTTGTGTCAAGCTAACATTCACGTATGTACTTGATAAAACTGATTGCTCGTCTCGACATTCCATTACTTTTAAGATACATATTTGTTTTGTTTAACTTTATTTCTCTCATTTTCAAAATGATATCCACTGTTGATACTGTATATTTTTAAGACATTGGTCTTCTTTTATAAACAGGCAATAAAATGGAAATACAATTCTCAAGACCCAACAATTATTATTATTACATTCGCTTTACAACAAAACGAGTTATGCCTTATTATGTTATCTGCTGTTTAATTACATCTTTCTTCTTTTAAACTCAACCGACAATAACGAAGATAAGTCGGTTTTCCAATTTATTTCAAATTTTTAATTTCGACTTATTAGGTTGGGGTCTACCTAAAAATTTTATAAAAACAGATATCTTACATGCTCGAAGAATACGCATTGTTTTGAAGAAATTTCTTTAATACAATTGCATTACGAGACATGGCAGCTTTTATATGTTTTACAATATTATCAATTATAAAATATGTCTATATTAATTATTTACATTTCAATATTGCGTTGAAAATATTTTAAATTTTAATGATTTGCTCTCAAATCCCGAGTTAATCTCCCGGATTCGATGGTCTCGTGTCCTACAGCCAATCCCAACTTTTGAAAGTATTGACAAAATATTTTTATTTAAATCATTCTTTCAGAAGACTATTATATAAACTAAATTTTGTACGTATAAGCTAGAGTATATTAGGCATTGATAAACTCATCATTTTCTAATCCTAGATAACTGTGCTAACTTAAGTTTTGTGGTACCTACCTACCACAAAATTAAAAGAAAACCAATAAAATATTACTTATTCCCTCTAACTCTCTCTCTTTTTCTCTCTCTTTCTCTCTCTCGTTCTCTCTCTCTTTCTCTCTCTCTTTCTCTCTCACTCTCTCTCATTTTCTCTCTGAGTTAATAAAAATGAACATATGTATATACTGCTGAAATGAAATCGCTGTCTACCTTTAAACTAAGTATTATTTATTTGTAGAGACGATGCTTCTTAGCATTCCATGGATTCACCGTGCTGTTGCGGAGCTCATCGCGTTGCAAGGAGAGCAGTGCTAATAATGCCTGGGACTTGCAACCCAGAGTTACGTTTAAGGAACCCCTTTATGATGCGTAAACACGCTCGCCTTCACTGTCTACACTTCTAACCCTACCTAACCAAATTTGAAAAGAACCTACTAATGCCACCTTTGAAATACGTTCCAGAAATAACCCGATGCTAGTTCTAGAAAGGCCAAAGTCTTTAAGTAAGTTAAAGATAGATTTTTCTGTTATACCTCTCGCTCCCGCTGTGTGATCCTTGGGGATGTTTGTTTCCCAGGGTATAGTGAGCTCCACAAGGTGAAATAAGCATTCTATATATGATATAGAATTCATTCTAAGCGAGACGGACAACGATACGGTATCTCAATTGATAGAGTGAATTTCGATAGTGGCATCTTTTCAATATATATATATATATATATCTATACTGTAAAGTTAGAAACGTTGGTTAGGATTTTCGAAAGAAGCCTGATAATATCACCACCGTCCCGAAAAAGACGATCACATATAAAATGCTTAATTCACGGAGACGGACAGCGATACGGTAGTTCAATTGATAGAGAGATGGGACGGTTTCCCAGAGGTCGTGAGTTCGAATCCCTGCCGTATCGGTTTATTTTCATTCTAAATTTATATAGAAGATATTTCAAGAAAGATAATACACATATTATTTTTGCTAAAATAAATGTATCTACATATTACCACCGAGTAATGCATTAATTGATCGTTGTTATCAGTGGACAACAACTAATAAAATAAACTAATTAAATAAAAGCCACAATTTGAATTTAGATTACATTTACTATAAAATAATCATAAGCCTTAAGCATGTTCCATGAAAATAGTCGCAGTAAGATTTTACAATTTTATTTTTAAATCATGACAAGAAACGCAAAAGCTATTTATTTAAAGTCACAGTTATTTCACATTGATTATATTAATTTCACAATATAATAGTTACGCCATAATTGTTTTATATTGTTACGTTATAACTTTGCGTATATAAATAGGAAAATATATTCAGAGTTCATTGAAATTGAATCATACTTTTTATACACGTTTAATATTCATCGCTTATATAAACATTGAATCTAAATATCCTCGACTTATTTAAGTATATTCTAGTATTTACTTAGATTTTTACGAGTGCTACAGATTTAATTATAACTATTTTTATTAAAATTGAATAAATACAATTTAATCATACGCGAGTTAAATCCGTAATTTTTTTTTTTAATTCAATAAGTGTATTCTATTACCTCCTATAATTCCTAGTAAATATATTTCAAACTTATAGTACTTATGTATTTAATTTAAGAATCTTCAAATGTCTTATGTATAAAATGAGGAGTATATTTGTTTACATTTTGTTTGTGTGTTAAACTTCTTTGCAAATCGGAATTCCAAGTGGAGTCCGGTTGCCGTCGTCACCCAGTAAAGAAATAGTTGTAAATTATTTACTAGTAAGATGTATTTAATACATTTACGGGCTACATTTTTAACATATTTTTATCAAGCTTTGTTTTGAAATAACCTAATAAGATATTTAACCTACGTCAGTTATAAAAATAATAAAAAAATAATAATAAATGCTACCATTAAATATTTAAGTAATCCGTTCCTCAATCTGTTATCCTAACAAAAGTTTTTATATATTCTAAATAATAATGTTTCAAATATTCATAAAATCGAAGTAAGAATAAAAATACATAGTCTGTCTAGGGAAAAATTAAATAAATAGGAACTATAAGCTATGAAATGTATCATACCACTTTAGAGTACCTACCGCCGCGCTGATTTGAACTGATGTCACCAATCATTTTGATGACTATTAATTTTGTACTATAGGTGCAAAAGGTATAAACGGATATAAAAACTTATTTGGGTTTATCTTAATGCTTATGAAATTTATCTAATGTAAGTGTTTTTAAATTCATCGACTGTGATGAATTTTATTATTTACACAGTCCGATAGATACCAGTGTAAGTAGGTGTAGAAATTTCTACAAGACAAATATTTAAGAGGATTTTATTCTTATATCTTGATTAGAGAAGAACGAAAAAAAAAATGTATCCGACATGGTAGACTTTAGAACAATGGGGATAAGATGGGCTAAACAGGCTATTTATGCTTAATGCGAATGCTTAGTTTCTATTCATGTAATAATTCATATTGTTTTTTTTTATAAATTTATTTTTAAATGTAAAGATTTTAAAATGATCTTGATAACGTAATTTTAACTGTTTTATCATTATGGTATTTAGATAATTCTACAAAAATACACATACACACACACTCACGTTAAGTACTAACAGGCAACAAACAAACACACATTCAGTTCCGTTAAGTGTTTTCGTGATTTATGATCTAACTAACTATAAATAAATAAAATGAATCAAAACATAGTAACGCAAACGCTTTATCGAAAAAATTATTGCTATGTATTTGGTTTTTATTTTGTACCAAATATTCTGTGACGGTGTTTTCGATAGAAGATACCCTGGTTAGAGATGGCAAATCTCTAACCAGGTCTCTTTTAAGTATTCTTGCAAAATTATAAAAAAATAAAAAATCTATGTTACGTCAATAATTCGGTAAACCATTTTCTCACCGATAAATTTGAGGAACATCAAGAAGAATCATGCGTTAGAAAAGAATCTACTTTTATGTGACTCAAACGTAAAACCTAAATATATAAATTTAGTCAAAGCTAAAGATGCTATTTGATCATTTGTTCACATAGGCAATTAATGTCTTTAAGACAGCCTGGGTAATATCTCGATAGCAAAATCGTCATACAGCCCTAATGATTTCGATTCGTACAGTTTCGGCAATGATACATTTATTACAATAATATCATGTTCTATATAGTATAGACTTTATTTATTTAAATTGGTTTTATTAGTTCCAGGAACATGACTTTCATGTTAAAAAGACGACAAAATAATATATAAGAAACATAAGACCTGAAGATGAAGCATAAGACCTATCTTCACTTAACGCACAAATACAAAAAGTAGTTCTGAACAATACATTAAATGAATTAAGCAATAAATTAAAGGTATGTCATACGCTACGTTGGTATTTAAGTTACAATAGAATTCTAAAGCACTTTTAGTTGACGAACTTTATTTTACGAACAGATTTTCTTTTCTATGAATTAACGGCGGATACAATTTTAATACCGTCTCAAATAATTTCTCTACCTTTATTATATAAACTTCAAATTATAATTATTTATTTATGTATTTGCGTTATTTTGTTAGATGTTTTCTCAACAATACCGTGTCTTTAAACCAAACGAGAAATGTTTCTTTAAAGAATTCATTCAAGTGTAAAAATACATCGAACAACAAGCTAGCATAGCCCAATTCTAATACAAAGAAGGTAAATTCAGATGATTTCAAGATGAAAAAATATATACACTTTGTATTGCATGTGTGCATTTAATAGTTTTACTCAACCGTGTAAACGACATTTATAAACAATCAATAAAACTTGTGTCAAGCTAAAATAACCGTACTTGATGAAATTAATTGCTCATCTCGACATCCATTAGGCTGTTGATGTTAATGAATATATAGTGTAAATATACGAGACTGGTTTATTTCATTCATTTTCAAAACGATCTTCAATATTACTACTTATTATTAAGATATTACTCTTTAATAAACACTCAGTCAATACAAAGAAAAAATTATTTTATCTATTTACTTTTAAAATAGTTTATAGTTTTCAATTATATAAGATAATTTTTATAGTACAAATTTTGATTTCAGTTTATTTTAAAAATATTTTAAAATTACCCTACTTTTCTGTTCAACACCGTAGTAATATTTGATTGGATTGGTGTTAAGCCATTCCTAACTCTTAAAAATGGAGTCAAATCATTTTTATATACCATTCCTTTCAGGACGCAACCATTGATCTAATACGTATAAGCTAGAATACGCAATCATTTTTTTTTTCAGGATTAAATTTACATCATACTTTGGAATAATAGAGTTAAAAAATAATCATAATAAGTTACATAAAAATCGAAATAAATTGTTGTCATCCTTAATCCATTCATCCATCCATGTCATAATTTGACGTCATACTATGTTTAGTTTATTTTGTATTTGCACATTTCAGGAAGGGTTATATGAATTACTAATAAGTAATTCCATAAATATATTTATATTTTAGCATGCCTTATTTCAAAAGAATGTAATAAGATATTTATCATAATAATGTTACAGATATAATAAATGCCACAAGCTACTTTTATGAAATATTTTAACATCGTTCCTCAATCTGTTATCGTCATAAAAGTTTTCATATTTCGTAAGATAATACATTAATAGAAGACAAAGAAAAGATGAAAATGCAGTGCAGAGATGAAGAGTTCTTTTCTGGAGTTTCTGTATGAGTATGTACACTAATGTGCTGTGGTGTAAATACACGCAGACTACCATAAATGCCATCAGTTTGCAATCTAGTAATGCACTAAGAATAGTATTTAGGTTACCTAGCTATTGTAGTGATTCCGAAATGTTCGTGGTCATTCTGCAGGGTCTTTGCCTTTTGGGCACTGATGATACAGACTACAGCTACAGCATGGTAATTGGCATCGTTACTTGGGAACTTAAGTGGAAGTGAATGTTGGTAACTTGACAAGGCACTGGTCTCACTTGCACCGAAACCTACAGGGAGGGTGTTGGTGCATTGTATATGACGGCTAATAATGTAGTTTTTGTTTTTGTCTCAATTTTTATTTCAATTATTTATTAATTTCCCTTGTTTTAAAATGTTTTAATGGGACTTAATTTAAATTATTTTATTGATTGTTTATCGTTATGTAATAATAATTTTTATTTTATTTAATATTATTTGACTTAATTTATGTTTATGATCAATAAAATTATTTTTCTTCCCCTTAACTTATTTTCAGTAAATTAAAATAATAAAATTTAGATTTTAACATAAGCTGACATTACTTAGTTTTATTCTATTTTTTCATGTATCTTAATGTAATAAAATTTTTGTATCTCTAAATGAGTAATATCTATCTTTGGCAGTGTAATTATGCATGGATTATTATTATTTTTTTGTATTGGTAACTAGGACGCTGTAATCAATTGTTAGTCATATTTATTTATAATAATTTAAATGGTAAATACATTAGAATTTACATGTTTTAGTTCATAAGTTTCAACAGTAGCGCCACCTACATAATTAATTATGGAATATTATTTAATATTTACTGTTAAATGTTTTAAGAATTAGAAGCATAGAATATTTTAACATAATGTTTAATCTTTTATTAATTATTACAACTTATTATAAGGTATAAATAATATCATCTGTAAGTTGGTTATGAAATTGTAAATTACCCTCGCCTAAATATTATAGTGTTAAAATATTATAAAACGAGTTGTAAGGGCTGCTCTCGCCCATTCTATTACAAATGGTTGGATATTAAACATTGAAGTGCAAGTACTGTGTATTACTAAAACAAGTCTTAACAAGTCAGAAGTGTTCGACCGCTGTAGTATTACGCGCCACGTGTCGATATACACCGTTCGCAAGATATCCTGTCCAAGAATGCTGATGAAGATGATGTGCTGCCACTGCCGTTGAAAAGCCACGAAAATAAGAGACGACGTTAAAGTTACGTCTAAGAATGCTGATGAAGATGGAGTGCTGCCACTGCCGTTGAAAAGCCACGAAAATAAGAGACGACGTTAAAGTTAGTATTTGGGCCTTCTCCGAGTGCTGCTGTAGTAACCTCAAGCGACAAGGAGTCGTAGATTTAAAATGATATTGCAAGTACGTAAGTTTTTTTTTTTTTTTTTTTTTCCTAATACCCACGTTTTGCCATCTGCTTAGCAGGCTAATTATCTAGCTGGTTATTTGGCAGCATGCTCAATATAGAATATTAATAACTTTGTAGCTTGAATTTAATAGCACTACTATTAAATTCTATTCATCATATATATCATATTCACTATTAATCATATCCTGTTAAAGTTCAATCATATGCGAAATACAATAAGAGCCTGAATATTTACCAAAACTTTACAGTATTATTAATACAATATCTCTCCATACATGTTTACATCGCTTGGAGTCTTTGGTGAAGACGTACGTCGGAGACGGAAAACTCTATACTACTACTTGACTGCTAATCTGGAAGGGAATTCGTTGCTATGTTATGAAAATCAACAACATATCAACATCTACTGGAAGAAGCGGTCAACCAAGTACTTTCTTCCTGATCGCGGGATGGCAGTGCAAGCAAGTAGCACTATACAACGATGGACCTGAATACAACGACAAGGTGACACACAAAACTTTATTATAAGAAACTAGCCCTAGAAAAGTTTTGCGTAATTAAGTGACCATGTGATTTATAATATTATTGTTACTACGTATACCAACTTTCAAAGCTTTTAAGACCCAGTTGTAGGTTAGAGACGCGATTTTTTTTTTTCTTTGCTTTTATTAAGTTACTAGCTGTAGGCCGCGGCTCCGCCCGCGTGTAGGTCGCTTTTCGCGTAATCTGTGGAAACTACAATTATCCAGACCTATAATAGACTTATAGTTAATTCTATAGTATCCTATTCAAGTGGAAATTTTATCTATATAGGCATTACATTGCTACGATATCAAACTGAAAATAATAACATACATCTACATCACACACATACGACCAGGAGATTATTCAGATATACGTATTAAAGCATATGGATTCGAAATATTATGTTTTTGACAATATTAGTATAGATATAGATATAGAAAATCAAATGCTGTTTTGAGCAAGGTTGTTCATAATTGAATGTCTGTGACATTTAAATAATTTATTTGGATAAGGAATAATATCGTAATTATTAAAACACCTTCGAAAGTGTATATTATTTTAGAACTAATTTCATAACCATAGAAAACGTTATAGTGAGTCAACCTTAAAAGCTAGATATATCTTGTCGTGGACTTCTTTTTAAAACATTTAAAGAGAAACAATTTCATAGAACATCATTTTTGCGTAACTTTCACCGTTTTCGCAGCGCACGCAGTTTTTTATTTTTTTACACCTTGCGTTAGAATATTCAAGTTTTAGTAATCATCCCTAATTTTTTGATAATGAAACATAGCCTATGTCACTCGGGAATAGTGTAGCTTGCCAACGGTGAAAGAATTATTAAAATCGGTCCAGTAGTTTCGGAGCGTATTCATTTCAAACATACAAAAAAATAAACAAACCTTTCGTCTTTTTAATATTAGTATAGATATAACTGACGCGGTAGTTGAGACTTTGAGACTTGCAATATAAAAGTAATGTTAGTAATTTAGATTACGATTTAGGCTTTAATGTCTTTATATATGACATAGAAGTGAACACTCTCATTGAGGGGGTAATATTCGGTTTACAAAATGTATGTAGGTTATTTAAAGAACGATTTCTTAAAAAAAAAGAGTATATTCAGTTGTAAATGATTAAAATATAAAACCCAATATTAAACAAAAAGAAAAGGAATAACGTTAGATATTTATATATATATTTTTTTTTAAAGTAGCACTTAACTTCATAAAACTATTTTCAAATCGTAATGATCCTTTTGTTTAAGATAGTAAATAGTAAGTAGTTCCTTATAGTATATGGATATATATTTACACAATATGAATAGATGAAGTATAATTTTAATTTATACAGATTAAAATGTAGACTTGTCTCCTTTCAGAGAAATTAAAATTCTAGAATATCTTATAGATAGACTTAAATAAATATGACTCGGTAAATATTACACTCCATAAATTTGGTAGGGTCAGATCTAAATGGCCTTGAGGACCGTATGGAAATATTTTGCCAATGCTTTGACGCTATAAGGGGTAGATTTAGATATGTTTACATTTATTAAATAGGTAAAGATTTGAATTCACGATATTATTTTATTACTTCTGCAACTATATTTTATTTTGTTTTGCTAAAACTACTCCATAGATCTTAAAATATTTATATTTAATTTTGAATTTGTAAGTTTAGCATCAGGTTTCGATAGACGTTCGTTTTTAAAACCAAGTTGGATACTTGGTTATCCACGAGGATAGGGTTATGCCATATCAAGTGGAGAAATTAAATTTTATGGAACCCAATAATATCTGTTTTGAGAAGTTTCATTGGTTACTTTCATAAATCAAATTTGCTTTAAAAAACCATTTTTTAGGTGGGTAAAAATAAAGTTTAAAAACGTTTAAAATCTGAACCGGTACTGTCTAAATATAATCCCGAACTAAACAGACTAATTCAATAATAACGCGTATGAATATGAAGCAATGATACTGGTATTTATTACTAAAACATATTTCTATTAACTTTTATTTGACCGTTCAAATTATTTACTGAGTGTTAAGTTCTCAGTAGTAGGTATCTGTACGAATTTATGATCTTAAATTTTGAATCGATTATTGAAAAGGGAAAACGCAATAGGTATTCCGAAATAAATTCGTTAGAATCGATAAATTATTTCAGAATGATGATAATATAGGTTTAACATTTAGATCGATTTTAAACTACACCAATAAACGCTTACATTTCGTATTAAATTGTAAAAAAAATAAAGCAAGCAATTAGGTCTTCTAAATCCCTATTAAAAAAAAAAAAACTTTAAACGATATGCGTGGCACTCGATTATTTAATTTTCGATAGTATGTTAAAGAAGAAAAGAAATAACTACGATGAATTATCCTACACGCGTTTTTGAACTGTCAAATCGAGGAATTATATAAATCCACAGTAAAAGTTTTACTAAACAAGAAATAATTGCATACCTAAACAATATACCATAATTGACAGTTCAGACAGTTCAAATTAGGTATTTCAAATTGATGAACTTTAAAAAAATATATAATTTTCTAGGTTATGACTGTTTATTACTTAAAAATAGAATTATTATAAAACATGCCTCCTAAATATTTTTATTAGCAATATGAAACATAAACACGTTAGACTTAAAGACTCTGGTAACTTGAACTCTAGACAAGACAAACATAAGAAAATTAGCAAGGAATATATATTGTCGTACCTTAGGGTATAAGAAGTAATATTATATATGGCACGGCCTCCTAAACCCCAAGCCCCAACCCCCTAAATTTCGAAGAATCGTATTATTTTCAGTATAACGTTTGTAAAATTTAATGCAGTTGAATTCTATTAAATAATTTATACTGTAGATAATAATAAAACAAAAAATAAAATACGTTTTGAATAATTGTATCATTCATTGTTTCGATTATATAGTAAACTAGATGTAGGTACACAATGTACAAAATTACGATTTCAAACTCGGAATAAAATTAATAACACTTTTATAACAAGTGATTGAAAATTTAATGGACTTACGTTTTAATGCTTTGTAAATAAATTAGTTAATCATTAGTTATTAATTTAGTGCAAATTAGAACAATTGGAAATAATAATATAAATAGTAAATTTCTAAGGAAATATGCTTGGTTTTATAATGTTCTCCAATTGTATGAAAAGTATCGTTACATCTTCAAAATAAAAAAGAGGACTACAAAAATTTTCTATTCCCACTAATGATTATTTTTTTTAGTTAAGAATATTTTCAATATTGATACAGTAAGAAATTTTTGTGCAAAGGCGGTCTTATCGCTTAAAAGCGATCTCTTACAGACAACCCTTGATGAGTAATGAATATTTGCAAGGTCATAGGATAGTGCACGCATACTACGAGAATAAGAATTTATACATAAGGACACAATAAAAATAAAAACTATCGTTTTTAATTATATAAGTAATTAAATAATGATTATATATAAATATACACATACGCACATACATATACATACATACATCCGTATATATAAATAAATAGAATAAAATAGATAACCTATATAATATATGGTATACATACTTATGATAAAAATATATATTGCGTAGATAAATAATATTGCTTCAAACGATTTTTCAAAATTGACAGTGATTTAGAAGTTTGAATTTCTAACGGTAGGTCATTCCAGAGTAATATAGAGAAATATATATAAATATTACAATTGTCGTGAATCTTGAATCGTGTTATAGTTAATAACTAAATGTAGCTTCCTTATTAACTACCTTTAAAGTATTTAAAATTTCTAAATTCGGGTGAATGAACATTTTCTTAAGAAGTAAAATTTAAAACTGATTCGATAAAATACGAAATCATTTAAAATTCATTTTTCTTTAAAAAAATATAAAGAAACTAACCAAATATAACAATACAAACGTAATACAAAGTAAAAACAACCTGCTACTTCCAACAAAACCCATGCATAGTATGAATTTCAAAGTCATATATCTCTGTAGTCTGATCATTAATATAGCCTAACAAAATGAGCTTGGTTTGCTTTTATTAGTTAAAGATTTATTTGCTTAGAATGAGTTTTAAAAAGTTAAAATTAAATATATGTTCATAACAATGATATTAATAAGAAAATTATTGAATAATGTGTTGAGTACCAAGTTGGTGTGTTACGTGGTAAAAATAAATGTAAAGGACCATGTTGGTGTAAAAATGATAACGTAATAACATGTTTGTGTGTCCCGTAGTAAAAATAAGAAATTGATGCCATGTTGGTGTGTCCAATAGTAAAGGTAAGTATGAAATACCATCAATGGGTGCGTCCCGTGGTATAAAAAAATAAGAATAAACTACCATCTGTGTGTGTTCCGTTGGTAGTAGTAAAAGTATAAGAAATACCATCTGTGTGTGTTCCGTTGGTATATAAAAAAAAATAATAAGAATAAACTACCATCTGTGTGTGTTCCGTTGGTAGTAGTAAAAGTATAAGAAATACCATCTGTGTGTGTTCCGTTGGTATATATAAAAAAAATAATAAGAATAAACTACCATCTGTGTGTGTTCCGTTGGTAGTAGTAAAAGTATAAGAAATACCATCTGTGTGTGT
Organism: Napeogenes sylphis; assembly: GCA_959347405.1. Taxonomy (NCBI): domain Eukaryota; kingdom Metazoa; phylum Arthropoda; class Insecta; order Lepidoptera; family Nymphalidae; genus Napeogenes; species Napeogenes sylphis. The sequence goes on along the minus strand of OY365780.1, from coordinate 31,717,911 downwards.
TCCGGTGGTAATAGTAAAATTGAGATATATCCCATGTTGATGATGTGTGTCCATGGGCACCAGATCATAACGGCATGTCCGTTGATCTGGCTTTTTGTAAGCAGCCTGGTTTGTCCGGTGCAAAGAGAACAAGTATTTATGATAAAAACGATTATTATTATATATTATTACTATATATTATTATTATATATTATTATTATATTAACGAGTATTTATGATAAAAATTATAATTATATTACGAGGACGTAATAAGATGTCAAAACGGCCGATAGTAAAGTTATATGTTGTATAAATGTTATGTAATTTCGCACATTAATAGTATAATTGGATGTTTTTTTCTTGATGCATTGTATTTTTAATAAATTGTTTTTCTCTATAACATTGTAAGATCCTGAATTCAGATGACCATTTGGTCTACTGGTTTCCAGAATGTTTATTAAATTAGAAATTAGTCATTTAATATATGATGGTTGGTAATTAAAGAAATTAATGATACAATTACGAGGTCGTAAGATTACAAATCAGGAAAGGCCGAGTGTTAGTCATATTTATTTATAATAATTTAAATGGTAAATACATTAGAATTTACATGTTTTAGTTCATAAGTTTCAACAGTAGCGCCACCTACATAATTAATTATGGAATATTATTTAATATTTACTGTTAAATGTTTTAAGAATTAGAAGCATAGAATATTTTAACATAATGTTTAATCTTTTATTAATTATTACAACTTATTATAAGGTATAAATAATATCATCTGTAAGTTGGTTATGAAATTGTAAATTACCCTCGCCTAAATATTATAGTGTTAAAATATTATAAAACGAGTTGTAAGGGCTGCTCTCGCCCATTCTATTACAAATGGTTGGATATTAAACATTGAAGTGCAAGTACTGTGTATTACTAAAACAAGTCTTAACACAATATAAACTGAATGTAACTGTAATAAGAATCGATGGTATTTTATCTATTTATTATTATTATTTAGTGTGACGATGTATGTTTGGTGAAAAATAAAATAAAAGTTACCAAAAGTGAAGGGTAACAAGAACTGAGAAATATGTCTTCGGAGTAAAAGAAGGAAAAAGTTTTAAAGAAAAAATACAAGACATCGTCCCTCTATATTTGACCACACAATCTGCAGATTCAACAAATGACAAATCACTGTAACAATGTCCAAATATTTCGTCGAAAACAATGAACAAACTGGCCTGTTTTACTCCCGAGATACTCAATAATTAAATCTTAATATATCTATATATATAAAATGTTAATAAATCTATATATATCGCCAAACCATACTTGCATATTTCTTTTAAAAAAAAATATAATAAAAACTTTTCCACACTATCATTATAATTTAACCGATTTGAAACCTTTTCAGACAAATAGTATTTACAAGAAGAAGTATTAACATCAAATTTTGACAGAAAACAAATGTTTATAAACAAACCTGTGGTCCACAAATGGAAGGAGACCATTATATTACATAAAGGCAGAATTTATCTCATAAATCCAGTTTACTAGTTTGAAAAACGATTTCAGAACTGAGCACAAGTTGTTAAAGAGTATTTCACTATAAATAAACATATCATAGTTTAAACACAACTTAAATATAACATAGAAAAAGAATATATGATATCGTAAATATAAAAAAAATAAATACTAACATTTAGTTTTCATGAAGAAATTATTCTATGGGTCTGAGCTGTGTATGTGAACATAAGATCTTATTACAGCTATTAGTTGATATAGGTCAGGCGTAGGTAGGACAAAATTACATTTCTTACCAAATACAAATATGGCGGCTCACCAACATATTTTGATAAAAAAATAAAAGAAATCGCGTGAAAGAGGTCTTATTAGACCGTTGATTTTCAGTGTTCATTTTAATTCAATATATATTTTCAGTGATTGACATTTACGACCACAAAAAAATCAAAAGTATCAATCAATAGTATTATTATAACTAACATAATTACTATGATAATTAAAGAAATACATAAATATAAATTATACTACCATAATTTTGTTTCAAGTGATGTATTAATGTACAATTTGGGTCATTTTAAATTCAAAATTAATAAATATAGCAATTATACAAACTTTAATTCTGGAGCGCTTTATGATATCAAACTTTATTTAGTGAGTAGACTCCTACACTCCGTTTTTTTTTTATTTTTTGTCCTTTCCACTGTCTAAACTAGCAACGTTTACAATTTTAAAGTAATATTCATTTTATTAAATATATATTTACTCTGCTATAATGACGTATCAGAATTTGCCCAACTAGTTTCGGAGTGTTGTCAAAAGTAATGAATTTCGCACCGACACTTCTGTCAATACCTAAAGAAACTATAATTTGTGGTATAGAAGATACTATCCCCGAATATAGAACCCCGAATGGGTTCGATGACAGTTTCGAAACAAGTCTGGCAAATAGGGAACATGCAAAAAATTTAAAATGGTTCCAATATTTTTTTTTCGATTACTTATTATCATCTTATTATAATAAAATCATTTTTTTTTAATTTACTAACCATTTAAGGCCATAAAATAATTTATGAAAAGTGTAAATTAAGGGAGCGAAATTCAAACTTCCAAAACGTGCCACCATTGGTCGAAAGGAAATGTGACGTCATTTGACACGCCATTCAAATTATCGGCGTCTAAGTTCATACTGTGGTATCAGTGTTACTGAGAAAAATAAATAATTTAAACCGATATTTTCGTGCTTAGAGTTTTTATTAAATGATACAATTGTTTAGGTAATTGTAAAAACATATTTTCCATACTCAAACAACCTTAACAAATCAAATACCTACAAACTCTTTTTCAATAGCATTTAGCATGCTACTACACATTACATTTTTAAAATGTTTCTTCCTCTGAATCATTTTCCACTTCACTTGACTCAGATAAATAACTTGGTTGATAATCAGCAGATATAAAAGATATAAGATGCTATAGAAGTATTATCAGCTGCATTTTCGGTAAACAATTTTCTTTTTAAAACAGATAGTTTTACTGGTAAAACTGTTGTGTACCAATGTTGTGTGTTGAATGAGGAAATGGTGACAATGCTACATTTTATTTTTCAGCAGGTATATTTACATTGACACCTTTACATCCATACTTCGGTTTAATATTAATTTGCACAGATTAGTCACTTGGTAATTTATCTTCAATATGCGAAAAGCAAGGCTCTGCTTTATGATCATCACATTCAATAGGAGAAGTACTGAGTTCTGGCTGATTAATATCACAGTCATTTGTATGGGCAGTACTAGGACTTAGTATATCACTTCTTTATGAAGGTCATCATTTTTTAAACATTACATTTGATAACTAACTCTGAAAAGGCTTCATTAACCGATGTCAATCTTTGCCTTTTGACTATGCACATTCATGAGAATGTTCTCTCAGCTGGTGTTTCTGCCACAAAAATATATGAGGCACAACTTTTTTCTTCAAACTTAGATTACATTTTTCTCCTTGTTGATTCGTTATACATATTATATTCAATACAATCGGCTGTATCTTCCGTAACCTGAAATAAATGGACAAAAATAAAATTTTCGTAAAACCAAAAAAGAATAAGGTTTTTATAGAAATTTATACTGAACTTTTGTAAGCTAGGTTAGGTGAATTTTAAACTCAAATTTTCTAATGTTCTATACTTACTATATATTTAAACTATTAGATTAAACTTATTATAAATAAAGTATACTTACGTTAAATTGATCTTCACAACAATATAAACACGATTTAGGACATATATTATACCTTTTAATTACCATACACCATTGTTTTTGTATTTTTGCATCTCTTGGAATACAAAAAAACACTTTGTCGGGTGTTTTTCTAATACTATTTTTGCACTCCGGTACTATACAATATTTGTAAGATGATTTTTATCTTCTTCCATGACTTGTAAAGCAATTAAAACTTAAAATATGTATAAAGTAACTAAAAAAATCATAGTAAACATTCACTGGACGTGTCATCGTGACGTCACTCAAAGCGCGCGTAAAAAGACGGCGTGTGAACGGCTCAAATTTAATCAACGTTTTAATTTTTAATTTGACAAAAAACTAGAATCTTTTCAAACCTATTTATATTTTTTTTACGATATAGAGAGGTAAATGATTAATTTACGTCAAAAAAAAATTACATGAATGTTTCCTATTACGATTTAATTACGTGATTATAGGCGGATACATACATATATATAATAATCGTCATAGTTCACGCAAGTTTAAATATAAAAATATTCATTTTTACTGCGTAATCTTAAGATATTATATTTCTTTTTAAAACACTCGGTCATTCGAATTAAAATATAATTTTATCTGTTTAATTTCAAATTCGAGTAACAGCAAAATGGATTACACCTTATTGGCAATCTGCGGTTTAATTACATTGTTGTTCATTGAAACTCGTCCAAGAATAACGAGGATAAGTCGATTTTCCAATTATTTCCAGTTATCAATTTCATCCTCTGTAGATTGGAGTATTGAAGACTACGTAAAAACAATAAAATAACGGATATCTATTATGATTGAACTATACGAATTAATTTGACAAAAGTTCTTCAATATTAAGAGACGCCACGGCTTTTATACATTTAAAAAAAATCCAATTTTAAAATATTATTTTTAAGTTAATGATATCAACCTCTTTAAATAGTTTGGTTAGTAAAAACAATATAAAAACGGATACCTCACTTTATGAAATTTACGAATTAATTGTCTTGAAAATGAATCTCAAATTTTCAAATTTACCAATTCTGCAGCTTTATATATTTTAAATAATTGCCAATTATAAGAGACGTTCTTTATAATAAAAGTTTATGTTTGAATATTGATTAAAAAATATTTCAAAATTAAAACTCATTGTTTTAAACCTCTTGATAAATTCTCTGATAGTAGTATAGAAAGCCATTCCCATTTCTTGAAACTAGTATATTGTTTACCTAAGCTATCCATTTAGAAGGCAATCATAAATCTTATGAGTATAAGCTAGAAAATAAGTAAATGAGGCATGCCTTAATTATCAATTTTTTTCATATTTTAAACATAAAATCACAAAATTAAATTTAATAAACACAAACTCTGGTTATTTACTTTGGTATAAAAACCGTCAGAATAAAATTGCTGTCATCCTTAATACTTTGTTTTGTTTACGTTGAATTTGCTCATTTCAGGAAGGGTTATATGTATTACTACCAAGTGAATAAAAACATGTACATATTATTTAAAACGAAAGCCATATTAAAATTTTAACTTAGATCGTGCTCCGCGAAAATAGTCTAGGGTTTTTCAATCAATCATCACTTTTTTTTTATTTTAAGTCACTTTTATATCAGAATTATACAAATATGCCAATAATTCTCAATAGGTTCGCCATAATATAATTATTCTTATGTTATGATTTTATGTAAATAAATGTAAAAATATATTTATAGTGCACTAAAATCGATTCATACTTTATTAGATATCCAAATTCATTCGATTATATGAATATAATATTTAAAATAAACTTCACATAAATTATTAACGAATATGAGATTTCTCCCATACATTCCTAGTTAATATATTTTAAAGTTATGAAATGTGTTTAATTTAAAATATTTTGTTAATAAATTAATGGGTATATTTGCTTACATTTTGTTTGTGTACGGAACTTAATTGTCTAATCGGGATTCCATTTGGCGTCGTGTCACCCTGTAACTAGAGTTGTAAATTATAGTAGTTTACTTGTAAGATGTATCTCTTAACCGGTAAATCCTCTGGTACAGTGATTCAAAAACGTAGAAAACAGGATTATTTTAAAAACATATTCCCTGCTATTAAAGTCAGAGAAATCTACTTTGAGTAAGTGTACTTTTAAAATAAGTAATTTCCAAGCCGTCTTATAATAAATGATGAATAAAGAAAACTACCTAAGAAGTGTTTATAAATCTAAAACCTTGCATTGTAGATAAGATATGTTTCATAGCTAATCCTAGTATAAAATATTATAACTGCTAAGGTTTTTAAGTCCGTCAATGGTAAAAGTCTTTTTAATGTTTATTTCTATGTAAAATATCATCAATAAAATCATATTTTAAACAACAGCCAACAATTTTCAATTTAAAGTGCAAAGTTCAAGATAGGATAAACCTATAGAAAAATATCGTCATTAAAACCCGTAGATACCTCCCCATTATTATCAAAATTAATTGTCTTTTCGAAGCTACATGACCCTCGAACTTCTGTATTTCCAATCGTCCCTAGACACCGATGAGGAAGAAAACTATCAAACTTGAAGAACAAAACCGTTCACAAAGACGTGAGAATTACCGATTCGATTTATTTTATTCATAAGTAACTATAAATACTGCTAAAGATCTAATACAATACCGGCACATTTTTAATATAGTTATCTCACTATAACACAGAAAGAATTAAGTTCTACTTTTGTTTTGGGAAAATAGACCTTACAATAAATTATAATAAGCCATAATATTTGCTACAAGTGTTACATATTTAAATTTATCGATACCCTATTTCGAAAGAATGTAATGAGATATTTACCATAAGACTATTAAAATAATAAATTACAAAAGCGACTTCCATTCAATATTTTAATAACATTGTTTCTTAATCTGTGATCATTATACATTAAAAGAAGACAGAGAAAAGATAAAAATTCATAGTATGTATGTGGTGTGGTGAACAATAAAAGTATCTAAAACTTAACTGAAACAAAAATTGAAAAATATGTCGTCGGAGTTATCAAAGGATTTCTAAACAACAACATCGAAGAAAATTTGCAAGTTATACATTAACTGATTTATATTAGCCAGTGGTATAGTCTTACATATTTTTTTTTATATGTTTAATACATATCTTAACTAATGTTAAAAAACCACTTAAACAAACCAGCTGCCCTTTCTCATATAGTTTTCCGATATAGTAATTAGTATAGAAAAACATTAGCGGTAATGAAAGCCAGATATAAATCTTTATTGTTACATTAAAATAAATAAAATAAAGCGCACCCCTCCTAACAAATCAGTAAAACAAATTACTATTATGTCATTATACTTTTTTTTTTTTTTTTTTTTTTAACGTCTGGAATCCTCATGGATACACACCTCCATCCTGGGGAAGATGGAAGTGGTTATGTGAGACTCTTACTCACTAAACCAGACGGTCAACACCTCTCCGTCGTAATGGAGCGCCACGGGAACGCTTGCGCACACAACCGCGTTGCTCCGACGGAAGGTCGCGTGAGCAGCCACCACCTCCATGGAGTGACGCGCCCGGTTGACTTGAGCGCGTCCCACTCCGGGGCTTGTTGAATGGCGAAGGGCTCCCCTGCCCTCCACCCAAGCCGGCCGAGCCAAATCAGGACTCCCTCAATGAAGAAGGTGTCCCGATCCGACTCAACCTCCCGGGGCCGGACCCCGTCGGAAAACGGACGTGGTCCAGCCAACGAAGCCCTCCCTAGGAAGAGCTCCGCCGCCACCTCGCCCGGACTAATCATTGTCAAGCGCTATTGTACCTGACGATGACTATTCCGGGCCATCACCCTATCAGCGCAACGGCCTCCCCCTCAGCAAGAAAGAGACCGTCACGTACCCCCCACACAACCACGGGACCGCCCCACAGTCCACTCTGCGCACAGAGAAGTACCAGGGGCGACTCCGCTGCTGTCCCCGGTAGAGAGGGCCTGCGCCCTCCCACCCTTAGTGCCCAGGCCAAAAGGCCCGAGCCCACCTCGCAGACAGACCACCCCGAAAGGCAGCCTGCCCGCCAGCCAGCCATGAACCGGGCACAAACCCCCATGGCCGACCGCGCCGAGTATTAGCCAACGGCTAATGCAAACCCGAAGGATCACATTAACCGTTGTTGCCCAGGGAGCACCGACCCGTACCGCTTCCGATGCCACCGGACTAATCCGAGCAACAAGGGAAACAGACGGGCACACGAGGAGGTTCCCGGCGACGGCCCCCCTTATGTCATTATACTTGCTGGCTAGTTATACACCCGGGACGCTCAATAATAAAATCTCAATATAAATATGTATTGACAAACCGTTTTAGAACAATCGTTTTTACAAAAAAACGAGATATCCATAAAAAATGTTGAAACAAAAAAACGTGGTCCACAAATATAAAGAGAACATTATATTAAATATGGGTGCAAATTATCTTATGAAATCTCTTAATCTGTTAGAAATACGATTTCAAAACTATGAACAAGTTGTTAAAGACTATTTCACTATAAATAAACAAATCATAATTTATAAACAGCTTATACTATAATAAAAGAATATTTGTTATCTAAAATATTAAAAAATTTAATACCAACATTTATTTTTCGTGAAGAAATTATTCTAAGGGTCTAAGCCGTCAACATAAAAGCTTATGACCGCTATCAGTTGAAGTAGGTTTGGACTTACTAGGTCGTTTATTTTCAATATTCATTTTATTTCAATGTACGTTAAAAGGTTGGCTTTTGGTTTTACGACCACCAAAAATTTCAAAAGTATCAGTATAAAATAGTAGTCAATTCTTCATAAATACGCTATAAAACCGATTTTAGTCAAATTTTTTGAAAAATACTATGATGAAAAAAGAATTGTATATACATATTAATTACAATATCATAATGTTTTTTCAATTGTTGTATGGTAAAATTTTAAATTCTTAATTAATAAATATAAAGGCTTTAATTATTGTCTCTATTTGATTCACAAACATGGCTTTCTTGTTAACAAGATGAAAAAACAATAGATAAGTAACTCGGTAAAGCATAAAAACTGTCCTTACTTTAAATGTATGTAGTCGTAACACATTACAGTGATGTTTCAGGCACAATGCTCGTAAAATAAAATTCGTTTTAGGGATTTTTGCTGGTTTTTTTTTTTAATTTTTGTCCCTTCCATTTCATAAACTAGCAACGCTTACAATTTTCATGCCGTCTCTAATCACTTTCCTACCCTCATTAAATTGATATCAAGTTATAATGATTATTAATTCGTATATAATTACAATTTCTTTTTCAATTGTATTTGCGTAAACTTGTTAGAGATTTTCTCAACATTAAAGTTTCTTCACAACCTGTCCCATAAAAGTAATATTTCCTCAAAGTTTTCATTCAAGTTAAAAAATACTTGCTAATTAGAATTGGGCTGTGTTAGCTTGTTTATCAATACAAACAAGCTAGTATAACCCAATTCTAATACAAAGAAGGTAAATTCGAGTGTACTATAATAATAAGTAGGTACCTATAAGAGTCTTCCGGGACGAGAAAATATATACCATATCCAATACACCAATCACCCAATCACATGAATCATGTAATACATATTTACTCAATTCACCAAGACGGTTAATGTTACTGTAAATCAATTAGTAGAGCGACGGGACGGTAGCTCAGACCTTGCAGGTTTGAATCCCTGTTCGTTACGGTTTATTTTTCATGTTATCCGGCAACTGCCTTCAACTCCTCCGTTCCCATGCACTACGGATCGGATACTAGGAGCGCCTCCAAGGAGAGATCCTCCACAGAATCCCAGACTAATGCCGCCGTCTTCCGAAGGATCTGACCTGACCTGGAACTTTCGCTGATGAGAACCATGATGAGAGCTCGTAGTTTGCGCGCAAACACAAACTAAAACGATGTACAAAACTAGAAAACAATGACGAAGACTGAACGAAATCAGACGAACACAAAACATGAAACACAAAACTCCAATCATCCCAACGGAAAAAAAGGCCGACATCCCCCTCAGGCCTGTCAGCCATTATCTGAGCATGAACCCCCATGGCGACCACCTTTGTGCCGGGTATTGGCCAACGGTTAACAAGAACCCGAGAGAACTCATTAACCATTGTTTTCCCGGAACGCCGGCTTGTACCGCTTCCGAAACCACCGGACGAATCCGAATAGCAAGGGTAGCGGACAAGCACACGAGAAAGTTCCCGACAAAGTTCAAGAAATATAAAATATAACAAGTAAGACTATATCAGAATAATCATTGAGTTAATTACAAAAAAAGCTTGAAAAGGTAGATTCTTTCAAGGACGTCCTAGTCGGACATACACTGTTCAAGTCAGTGATGTCCTTAATAAAGCTGGAGTTCGAAAAGGCCAGAATAAAAGGAGTTGTATGAAAATGATTGTGTATGTGAACTCTTTCACATTTTGCAAAAGAGTTGTGTAAGGACCAAAAGAAGTGGCGCTTCATAATCTCCTTCTACCCCTCTCGTGGGATAATGGCATGAGCTATGTATGTATGTATATGAAGGCTACATATTTATGTTATAGTCATATAACTAAGTTTAAAAGATACTGATATTGTACGATAACAATAATAAATGAGTTAGTTAATTTTATATAAAATAAATCGACTCAGTTTCTCACGTCTTTGTAAGCGATTTGGTTCGCCAATAGTAGTAGTTTGTTAATTTTGTTCTAATTGGTGTCTAGGGACGATTCACTTTAAAAAGATAATTAATGTTGACAATGTTAATTTTACCAAATGATTAATTAGAATAATTAGTAATTTGTTAAAATATTAAATTTAATAAAGCTCTCATTTCTTAAAATATGGCCATAAAGCTTTGAAGCTGTTTATATTAATGTTTTTCACGTTTATATTAATGTTTTTAAACAGAATAAAAAAGAACCTTATAGACTTTACTAACACAATTGTGGAAGATGTATTAACTAGATTAGAAACAAAATTAGACATTGTATATAAAGTAATTTTATATATGTTTACTTTATTTTTACTACTGGTGGGACAAACAGTCCAACTGCACTATACCAAATAGGTACATATGGTTGTTTTCTGTGAGTTTTATGGACAACCATCCAAACATGCAATTTATAACTGTTTTAATATTATATAATGGAATTAAATACAGAATACATTTTATCTGTCTATGATGTTAGCTTTAGGAATTTGTGTTTGTTTGTCATTTATCATAAAATAACATACAAGAACTTATTTTAAAAGCATAGATACTCAAATTCTTTTCAATGAAAAGAAAAATCTTTTCTTACTTTAATAGCAGACAATACAATATTAAAATTTCCTTGATTTTTTTTACTTTAATAGCAGACAATACAATATTCAAATTTCCTTGATTTTCTACGTTTTTAAATTGCTTTACAGCAGAGGGATTATCGCTTAAGAGACATATTTAATAAGTAAACTACTTTTATTTACAACTACATCCCTTGCGTAAAACGAAAGCTTCAAACAAAATGTAAACAAATATTAGCAACCATTTATTTAAAAGATATTTGAAATTCCTTAAATCAAAAACATTTTATTACAGTTTCAGATATTTTTACTAGGAATTATAACGTATAATCAAGTAAATCAAAAATATCCATAATGCCTTTGAGTCAAACAAATATAGTTCTGCATCTTTCTTCGACATATCTCAGACATTTGATCGGGTATGGCACGAGGGCCTACGATTTAAAATTAAAAAGAACCTATCCATAAATTACTGCAATTCATCGGATCATATCTACACAACAGACACTTCTACGTCAAACAGGGAACTGAAACTACGTCTCTCCATTCGATCCAAGCAGGAGTTCCCCAGGGAAGCTTTATGGGCCCAATACTGTACCTGCTTTACATAGCCGACCTCCCAGTCACAGAAGGTGTTATTACTGGCACTTTTGCTGATGGCACAGCAATTCTAGCAGCAGACCACCGAACAGACATAGCCTCACAAAAACTCCAAACAAGCCTTGACCAAATATCACAGTGGCTACAAGATTGGAGAATCAAAGTCAACGAAACCAAATCAATACAAGCAACTTTTACTACTAAACGAGATACGTGCCCGACAGTGAACCTGTAAACCTAAATGGACTACAGTTACCGCAAGCCGATTACGTGAAATACCTTGGCGTGTATCTTGACAGATCTCTAACATGGTCTAAACTCTAAACAAATCCTGACTAAACGGTGTGCAGCGGGACAAAAAGTGCGAAACATGTACTGCCTCCTTAACAAAAACTCTCAATTATCGCTCGAAAATAAACTATTAATTTATAAATGCACTATCAAGCCTATATGGACTTATGGCCTACAACAGTGCGGAACCGCGGCAAAATTAAACATTGAGATACTGCAAAGATTTCAATCAAAAACGCTAAGAATGATAGCGGGTGTACCCTGGTATGTCACAAACAACAGACTCCTTTTGGAGCTTGGCATAAAATTGGTCCAAGTAGAAACCTCAGAGATGACACAGACATACAGAGACCGAATCGCTAATCATCCCAATCCACTGGCTATAAACCTGATGAACCCAATAACAGCACCTAGAAGGCTTAAGAAAAAACTTCCCCAAGACCTTATATAGGGGCAAAAAAAAATGAGTTCAAAAGGACGAACTCAGTACAAGACATGCTAACATACGTACTAATTGCTGAATGTCTCAATTTACAGATTGCAATAAATAAATAAAAAAAAAAATAAATAAAATCGATAAATACTGAATATTTATTAATTTTGAAAATATCTTTAAACATGTATAGCCATGTTAAGCTTCCGTCCCGATAAAGACGATCACATATAGAATGCTTAATTCACCGAGACGGACAGCGATACGGTAGCTCAGTTGGTAGAGCGACGGGACGGTTTCCCAGTAGTCGCGGGTTCGAATCCCTGCCCGTATCGGTTTTTTACATTCTATATTTATATAAATTTATATTTATTAATGTTTGAAAATATCGAAAAACATAAATTATTTTATTTTCATTATTATTCCATTATTACATGGGTATATAGGGTTATTTATAAATATTTGGCTATCGCTTACAGGCAGCCTCTCTATATCAATCCCAACAACATTTGTACAACAACTTTATAAAATTAATAATTTTTAAAATGTATGTTTTCCCATACAAAATCTATTTGTTCTCTCTGAACTGGCATTAATTCTGAGCGTAGGTATGGTGCCCGGGCGTTGACCTTTTAAGTACTTCTTAGAAAATACAGAGTAATAAGTAAAAGAGGCTAAACATTTTTTTTTGCTTGGTATTTTTTGTGTTGTTTATCAAGATTTGTAAAAAGTCGTAGAACGAATGTTGTTGGGATTGATCTAGAGAGGCTGCCTGCAAGAGGTGGCCAACTTATTACAAATAGCCCTGTATAGCCAACTTAAGAAACTGTTTTGAATGAGCTGAACATGTCTGTCTATACATGTTTATAGATATTTTCAAACATTAATTTCGATTGTAGCATCTTTTCAATGTTTATCTATACTGCAAAGTTTAAAACATTTTATTATAAAGAACATTCTTTATAATTTACAATTATTTCCTATATTATTGATAAGCTGTGATATCTTGTAATGGAACTGTATTTCTTGTTAAATAACAGTTTTTTTCCTTGTTAATACGTCGTTCCCAATATAAGGAGGTTGAAATATCTAACTTGAAATAAATTGAGAAATGGACTTATCCTCGTTATTCTCGGTCGAATATAAATGAACAACGATATAATTAAACATCTGATACCCCGATAAAATATAACTCGTTTTGCTGTTACCTTAATGTAAAATAATGTAAAAATATTTATCTTTTTTTGCCTCAATGTTTATCTGCTACAAATACGTATTTAGAAAATAAGATAAAGTTAGATAAAACAGAGTCGTATATAGATACAATTTATTAATTAATATGAACAGTCTCATGGAGTGTCGAGAGTCGAGACGAGCAATCAGTTTCATTAAGTATATTAATATTAGATTGACGCAAGTTCTAAATTTGCAGATCTCTAATTCATACTTGAGTAAAGCCATTTCATGTTTGATGAGGAATTGATATCAAAATGATATCTTTTCTCGTATCGAAAACCTCTTTTAAGAATATATAAATTATATTTTTACTGAATGTATGTATGTTTTATATTAAAAATTACTTTTCTTTGAATTTAATATAAATTGTGTTTATCTACGAAATAATGTTAATAAATATAAATATTATAATAATATAAATGTCATTTTAAATAAAGAAAATGAAACTAGAGAACTTTTTAAGACTAAATTAAAATTGTACATGATAATAATTCAAAGAATAGAAAGGAGTAACAGAAACAAAAATGGAGTACAGGAAACTGCTTCTAAAATAAAGTTCGTCAACTCGAAGCGCTCTAGAATTCAATTGTGCCAGAAATGTCTATGAAACATTAAATAAATTTAATGTATTACTCGGCGCTGCTTTTTGTCTTTTAAGTAAAGATAGTTTTTATGCATCATTAAGTTTCTTTTGTATTTTTTGCGCATCTTGTTAACATAAACGCAATGTTCGTGGAACAAATAAATGCAATATAAATAATTAAAGCCTGTATATTATTATATATTATGTTTATAAATTAAAAACGGAACTTTTGTAGCGGCACCTGTAACAGTCTGGTTATTTATTATGTTTATATTTACAAACGCCTACCTCTCAAAATGTATTGAATTAATACGAGCATTGAGAATAAACGACCGATCGAAAGACCGTTTAATCGATTTCTTCTAAAAGTTTTGTATATATATTTTTGACAGTCGTCATATTTATATTTGGTGAGAAATTGAATTCTGTCCTACCTTATAACAATCTTATGGCAGATATGTTATTATTTTTTCGAGACAAGGCATGATAAAATATAAATATTTTGAACATGTAGCAAATGCAACAAAAATTAATTATAAGATATTTTCCCTTAGAAGATTTGCCTAAATTACTCATCTATTATTCTATGGTTATAGTCCGATAATTATATTAAAAATGTGCTGGTACCAAGTTGCCTTTATTTTAAATTGCGTCTATAGCACACACACAAATCTACAAGATGCACTAACATGCAGCAAATGACATTTTTAATTCTAGGTATTTATAGTTGATTATTATTAGTTCCCTTCTATAATATCAGACAGTAAACAAATGTTTATAAATAAAGGTCTGGACTACAAATAGGACGACACTATTATATTACAAGGCACAGTTTATCATATAAATCCTGTTTACCAGTCTGAAAAACGAAAAAACCAACAAAAACATATTCACAAATTAAAATACTTCTCTAATCTAATAATAATTTTCTATTCGCGAAGACATTATTCTACGAGTCTGAGCAGTAAACATGATACCATAAGTCACTTGATTTAGGTCAGTAGGGGGGACAGAATTCAAATTAACACCAAATACAAATATGGCGGTTGCCCAATATATATACCAATATTTAAAAACAAATCGATTGAACAATCTATTAGTCTCAAAAATAATTTTAATTCAATATATTTTGGGAGGTTGGCTTTTTGTTTTACGATCACAAAAAATGCGCAAAACTGTTACACGTGGCGTTAGTAAAGTTTATATCACGGAATTATTACGACACGGTCAATTCTTAATGAATACTTTCAGAAGAATTTTAGTCTTATATTTTTATTAAAACTATGAAAAATTAAGAAATACATACATATCAAATATCTTTTTTTTTTCAATCAGGTTATGTATGGTACCTTTTCGGCCTTTTTTGTATCTAAATTAACAAATATAATAATATATCGTACAGGCTTTGATTATTTAGGTTTAACTTTATTTGATTCAAAAACATAATTTTCACGTAAGGGACATAGGCAAATAATACATAAGAAACTGAATAATGCATAGGAACTATCTTAACAAATAAAGAAAAGAAAAAAGCAGTTGCGAGCCATACATTAAAGGTATGTTATACGCTATATTGACAGTTCAGGTACAATGGAATTGTGGAGCGCTTTGAGTTGAAGAACTTTATTTTACGAGCAGGTTCATGCACTCCGTTTTCTTTTATTTTTATTTTTCCTTCCTATTGACATAGATACTTCTCTACCCCCATGTTAACATTCATATAATTGAAAGGTTGGTTTTGACTAAAAATAAAGATATCGGTTGTTGGTTTGACTAATGTAATGTTTGTAAAAAAGTTTAATCGACTAAATAAATAAATGTTTCTTTTTTTTTATACAATCTAGGGCAATGCTTGACTACATTTCACCTGATGGTAAGTGGAATGTAGTCTTAGGTGGTAAGGCGCATTACCCTAGCAACCTATTCACTGTTCTCTTGAATGAATCTACATTGTATTCGGCCGGAAATACCGACGCTTGCCTGTTCTTCCAATCCTTTGCTGTACGAAGTAAAAAAGACGAAGCAAAGCGCTTCGTTCGGACAGGTGGAATGTCCACAACAAAAGGATGGATACCTGCCGTGCGTCGGAACGTCCCGTGATGGAAGGGGGCCGGGGGAATTAGATCGTGTAATTCCTACACACACTCACCAAAATGTATACTAGAGAATCCTGAAAAGAATGTATCCTGAGAGGCTAGCAATTCTACGCCTGTGTACAAGACTAGACTGTGTTGTGGAGGTCGGCTTCGACCTATTCGGGATCGCCTATCACCCTCTTTGCTCGCCTCTCAATTGAGTGTAGAACCGCAAGGTGAGACTTTGTGGCACCTGCAAGTATGAGACCCCAGTACTCTACACACGACCGGATCTGTGCTTTGTATAAAATAAGAAGCTGTCCCAGTGTAAAGTACTGCCGGACCTTCGCAAGAACCGCAAGCTTTGCTGCTGCTGCTCTTGCTCATGACTTAATGAACCGACCAAAGTTTAGGTTCGAGGAAATCTCTAAGCCCAACATTCCAAGGATACATTCTGGAAAGTGGGAGTTAAAGTGAAAGGGCTCCTTTTGGAGGTAAACAGACACGTCTGCGTTTTGGTGGCGTTGAATTTGACAAAATTGGTATTGACTGAAATTTGTCACTCAAACGCTGCACCATGGTTTCTCTTTCAGAGTGTACTTGATCTCTACTAGCCCGAGTACTCGGCACATATCTCTCTACAACTGTGCTGTCGTCTCCATACCATAGATACCGGCTTCAACAGATCGTTCATGTGCAGCAGAAAAAGAGTTACAGAAAGAAAGGACCCCAGGGGCACTCCGGCATTTATTGTCAAGGGTTCCGAGAAACACCCGTCGACAACTACTCGGAAAGATCTCTGGCTTAGAAAGTCCGTAACCCAGCCGATCAGACCAGGAGATTTACCTTACGCTTAAAGCTTGCTTATAAGGCTCGCATGCCAGACCCTATCAAATGCCCTCGAGACATCCAGAGAGACGGCGACCGCTTCTCCGTTCTTCTCGTTTGCCTCGCCTTAAATGTGTGTAGCTTAAACTAGGCGGTCCCCAGTAGACCTATTACGGCGAAATCCGTACTGTCGGTCACTGAGGAAATCGTTACGTTATAGGTATGCTAGAAGGCGCGAGTTCAATACACGCTCCATAATCTTACAGAGTATGTAGGTGATTGAAATCGGTCTGTAATTGACAGGATCGGCATGACTGCCTTTTTTGGGCGCGGGTTGCACGTTAGCAAGCTTCCAGGATTTCGGCACTATTCAAGTCTTGAAAGAGAGGCGATAAAGATGTTTCAGTACAGGAGACAACTCAGCTGCGCATGTCTTGAGCAGAATGGCTGGTATACCATCAGGACCACTGGCTTTATTTACATCTAAACGATGCGCATTAGTGATGCGAATTTCAGGTATCGAAATACCGCAGTGAGGAAGATGTGCTGGAGAAGCATTGCCAGTGTCTAGATGCAAATTATCAGCAAACAGAGAAGCAAATATATTCGCCTTCTCTTTTACTGTGTGGGCCAGGAATTCATACGGCTCCAGCAGAGCAGGCAGTGAGGGTTGGCAGAAATTCGACTCGATTGCTTTCGTACGAAACCAGGAACCTCGACTGCCAGTTGGTGTTATAGTCTACCACATAGAAATGTAATATTGAATAATGATTTGACTAAGTGTAGTGAATATATCAATCGTCTCCCAACTAAGAGCAGACTGTGTATGGTCGAGAGTGTAAAAGTAAAGAATTTAAATAGTAAACAAGTTAGTATATTTGTAAGCCGTTTCAATAAAAAGTCCTAAAGAATAGAACGACTATTTTTGGTGATTCTTTGCAGTTCGACAATTCTGTTACTCATTATATTTATTTCAAATTATAATTATTATTATTCGTAGATAACAAAGTTTGCGTCACCTTGTTAGAGGTTTTCTCAATATAAGGGTTTCCTTCAACTTTTCCTATAAGAGAATAAATAAATAAAAAAATAAGAGTAATGTTTTCTCAAAGTATTAATTCAAGTTTAAAAATACGTCAACAAACAAGCAATGAAATCCTAATTCTAATATAATAAATTGTACATTCCAATAAGGCGATACGAGTAAATATATAGTATTGATATCAATCACCAATCAATCATAGCTATCTAATAACTTCGCTCAAGTATGAACCCTCCATTTGCAAACCATCAATAAAATTTACGTCAATCTGATATTTACGTACTTTATAAAACTGGATTGCTCGTCTCGACACTCCATTAAACTATTCATATTAATGAATAAATCGTATCAATATAAAAAACTTTTAACTTTATTTCTCTCATTTCAAAATAATATAAATTTTTACTAGGTATTTTAAGGATATTGGTATAAATTCATTTGATATAAAAATTTGTTTTATTTACTTTTATTTCTCTCATTTACGAAATAATTTACTTTGATGTTTATCATTTTATGGATATTGGTACTGTTTTATAAACATTCATACAATAGAAAGAAAATACCATTTTCAAAACCCAAATATTTTTACTTTTGAATACTTAGTTTTTATATTTTACTTACTAACAGTAAATCAGCTAGTGCCTTATTGGGGCACAAGCTGTTTAATTACATTGTTGTCCATTTAAACTCGACCGAGAATAACGAGGATAAGTCGATTTTCCAATTTATTTCAAGTTATCCGTTTCGACCTGCTTAAATCGGGGGATTGGTAAAAACAATATAAAAGCGGATATCTAACTTGATTAAATTTTGAAGACATTTCTGAAACACAATTATATTAGGTAAAAAGATGTCGCAGCTTATATATATTGGAGATAATTGCCAAATCAAATATGCTAGTTAACACATAAAAGTCTTTTAAATAACATAATAAAATTAAATAAATACTAATTTATAAACCAGATCTGATTTTTCAAAACTTTGAAATTGTTAACGATAAGAAAATTAGGCATTTTAATTACCCATTTCTTTCTCAAATAACTTTATCACCATAGCTTTCACATAATCAAGAAAAATCAAATATGTAAATTCTTGATTATTATTGGTATAATGTTCACTTTTAATAATTAAAAAAACTAATGTATAAACCGTCAGAATTAAGTTGCTGACATCCTTCGTAATAATAATAATTATAATATCAGGAAAAATTACACAAAGCGATCTAAGCCCTAAGTAAGTGCTTGTGTTAAGGGTGTTAGAGAACAATATAAATACATAGAAATACACATTATAAATACTGAGAATATATTTAATAAACGATCAAACCCTATGCTCATCACATGCATGGTTGTCCCATTCCGGAATCGAACCCGGCGTATGCGCTAACCACTCGACCAACTCCCGTTTGTCACGGTTTGTATGTAGGAATTATAGTTTGTATGGACAAAAATATATAGGAATTTTCAGTTGTAAAAACATGTCAGGAAGTGTCAATATAATTTATTTTATGTAACGATTGTATCACTTTGACGTCATTATGGCATTAATTCCCCAACAGGTACGCCATAACTGCATTATGCGATAATTGCGTTATAATTTTGTGTGAAAATATATTCAAACTTCATTATAATCTAATATTTAAAATTGATATCATTCAACATAATACTTTTATGAAAAGATATTTAATATTCATCGATATTATGAATATTATATTTTAGATAGACTGGAAATACATTATTTCTTGTATTGGATTTTTCGCTATTCCTAGTATCTTTGAAACTTATGTTGATTTTCAGATAGTTAGCAATTTTTTTCTTTAAGACATATTTCTAGTAAATCATACAAATACCGAGTAAATAAATGCCTAAATAGTTTTTTTTTTACATGTCGTGTGTTGCAGTCGTCTCCTAATAAGGAAGTAGTTGTAAATTAAAGTACTTTATTTATGAGATGATACCTCTTAAACGGTAGTTTATCTCCGTAAAAGTAGTTTAAAAACGTAGAAAATAAATATGTTATACAATAATATTGCCTTACAATAAAGTAAAAAAATCTAGTAGTGTACTTTTAAAGTAGATTTTTCAAGCCGTGTTATGGTATGTGATAATTAAAGAAAAATCCCTTAAGAACAGTTTGTAGAACTGAAACATTACAGACAAAATATACTTTGTATCTAATCGCAGTATATAGTAATACAAGTATTATAGTATTATAGTTTGTATGTTTAGATGATTGTCCATCATACTCGCAAAAAGAAGACAAGGGACTTTAATGTTATTTTGCAAATAGATAGATCATGACCTAACAATGACCAACAGCAGAGACTTAGTAACAACCAAAAAAGTAATCCTAAGTCTCTGCTGTTGGTTTTTGCTTTTTTCAAGTACCTATTCCTCTTTCTGGCATTGACATGAATGACACGTATTAGATATTGTGTAGTGAGACTGTTTGTTATCCCTTTTACTAGAACAAAGTAACTGAACGAAGGTAATGTTTCGCAATCATAGCATGTTTATTTCGAAAGAATAAAATAAGATTAACCTACGAATATTAAAAATATAAATACCTAAATAGCAGTATTTAAATAATATAATTTCTCAATCAGCCACTAAATTTATGTATTGTATTTAGTTACTTCTACATAAATACACACACATACCAGATGTGTATATGACAGAATATATTGAAAAATATTTTTGTTATACATTTTTTAGTAGTTAGTATATATACTGACAATTTACTTACTCATTAGCTAAATGATTTTTTATAATTACGGTAGAAATAGCGGCTAGTCTTGTTTATGTGATTTAATCGCAATAATATAATAAAAAAAATATAACATGTAAGACAATATTCGACTAATAATTCTACAAAAAGTTTGTTAAGTTCTCTGCTTTCTTTGTTATTGCGTAGAAAGAGTTTGGCGACTCCGACAATACATTTTTCACCATAAATACACGCTATGTATTTTTATCTTTCTCGTCTTCAATCAATGTATATGTCTTCTATTTTCATAAAAAAAGACTACATACCTATATGTTTTTATGTTCTTTTTGTTTTATTCATATTACTGAAATAATATACTAATACCTATAGTACATTTTATATAAAATATATCAACTCGGTTTCTCACGTCTTTGTAAACGACTTTGTTCTCTTAAGTTTGATAGTTGTGTTCTAATCGCTGTCTGGGGACGATTGGGAATACAGAACTTCGAGCATGATATAACTTTTCACTACTTATTTTTAAAATTGTTTTTAAAAAAATATTTTCATTTTTAAATTCTACTAACAGCAAAACGAATTACCTACTGTTGTATCTACTCTACTAATCTACTGTTTAGTTCATCGTTGTTCATTTCAACTCGGCCGAAAATAACGAGGCTAAGTCGATTGTCCAATTCGTTTCAAATTATCGATTTCGACCTCCTTAGATTGGGGACTACATAAAAACAATACACAAACAGATAACTAACAAGATTGAATTACGGGACATGACAGCTTTTATGTTTCAAATAATTACCAATTATAAAAATGCTTATAATAATAATTTGTGTTCTAATATTGATTAGAAAATATTTTCAAATTATCTCATTTCCTTTCAAATTCCGTGGTAACCTCTGGCATTGGCTGATCATGTGACAAACATCCACTCCCAACTTTTAAGTGTTTTTATTTAGGTAAATCATTTTTCAGAAGTCTAATATATGAATATGAATGAGTCCGCCCCGTCGTGTTGGTAGAGTGGTTAGCCTAGACGACTAACGTATAGCAGCGCAATGGGTCTCGGGTTCGATTCCCGACAGTTAGGCATGTATGTGATGAGCATAGATGTCTGTATTTCTGGGTTTGGTTGTTTATTAAATATATTTACAGTATTTATAATGCTTATTTTTATGTATTTGCATAGTTGTCGAACTCCCTTAAAACGAGCAAATAATTTGCTTACTTAGGGGTTAGATCAATTTGTGTAATTTGTCCTCTGATATTATATTATTACATTTTATTAATTATAATTATAAAGTAATAAACGTAAATAAAGTAGACGTACAATTAAAAAAATACTAATTTAAACATTGAATAATTATATTAGGCATTGTTATACTAAACACTGTTTTATCTTAAATAACTTTACGAACAAAAGTCGCACATTAACTATGTCATATTATACACTCTGTATTAAAATAACTACATATGTATAAACCGATGCAACGAAGTTGCTAACAAGCTCTAAGCTACGTGTAGTTTATAATTTGTAAATATTACATTCTATTGATAATTTGAAAATATTACAGCCAAGTAATTCCAAAAAGAATACCGATCTAATGTCAATTAGCAAATAAATCTTTTGTTTCATTAAACATTTTCCATGAAAATTGTCAAAGTAACATTTTCTATTTTACATTAAAAGCATGACAAGAAACTTTAATGTAATTAAATTTACATCACATTGATGTCATTAATTCTGCAATATGTACGTCATAATTGTGATATATTGTTCGTTTTAACTTTTCGTAAATAATGTGAAAATATATTCCTAGTTAAAAATTTTGCAATATTCACCATTTATATCAAAATTATATTCAAAATGGACTTCACTGAATCAAGTGTCTTCTATCCCCAATGTCTTAATCAATTGTCTTCTATTATCCCCAATGATTCCAAATAAATATACAAACTTATTGTAAGTGTTTAATTTAAAAACTTCAATAAGTTATACATAAAATGATATATATTTACATTTTTTATAAATTTTGTTTTTTAAAAAAAAAATATTTTAATATCGTCTCTCGTAGTAACCAAACAAGGACATAGGTAATGCAAATAAAAGTAGTTTATTTGTTAGATATACTTATTTCTAAAAACGGTATTTCCTCTTTGATAAAGTAATTCTGTAATCTGGTAAAAAATATAGAATACAGGATTATTTTAAAAACATATTGCCTGCTATTAAAGTCAGAGAAATCTAGTTTGAGTAAGTGTACTTTTAAAACCAGTTCTTTCCAGGCCGTCTAATGATAAATGACTAATAAAGAGAAATCCCTAAAAATCCGTTTATAGGCTGAAACTTTACAATACACATAAAATTTATTTTGTACTATAAGTGTCATATATAAGTATTCCTCTTCCTGGCACTATTCCACGAAAGCGACAACACTTATAAAATATTGTGTTGTTAGACTGTTTGTTTGTTCTTTCAAAAGTATAAAGTAACTGAATAAGGTTTTTTTTGTAATCATTTATTTACGGCGCCTCATCTCTCTTTCCAATTCAACTGGAAAGGCTGGTTTGGAAAGGCTGGATTGGAGATGAGATTTTAACTAAAATAATTTGTAAAAAAATGGAAGTAAAGTTGCCAACAAAAGTTATATTTTTTCAAATCTAGAAACTTAAAACTATTAATATACAACTATTAACAAGTTCAATTCGATGATTAAATTATTAACTAACATAATATTCAAAAACAATGATCTTTAATTTAGACAAAGCAATAACGTCTCATGAAACTTTAAGGTGCAGAGAAAAAATAGAATAAACTCCATATATCCCATCTTTAATGTAGTTTAGTTAATGATTTATAATACATATATATTTTTTTGAAAGTTATAACAAAAATATGCTTAACATAATTTAAGAAATTTGAAAGCTTTATTTAATTAATATACTCTTTGCCCAATTTCTTAATACACTTCTCGTATCATTATAGAAATTAATTGTCTTTTCAAAGTGGATTCTCAAACTTCTGTATTTCCAATCGTCCCCAGATACCGAAACTGATGAAGAAAACTATAGAACTTGAAGTACACCGTCGTTTACCCGAGAAACTGATTAGATTTATTTTATATAAAATTAATTATACATTTTATTGCCAGTTTGGAACAATAGCTCTATATGTTTCATTTAGTTATATTAAATTTTATACTCAGTTATATGACTATAACAAATAGTTTTTGAGTTTAAATTAGTATTTGAATAACATCGGTAATCAACTATATGTTATCAAAAAAGCTTTTATACTTCCTGAGTTTGAATGAAGATAATCACGAGATAGATAAAAATACATGGTATGTATGCCTGGTGTATGGAAGCAGAAACATTAACCCTGTTACTTATAAAAAGTGACTATGTAATGGTTATATCGTACTTAAACTATGAACAGTTATACTCGGTTTACGCTGTGAGTAACGTAAGAATAATTTCTTACTAAACTCAGTATAACATTGTCATAACTATTTCATCATTATGTCAAATGCACAAAACGGCAACGTCCGAATTTATATACAAATTTGCGAAGAAACGAAAAATTATGTTTTTTCTGTGATATACTTTGGTACTTTAAATGTTGACTTATTATAAAGTTATAACGTTATAACTTAGAAGTAAATATAATAATGAATTATAAGTTTAATTCAATAAGAATTATAAAATGAATAATAAAAAAAACGACGCAATACTAACTGAAAAATACGAAAAAAGAAGAAAATAAATAATTACCATATTATTATTACAATATGAAATCAAAACCTGCTATATATTGTATTTCACATTGCTTGTTATATATTTTTTTGCGGCAAATTCTAAGAAAAATATTGAAGCTACAATAATAATTAAAGAAGATAACCATTTAAATACAAATACAAATAAGGCGAAACTAAAACCTGAGGAGATATTAAGCTGAAGATATATTATAACCTTTTTTTAAGAGTGATGTTGTAGTTTAATGAAATTACATTATTTTTAACCTTCATTTTATAATTTAATAACATGTTTGAGAAGTATATCTAATTAAAACATTCTACTAACATTTACTTTGGTGTTTTGTATAGTACTTACTCGTATTATGCTACAATACAAGAATTACGTTTTCGGATTTATTTTAATTTTCCAATAAGAAATAAAAAACAGATAGTTTAATATCTCATATATTTATTTCAATTACAATTATTATATAGCCATATTAGGACCGCTGAAGCTACCATTTACATTTTGGTGTTTTCCAAGGAAGCTCTGAAACCAGTTGGTATAGACAAGTCTATTTGTGTTGTAATAATAAAAATACATTCGTATCTCCCTTGCCTTAGCAATTGTTCTATCTTTAATTTTTCTTAAATTTTTTTCAATTGCTGAGTGAAACAGTTTGTTCTGGTGAGCATATTTTACATCTCTGCTTAGGCTACCTGAACATTCAAATACTATACAATGTATATAGAACTGGCCACGAGAACCTTGCACTTTAGGCATTGTGAGTGCAGTCTTTTCTAATATAATGAAATATTTTTGACAATACTGATTTAACAAGTCACCTGAATATTCCAGTAACAGACTGATGAAATAACCTATGAATGTTAGCAGCATCACCTTGTATCTGAAATACATAAGAAATACGTAATTTCTGGTATATTTACAACATTTCTATTTGAAAAATGATTTATATATTTTTTTTTTAGTTATAAGTTACATCGAGTTTATTAGTAAGCATTTTCCTTATTTCGAATTTATATGTGGTTTAAATTGTTAAACCTTGTTTATAAGTAAGGCCGTAAAAAATTGTGATAAACCTTATAGTACGATATCCGGATGCAAATTAGTACACCGATCACGTGTAGGAAATTTTTACGTATATTTATGATTAGGAGAATATACATGTACCAAGTTGCCCATCAAAATGGGGCCGTTAGTTATTTACGGAATAAATTGAACATTTGTATTATAAATAAAATAACGTACACTTCACGGCAATATACGAAACTTCAGGTACATAAAAAGTCTGAAAAATCACGGTTGCCTTTGTGCACTCGGCAACACTTCTTTGCAGCCAGGTTTAAACAGGCCTGATTTTCGTCCATTAATACACTCATAGCGTATGTTTATTATTTATATATTAAATTAAAGCTATTTTTTTCTGTTTATTAGCGATAGCTGTTGCCCGCGGCTCCGCCCGCGTGTAGGTCGCTTTTCGCGTAATCTGTGGAAACTACAATTATAATAATAGACCTATAATAGATTTATAGTTAAATCTATAGTATCTTATTCCCGTGGAAATTTTATATATATAGGCATTACATTGCTAATTACATTGCATTTTGAAAATGAAACATAGCCTATGTCACTCGGGAATTGTGTAGCTTGCCAACTGTGAAAGAATTTTTGAAATCGGTCCAGTAGTTTCGGAGCCTATTCATTTCAAACATACAAAAAAATAATCAAACCTTTCCTCTTTATAATATTAGTATAGATAAACAGAGAGCTTAAGTATTTCACTATGTAATCGTAACGTTTCTATATCTAACTGAGAGATCATTTTCGTTTTTGTTGTCTCCATGGATGACTCTATAGTAATTTGATCGCCAAAAGCTTTTATAATTTTATTTTCTAACGTTTCAGTACGATATCCCTTACGTCTTCAGCGTATATTTGACTTTTTAAAATTAAAGTTTAATAAGTACTAAGATAAAATTTGCATTTTGATGGACGGCATGGTATATGTATATTCTTCCAATAATAAATTTAATTTGTATCGGATCTTAGGCTATCAATTATTGGTTTGATATAGATTTAAATGTTTTATTTCGAACCGACGCTTCCGATGTAGGCAAATTTAGAAAAAGACATTTACCGTAATGACAGCCATACATATAATTTTTACTATAAAATAGCAGTGTTTCCTTACAAACTATTTTCTTAATATGTACTATTAAATTCCCTTAAGAGCGAAATTCGATTGTCGACCTCCTTATTTATACACAGAATCATTGCGCTCATCGGTGGTCCAGCTCTTATATTATTGTAGTATCGATGTGTTAGTATGTAATACCTCATCAACATTTTAATATCTATTACTTTTGTACTGTGAATACTCGAGGTATGGAACGGTAGTTATCTAAATATAGCGGTAGTTATCTAAAGCCTTATTTCGAAAGAATCTATTAAGATAATTAACATACATCTGTTATAAAAATAATGTATGCTACAAGTAAGTTCATTAAATATTTTAATATCATGGTTCCTCAATATGTTACCCTCACAAAAGTTTTATATTTCCCAAGATATTAACATTGACTGAAGACAAAACAAAGATAAAAATACATATTAGGAAGAATAAAACTGAAACAAATAACTTAGAAATATGTCTTCGGAATTATCAAAGGCTTTCTAAGCAATAACAAGAAAGAAAATTTATAAGTTTTTGTACATCAACTGAGTCACTGTCATAGTATCATGTTTATGTATATAGGCTCATATATAAAACAATATTATTTTGACAAGATCACTTAAATACAATTAGCCGACGTTAAAAAAAAATTACGCTAATGACAGCCATTAATACAATTTTATATATCTTTTATAAATACCGTAGAACTTTCATACAACCTATTTAACGTACAACCTATTTAATTCCATCAAGGATGGAATTAAACAATATTCCGTCATCGAACTAAAATAAAGCTTTACGCCGAACCATAATTCTCGGCTGCTGTCGAATCCTTATACCATCTTGTGACTATAGTCAGGTTCAAGGTAGCACTCCTATGACGTGTGTTTGAAATTTTTTAAGGTTTTAAGGTGTCGTTGATTTGCACTCAGCCAACCGATTATTATAATACCTGTTACTTTTATGCTCTGAATTTGAAAGGTTTGAGCCGCTACACCAAAACGTACTCGATTATTTGAATATTTTCTAATTGAAATATATTCAGTACCAACGGCTGTACACTGATTATATTAAACAACCCAAAAGACCGCAGTTAGTTTGGTTTGAAATGTAGTGTTACAATGTAGTTGAAATGATAATTAGGTATAAATACAAGAAAAGTCCTCTTTTTCTATTATTTCGATTAGTGAAGAACAAAAGAAATGCATCAGATATGAGGAATATTTGAACAATGGGGGAAAAATAGACTAAATAGGCCAGCGTGTGATGGACTGGTAATGCTTACTTTGTTGCAATATAAAGTTTTAACATACAATTACAACAAAATAGTAAGTGGATATTGAAACATTAATATTTAAATCTTTAGTCAAAATGGAATAAAAAAAATATTTTAAATATTTCCCGCGGTCAGCTGAGCTTATATAAAGAAAATAAGTAAAAATAAAATAATAATAATTTTAAAAGTGAATACTTCAAATGATTATATATATTTTTATTATTTGCTAATGTTATTATATAATTTCTAATATGATGGTATTTAGATACTTCTTTATCAATACAAACACACTCACATACCATCACGTCGTGTCTTGACAACTCATAAATACAAAGTCAGTTACGTTTAGTGTTTATGTGTTGTGAGATCATAAGTATAGATAAATAAAATCAAGCAAAAAAACTTAGTGAGGCAAAGACTTTATCGAAAAACAAAAAGGTCTAGTATCTTTTGAATTAATATTTTTTTCTCGGTGTACCAAAAATTATGTTACTCATTTTATCGAATACAGACGGTTTGTCATTTAGAATTTATTCTAACATCACTCAAATAGCTGTAGCTTTTTTTTATTTTTTTGCCTACCAAAATGACTCCACTCTGCCTGATCTTAAGTGCCTGTTAGTGAAGTCTAAAAATGGTGGCCACCATTCTCATTCACGCAAAATAGAACGCAGTATGGTGGCCTTGTGAGATGCCTTTTCACGCCCCGCTTAAAAGACCCAGGATCGTAGTGGGAAGGAAACACGTGCCGTGGTAGTGAATTTCAGATTTCGATGGACCGACCTAAATATGAAGTGCTGAACCGTTTTGGTTCATGATGACACAAAATTCACCGTGATGGGGTAGCACTTCTGTCCAGCACGTGTCGTTCTGGATCGGAAAGGAGAGAATGGGATAAGTTGGAAGAGTTCGTCAGAGCACTCGCCGCTGTGTAGGCGATAAAAGTCTGCCACAGCGGCAGCGTCTCTTCGCAATGTTAAAGGCTCCAGGGACCCCGTGGCCTCTGGACTTCCGATTATACGAACCGCTCGCAGCTGCAACCGATCGAGAGTGTCAAGCAAATACTGAGCTGAGCCATCCTAAATATGAAAACAGTACTCCACACAGGCGCTCCTGTGTGGAGTAGGACGCTTCCTATATAAAAAAACACTGCTGTTTATGCGTAAAGAAGCGAGTCACTTTGTTCAACACTCCAAGTTTGCGTGAGGCTGTTTTAATGACACTCTCGATGTAAGCTCTTAGGTAGAGGTCCCAAGGCTGAGATCTACGCCCAAGATATTGAGGCTATCCTGGAGGACTATTTGCGTGTCCCGAAACGAAGGCACAGGAAGGAACGGGTACTTTTTGGCGCAAACCTGTGTTTTCTTATCATTGAACTCAACCTGATTCTTATGACCCCATGGCGAAACAAGGTTGAGGACCTGGATCAGCTCAATAACAAGATCCTGTCGTATCCTTTCGATGTCGGTCTGTTTCACCGCAGGATGTCCGAAATATCGCCCTTGTACCGTGGAATCGTCAGCATAGCAATGAATGTTGCCTAGGATCAATATATAATTGATATGCAGAAGAAACAAGATAAGCGACAGGACAGAGCCCTCAGGTACACCCGCATTTACCTTCTGAAAGCTGAAGGCCGATCCTCCGCAAAGAACTGATGGAGGAAAGCGGCGACCTAATTGCATAAACGGGTTGACTGACCGAAAGCAGGAAGCTTGGACAGAAGCCAATGATGCCAAACTCTGTCGAAGGCTTTCGCGGTATCAAGGCTAATAACCAAAAATTTGCCATGCCGATCCCAGAGCCTCACCCCAGAGATTCATAACATACGGTAGAAGATCATTTTATTGAAGATCATTTAATAGAAAGTGATCTTCTAAGTATTGGATCAGTTGTTTATTGATAATCCGATCGAGCACCTTACTAAGGGGATGGCTATTAGACGATAATTAGCTGGATCAGACCGATCCCCTTTTTTGCGAATCGGTTGAATATTCGCCCCTCTCCAAGCCTCCGGAACTCTTCCTGAGCGGTAGGACTGGCAGTAGAGGTGCGTTAGTGCTGGAGACAACTCCGCTACACATTTTTTAAGTACCACCACGGGAATACCATCCGGTCCGCTGACAAACATCAAGTGACCGTAGTTCCGCAAGGATGTCTTGTTGCCTAATACGAATTTCCGGCATGGTGACGCCACAGGGCGCCACAAAGATATTGGGCGGTTATAAACCACGGTCATCAATGAGGGAATTAGAGGATGCGACAGAAGTTCTTGTCCAAAACGTGCAATACGCTGGGCATCCGCTCCGATGTAAGCCCTCTTGCACTCCTTAGTGTCTTTGTTGTACGTTGCTTTTAAGCGATCAATGTCTGCATCGTTGATAGCGAGTGAACTGATCCAAGCGCGGAACGCTGACTGTTTTTTTCCAACCAGATCAGCACATTCACGAGTGCATCAGAGACGAGATTTGCTCGTGTTGGTGACGTCAGTTTACGGAATATAATACTCCATACCTAAACTGATTTCACCAAATACGGCAGACGCACTTTTCAACAGATAGCTATTTTTAAAGCACCATGAGGCCCATGGGATGTGTGCAAAATAGTCTCGCATACCATCCCAGTCAGCCGGCGGATAGTGCTGGAGTTATCTTAGTCTCCAGTGTGGGATCGGTAGAGGCACGCGTAAAGCCAACTACGGGAGCCATGATTTACGTGTACCCAAAGGAGACGTAGGGAAAGGCCTTCCAGGCAGCGCAGACGACGACAACAAATACTGGATGAAAAGGCAGACTCCAGCTTTTGCTAGGAAGCTTTCCCCGAGTATACAGCCAGGATAATTTAGGTATGCAGTGTCGTCAGGACGGCGTATTTGTGTCTCCGTTACGAAAAGCAAAGCCGGGCGTGCCAAAGATGCTGGTGCACAGCATTGAGAATAGAGTCCACGGATGTTACTCAAATAGAGTGTTGGTGGGGGAAGAAAGAGCCGCTGTTGTACCAAATACTTTTCTTTGTAATGCCATGAGGTTGAAGAAAGAGTGAATAAAGATGTCAGTGGTTGCAGCAGTATGGAACAAGGTGCAAAGCTTTGTGTTGTTATTGGACTGTGTGATATGGAGGTAGCCGATCCACCGAACGGACGGGCCCCTGTACCCTCTCGAAAATGGTCGCCGGGTCCCACCGTCCGGTCACCAATCGGCACAACTAACCTTTCCTGGATTATGCGCGGCATGGTAGGGCAACCTCCTTAGATGGTTCGTCCAAGTTATGCCTCTGTATTAGGCCGCGAGCGGCTAGCGGTACCACCGTTTCTACAGGTCTCCCTGTCCGGTGGGTCTACTCACACCATTTATACAATGACTTCACGAATACTCTACTGGTTCCACATTTACGGCACCCGATGCCATCCTTGCATCTATTGGGTCTCCAAGATTTTATCGTAACGAGTCCGTCTGATTATAGCAAGTAAGTTCTGAGCATAATTTTTTTTATTTCACATCATGACGCGATTATTTATCGCGTTTAAGTTTATAGCGCGTTGTAACGTCACGCGTTATTTGTAAGAAATCTGTGTATCATACAGAATCAGGGTCCTATACTCCTCATCTTGATTTTACCTTAGATAAGATATTCCGTCATTAAGTTATATTTTTTGAGCTGATTGTAAGCGAAGCCCTAACCATTTGGGAATCAAGTTTTTGAGGCAACATCACAGGAAAACCACTTGACCAATTTTAACCAAAATTGGCACGCATGTCAAGGGCTTCTACTTCAAAAAAACAGAATAAAAAATGTTGTTTCGTTTTAACCTTTCCAGTGCTAGCAACTTCATTGGAAGTCCTTGGGCGCAGTATGGACTGACTTTAATAGCATAAAAAAGGGGGAGAGCGCTCAGCTCAACTCCCGTAGCGCATCCTAGTTATATACTTTAAACTTGGCGGATCCTAGTTATATACTTTCAACTCCAATATATGTTTGATTATTATTTGAATTATATTAAATCATCATTCATTAATTTTATATTTTAACTCAAAGGTACCGATTTTATGCAACTATTAAGTAATAAGTCCTATTTAATACATTAATTGTTTTTAGGATTATTAAAATCCTACAACACTGGACCACCAAAAACGAAACGTCAAATAATGTGAAATGTCAGATAAAAACAGGTTGTCAAGTATAGCAATGAATTCTTTTAGTTTTTAAAAATATAATTTGATTATTAATCTAAAATGTCGGAAAATGGGCACGAATATGCGTAAAAAGACCCAAGTGTCGTTTGTGATTCGAGACGAAGAAGAGAGACGTCATAAAAACGGTATTAGCTCGTTACAATTAGATCCCATACAAGGCAGACTTTATTCGGCCGGCCGAGATGGAATTATTCGTGTTTGGCACACAGGAGGCGGGACTCAGGATAGGTACATCCAAAGTATGGAACACCACACCGATTGGGTGAACGATATAGTATTATGTTGCGGTGGAAAAAATCTTATAAGCGCGTCATCGGACACTACAGTTAAGGTATGGAATGCCCCAAAAGGCTTTTGTATGTCTACATTAAGAACTCATAAGGACTATGTGCGAACTTTGGCGTACGCTAAGGATAAGGAACAAGTTGCTAGCGCCGGCTTGGACCGTGCCATATTTTTATGGGATGTAAATACTTTAACTGCATTAACTGCCAGTAATAACACTGTTACTACATCAAGTCTAGTCGGGAACAAAGAGTCAATTTACAGTTTGGCGATGAACCCTCCTGGGACAATTTTAGTGAGTGGTTCCACTGAAAAGGTTCTCAGAGTTTGGGATCCTAGAAATTGCTCACGGCTTATGAAGCTTAAGGGGCATGCAGATAATGTGAAAGCATTAGTTGTGAGCAGGGATGGGTCACAGTGTGTTTCTGGAAGCTCAGATGGTACCATCAAGTTATGGTCACTCTCACAACAGAGGTGTGTCTCAACTATTCGTGTTCATTCAGAGGCTGTGTGGGCTTTGTTGGCCACAGAAAACTTTACACACATAATATCTGGTGGGAGAGACCGTCTAGTCATTATTACAGAATTGAGAAACCCTGATAATTTTATGATTGTCTGTGAAGAAACTGCCCCAATATTAAAATTGTGTTTCACAGCTGACCAACAAGGAGTATGGGTGGCAACATCTGATTCTGATATAAGATGTTGGAAACTCCCACCTGTAAATTCGTTGAACTCAGAAATGTATAACCAAAATAATTATAATACTAACAATGTATATCAAACCCAGCCATTACACCACATAGTTGGTGGAAGGGCAATAAAACACTATACTGTTTTAAACGACAAGAGGCACATATTAACTAAAGATACCACTAATAATGTTGTACTTTATGATGTGCTAAAAGCAAGCAAAGTTGAGGATTTAGGTGAGGTTGACTATGAAGAAGAATTGAAGAAACGTTTCAAAATGGTCTATGTGCCAAATTGGTTTAATGTTGATTTAAAAACTGGAATGCTAACAATACATTTGGGACAGGATGAAACGGATTGTTTTAGTGCATGGGTAAGCGCTAAAGAGGCCGGTTTGACAACGGAAAATGATCAAAAAGTTAACTTTGGAGCCCTTTTACTTCAAGCATTATTGGAACATTGGAATCATCCAAATAGAGTTAATGAAGCTGGTCAAAAAGTTATTGGAAACAACTTTTTCAGTGTTCCATTACATACTCCTCTAATATTCAGTGAAGTTGGTGGCAGAACGCTTTATAGATTACAGGTTTGTTTACTTTTTATAATATTTAAGTAGTAATATGATCGCCTATTAGTTTTGTGCTTATGATGCTAAATCAAAGTTTGTGGATTCAATTCCCACTCGGTACAGATGTTAGTGTGATCAACAGATTTTTACCACAAGTCTGATTGTTGTGTCTGTTATTATATAATATATATCTTAATGTCATTTTAATAATATAGCACCTAATACAAAAATATTATTAAATATCTGTTATAAAAAATACTTTGATCACTGTTACATACCTTTTTTATGGATAAAAGTGTTTTTAGATAACACAATATTTATCATAACAGATTATAAACTTAACTGCAAGTTATAAAATAGTAAAAAAATATATTTTATAAGATTAAATTTGAAGCAAAGATAATATTTTATCATACATAAATATTCAAACATAATGCCAAGTTATGATGTACCTCAGGTAGGTGATGCGGGAGGGGAAACAGAAAGCAATCTACTGATGGAAACAGTACCCTCCTGGGTGGTGGATGTAGCTATAGAGATGGCGTCCCCTAAGCTTAATAAGCTACCATTTTATCTGTTGCCTCATTCTAGTTGTCAAAGCAAACAGGATCGGCAGAAAAAGGTAGTTTTTGTTGTTATTTTCTTTTATGTTAATAATATTTTTTTCATTATATATTTACATTTTTAAACCTAATTGTTTATTATGTAATTTGATCACTTTTTGAGTTTTTAACTATGAGAAATATATATACATATAAGGTATTATAATTTTAAAATGTAACAAATATATGTTCAGAACAGTACATGAAAAGAAATTTTCCTACATTAGGCTTATTGTTAAATAGTTCTAACCCTTTGTAAAGAATTCATTCATAAATTGTTGTAGACATAATGATTTTCAATACATTTCTGTTAGTTTTTTACGTAGAAGAAAAAATGGTTGGAATTAGTCTAATGGTTGGAATCTGGTTTCTCATGTAAATACAAAATCCCCATCGTTGAACATTGAGAGGTGTAAATATTTTGTTTTATGATTTTCGTGAACAATATGACCTGAAACCAAGAAACCATTGAAGGTTGTTGCCAAATAATCTGACTAACAGACAAACACCCACATATCGGACTCTATTCAAAAATTTATCTAAACATTAAAGGAAGTAATATAAAAATATAAATTAACCAAATCCATTTATTCGCCGCTTTCAAATGTCCTCCAGGACCGTCTAGTAGCAAACGACTTCATCCAATGTCGTAAAGTAGGTGAACATGTGGTAGAGAAGATAGTTGGAGGTGGAGATGTTAACGGAGCAAGTGCTAAGAATGAAGACAGCACTAATGACTCCCCAGAAGAGAGAGTTGAATTACTGTGCTGTGATCAAGTTAGTACCAAAAAATTTACTTAATATTTGAAATTTTATATAAATATGTCTAACAAGGCTATGCTTATTTGACTTATGAAATATATATACAATTAATCAAAACAATCATCTATAATTCTATTCTAAGGTTAATAAAACGATAAATTGTTTGTTTGACCCAAAACCTGTAAATTTCATCAAAATGGGCGAAGCCGTTTCTGACATCCCACAAATATATATCAATAACATATGTTTATATGTGAATTGCTTGGTTAATATTGGAAAATAGAAAGAAACTATAAATAATATACTTTTATTTTTTTAATAAGGTGTCTAATAGTCTATAATATTTATTTATAAATAAATCTAATAAATAAAAATTAAAAAATCAGCATTAGGTTAAAAATAATAAGTCAGAGTATTTCTTTTTAGTTATAGGTACACTTTAACATCTATTTACAGTTTATTAACTGATTTTGTTTCATAGGTTCTGGATCCCAATATGGATTTACGGACAGTCCGTCATTTCATTTGGAAATCAAACGTGGAGTTCACTTTACATTACAGAGTTTTGAAACAATGAAAATCAAATATACATGTAATCGAGTTTGACAAACAGTTAAAAAAGTGTTGTTCGATTCGGAGCATGTTTCAGTGATTAACTCGCTCGCACCTAAATTGAACACCGCATGCGAGAGAGATGGAATATAACTTTGAATAAAGAAAGAAAACTTTAATTTGACATATTTTTTTTAATATTCTTTAACTATGATTTATAAACGGACTTTTCAAATTTAAAAATGACATTCCTTAGTGTTTCCAGTGACATGCTAAATACTAGAATATTAATTTATATCATACCTATAACACTTGTGCCTAATAATGTATAAAAATGTAAATTCTTGCCTAACTTTGTAATCTGTATGCGAATGCCAACTTTTGTAATACAATAGGCTAAGAACTGTGTGTAAGAAAAAAGATATAATTACTTAGAAAAAAGGTAAGATACATAAAATTCTACTTCGGCTTCTGTTGTGATTCTTGGAAAGACTTCTATCATTAAAATAGCTAGCACATAATAGGGTTAAGAATAGTTCGAATTATTTTTTAATTTGTAAATCGTTCTTGTGGAGTGTAAATGTATCGAAATCGAAAAATTATTATATGTGCTAGCTGTCAGTCCTAATGAAGAACCAAATACATACATTGTTGGATGGTTACGAGTCGGTAAGCTATAGTAAATAATAAGATGAGAAAATGAAAAACTTGTGCATCAGTTGTCAATACTTATGTGCTGATTTATAAGTGAAAACTTTATTTTGTCATTTTTATTTCATTCTCTGGTTATAACATATCTTTAACAAAATAGTGTCATATTTACGTTAATTCTTAAAAACCAATTAAGGTCAAGTTTTGAATGAGAATTCCGCCCTGAAGGCCGGTTTTTATTTGTCATTGAAACCGGTGTCGCAACGTATTCAATATTGTGCTAAATTCTTATGACTTTTAGAAATATGCTTCAATAGAGTGAATGTTTAATTAAAAATAAATATTGTTAAATGATACGTCTTTTTATTTACTACTATATTACATATTCAAAAATAAAACATTTTATCGAGTACCGGGTAGCAGTATCAAAATATATATATATATATATA
The DNA here is from genome assembly GCA_959347405.1 of Napeogenes sylphis. Classification (NCBI taxonomy): domain Eukaryota; kingdom Metazoa; phylum Arthropoda; class Insecta; order Lepidoptera; family Nymphalidae; genus Napeogenes; species Napeogenes sylphis. Next base: position 31,681,091 of record OY365780.1, on the reverse strand, counting down.
TATATATATCTCATTTCATTCTACCGATCGCCCTACTCTGTCCGCGTTACATTTAAAATATAACAATATGGGATATTGTCATAATACTCTTTTGTCTTTTTGTACATGTAACCTTAAAATATTACAAATGATTTAATATCGTAGACTATTTACGTGCTTTGATGTAAAAAATAATATTCTTTTTTTTTAAACCAAAACAAAATAGAGAAAAAATAAATAAAATGATTCTTGCATTAATTCATTAATTATAAGTTATCTGAGTTTTTACTTTATAAGTTATTACGCATGAGTTTCAGGTTAAATCCTACTCGAGATAATGAAAAGTTGACTATAATCTATATCAGACTCCTTAGACAAAATGCTTAAATAAATATTATTATATTATTATATAGGTCTTTTGTTTCGTCACGGTGAGTGCGAAAGCGATCCCGTGGCGCCCCACTAAGGCGATGAGGTCAACCGTTGGTTTTTTAGTGGGTAGCCTTAAAAATGGCAGCGTCCTCTATGCTGCCGGGTAGTCCCACATACCCCCTCGGTCATCACCTTCCTGGCCGCAGGGATGATGCGTAACGCATTTTTCCAAGGATAAAAAAAAAAAGGTCTTTTGTGTTTAAATAAACATCTTTTCTATTTGTCTTTTAGTAAGTAAGTAAAAGTTTTTAATTGTTAAATTATTGTATTTATCTTACTTAAGTATTTACATGAAATTATACTTGGACGTTAATTGTTGTGCTCAAATTATTTTCTGGGTATGAAATCTAATAATTAAAGAATCATGAATGATAAACCTTTTTAGGATTACTACAGATATAAAAGAAAAGTATTGTAAGTATATAGTTTTTCAATATTTTAAAGATGTAGAATATGGGGCAGTGGCACAAGTTATTGGAGATGTACAAATATCTTTCTCAAAAATGTCGGTGATGCAACTATTCTAGCTGTAGGTTCATTGTAGCTCAATACAATGCGACGTTGTGGCTGATTTTTAAAAGATTTAAATAATTATAACGAAAATTTATGAGCAATAAAGTTCAAATAGGAATTTATTAAAAATTACTTATACGAAAATCATTATGAATATTAAATTTTTGCAGTCGAAGGCAATTGAATAGAGATATTATAAAAATTCTAAAGTTCTGGCGCCATATCCAAAGCTTAATTCATTGACTGAAGACTACATGTTTTTTACTAAGTTTTATTTGTATTGTATGTAAGTATTTCATTTAAAATTATTTTGATTAAATATTTTTTTATAATTCGGCAGTACTTGTAGCTGTCACTGTCAAATGCCATGTAATAGATAAATATAAACTGTCATTTATAATATTTACAACCTCAAGAGTTATGAAACCAATATTTTAAATAATAAAAAATGGCCAGGGGTCTCATATTTCGGTGTATAATTAATGGTTTATCTCCAAAGTATTCGATTAAATCTAATTTATTAAATCTTAACCGGTTGGTTGGAAGTGTTTCAAATATAGGTGTTTCACATATAGATATTTGTAAATATTGTACTAAAGTAAAAGCTAAAAGTTTAGAAAAAAAACACTGCAATATTGGCACTATAGGTCATGTAGATCACGGTAAAACAACTCTCACGGCAGCTATAACCAAAGTATTAGCCAAAGATGGTTTTGCGAAATTTGTTTCTTACAATGAAATTGATAAAGCACCAGAAGAAAAAGCTCGAGGTATGTCTAATCATTGTAATATAACATGAAAAACTCTAAATTGTAGACATTTTTTTATTTCAATGGCCTCACTAACCAAAAATATATAAAACATACATAACAAGTATTTTTTTTAAAGGAATTACAATAAACGCTGCTCATGTCGGCTATAGCACAAAGCAAAGGCACTACGCCCACACAGACTGCCCTGGTCATGCAGATTACATACGTAACATGATATCTGGAGCCTCACAAATGGATGCTGCAATATTAGTGGTAGGGGCCGACGATGGGCCAATGCCACAAACCAGAGAACACTTGTTGTTGGCTAAACAAGTTGGAATCAAATATATTATAGTGTTTATTAATAAGGTTGATTTAGTTGATGAAGATGTAAGTTTTTATTAATTTATAACCTTTTTTAAATCATACCACTTTAAGGCATTGGCATAATGAGATATTTTTTTCTTTGATTCCAGATGATAGAATTAGTTGAGATAGAAATGAGAGAAATGCTATCAGAATTTGGATTTGAAGGCTGTTCTATTCCTGTTGTTCAAGGATCTGCTCTAGCAGCTCTGAAAGATGACCCATCAGAAATAGGTAAATATTTAAACAAAAACTAATAAGTTTCAGTTGTTTGTTGTTCAATTTTAATATCTTTTAATCCTTTACTAAAGTGTCAAAATACTGTTTTTTAATGTTTTGTGATTTTCTCAATTAAATCAGGACATATAATTATATGTTTAAATAGTATCCATTAGATTTACTTATATTTAACCACAGAAACCATATTTAAAAAAAAAATTGAAATTTACATATGTGTATTGTATAAAATGTAAAAAATATAGATTTTGTTTTATTTCTTCATTTTTGTGGGTCTTATAATATCAGAGATATCTTAAGATCATTGAAAAGTTTATTATTGTATACTTATATAACTTGATAGATTTTCCACTTGCATATCTTCTGAGGATTAATTAAATTTCATTATTCATAATCTTTCATAAACAATTATCAATTTAACATGAAATTACAGGAGTGCAATCAATAAAAAAACTTCTAGATACCATTGACAATTATGTTCCTCCAATTATAAGAGATCTAGAATCTCCATTCTTAATGCCCATAGACAAAGCATTTACTGTACCAGGGAGAGGTACAGTAGTTGTGGGAACTATTAAGAGAGGAGTTATGAAGAAAAATGACGATTCACAGTTGATGGGTTTTGGATATAATTTTAAAACAACACTATCAGATATACACATTTTTAGGTCTAGTGTTCTAGAGGTGAGGTTTTTTGTAGATAAAAATATTTTTTGTTAGTTTTTAATTGTTATTAAATACAACAAAAGTTACAAGTAAACAAAGATAAGATTATGTTTGAAAATATCTCTACCAATCAAGCTTTTCCCCTGTTGGAGTGGTTGCTATTGGTTAGTAATACCACTTGCTGAACCAAAGGTTGTGGATTTATACCCCATATGGGACATTTTTTTTTGTGATTCACAGATTGTTATTCCAAGTCTGGGTGTACTTTGGTAATATAAAGATGGGAGTTGTCTTGTTAGAAAAAAAATCTTTGTTTTAAATAAAATACTATTGGAAAGAAAATGTTTATTTAAATATTTTTTAGGCATATGCAGGAGATAATGTAGGAGTTTTGTTAAGAGGATTGAAACTTAAATCTGTTGAAACTGGCATGTTATTGTGTGCGGCCAAGAGCGTGTCCCTTAGCAATCGTTATAAGGCTAAAGTCTATTTTCTAAGCCGCAGCGAAGGTGGTAGGAAGAAGCCTGTGTTTTCTAGATATACTCAGCAAATGTTTAGCGGCACTTGGAATATTGCGTGTAGAATCGATCTGGGTATGATATTGTATAAAATATCACATATATATATACATATAATTTAATTTTATTTGTGTACTAACCTTTAAACCCATAAATTTTAAGCATTTTTTTTTTATTTTAGTAAAATTTTTAGTAAATTTATGTAACCCTTGAATTATATAATTTATTACTCCCAACTAATTTTATTAACTCCCAAGAACATAGGATTTTTAGTCTGAATTTTTAATTAAAACAAATTATATTTTACAATCAGAGGGTCATACACCTAGACTTTTGTTGGAATTTCTTTTTTTTACTTCTATATACAAGCATTGCCAAAGGGTAGGTCCATAAATCCTTTCTAACTTACTTTTTTTTTTCTAGAGCAATCAATGGAAATGATGATGCCGGGAGACCATGGAGAAGTGTTTCTAACTCTTCTAGAGGACATGGTGATGATAGAAGGGCAGCCCTTCACCATCAGAGAGAACAATGTTACCGTGGCCACAGGGATTGTCACCGATACGTTGGCGTCCGTAGATGTGCCCAATGGAAAGTTAGGGAAAATTGAATTTAAATAAAATTAATAAATTATTTATTTAGTTTTATTATTTTATTTATTTTACGTATAAGATTGTGTAGTCGTCAAATACTTGTCTGGTCTCATAACTCTTATATAAATAAAATAAGATAAAATAAACTATATTGCATAGCATTTTATTATTAATTTTAGGGTCATGCAACATCCATGTTTTGTGACACTATAGATAATTTTTTCAAATATTTTAATTATTTTAAATAGACGAAACAAAAATTATATAAAAAAGGTCTATTTATGGTGCCCATGTAAAAATAGTGTTGAAAAAACCGGTGTTTACATTGAAATATGATCAGGGTTTTTAAATAACAATGAGATAGTATTGATGAATTTGAACCATTAAATTAAGTGCTTCTGGGTCTGCAGGCATGACTCAATTTTGTAAGATGAACAGTTTTTTCGGATCTAATAAGACCTTGCAAAACTTCATATAATAGAAGTACTATATACCACGCTAATTTAATATTGAGAACTCATAAAGTACGTAACAAGACATTTTACATAATAGGAATAAAAATAAAACATCAAAATTTTTTTGTCAGAAGGTAATTAATATCGTGCCAAAACAGTAACAAATTATATTAGTAAGAAAAACCATGACTGCATCTAGCTTCACCTACACTGAGATAAATAATACAAGGTTAGAATCATTGGACAACATTTAACATCTATGAACATATGGCGACTATTAAACACCGATACGCCTAAAGATACTGTATTTCTAAAACGAGGGTATCCGCAAATTGTTACATATATATATATATATTAAAAAATAAAGTCACAGTAAATATTTCATACAATTATCATGAGAACTTTGAAAGGAACAAACAAATACCATTCCATATTTAAATTCAATTTGCATCTACCCTCAATAATACTGCAATCGCAGACCTCTCCATAACAATACCAGCCCTAAGTCAGTCTGAAACATGCCGTCTAAAACATTAATTACATTGTATACGGATCTAACACAGAGAAGACATGTCAAAATATTTATATTCCATTTTAAAATGCTAAGTACTGTCAGCAAGTGAAGCGAGCTACACTTAATATTATTCCTTGGTCCATGCGATAGCTTGTTGGCATCTTATGAAATATTGCCGTTTAAACATTTTTTTTTTTTTTGTAATCAGTACCCCATTTGTATTATATCACACGTCTCATCCTATATCCTGTATCCAATACTTTATCCGACTCATTTGGGATAATACAGAATATAAGAAAAAAATATAGGTCAACGACCTTAGACGCACAATACCATACCGATACCACACCAATACCATGGAATTAAGTTATAATAAGCTCATAAAATTCGATTTTAACCACAGACAGTATATTGTTATTTATCTTAAAACACCTAACTCGTAACGGACAGATCAAAAGATTTATAGGACTAGCGAGTTTTAAACATCACTACGTTTTAACGTCTACAAGCATCAACAAATAGTCATAACAAGAAACAAATATTTTTATATATATTATAGAAACTAGAATTAAAAAAATACAGGTTAGACAGTGGCAGTGAGTCTGCGTATGAAAAAATGCTGGGAAATTAACTTATACAATGAAAATTACGTTTTTATTTGAGGTGCGTATAAAAAAAAACTATGGATAATCATTGCGAGCGAGACAGATACACTTTCTCATATGTGATAGAGCGAGACAGATACACTTTCTCATATATGATAGAGCGAAATAGTCATTACATATATTATTACATACAAAATAGCGCTTACAAATTATAAGAATCTTTAATATCTTAAACATTTCACTAATTGGTATTTTCGGTAGCAAAATATATAAAAATATAAATTTTTTTTTTCATGAGAATAGCTGAATGAGATTACATACTTAAATTATTAAAGCGAAATTCGTGCTTTCCGTAATATTTTTCATAGAGCACTGACATACAGACAACGGTATAGCACCATCATAAAACAAACTTATATAATCATTAGTAGCGTAGAGGTACTTAAAACAAACCAAGTGCACGATCAGTGACGATTCAGTAACGATCAGTAACGATCAGACACGATCAGTAACGATCAGACACGATCAGTAACGATCAGACACGATCAGTAACGATCAGACACGATCAGTCAAGACAAGAACAAATCACGTGCATTAACAGACTTACAGTACACAATATAATAAAAAAAAACTTAATTCACTCGCTTACAACTATAAAAATATTTTAAATATTCTCACTTACATTTAAGAGGAACTGGCAAAATAAATCCTGTATTTTTCCATTACCGTCACACGAAAAAAAATACCAAAAAAAAAATTCAACCAGATTGGTCCACGCCTATCAAAAATTCATGATGCCACATCCCAAAAAACCGGACAGAAGGTCATTAGCAAAAATATTACATGTGCGCTATACGACCGTTAAATATAACAAAAAAACTAGATAAACAATAAAAAATCAATGTTAAACTTAAAATTACTAAATGGTGGTAGCGTGAGTTATCACAATACCGTGGGACCACCATTCACCACCACTTATTGTCCAAAACATACCCCTAAAACTAACGCAGAACTAATATATAGCAACCTTATTAAAACGTTGTGCAATTCCCATCAAGATAAACTATCAAAACGGACACCGAATATTATGCTACTTAGGGTTAAAATCTAGTTTAGCTTAGACCTTTGAAACCCTAACAATATTCTAGACAACTAGCTTCTTTAAAATAGTAATAAATCAATCTACGTCGCTGGATCTAAAGTGAGTAACATTTTTAGCTATTTTTTTTAAATATTTTGTCAGTTATCATTTTCTATAAACATCAATTTAGTAAATTATTATCAAATTCGATAAAGCTCAAATATTGATCCACATTCACGTAAATTATGTTTGCTGGTACTAAGCGAAAAATTATAATAGCCGATACAGTCTAAAGTCACACCGAGGTCATGTCAACATCAAAGCGCTTTGTACGATCAGGACTTAACAGGTTATTCACCTAATGGGGTTCCGCAGTTCAATAACAGACACTCCAATAAAAATCGGATAAATAAATACAAAAGTCTGCTAAAAGTTATAGAAATTTTTAACTAACTACTAAAATCTAGCGTTCATATAATTTTCTTAGGTAATTTGATATATACTCATTCCGTACCAAAAATCATGGTATGGTAAAATTGAGCATTGAGTGGGCTCATCCCAAAAATATACCATAACCAATACCACTGACTTACAAACGCAGCTACAAATACACAGACAAAAAACAACTCCAATAAAATACATTTTTATATAGGACGAATAATTGTCATAGGAAATTTAGTAATATTTATTTATAAGCGTTTCATTTTTTTTAATTAAGTACTGAATTTGGTTTTTATTCATACTAATGACATTTTTATATAAATAGGGTTATCACACGATTCTTATAAAGATATGCAGGTAAGCGTTGGTCGTAATAGTTTTTAAATTGAATTTACTAGCGATATTGTAAACTTATTTAAGGACTTCCGTTGGATATGAAGCTGCTTATACACTGATTGAGACAGACACTTTAATATTTTAAATATATATTTTTAGGTATTATTGAAAAAAAAAATGAACAAAAATATTATTTTCGTCTCAATCAGAAGAAAAAAAATGCAAAGAAAGCTTAGTCTATGCATGGACGGAAGGATCGTTTGAACTAACACAATATGGAGTCAACTAACGAGCGACAGCCCTAACTTTAAAAATATAACCAAATATGCATTTCATCCAAAATAATTTTGGTCAAAAATGAGCAATATTGTCTAATAAAATTCATTTTATTCAAAAAGCGAGATATAATTCATTCAAATTCATTTCAAATCTCAAGCTCGGCTATCATTATCTACAAATAATATATAATCTGTGAAATTATAAAATAAACTGATTTATCAACAATTAACTTCTGGTCACATTAAAAGCGATTAATTACAATTATCTAATAATTTTATTATATCCTAGTAGCACTGTTAACTTTTGTTCTAAATGTTGCAAAAAAAAAATAATATTAAAAAAATATATAAAAAAAATCGCTTTCAATGCAAACATAGTTATTAAATTTCGCAAAAATTCATAACAATCTCTTAAAACGGGTAAGCGTCTGAAGGAATTTGAGGTAAATAGTTGCTATATGGCATCAAAATGAATATCCAAAAAACGTCCGAAAATAACAAGAAATACATTTAATTTAACTAATTATTTTGCTATACTAAACTATGTGCATTGTACTAATAGGAAGCAACGGGGTTGGTTAACAGTGGGATATCGGTAATATCTTAATACTAACACCGAAAATCACATCAAAAACGGTCTAGCCGTCACGGACTAACTAACATTTAAACTACGTAACTGCTACGTGAAAGCAAAAATCCACTTTTGGTTTAATCACCAACCCCCTCCCACTTTTCGAAATAAATAAAAAAATTTAAACTTAACGTCAAACTAACTATAAACTTTTTTTTTTGTACATCCGAAGAAAATGCACGAATTGCAAAAAAATAATAACTTATTCTCTAATATGAACTAACGGAAGATATAATCTATTTTGGTTTTAAATCCTTGGATAAATTTGTGCACTGTTCAATAAATTAAAGCGTTTCAAGCAATTCGAAGACATATGGCCCGGATTCAACATCCATTTATCAGCACAAACTATTGAAATATAAAAAAAATATAAAAAAAACAATTTAAATATGAAACAATTCCATATCAAGGAACCGATTCGTCTAACGATAATCATACGAATTCCCTCAACACTCCCTATAACTACAAATTCATCAAAGTCGCTTAAATAAATATGTGCTACACTTACACCTACTAGTTTATAACTTCATTTTAAATATTTAATTCTGATAATAAAATAGAGTCAACTAGTTTTTATCAACATCACATTTTTTGGGAGGTCGGTGTGAACGAAACTCTATATTTTTTCAGAACGTTTACTCTTTATAATAACACACCTACATGTGTGGGACTCGTCTGTGTATGAACACACAACAACATTATTGCACTTTTCCATATAATGTATTATTGAGAAAATATGTAAGAAATAATTATATTTCATACAATTATTTGCATTAAGTGTTTCGAACACACCGAGCTCATTTGGCAAGTAATTTGGAACTAGCCAATTAATAAAGACACATCAGCCAAGCACGATTAAATAACGCAAGGTACTAAACTACGTATATTAAATGGTCTCTCATACCTGCTTTCATTATATTCGAGTATGTAAATGCATGTTGCTTCTTAAAATGTGTTGATATGATTTCGTAGGATTGCAACACCCCAATGTCATAGCCGTGACACGCGATACACTTCATACACTTTTACAGAACTTCAACATTTATGTATAAAACTGGCTGTCAGTTTGTATGTACATTATATAAAATATTCCGAACATCGCGTTTTTATTACTATTTCTCTTATTTTAGCATTTAAATGCGTTTCGTAAATTGTTATAAAAATTGGCTGCGTGATATTGTCTAAAATTGCGGTGAATATAAAATGTATAAAATTTGGTTTTCAAAAGTCAGCGTAAAAATAATGTAGCAGTGAGTTATCAAAGAAGTAAAACATCACAGTGGTTTAGTCTTAAATTGAGGTTGCAGCCAATTTTTATTTTATTCAAATCTGTTTTTAGTGAAAATCTGAGTCAATATTACGTAGAATTGATTTTTTTATTACATAACAATCAGAACATCAGAGACAATTGTGGAGTATCATACGACAAATAAAATCTAAATATAAATGAATAACAGTACATTTCTGATGTCTGCATAAGTGTTAAAATTTAATCATTAATAAACACTCAATATAACTTCATAACACAAATGTGTCTTGAGCACATATCTGTAAATGTTAGTATATTTGACTCATATCTCTTAAAGTGTAAAAATTGACTCAGCTTTCACTTTTACATATAAATACTTAATTAATAGATCCCGTTGCTAAATAGTGATATGGATGTCTGTTGTGTACAAATCTGTTGTCGTACCTTTGATTCTTCTGATAGAAATCGTTTCTTTGATTAACCTTTCTATAATTTTGTGTGCGACGTTGGTTTTTATCTTTATCTGTTAATTTTTGTTTATGATCATCCTTCGGTTCTTCTGTAGACTGCGTCTCTGATTTCTCCTTTAAAAAGTTTGTAATCTATTATTACAAAGAGTTTTAAAGTAAATCGAAAACATTAATACATATGTATTAATAATATATTAGTAATTATTATAATTTACCTCATTCTGTTCGGATGAAACCGGTTTATTAGGAGTTGAACTCACTGAACTCTCCTGTGAGGTTTGTTTCGGTGAAGCTGATTGCACTGTTATCGTCGGAGAATGTTCAGTATGCTGTAAAAAATATTACATTAAAAAACCATTAAAATATGAAATTAGTTTATGAGAGTGTTGTCCAGTCAAACCAGTCTTCAAACTATATCTTCACAAGCTCTTTAGTGATACTACGATTTTTTTTTCCCATTTCGCACTATTTGTTATTTTTCCACTATGTAAAATCGGACACTATTGTAACAATTGTAACAATCAGCTATCTACAGTTAAAAAATCTCTGCATCTCTCTCTGATCAAAGTAAGAAGTCGGCTCGTATAGGAGTACCAAGCTATCTACAGATAAGTAGAATCTCTGTCCCTCTCTTTTTTCTCTATCCCACCCCAGCTTAAAACCGTTCCATATAGGAGCAGTCAGTTATTTACAAATAAGTATTCTTTCTGTTCCTATTTTCTTCTCCATCGCTCTCGCATATACAAAGAAAAACCGTTAGTCCTAAATTTCGTTCTAAACTTTCGTTGGTCCTAAACCTATCCGTTTAGGATAAATCATCTATTTACAGCTAAGCTACCTATCCATGTGTCTGTCTCTCTCTCACCGGTACGTGCGGCGCCAGTGCGACGGTGAGAGTGAGGTCGCACCACATGGCGCAGCGAGCTCGTCGCGCGCACACACACAGCTGCTTCACTGCGTCCGCCAGCTGCAGGATCGCTGAAATTACAAAGTAATTACTTTTTTAATACAGGACGAGACATGTCAAAGGAATATATTATTTTATTTGAAATCCCTAATATTTTGAATTACCGGCCTGATTTGAAGAATTATTTTATTTGTGCCTATTCAGGAAGATATTAACAAAACATTGCATTATTATGAATCTTACAATTTCTAGAGATTCATAATAATGTAATGTATTGTTAAGAGACTAGTTTCTTAAAGATATAGCACCTACATGGACAAAACATAAGTTTTCATTGATTTGCCCTTAATATATTAGCAATTTAATTTCAATCATTGGTAACATCTTAAAATTTATTCGTTGAATAGATGTCTTTTATAAATATAAAATTAAATTGGTAAATATTATTAAATGTATCTCAAATCAAAATAAATAATATCCATAACATGCATATTTCAAGAGAATAAACAATTTATTAAATTAATTTTAACATTTCATATCGCCTCTGAAAAACTCCATTAGGATAGGCCTGTCTCTGTGTGAATGAATGAATATTAGTAAGTAAATGAATGAATATCAGTGAGTAAATGAATGAATATCAGTGAGTGAATTAATGAATGTGAGTGAGTGAACGATAAAGCAGTACTCACGGTCCCGGTCCCTATCCGCCCTGTACCGTAGATGCGCTACGTTGAGCTCCCGCCGACGCGCCGCCTGCACGGCCGCTACGGCGCTACGCCACGCCAGCATCGCGCTCTCCACCTCGCTGTGCGGCGCGCTACGGACACGTAGACATGCTACACTAGTGAGGTAGCGGTAAACGAGGCACAACACTATATATAGGTTTGATTTCAAATCTAGAGTAATTATTTCCGATTAACAAACAACCAATCATAATATTATTAGTACTTTAATCATCATTGCAAAATTCTGATATTATCCTAGTTTTAGCTACATAGTCAATATTTTTATTAGTGCAGGGTGTTCAAAAAATATCATTTGTGAAAATTTCAGCTGTCTAGCTAAAACGGTTCATGAGATATAGCCTGGAGACAGACAGAAGAACAGACGGACAGCGAAATCTTAGTAAGAGGGTTCCGTTTTTACTATTTTTACTATTAATAAAAGAGTAATAAAAAGATAAATATACACTTTTTACTTCTAAATAGTGTACTTCTAGGTATTAATTATACACAATTTAGCCTTCAAATATATTGCAGTCTTAGCTTAATCACTTAGCTGATAGTAGTAGTTATAAAAAGCACATAATAGACTTACATTTCCGACAAGTGTTTAACATCATCCCGCCAGCTGGAAGGATCAAAGTTCTCCTCCTTATCGGAGACGTTATCTTGACCTCTCTTGAGTACTGTGATCTTATTCTCTTCGGGTTTGTTGGGACGCTTGTTCTGAGCTACGCACACACTCGCACGTAGCGTCTCCATCTTCCCCATCAGTGTTAGTACCTGAAAAAAATATATATTAACAACATTGTAGGTCGGAGATTTGACTAGTGCCGTAGTGAAGTGAGAGGAGGCCACCTTGGTGTGTTCCCGCAGCATGTCGACGGTGAGCCTGTCGACGCGCGTGGGGCAGGGCGGCAGGCGCGGCACGGGGATGGAGTTGGAGGAGGAGACGGCGCGGCCGGGGTAGGCCAGCGCGAGGCGAGCCTCCGTCCTCTTGCGCTCGCGCTCCAGCTGCCGCCACTGCTCGTAGCACGCGTCCAACCGCGCGTGCAGCACGCTCGATGATGGCGCAGCGTTCCTGGAGATGAATATAAATGTATATAATATAGCTTTTCGTTTTTTTTTTAATGCGGATTCTTAGCATGGGTGGAGGGGTTCTAAAGTCAAACGATTTAAATACAAAAAAAAAAACAAATTTAATATTTATCCAGTAGATATGTATGTTCTTCTGAAAATGCACTAAGGAATATCCTCAACACGCCTAAATGTTACAACAGTTGATGGACCTGACGTCACGGAACTAAGTCCCTTATGAAAAAAAATGTATTTTTATATTTACTGATAACTCAATTACTACATAAAATGATGAAATATATATTTGTGTATATTATTATGTTATCATAATAAAACTCTTGCCACACGTACCATACATAGTTATTGGCTAATACTACTATTGATGTACCGAATTGTTTAAATTTATATCAACGACTTTTTACTAATCTTGATAAACACATAACAAAAAAAAAACGATTTTTTTTTAAATCTTTTACTTAATACTCTGTATTTTGTAAGAAGTACTTAAAAAAACTGTTATTTTTATTAAGTCGTAGAACAAATGTTGTTGGGATTGATGTAGAGGCTGCCTGCAAGAGGAGGCCAATTAATTACAAATAACCGTGTATATTTACACTGTGGGTGTGTTGAAGAATTTTCTTTTTTCTTTGAGGTACAAAATGAAGTAGTATATGAAAATTTTGACAGATTACACGATAGCTCATTTAACAGAGCGCCTAAAACCTACATGAAATATTAGAACTCAATACAAAACATTAAATTTTAACCTGATATTCCTCATGGCGTAGAAGGGCGCTAGTAGCGGCATGTCCAACATAGGAGACTGCAACACCGGCGGGGGAACTGGAGGAGAGGGTCCAAGAAGGGCTCCTAGACCTGATAAATGTTTTTAAAAATTCTAGAATTATAATTTATTTTCTTATTTAAGTTTGTTTTTCAGTCTGGAGCTACCAGTCACATTAGAAAAGCTGTTTCAATATACGCCTCCACGGCCAGTATTAAAAAGTGCCTTTAACAAATTAAACATTGTAATACTAGAATGTATAGGTATTGTAAGTATGGACTACTACTTTCTTTGAGTACTATCAGTGGTTAAAGTTCAGTTTCAATTCAACAGAACAGACAGAAACACGGTTACTAGCAAGTAATTAAATGAATAATACTTACCAAGATTAAAAGGAGGTTCGTGTATAAACGAAACGTCAACGTTCAAGGGATTCGGTGGAGGTCGATTCCTCATCAACACATTCATCTGCCTCGCTATTTCCTGTTGTCTCAGCAACGTCTGTTGAACATTTTCTCTCCCCAAATCGAAGTTCACCCTCTCTACGTTCCCATTACCCTGGAAACCCTCCCGAGGCAACATTTGGTTGACATCTCGTCTCTGGATGAAGTCGTTTTGAGGATGGAAGCCGTTCGGTTTATAACCCATGCCAGGAATCGTTTGGTTCGCAAATTCGTAGTTCTGATTCATATTTCTATCCGGCATTGGCATTACATCGTTCATGAAGAATTCATTGTTGAAATTTTTATTCGGCGCTGGATAATTCCTATTGAAGAACATTTTATTTCGTTCTTCTTGCATTTTGTATTCTTCGTTTTGGTATGAGTTGTTCATATCCACGGGCATTTTGTAATCAGCTTGCATGTGGTCATCCCTCGGCCTATCTCCAGATATGTTTATTTGGTTTAAGTAAGTGAGCAAATCCGTCGTCGAATCTTGAGTCTGATCTTTTAGGAAACCATTGTCATATTTTGGAAACCTCTGAGTATTGAAAGGAATCTCATAATTAGTATTATAATTCAAATCCAGATTAAGACTGTTAGGTCGATTGAAATTATTTGAGAACATATTCGTCTCTGGAAGAGAGTTTCTTTGGTTAGGTTCGAAGAAATTGTAAAATTTCTCGTCATATTTGTTAGGGCTAGTAAATTGCGCGCCCCCTATCTCTTGAGCTGCCAGACGTAATAGGTTTAAATGTTCTGGCGTCACTGCCTCCGTTTCTGTTATAGGATCGACGCCGAGGAGAGAATGGACCTCATTGTCAGAATAATTGACGAAACTATTGGAGTTAAAGCCGTTCTGGATATTAAATAATCCATTGTCATTCTGGTTGAAATTGTAAATGTTGTTATTATAGCTGTATGAAGGCGAAGATGGTAAGAAGGTTCCAGAACCATTTTTTGGGTACTGGTTTATGTTTGATGGTACAGTGGTTGGCTTTTCCGGGGTTGGTATAAGGCTGTAAAAGAATAACTTATATTATAGAGATGATTTCAAGTATCCAATAAAAAATAAGTGCTTTTACTCAGAACTGAAGCCATATAAATATCAAATAACATATCAGTGCTTTCAGGGAAATAAATTGAGCGCATCATGAAATACGCATAAAATAATATTCATAAAAAGCAAGCTTTCACAAATTGTTTTATTTTTTTACTTTTATAGTATAGTAGATTTTTTTTTTAATATTCCGCAAACTAAAAAACATTCGTTTTGTTAAGCAACCTTAACATACATGTTGCCAACATGTGAAAAGGAATATTAAAAAGAAATATATACCAGTTAAATATAATAATATAGTAATTTGAAATTTTAAAAATGAAATTCGAATTTAATTATAAAGTTAGTTCCGTGCGAATTACACAAGTATATGATAATTCAAGAACACGAAAATAAAAAAAATAAAAAAACAATTTGCATTTTGCAGGTAAACATTCCATAAAATACAATTATAATACAAGCATATTCCTTACCACACGACTAATATTATATTATTCATCAAACATAGAAATAACTAGATTTATGCAACGTAATATAGAATTTCATTAGTATATTTACATTAGAGTATTTGACTTTGCAGTTATTGATTCGATAACAAATTTGAGTAGTGTAAAGTCAGTAGTTCAAGGTCTCATTGATATATTCAGTTTTGTATTTGCATTCGTCATTGACACTTAGAGATCTTAGAACTTGAGATAGTCATCAAGTTCCGGTTTTAAATATTTTAACAATTACTACACGTCTTTGCGTTATCTATAGCAATGTTCATACAAAACATGTTGATGACGTTTGTAAACACGTTGAATGACGTTTGTATGTATATTTTTTTACTACAATTAATAAACGTAAAACCATATAAAAGTCATCACTATCCGGCTGTTCTGAGTGTAAAAGCAAAAGCAATCCTTTCACCCTTTTTATCATGTTATCTAAGTGCAGATTTGCTTCTTAGATATATTTTTCACGCAATCTATTCCAGACTTCTTCAGTTATAATTCATGCCTTTACTTAATTTTCATTCATTTTTTTTTTCGATTCTCCGCAATGGGTGATTATATCACGACGAATTATTATTTATCATTCATATACATAATAACTGCAGAATCATTCTCTTCAATCTATTCCTCATATAAACAGTAAACATATAAAGGTATATAAAAAACTTTTTATATCTCAACAAAGATAAATAAGAGAAAAAACAAATAATCTTTACAATCAGTGGTACTACTGTAAACTTCCTCTTATATGAATCACACATCCATCTTATGACTACCTCTTGCACCATCCATCCCTCTCAAAATTTAAAATTCTCATTATAGCAAGCAAACACTTGCTTTCTCATCTATTCCTTTACCAGCCTTTTGATTCATATAACACGACAGGTCGTATTACTGTTATTTTAACGAGTCACACATTACTTTAAAATCTTTAAACAGGCTTGAGAAGAGCTAGCGATAGAAATTATGCGGGAACAAAAACTTAAACATAAGGTCTACCACCTTATGTTCTAAAATGTCGTTAGACAATAACATACACCAGAGTGCCTAATCCTATATATCTGATATCCAAGTTCTCATTATAGACAGGAAGAGGTAGGGGTTTAAACCATCCCTTGATGCAGCCCCACTGAGACATAAAAACTGTCGATGTTATAATGCCTTCCCCATTCAGGCCCAGCACAAGTCCTCACAGGGAATTCTACCTAACTCTTTCGAGATTAATAATGAACTCATACAAATCCTTTTAAGCACATTTATCGCACAAATACTTATAAATCTGTGTACAATATCTGTCTCAGTATCATCACCACTGTAGCTTTTTTATCGGATATAAACCATAACTGGTTTTGAGTGATCTATTTCATTTGCCTCACGCAGGTGTTTTTCGATAACTTCCTGAGCTATACATTCTTCCACAGTTGATGCATTTTAGAACTTTTAAATATGTAGGCAATTTATTCTGTTTCGTAATTCGATCGAGTTCTTTCTTTTTGCCCTTTAACAACTAATTTAGTGTTTGATACAATTTCAAATGACCATCACTTGTATTTGCTCTTCCATTATTCATATGTAGTTTTTTTAAGTTATTCATCTTTTCTTTCACCAGTTTATATCTTTGCACTCCACCACTATGTGTCCTCGTTTATCACCCCCTTCCCTCTCGATATGCCAAATACTTCATTCGCTCTCCCCTTCCATTGTTCATAAATAGCTTTCGTTGCCTCTTTCACAATTTCCTTTCTCAAATTAGTATTCTGAAACTTAACATATTCTTTTTTTTTTATACCAAAGTTTATTTATTTTCATTCCACCACCATGTTTTATCACACTCTTCCCTCTCGAATTGCCAAATGTTTCAAGTATTTCATAATTATTAGCATCATTTATTGTGTAGGCGAAGTAAGTAATCTGTTCTGGAGATAATAAGGTGTTCGTCTTATTTAAGACAAGTATTTATTATGGCCACATAAACTGCTAAAAAAGCTTGCAATAAAGATTCACTCTCATATCCTTCATTCTTTCTAGATCTCTATTAAAATCTCTACTGACATACATTTATACTTTTTGGACTATCTATCACTAAGCCATCAAAGACTTGCCAAATGTTCTTTTTCATACCCTCGTCAACATCAGAATGTTGCACTGGCTACGTTTTAATTTAGAACCATCCAAATCACTTAAACGAAAATAATTTTTATTTTGGACTGATCCCTTATCATAGAAACCGTGTTAGAAATACAAATAAAACAATAATAATACCAATTATTATCTAAATGTTTGCTAAGTTTCGTACTTTGTGTGGTATCTTGGTTCCGTTTTGTACTTTATTTTCAATAGCAATTGTGTTAATAAAGAACTAATTGTGTTAAACTTTTTCAGAAAACATAAAACCTCTTTGAAAGTTCTTTTAAAATAAGTTCGTTGTTTATGTCAAAGGTTAAAGCTTATTTATAAAGGTTTCTTTGTAGGAATATAGCAAACGCTATATTAAATTATAGATGATACATATTAATTTATACAATAATATACCTTATATTTAGCTACAGAGCTCCATTTCAATATTTGGCTCACTTAATAAAAAAATTATCAGCACCGATATACTTAAAACCAAAATATCAGAAACTTATTATACTTAGAAATATTGACTCACTCATTTCCTTCGGTTCCGGTCTCATCCAGTATCTTGGTGATGAGATCCCGGACCATGGAGTTTTCTTCCATAATACGGTCTGACTGTAAGGAAAATGAAATTGAATAATAAATTGAGTTTTTAACTGCATATAATTGGATTTATTTCAATAATAAAACAGCATTTAAAAACACTAAATATATATAAAAATATAATAAGA
Source organism: Napeogenes sylphis (assembly GCA_959347405.1). Taxonomy (NCBI): domain Eukaryota; kingdom Metazoa; phylum Arthropoda; class Insecta; order Lepidoptera; family Nymphalidae; genus Napeogenes; species Napeogenes sylphis. The sequence continues at coordinate 31,662,636 of OY365780.1, read as the reverse complement.
CAATACTAAAATGTATTTAAGAGTGTCACTTGTTTATGGTAATAATTTTCGATAATCATCTTATATTATATATTTATTATATATCTGAATATTTTGAAATATGACAATATAGATTTTAAAATCAACAACTTTATATACCCTATATATTTTGATGAATATACAAAAAATTGCTTAAAAAATATTTTGATCCATTTTATACACAGCTAAGATAATCTTTTACATCAACAATATATTAATTTTCATTTCAGTAAATAAATGAAAGTATATAACAATTATTACATGCTTACATTTGACCAAATCTTCAAATATTAAAAACATACTAAGTATTTAATAACAAATAATTAATCATGAAGTACATTAACTACAAAAATCTTTAATATAATGAAACTCAAATAAATTTAAAAAATGTTAACATAATAAAAATAAACAACATTACGTTGTAACGTATTTGGGTTTTTTAAAAGAACACTATTATAACAAATTACTAAAAATATTTTATGTGGCCGGCTGAAGCATCATAGAATCACAAACGACAAAGATATTAATGGAGTCCCCATTGATAATTTACTGACATAAATTATAATAACTGATTACTAATTTCATTGAATAAAATTGGAACATTGATAAATAGTATTAGATATAGTTAACGTCTGAAAATCTAATTTTTATAATTTTATTACATACATTGATTTATTACTCAATATTACAAAATATCATTTTCTTATCTACACCTATTTCCTGAAATAAATAAAATATATAGGAAACTAAGTGTATTTCTGAATAGTTTAATTAAGCATAATATGTTAAATTGTTACAATGCTATAGCAAAAATTCAACCATCAGGCTTTCGCCTTTATATCTAGTATATTGTCCACTATAATAACAAAAGAAAGTGGGAAGTCTTCAAATAGTATACATTTTTTAAAAAATAACTCATATCATAAATTTTAAATCTTATTTGTTTTTTCCTTAACTATTCAAAATCAGCTAAACAAATTTAGATGAAATTGAAACAGTGCGGGCAAATTCAATGGAAAAACCTAGTATTAAATATATTTATAAAATAAGTCTATGAATCATAAGACAAGACCTACATTTGTTCATTGTATTCCAAATATTTATAATACATGTTAGGACAAGTACAAAGTAAGGACATTTGTGAAATTGTATTTTGTCTATGTTTGAAAGAAACAAGTCAACCAAAGTTAGAACTACAAATAGTTAGACATTGTGATGTAGTTGAGAAAAAACAAACTTTACACTCTCCTGATCAGTGAAGTTAAGAAAAGTAGGTGTAGTACCTCAAGTGGGTGGATATACCACACATATAATTAAGAATGGATGATTTTGGTATTAATATCTTCTTGATCTTTGTGCAATACTTATCTTTATAGGAATTACTACATTCAGTATTACGATGAATTATATTATTATATTTAAAACTTGGCTATAAATTTATATTTTCATTGTGTACATATTGCATGGAATTATAAATTATATCATTACTTCTATATATTATTATAAATTATAATTAAGCATTGTATTGTATTTATATAGATTTTTTATTACAAATAAGCATAATATTGTTTTCATAAAAAGTATGTCTTTATATTATCTATGATGATTATTAAATGTGACCTGTTTATCAACAAAACAATAGGTGTTCTAACAAGGACAATTATATTACCTTATAAGTTATAACACATATACTCTGTGTTATTGCTTTATATGACGCAATATGTTTTGGTTTCGCTGTTGTTGATATTGACTTAGCACTGAAGGACTATGCATTGAACGAAATTTGTCAGAGAAAGTCTACATTCTAACTAGAACTGCGTTCTTAATGGAACTATCAATACGTACGTTTTAAAAAGAGTAAACATAGTTTCGATCACAATTAATGCGCCCACGGATATCTACAACACCTTTTATTGCGTCCGCTCAGGTACAAACTTAATAATTCTAAAAATATTGTATGCATTCGTAGGTATATGTCATCGTTCACCTCGAAAAAAATATTAGATATATTTGCAGTGCGCTAGCATTGATGGATGAATAACATATTTTATATAGTAGCCAGAGTTGTCTTTCTTTTATGGTACACGTATGGGCATAATATTTGTGTGATTTTTAAGAATTTGGGGGTCTGACAGTTCCAATTGGACATTTACAACACCCCAAGGGAAAATTCACTTTTTACAAACACATCAACTTACCTGATCAGCTTCATTTTCGACGACTTTAAACGCATTACTTATGTGACATAGATCACTGAAGGCCATTTAAATTTTAAAAATATATATTTTCTCACACTTAAAATCTACGAGCGCTAAGCCATCTTTTCTGTGACCTACATGTGTATAAATTGTGCTATAACTCGAAACGGTGTTGCTGTCACGTCGAACACACAGTTTGTACAAAAACCAGAAACATTTAAATAAATGTCCTGATTAATAACAAAATTAATTATATTAAACTTACTTGAATACAAATTAATTTATCTGAAAGATTTTGAAACAAGTACTTTTGTTTTTAATAATTTCCCGCCTTGTATTTTTTTTTATTATCGTTTTTCATAGTTCTATTTTATCAGAATTTGACAGCTTAAATATTATAATAATAAATAAAATATTAAAAACAATACGAGGGTAATTTTTATGAGAACTAACAATTATTTTGAAGAAAACGTGTTGCAGTAATTAACTGTTTTTACTGTTAAGTATTAAAATAAGTAACAGTAAAAAACTCAAATCAATAAAAAAAGAATGTGGTAAAATGCGGATTTCATATATTAACGCTATTAATACTTCTTAATATCGGTTTAATGTTTTCAGTTTTTATATTACAATTAATTATAGTAACGTTTTTAATTATACTTTTAACATATGAAATACTTGACTTTTGTAAATTGTTGTCTATGGATTACAATTAGTGCTGCCATCTATTTCTTATATCTAAAGCTAGTTCAAGCTTAATGATTCTAATATCTTCAAATGATCAATAGATGTCGTTATAGTCTTGATGCAAAGTAAAATACCTCAGTCACTAAAAGAAGACTACGAAGTACGAATTAGTTAAAATAAACCCAAAAAAATAATTAACAATCATTGTTTAGTCATGTAGTATAATAGTATGTAGTCATAGTATATATATATATATATATATATATATATATATATATATATATATATATATATATATATATATATATATACTTCTAATATACCAAAGGAATATTTTGATATCTTCAAAAAATACTACTCACATGATGTTATACAATTTATTCACACCAAATTTAGTCCCGTATTTCAGAATTTGGCGCTTTTCGCCTACAACAGGCTTGCCTCCCCACAAATTTATTATCATTCTGTTAGAAACGTGTTTTTTTTAAGGCAGCTGTTGTTTTCAAGTTTCAGAATAAACCAATGTGAGAAAGTTCCGTTGAACATTAAGATGCCAGTTTAAGATATTATAATCAACCAATAACTTCAGTTTGGATGAGTAAGTTTAAAGAAAGCAAAATTCAACGCTAAGTTTTAATTTTGTGAACTTCTTTTTTGTATCTTTACACAGCAGATTTATTATATACCTACTTACTTACCCTTTTCTTCTTTCAGTAGGAAGAGAATCGAGAGTTAAGTAGCAGAGGCAGAGTAAACCACGGTTCCTACTAAACTGAAGAAGGCAATGTTCTGACGCTCTTTATGATCCCGAGTCCAACATAACCATCCACGTTCTTCTTTGGACTGGGCGATATCCATAAAGGATTTCTCAAAGAAAAAAAAAGAGAAGATTTCTATATTTATATAAATTTAAAAAGAGAAGAGTTTAATATAACACTTAGAAGACATAAGTTTGCGTATTTTACGACAAACAAATAAAAGTCAACATCGAATTGATGGAAGATCATTTCTTGACAAATGTCGGAATATTTACCGGTGTTTGGTTGGTTTACGTGTCTATCTTGAAAAACTTGGAAAAAGCTTGGCAGCCCATAAGGAGCCCATGTCTCATTTCAGGGGCTCATATCAAGGTTATGCACTAGTGATGAGCTACCGGACTCAATTAAAAGACTTCGCATTTTAAATTACCTAGTACCTGTTAAGGTAATACTATGTACCTAGAATGTTCTTTTTAAAATATTTAAAAATTCATACCTATATTTTTTTGTCTTATAATATCTTGACATGCCATTTGCATACCATTATGAATGAATGTCAAAAATAAATTTGAACTGAACTGAACAAACATATTTTTGTAACGGACCGAATTATTATTTCGATAGAATAATTGATGATCTTTATTAATTGTATTAAAGACAATAACATATCATACTATAATATCATAGCTACGAACCGGTCAATAACACTGACTCCGGCTAACCCATACGGAGGTACTCTAAGCGAACTAAAAAGACTATTTTGAATTGAAATTTCATTATAGACGGATAGAAGAAATTTTATAGCAATGTAAAATCGTCATCTTTATTTCTAACTTCTAAGTCACATTTTTCCGTTACGCGCCATATTTTTTGTATGCATATCTATATAATAAAACAGCGTTAATTCAATACCAAATGATTTTTTTTTGCTTAAACTTTATCTAATTTAACTTTTAGCTTTATTTACCCATTCCTGTAAAGTAGTAATTAGTGGATCATTTTTAGAAAAATAATGTCATAATGAAGTTTCACTTACGTGTATACACTAATACACACACACATATTTTTTTTATAAAACACCTGCACCAGCAATAACAAGATTGTATAATATGAAAAAAGATACGATTTACAACACCCTTTTATTTTTCATCCCAAAATTTAAATTTATGTAGAACTTAATTTTAAGTAATATTAGTATTATTATATTATATATACTAGTACTACTCTACTAATAATACTAGTATTCTTAGTATAAATAAATTGTAAGTACACGTATAAATCAATTTTAAATGTATCGTGTTGTTAAATAAAAATAAACAAAAGTTAAAACTAAGCTAGCTCACAACTGATTACTTCTTTACTGTGCACCCAGTTAGATATGTCATGGTTATGTTTAAAAGAACGGAGAAACGTAATTATACTAGTATTTTGAATTTTTTGTTTCACATCATATTAGTCAAAGTTCGTTAAGGTTCATGTATACGTAATTTTTAAAAGTTTATTGTTTAAATGTTTTACACTTGAAGTATTCATATATGTAGGTAAAGTTTCGTAAAAGGAAACGAACGCCGGTTCGTAAAAGGTTTCTTGATGTGTAACCTAAAAAAAAGGAAATTGTATAAAAAATGATACATTTAAAATTAATTCTACTACTGCATATAAAGGAATTATTTCAGCATTCAAATGCAATAATCGATTCAGTCTGTTTGAAATTACATCAACGTTTCACTGAACATACCTTTGTTACTCTATCCAATTGTATCAGTGCATTTGTAACAGCTAGATATATATACTAGAACTGTAATCGTCTGTGCGTTGAAGATCGATTGATTCCATGGAATCTCTAAAACTGAATTTGCGAAATTTCCTTTTGGGATGTAGTTGAAATATTCAGTGGTTTTAATAAGGACTTTTTGATAACTTCTTAGAAAGTACAAACATTAATTATATTGGAATGTTTTGTAATTATTGAAATATTTTTTTTTTGTGAAAAAAGGTAGGTTTAAAGAACATAATATTTTTTAAAGAAAACTACCGTTCACTTATGTGCATAGTATGGCATATAAAAAAATATATTTTTAATGTAACAAATAGTTTGACCGTATGTACCTACGTTATGTTATGTTAACTTTTTTAACACTAGTATTATTCGTTTATAATTGTATAATACCTACTTTTTTTTAACTTCGCACTGCATTCCGAAATATTTGATTCAAAAACTTTATTAGTTATTCTTTTTATTTTATCTCCAAAAAGCACTGTGACCGAAAATATGAGTCTAATGACGAATTTAAAGCAGATTTGTCTTAAATTACCAACATCAGAGAATCTATCATCAACGAATCTTACCATAATCTTCATTGACTTTTTTTTAAACATATCCGAACTTTTTTTTCCTTCAGGAATTAACCTGTCGACACACCAAACAGCTGACAAATCTCAAAAATAGAGGAAACTCAAAGTAAAAAAATTCTTTTTCTTACAATACTCGGAACCCTCACACTAAACATTATATTTTGTTTATTTTTTAAATTATCAATCTCAATAAGGTGACTTTGAATATTTCATTGATCCCCGTTCTCAGAATTTCTTTTGCAGAAACATGAAAGATAATAAAAGATTATTAAAGTAGCAACATAAATAATACATAAATAATCCTTAAATTAAAAAAATGAATGAATAAAAAATGTATCAAAACGCTCAGTAAAGTATACTATTATATAGAATACAAGATTGACTGTTTGTTGTCACACGGTGTTTCAATTGGCAGAACAACAGTATCCCAGAAGTCGCAAGGTTCGAGTCTGCCCTTTTTAATAGGTTTTTCAATATATGTAAAGTTTTAATCTAAATAAGTTTAATATGGCTAGACAACTTTATAGATAATTTAAAAGCTAATACTTAGTTAAAAGTGCACGCAGCCCCGAAACCTATCATGGAGAAAAGGTATTAGGGCGGTCGCGATCAGACTTGTCTATGACATTTACTAGTCTTATAGTGCCGTTGTCGGAAGACTTCGGGAGTCAGACCTGCCGTATGGGTGTAAACTTTAGCTCTTGATAAGCAGCTTAACCTTTATAACTTTAGGTTGATGAGGTTGCGATGTTATAAACACAATCAGTAAGTCTAAAAGAGGTGAGGGAACTACTCCTTAGTCTCCCTCTTCCCCTTTAAGAAGCTATAAACATAATCAGTAGGCCTAGGAGAGGGAAGTACTCTTCAGTCCTATTTTTTTTAAGGTGGGCCAATCATTGTAACTACTTGCCACCGGAAAGAACGTCTGTATGCTAGACCAGAATAATTATTTAATATAGAATATTAATACCAGTGGTATTAGGACTTATTTATGTTAAAATATAGTTGTTGGGGCCAGTGCCCTATGCCTATTTGGTAGGGAAAACTGACTACCCGGATGCTGGTTCAAATAAAAGAGTGGACTGTATATAAATGACTATAATGAATACACACACACACTCCGACAATAAATAAAGATGCGAATGGTAGCGTGAGCGAAATCGTACTCCTCGTCGAGCGGATCACCACCACTCCTCCTGCACCAGCCTGCGCCCCGCTGCTGCGTCGCCCTTCTGGAAGCTACGATAAACGTTGCTCACGCGTTTGTCTAAGGCGTGCCCTTAACAATAGTGTTGCTTATATAAGTAAAGGATTTCAATTTAATGTTTTTTTTTTCAACAATCATTTCACATATTCTTTCATTATTATTATATTATGGAATGGGGTAAATACAACAGAAAGGCGCCGCTCATAATTATGGTCTTCAAAAATTTATTTTTTCCCCCCTGCTAACAAATATACCAGGATTTAGTATGTTGATGATGATAAAAAATTTAGCTGTCGGCTTGCTTTTGTATCTATAAAAGGTTTTTATTCGTTCGGACAGTATTCGATTAAATCCGGAAAAGAACAAAACAAACGAGAAATGATGATTCCTATTATCCTACCTATAAAAAAATAAAAATTGCTCTCACCTGACCAAACTGATTCTTTCCAATATTAAGAACCTCAATGAATTACTACAATTGAAGAGAGTGGTTTTATCAAAACGTTCAGCTGGCACATGAAAGCAAACATCTTCCTCGTTTCTGATGGAATTTTCACGGTGGAACTAGACTGCAACTGGTCAAATGATAATGTGTTTCTAAGTGGTTGGAAAAAGCAGTTTGTGCACCATTAGCCATCAGTCATGGATTGATGAGCAGGGTCTTAATTTTAATTTGTGAAAATGAAGTGAAAACTGAGGCTTCGAAGCAAATAGTTTAGTTCAAATATAATGACCGGCGCTGTAATGATGAAATGTCAAGCAAAATAGGGCTTATGGGACAAATCTTAATAAACGTTTAATAAAAATAAAAGTTAAAAAAGATTATAACTAGTGTAATTACAAACCTATTGAAAAAACTTATCACATTTCTTTAAGAACAATGTTCTTAATGTTAACCATCTTTTTTATATAAGAAGTTTTTTGTTACATTGAGGTGGTGGTTATATGACAGTGGACCTCCCAACCACCTCCACCCCCCACTCTCTTAGTCGGCTATTATTTCGTCTAGAAAGTTGTTAGATGCTAAGGTATTAAGAATCCCTGTGTGGCAATCTATAGTGTCGTAGATTTAATCATAAAGATAGAAAAGGAAATGGCGTGGCCTCACATGTGTTCTTTTGAAACTAAAAAAATGTGTGTGCATTAATTTTGTTTGGTCGTCTATAATAATGCGTACTTTATTTAATTAATTATTAATATCCGCGTCCCTAAATAAAAAACTAAATCAAAACAGACAACCATTTACCCCACGCAAAACTAAACAGAAAAAAAACAAATTCCCGCCAAATACACTGTCAACGTCACGAGTCTGACGTCACCTGGATCTGACATGCCACCTGCTGTTCCATTATCCAATTTGTATCTATTGAAGCAAGATTAAAATAATTGCCAGTGACATTTGTTAATGTATTTTGTGAAAATTATATGTTATTGTTTAAAGTAGGAGTACAATTTAATTTAAATTTAAAAGCATTTAATGCTTAATTTAAATAGTTGATTATTAAGTAAATTTTTTGTAACTATTTTATAGTAAGTTAGTAGTAGTGTAAGGTTTCAGAACAGTTTTTTTTAAGACTTTTTTAATAATTGTTTTATTAACAGACACCTTTTGAAATAAATCTTTATATATTTATATATTTCTTGTGTGCGTGTGTATGTTACTGAACTCCTCCTAAACGACTGGACCTATTTTATGAAATTCACAATTTTTTTCATAGATTTTCATAGATTCACAATTTGGTCCACTAGAAAATGGTTTTTTGATTAATTTTTAAAGTCCAAGTAGGTGGTGATTTTGGAATGTTTCACATTGGTTCCGACGGACTACGTTACCATGGCAATGTCAAATATTAAATAATATTATATTTTAATTATAGTCTGCCCTGACAGTTGGCGTGGCGATAGAAATAAGAAAAATATTTTAGTACTAGCGGCCCGATACGTGCTTCACTACGTAAAAAGTGAAATTTAAAAAAAAAATATTGGATCAAATTCATTTATTCAAACAAAACATCTTTATTTACATATTCATACGGTATCGATTTTTCGAATTATGATAAATGTATCTACATGTAATGACGTTAGACATTGTGATAACTTTTTAATATATATTTCTTTTAAAGTTTGATTTTTTAAATTAAAGACGCGTGTACAAGACAACGTCTGTCGGGTCCGCTAGTAAATACATAAAGATAAATAGAAAAAGAAACCGATAGGGCCAAGCATTCGTAGCCGCGACTTTTTGGAATTTGTTCCGTCGTCGCTCTGTCAATTGAGCTACCATATGGTATTTTTATTTAATTTTACTGTTACATCTATTATAAATAAAAATAAGAACCAAGTAATAAAAATAACAACCAATATCAATCTACTTATATATTTTCTTTCATTTACAAATATTGCAAATCTAATTTGTCAATTATTTGTATATTTGAACAAAATTCATATATATAAAATTTATAAAGTTTGAGGTTTGTCAATAATTAATGCATTGGTTTCATCCCTTTTCCTTATTTCTGGATCCTTGATTTTGACCCACATATATATTTTTGTCAACAGAATAACATTGTTCGGCTTCAGATATTAAGTATTTAATACAATTAAATTTTATTTTATAATAGATTTAAATTTGTTGTGGTCTATAGAAAAATTGTTGTGTAAGATATTGAGAACTCCAATACTCTCTAGCGGTTGAAATACATAGATTTATTTCGAAAAAATAGAAATTGTCTTCGTTTTACTACCATTTTTTTAACCGGTTACATATAAGTAACATAAATATAATATTTGAAATAGTCTATTAAAATTTTACCCATGTTGTGCATTAATTGTTCTAAAATTAATATAGTATAAATAGTTTGTAACCACAGGCAGGATTTGAACCTGCTAAGTGTCTTTCTCCGATATTCCTACTTCGGAGAAAGACACTTAGCAGGTTTAGTTTAGTGTAGTCACTCAGCTTTGTTAAGCACAAAAAAAATCTTGAAAAATGGTACATATATATATATAAACCGTTTTTGAAGATGGTATATAATATGAATAGAACTGGAGAATATATTGTAATTTTTCTTCTGAAAAAATTAAATCAATCCAATATATTTAGATAAAATATTGATGAATAAATAATATTATATAATAAAAAAACTATTAAATATAAATAAAAAAGAATGACTAAAAGATACGTAATAAAAATCTATACTTACATATAATAAAAGTGTAACTGATCCATTTTTGTACATGGAAAAATATATACATATTTAAAAAAAACATCATACATGAACCTTTATAAGAGCAAAAGAACCCAAAACAATGGTTTTTCAGTTTGTTCGTTTGTCTGCATGTCTGTATGTTTGTGCACGCTAATCTCAGAAACGGCTTAACCAATTTGAATGGGGTTTAGTCAGTAATATATTATCACAGTCTTTACTTAACATTTTATGTTTATTTCATCTAAATCGGTTAAGAAATAAAAAAGTTATGTCAATTTATCTCAATCACGTAATAGGCACCAGGCAATTTTTTTCTATACATGTAATAAATCTGTAGAAGAGTAGTCTTTGTACACTGAAAATATTTGTAAAATATACCAGGATGTGAGTGATAACTAATAGAATCCATTTTCAGCATTTTTAAATTCTTAGTCTGTTTATCTGTTTGTCTTTTAATTGTGCACACAACACGAAAAAAATATTTTTCAAAAATTCATACGGGGGTACCTTTAAATAAGTAAGAGAACTTAAAAAAATGTTTTTTCATATTATCTGTTCATCTGTATGTCTGTATGTTTGTGCACGCTAATCACAGAAACGGATTAATCGATTTGGATGCAGTTTTCGAGAATATATTGTCATGGGATTCACTTTCCATTTTGTTTTTTTTTTTAACAATCGGTTAACAAATAAAGAAGTTAATAATCTCTTATTGTCGTACCATTGCTGCTTACCAGTTACCAGTTTATAGTTTTTACATACATTGGTAAGTACAAAGGGTACGTTTTATAAAAAATCGGAATCTGCGCGTACGAAGTCGCAGGCACAGCTAGTATAAAATAAAAATATGTTAACAAACGTTTCTATTAACAATCAATAATATTTCTATATTATAAAACAATTATAATATGTAATAATAAATATAAATTATAAAGCATTTCCATATATAGATTAGAATTTAATAACAAAAGATACTTCTCAGAAATTTAAATAAATAAGCTACTTACAACGAAACCTTACCCTTGTAAAGAACCTAATTCCATAGACAATAACCAAAACCCAAGCTTAACGAAATGCAAAACAAAAGAAAATTCAAATAAAGAAATCAATCGCAATCGAATCAAGAATTCGCAGACTATATGTAAGAGTGAGATGTAAGTATACAGATTCGATCAAACCAAACAGAGATGGGTATAGCGTTAATCCTATTGGCTTATACCGGGCGACGTTTGCCACGATTGGTCGCCATGCTTTATTGAACTGTCACTGAAGACCGCGGTTTAGGGGTGAGCGGTAATTCGGGGGCAAATGGGGGGAGAAAAGGTCGGAAAAGGGGGTTGTGGAGAAAGGGTGGTTGTTTCACAGAACGGAGTTTGGCGATTGACTTGTGGGTAGTTTTTGGGGTTCCTTTGAGGATTGAAAGGGATTTTTGTCTATTGAATTGGAATATCAATTTGTAAAATGGACAAGTTTAGTTTTATTGTCTGAGTAGTTATTTAATAGAAGGTAGTTTGTGAACAATTTTATAAACAATGTAAAATATAGGAATTTAAGATATAGGTATTAGATATTATAACAATGTAGAGTATTCATTTAATTGATCTAGATATATCTGAGTAAAAAAATATAAAATATAAAGTAAAATCGAATCATAAACTCAAAGTTCTTCAGACATACCTACCTATTATGATGTTTAGTAAAATAAATTATACGTTCAGATATGTTATACAAGCATCTTCAACGAAATAAGTATTTCACCAGAAATATTTGGTAGGTATTATGAAATCAAATGTCAAAATGCTCTGATTGGTTGACAGGCAAACGGGAAATTGTTGACTTTTCCTCTCTGACGCCACATTTTAGACATTCGCCACGCCTATTACGAATGTTCCCTCTTGTCATTGGATATAATATAATCAAAAGTCCTAAAACGTATTCGGTAAATACATACGAGTTAGTTAATATATGCTTTATAAGGATTTTTTTATACCTAAGAAAAGAACATTAGAATGAGTAGACATTTTAAGTACTTTAAAAAATACTATTACTGTAGGGATTTTGGCTAAAAGCTGCGAAAGCTCTGAATAAATATTATAATATTAAATACTAATTGAATGTAAATTAATTATTGTAATAAAAGGTAATGTTAAATCTATAAAATAACATTTTAATTTTATGTTCAGAACAACATTATTCTAAATGGCTGGCTGACGCCATAATGCCACAAATTAAAGCTTAAAACGGACGCTTAACAGCTGACCCAAAATCGAAGTCTCCCCCTTTGGGGGTGAATCAGAAAAGCAACGGGGCGGAGTCCCGCCACGCCTTCGAGGCCACGAGGCGATCGCGTCAAAAGTGCCTCGGCTCTAGCACGAAGCGGTGCTGGGTGAAAAATAAATGTCAAAATTGACATTTCGCGCTTAATTAATTGTCATTTTTATGTTCGTTATAGCGTTTAATAATTGAAAAGATTTTCTTGTTAAATTGTAACAGTAATAATAATGCATAAAATATTGCTCATAGAATCACATTAGTGTATAAAATAATCTGAATATTAAATCAATATAATTTGACTTGTTTATGTGAATAAAAGACTTATTTATTAAGATGGAAGTGGCTCAGGCTCCTCTACAATTAACTCAAGAACACCAAGATGTTGGACGGATTGCAGGTACAATTAATGTTGAGCTATCAAGTAAATAAAAAAGATTTGACGTAGTAGTTTTTTTTCTTTTAACCACTCTTTTTTTAAAGTCATAGCAATAAAACTCTTTGGAGTTCTTTAATTATAGATTATTAACAGTCAAATAAACATTTTTATTGTATGAGTAGGTATATTAAAATTCTAAATACACATGTACCTAAATACTTGCGAAAGACATTTTTAGTTTTGCAGCTATCTTCTGTTGATATTATCAAACTTTCTAGTTCATTGTTATTACAATAATTTTGTTTATACGATACAAAATAATTGAAGTGTGATAAAACCTTTGATTAAAAATTAATTAAATATTATTTGGTAAAAAAAGTGAATAAGTATATTTATGTAGGTAAATGATTGATATTTTAAATTACATTTTTGTCCTCATCAGCTTCGAATACAACTGTGAGGTGACTGTGACTTGAGAAAATCATAGTAACTCTGTCACGTAATTACCAAAATTCATAGTTATATGTTTTTTTTCATTTTGGATTCATATTTTATCTTCTGTTTAATAGATTAATTTAGGACTAACTGACTGACTGACTGACTTACACCAGCTATAGAAGAAATACCTTACAGGTTTTAAGAGACGTAACTGGGACTCTAAGAAGTCTAGCTAGTTAGTTTTTTAGCCAATAAATCTATTTGGTCGCTGATCGAGTGTTTCGAGTTCGATTCCCTGCAGGGACAGGCATGTATTAGATGAGCATAGATGTCTGTATTTCTGGGTTTGATCGTTTATTAAATATATTCTCAGTATTTATAATATGTATGTATGTATTCTATGTATTTGTATCATTGTCTAACATTTTTAACATAAGCTAATAATTTGCTTATTTAGGAGTTAGATTAATTTGTGTTAATTGGACTGTGATATTATTATTATAGCGGTACATAACATGTTACTTGTAAACTTAAGATAACTAAAGACGATTGTATGTTAAAGAATACTACAATGTTTCCGAAAATTTAGAGTTTGATGGACCGGAGATATGAAGCGATCGCTGTCAGGCTACTTTAAGATTTAGTCAAGATATTTTCTTCGTATTGTAATGTATTTATGTAATTTAGAATTTAATTTGACTTAAAAATTATGCTCTTTTTAGGTCTGGGGCAATTAATATGTAGTAGATGTTATAGAGAAAAAATAAATATCATCGAACTGACAATAAAGATTTTAATTTTGTTCACAATTTGTAAGAGTTATACCTACTTATCTTTACTTAATACGTCAATACAGATACACTCTACAATTATATATTATAAAGATAAAAGTATAATATAATACAAATCGAAATAATATTATCTAAATCATTCAATTATCTCTGATTGGGTTCCGTATTAGTATTCAGCCCTCGTTTCCGCCACTCGGGGTCTATATTTGACTGATTTTCAGTACTCCATGACTCAGCACTTTACACTCTCAGAGCGTGTCCTGAATATATAACAGCTGATGATATTCAAATAACATTTTCATATCCGTTTTGAATTTCAGATTCAGATTTCAGATGTTCTTACTGTCAAAGTATTTTAATATAGTCTAATTTGGTAGGTTTGATATATAAATTATATTAGATTTGGACTTATGAATATTATGATGTTTTTATTTCATGAGGTAGCATTTTTTTAATCATTATAGTTTATTTGTCAATGAAAATTTTTATTTTCCATTACAATATTAAATCAATTAAGTTTTAAAAATACGCAGTCTCATAAATACCAAAGTATTTCAATGTTTAAATGCTTCTTAAAAATTTGCTTTGTGAAAATTGCTGAAGGTTTAGAAAAGCTTTCTCTGGAAGGTTACTCCAGCACAAAAAAATGGCTTTTCAGTTGTTATATTAGTTCTATGTGTTATAGACAAATATATACTCTAGTAAAACTTATAGTAAACAGAATCATCAATCATCTACAAAAGCGAGATTCAGCAAAAAACAAATCACCAGCATTTGCTCTTTCATTGTTAAACCATGCTCAGATAATTAAAATTACAGCTCCAAAAATAACAAAAATATATTAAAGAAATCTGGTTTGCCCCAAGGAACATAAACCAAGAACAGAATCTTAGTACGTCCATGATCATAAAAATAACATTATTATATTAATAATACAAATATTAAAAATAAAAATTGTGTTTGTTCTTTCCTCAAACGATACATATTTAGTGCTGCTAGTAAGAAAAAATTAGATGTTCTGTTTGTTCTCTACTTCTAGAGGTACATAACTCCTAGCAGTTATATATACTATAATATGAAATACAAGCAAAAAGAACGATACTAGTATTAATATCTACATTTCATTATTTTAATAAAACACTTCTTAGATAATTATTTTAGACAATTAAGGGAAACTTTATTTAATATTAATATTAAATAGATCTCTCCGACTAATACAAAATAAGGTAACATAATATTTTAAAGTATTATCACATCCATTTGCAATATAAAATAATTATATATATAAAAATAAACAATAAGAGTTAGAGACCGCATCTGAAGGGCGCAGGAAATTAATCAGGGCAGCTCAAGGACTTTCGCGTCAAAAGAAAATCAAATAAAACGGTAAGCGACAACATTTCCGTACACAGACGTCGATTCTTATATATTTTAAATATTAGATATGACAATTTTTTTTAGGATCTTTATAAGTTAAAAACTCTATATTACAATTAAGAATATTTTCAATAAAAACTCATACTCCATTGTGTTTAATAAATTATAGTTTAAGTAAAAAAAAAGAAGAGACCTTATTTAACAAAATAAAATGTCATTATTTGAATTATAAAAAAAACAACAAATTTCTTTTAGCAAAATAAAATTTCATTAAAAATAGAATATGCAACCTCCTTTAACAAAATAAATAAAACCTCCACGCCGCCGCCTCCATTTCATTCGTAAGTGCCATCCTACAACATTGATTTATCTTGATACCGGGATTTACTTCGCTCTCCGCTCCGCGACTTCCAATTTCCGAAACTGTTCTTTTTATGTGTCTCATACAATCTTCTTTTATGTCCCTCCTCGCTTTATATAGCTATTTTATCAATGTTGTCACGGATAACGTATCTGTTTTTATATAAAGTCAATTTAATATGATTTATTTGATTCATCGGTAAGATAATGTTGACATAACAAAAATTGAAGATAGTATTGTCGCTGACTTTGGTTGCAAGGATAGAACAATTTTACATTTTTGGCTAATTTATTTTAGAACTAATAAAAGATATAGTATTGTAGAACATTGCCCTACACTGATAAAAGTGCTACCAATATTTTGTTTTACAAAAAATCTAATACTGTTTGTAAAGATCGTAGAATAATGTAATAAACTTTTTCTAACTGAAATTATGTACCTTTTATAATAAATGAAATAGAAAGTACCGAAGATTACTCTAGACGTATAAAATAATTCCACTATCTCTCTCTCTTCCTATCTCTCTTTCTTTCTTATTAGAACTAAGACATCAAAGACGAAAAAATCTTATACCTATAGTCTACCACTTATATACGCTTTATATTTGTCTAAACATTTGTCAACATACCACAAACTCACCAACCCTTTGGCCAATATACCAACTACAGTATCTCAATCAATACAATATATAGTTTAATAGATTGGTTACACCTGCTCTATATAGACGAGCTAGATTAAGCTATTCCATTACTAGACTTGTGGTCAAGTGAACTGTATTTTGAAAGCGTATATAGTTTGAGCATAGAGTATTATATATTGATTAATAAATCCATTGCGGTCCGAAGTTAGCAGTATGTGTGATTGAGTGTTGTGTGAAGAGATTAAAATTAACACTTTTAATTTTAAATTGAATGTGTGGGTATGTAAAAACATAACTTTGCATATAATTTGTATTGTATGTTTGTGTGTGCGAGTGTGTTGTGTGTGTGTGTGAATGTGTAGAGTATGTCAATAAAACATTGTATATAATTTATACTTATAGTAATCTTGAATAAGTACCAAAACAAGGGGCATAAATTATTATTTTTTTTTTGTTATATTTATAGATATTTAGTTGCCCAAAAGTAAACAGTCTTTATAAAATCTGATTACATATATAAAGCAAAATATCACTCACTTTATAATTATGAAACTTCAGATGCAACAAAGAACTCACAAAGTTTAATTTACATATTCGCTAACACGGTTTTTGATAATTTTACTGCAAAAAGGGCGTGGAATTTTTGATAGATTATTATAAGAAAATTAGAAATTTGATATTTGGTAATTTCAGTAGTATATAGTATTACAAATAAAAATCAAACAGTACTTGGTAAAACAAAATTATTATATTAAAATATAGTTACAATGCTTAAGGTTTATTTACAATATTGAAAACCGCATTAAAATCCAAGTAATTTGGAAAATATTGAAACAATAAGCATAACTTATACTTATAATTTCAAAATAATGTAAGTTTCAATAAGCGTACAAATAGATAAACAGTTTAATTAATGTATAAATATGTACATAAATATATATATTGTTCATACAGCTATATAAAGCGACATGTTTCAAATGCCGGCGGTAGACAACAATATGGGTATTGATTTAATCGGAAGTAGCGCTGAACCGTGATTTTGACTTTGTTAACTGTTACTTAACTATCTATTAGTTAACTACAATAAAGTTAACATTCCATTTAACCATTTTCCTTTTGTTATTTGAAAAATTTCGAGATTATTATAATAGCATATTAAAATTTGTTTTCAAATAACTTTATATATTTAATAATCTTAATATCAAAATTATTCATTTATTAACATACAAAATAAACATCATTTCCCTTTCGTGTTAAATTTAGTTAAACACAACATCTATTCTATCATTTACTTAATTGTATTATATATGCTCGTAGACATTGCTACGACTCTCGTAGAGGCAAAGTTTTATACTACCCACTGTTACACAAATTTGCGATTATTTAAATACTTAATATATTTATAGTATTTAGTATTATTATTTTTATATTGTTTTTTTTGTAGTGTTTTTCAACTGTGTGGTGTGCAATAAAGTATATTATTATTATATTTCTTACAATTAAAAATACTGATTAATTTACAGTAAATATTTTATGTATTAATCAAATTATTGTAAAAATTTATGGTTCACCAAAAAACCATATAGATCTTACAAAAATAATATTATGTTATTATTACTGTTATCACTTTGGTAAAGAATTCAATTGTATTTGGATCTACCAAATATATATCTATACTATATACCTATATATAGCAAAACTATATATATTATATATACCTTTACTATACAGTTAATATCTACATATATAAACATTTCTGATAATTTCAGGAAACACATCAATATTCATCATGAATATTCTATTTAAAAAATATACATAAAACAATCGAAATATATGTGTCTAACTGTTTATAACTCTGTGGTAATCAAAATAATTTGATAACTTACCCCAGCTACCCTCGTATTCAAGTACATTCCATTCCTATTACACTTTAGGTCTTTTAGGGAGTTATTTATAATGATCATTAAGTATGTATAGATAACAATATTATTTAAATATATAATATAGTATGTCTATCCATTTAGTTCTTGAAAACATAATAGTAATTGGCTCTTGTATTTGTAAGTATTTCATTGACGAGTACAAAAATATTGATTTTTTACAGAGATATTTAGAAGTATTGATAAACGAAGTCGTTTTGATTAATATCCTAAAAGAGAAAATATAGTTATGTATTTAATTTACCTTTTAATGGTATAAAAATATTTTATAAGATATTCCTAATCTGTTTTTAAATAAAACAATTTTGCCATATTTAAATATTAAGATAAGTTTTAAGTGTTTAAGTTATTTTAAAAATGACCCCTATTACTAAGCCTTTGATAGTTCGTTTGTCTGTCAACATGCCGCTATAGCAAAAAGTATTAAAAACCGAATATAATAAATATTTAAGGGGGTTCCGATACAACAAACATGTTTTTTTTCCAATATGAATAACGGATAAAGTTAGAAGGTGGAAATATTCACAGAATATTAAGTTATATATTCACTTTTGAAATGAATAATTAAATTCGAATAAATCATATATTTGAGAAGGTACACAAAACCGTACTTTCTTGCTGTTTTTTTTATTTAAAATGGTACGGAAGCCTTTGTGTGCCAGTCAGACTCAAGCCTGGCCGGTATTTTTGCATCACAATGAAATATAAAATTTCATATATATTTAATTTTTGTGGAAAGGAATAGAGTTTTAACACCGATTTGCCTATTTTAGGGGTCAATGTTCTGTATTAAATATAATTAAATATTTTTAATAATTAACTAATTCAATAACATTAAAAGATTATGGACCTTACATTCGGTATTATCCCATTACCAAGTACCATGTCCACCAATCATTTAATTGATTCAACACATAATGGTCCTTATTTCTTAACTAATAAGGTCCATATATCTAATTCATAACTAATAAAATCTTAACCCACCCCCTATTTTCGTTAAAACGCTATTAAATTAAAGGGTGTGATTTGCAATGGTTATTCTATTAGCATTATTGATATTTAATTTGTTTGGGTAATATCAAGAAATTTGTTGTATTACATATTACAGACGATAAAATACAAACATACACACATTCATAAAACAAATATATCTATAAAAAACCATTTTCAGTAAATTAACCAATCACAGCTCTTCCTTATGATGCAAGAAAATTTTTAACAGCACAATGAGGTGTTGTAATTGGTTATACTAAAATTAAGTAATCACAATCTTTTACAGTATATTTGACAGCAATTTTATTATCAGCCTCTGAGCCTAAATTATATAGTCATATATTATAGCATAAATGTCTTTATTTCGGGGTTTGACCGTTTATTAAATATATTCTCAGTATTTATAATATGTATGTCTATATTTTTGTATCTTTGTATAACACCCTTAACACGAGCAAATAATTTGCTTACTTAGGGGTTACATCAATGTGTGTAATTTGTCCAGTGATATTATTATTATTATAAATTTTATTGCGATTATCAGATCAATGTATGCAACTAAATTTAGAAGATTAAATGATATAATATTAATGCAATGAAAATAGCAGACCTAAAATTTCAGTCAGCAACAATCGTATTATATTTCTTTAGTATTTTCTAATAACAGATCAGAGATCTAATGAAGACTGAATAAAGAAAACTATGCATTGAATTAAGGACTTTGGTTCGAACAAATATAATAATCAAATATTGGTATAATTAATATTTTTAAATAATATTATTGGTGAAGTAAAATTTGACAACGTACTATATTTTAGAAATCTATAATATAAAACCCACCCACTAGAACTTATTGCTTCGACCTGGAATGGAAAATTAATTTTTAAATTATCAAATTCTTGTGAATTTTTAGAAGAACAGATAAATGAATATTATCTTTACAGAAGACAACATCTCCCCACTCCGCTGGTCTCCTCCTTCCTCCGCAATGGTAGCAGCGGCGCTTGCACCACCAGCATTGAGACCTTGGCTGCCAGATCCGCCTCCTAAAAAGATAAACCATTTGGGTAAGACTGGTTGAGAAAATTAGCTCTTCTATATATAGTCAGACTGCGTAGACAACAGAAGGATGGTATATCACAAAATAAATACAGAATTCGTCTCATAAATGAAAATAAATTGTCCTTGTCAACATTTACAATCTCCTTATGCAATTTCAGAAATCAGTATTCACAAAAATAATTTTCTCAGCATAATGATCTAGAATCTAGATAAGACTTTTTTGAAATATTTGGTGCATTTTCACCGACTTAACTATCTATAACCTGCCTTTATTATATAAGCTTGGGTTAAGTATCAAGATTATTTTAATATTTATTTTGACACTAATTTCAAAGTCTACTTATGTTCAATAACTAATTAATTATGTTCAATTATGAGTAGGTACACTTAAAAAGTCCACGACCAGACAAACTTTTCTAGTTCTAAACTAACTTAAGACCTAAATACAGTTACAGTTGTGTTAGTTTAGTAGGCTTAGATTGAACACAATGTATTTATTTATTACTTATTATAGTTTTTAAAATTTTACTTACTCGAAAAATACACCCTATCATATCCCTGTAATTCAAAGGATTGAATAATGTTTTTTGAAACATCCACATTTTCCTGACGTTCCAAATGCTTTTGTAAATTCCAGCAATGGCGTCACTGGAAGACTAAATCTGAGTCTTTCAGCCATCTTGTCATCTAGAATGCAGTTTTCAGTTTTCATGCAAGTTCTATAAAACAAAGAATCTTGGTCCAAAGATAATTTAGAATCTATTTTTTAATTGAAACAATTGTTAATATATATTTTATTAAATTGTATTAATACTATATGCATATAAAGAGTGTTTAAAATTGACCGGTTCCGTGTTCGATTCCAACCAATGCTATTTGTTAGGTTAGATTTATATAGAAGACATTATTTAATTTGAAAATTACAGATGTGATGTGGGTGAACCATTTTAACCTCTCATTAATCACAATGGACTAATTTCTTTTTACTGACCATAACGAGCTCAGTAATGGAATAAAGACAGGCTGATACTTATATATAATATAAATAATTTTCGTAGGTCTCGTGTGCGTGGTCTGCGGTGACACCAGTTCTGGGAAGCACTACGGCATCCTCGCTTGCAACGGCTGCAGTGGCTTCTTCAAACGGTCTGTCAGACGAAAACTTATTTATCGGTATGTATATATAAAACAAAGAGAAGAGAAGAAGTCACTGGAAATATTACATACATACAAGTGTTACATACATGCACATTAAAAATTTTCTTTTTTATTTAGTAAAAAATAGGAAACGTGGAAAACCTTGTAATAGAAGTATTGTTAACAGAATTAAGTAGCACACAATTAAACTTACATTATAACTTAAAATTTAAGCCAATGTTTCGATTTCTTTGTTACTTCGTCACGGCAAAACGAGGTGTCGGTGTCTATCAGTAAATCAGTTAGTTAGTCATCTACTCCATCTTTAAGATTCCGGGCATAGAGTTCAGGATGCATACAAAACATACGAATAGCCAGAAACGTTAGATTTTACAAAATACAGGAGTTGGACGGGCTTAAAAAACTTATGTATACAAAGTTAGGACGATTTAAAATTTCAATAGCCTCGTAATTCATTTTTGGTCCATAACGATATTCCTTTGATTTTTGTTCTATCAAATCTAATATAATTATTAAAATTGTACAGGGTATTGTTTTCATACTAGGTAGTCTAATGTACACCTATTCTTAACATCTGACTTGTGTTTGTCAAGTCTATATACCATATTATAAATAAATAATATGTATTATAATAAGGATCAGTATCTTATAAGGTTTATAAAAAGATGTTATAAGTATAGAGAACCACTTAGAAGATATTAAAAATTCTATCAGAACTCATTTTACATAAAGGCATACTGTGTCTAAGCACAGTAGAGTCATTCGAGCTCAATTGTGGGCAGACTGATTCTGCTTCAACGATATTGGCTAAGTGTGGGAGGTATTTGTTGACTAACACATGCTTAACATTTTGGCCTTTGCTTTCTGATATTTCAGCTTCGCAGGTGTGGAGTGTTTTTAGAAACAAATATTTGCTAACAGGTGCTTACTGGCCTGGAGAGTGCATGTGGGATTTAGCTTACAGATTTAACTAGACTTATAAAATTTCTTATAAATCTTTCTTTTTCCAAGTAAAAAAATGTTTGTGTCTAAGACGAAGCAAAAACCAATAAAAAAATCTAAAAATCGAATGTATAACTTCATAATAATGTAAACATAAAGATAAAATTTTACTGGAAAAATTGTGTTTTCATTTAGTTGACTCGGTAAAAGTTGTAGGTCAAGAGAAATTAAGAAATGATATATTTAAAAGTGAGTCTATTGACTCAGTTGTAAATTAAAGATTGTGTATAATTAGATAACCTAAAAAGCGAAACATTGTTTGGACAGCTTCTGTAAAATATCACAATGTAGCAATAACATAAAACGTTACATGAGTATTTCTGTATGTGCATTTATTTATATGTTTATATATTCCATAAAAAACTTTGGTTATTTCGCAATATCGAATATTATCTACAATTTAGGAAAGCTTGGCGTCTTTTTATAGAGTTTCTTTTCTATTTGAAGATGTTTTTCTGCGTTTTTTATTTTTATTTTTGAGGATGTCTGTGTAAATTGCAACACTGATGAATAACTAATTTACCTTATAACTGGGTCAAAATTGCCAAATGAGAAAGTGTCGTATCGGGGACGGGCTATGACCCACTGGTAACACTTGAGTCAATAACCAAATAATAACCAAATAGTAATATTTGGTAACTCATTGTTTGAATTGAACTGAATCATAGTGTTTCATTGTAAGCAATGTTTATTAGAAACGAGTCATTATTAATACAATAATAATAAATAAAACATGAACAAGTATTGGAACGATATCCCAGAATTTATATTTGTATTTTTCCCAACACAATAATTATATTTTATTGATTCACAAAAGTAATAAATGATTGTTTACTAATTATCCCGAACAGTCCTAGTAAGTTTCTTTAAAATACAGTGTTGCTAGTCGTCAACATCACAATTTCCTTACAAATATAGTAGGTACATTTTTTAAACATTTTTTTTAAATTACCTTAAATAAATGTTAAAACTGTCTACCATTCGTTGTGATACATATCACGTCCGCTTGAAGTAGCGGCAAGAATGGGGTCTGCATTTCACCCTTGAATAGCAATGCTTGTAATTTATGCGGAAAAAATATTTTTTTCATTAAATTTTTGGACGATTGTGATTATGAATAGGTGACCTATAAGTAGGCCTATGAGTGTCAAATAATAAAAGACGCAAGATGAGAGACCGATATTTATCTTAGTCTGATCACAGATACAAGAAAGAGATACAGATAGGTAGATTAATTTGCATTCTCTTTTTTCTTGATGGTTACATTTTAGTCTGGGTTCAATATAAACTTGACATCGGCAGTGTTTACGTAAACAATTAAGTATTATGTGTTATTTTCATTAATTTAATGAAAGTCTTATGCATTAGTATAGAAAAATATTAGCTTTCTGAATTTGTCTATTCAAACTTTAACTTTGCCAAATTTTCTACTCCTCCGTCGGCGTATATTTCGTAAAAAGGTGTACAAAGTTTTTGCTTCACGTATAAATATTGATTCCATGGTGAGAAGGCCACACAAATAGTTAAGCAAACAGTCTTGAACCTATAAAGCATACCTATATCCTAAATGAAAAGGGCAAAATATAAATTTAAAAAAATCTCAACAAATCCACATATAATTTTACTTTTAAATCAAATCTAAAATAAATCAAAACAAGAACACCCTAAAATTAATTCAACATCAAGCGTAATATCAAAGAAAATCCCATAATCCCAACCAAAAACCTGCCACCAAAAATGTATTGAGGTCCCATATGTAAAGAAACGCTAGAATGTCAATGGGGGAGCTGATGGTTCAATCGTACTTGAACCCACTTAATCCTCTCTGCATATTTCTAATTCTTTGCATCTGGGGTTTTGGTTCATGGTGGTGAGTGGAGCGGATGATAAAAATATTCACATTTAATAGGTCTTTCATTAAGGCCGACTAAAGTTATTAAAATATCCTGTCCTTACTGTCTGTTTTGATGTGTTTTCAAAAACAAAACATGAAAAAAATAAAATAAATGAAAAAAATACATATTTTTTTGGATGGGATATAAATATATTTTATTTGCACCTCTACCGATCATTTTGTCTTTAGATTTATTTAGGCTATGATATATCTGTCAATAAAAAGGATCGAAACGAAATAAAGATCAGTCTTAAAAAATATTTGCATTAAAAAACTGTAAGTAAAAAAAAAACAACAAAAATCGCTCAACAGCACCACAATGAACTCTCCCCTAAATGCAATATCATAATAATTCAACACATGAGATTCATTTACAACAAGTACTCTTATGTTTATGATCAACTGTTTGTTATTTTGATACAAGTATAAAAAACTCGTAATAAAAGAGCAAAAAAAAAACAAAAAGAATTAGAATATCTTTGATAAAACTTTCAACTGATAAATTAAATGTCAAAAAAAATATCATATTTTTAATACGATAATTTTCAGATAAAAAGCTACAGAAAGAAATCAGTAAAGTCACAAAAATTAAAAACATATATAATCAATTAAAAATAAATTATTTGAATTTTATAAACGAACTATAACGACATTATCATATTTAAAACACGATAATTTTCAGAAGAAAAGCTATAGAAAAAAAAAATAAAAAATACACATTTAAAAAGATATATAACATTCAATATTACCTACACACATATTTTTAGTTTATATCTTTTTATTTATAAATAGTCCAAAAAGAGGGTAGATACTAGATGCACAGATAGCATTAAAAACAGTTTAACATTTGGCTCACGAAGCCCCATTCAATTAATGTAGCACCCGCGTAATGTTATTAATATTGTATTCTACCCTCAAGTGTGACATGTGGTTCTTTATGGACAAATTGATTTTGGATATTTTTGGTAGCAAATTCTCATATATCTTTTAAATACTTTAGTTATTAATTAAAGGCACATATTTGTTTGTGAAAAAAAATGTCAAGATAATTATAAATATTTCGTGTAAAAGTTTAAAAAGAAGGTGCTATTTCTTATTATTAATAAATAAAAGAATTATGAAATTATTAATAATGTTAGGATTCTATTATATTATGTTTTATACCTTTAGATATTTTTGAAGTGTTATTTTAAAAAGGCTTTACTTTTTAAAGAGGACTAATACTGAGACGAACATTTTAAGAGTTGAGACTTAAAGGAATAAAATATTATTATGAAAAGTATGTAATAATATTAATACATATATAAAATACATTAAATAATGTGTATTGATAATATACTAATACTAATGTATATTCGAAGATTTTAATTGAAATAAATAAAAAATCATAAATATAAAATAAAATAAAAATCGTTTCACAGATGTTTTCTAACATAAAAAAATGAACCAGATACTAACTAACCGATTAGGACCTATTAGTACGCGAATCCATAGTAAAAGAAATAATATCCTATACCTAATATAGTTAATTTTATAGCTATTCTTATACATCTAAGAAATAAATAATATCCCAAATTTGTCAACGCTAATTTCTTCCGCTCCGATAAATCAATTGGAGTACCGCAAGTACTCTCTCTGGACCCTATACATTTTGTTCTATATACAAAACATGTTTCCTTTCAAATAGCAATTGCAACAAATGTCACCCGACATAAGCCTATTATGTGAAGGATTACGGGTAATGAAATATCTTTAATCTTTATGAGACCGCGTTTGCAGGTTACTCGATTTGATTGACTAGTTTTTCCTTCAAGGGATTTGTCCGCCGTGATTGCTTTTTCTTAATACTTCAGTTCATTATATAGGAAATAAGTTATATTATTTATTGTAACTAAGTTATGTATTATAAGGATAAATAATGATCATAATCTCCAAATCTTTATACATTTTGGTAAATATCTATACATAAATATATTCTACAAATATAAATACTTTCAATCCCCGTCCTCCCTTAAGTCGAAGATTGTCAGAAGGAGTAACTTTTAGAAAATAAAGAAAATGTATTATATTATTAAATATGATTCATATTAATAATTACTTATAATGTAAACATTAGATATAAATAAACTATTTAAAAGTAATAGTTTTAAACAACTCTAAACCACTGTCTTGACTGAGAGATGAAACGAATTAACTCTTATGTGAGATTACTAAGACCTATTTTGTTTTATATTTATAAATTCTTATAAAATGCCATTTATTTTTATATATTATATATTTTATATTAATTATATTTACTATAAAACAAATAACTTGGCAAGGTTTGGAGTTATTTCTACTTCAGAATTCAAAGTTTTGCTTCTTAATGAACTTATCTATTTTCATAAATAAAAATATTACAATAAAAACGCAAGATACTTTAATTTTAACAATAAAAATAAAAATAATAATAATAATCTATAGGCGTCAAATATATAAATTAATTTTAGTTATTTTTATATTTACTGCATTTACGTTTAGTTTAGGGAAATGAATGATTATCTATATATAGGTATATATAGAAGGATGTTTGTATATATGAAATCGATGAACTCAGAAACTATTGGACCGATGATTATGAAAATTGGTATGTATATGTATTTTTCCACGGAGAAGGTTTATATGGTATGCCCATTGATGTAACTCGCCACCAGACGGCACTGTCAAATATAGACTTCCGCCCCGTTCAACCGATTGTCATAAAAGTTGGTATGACCATGTATGTTTCCTGGAAGAAAGCGAATATGCTATGTCCATTGATGTAACTCGCCACCAGACGGCGCTGTCAAATATCGACTTCCGCCCCGTAAAGTAAGGGTTAGCCCAGCGAAGCGGGCTGGGTTCGCTAGTTATAATATATACTATATTGTAAGATTTTATCTCTCAATCAGTACTCTACTTTTCATACATAGATAAATCGTAAAAAGATATTGTTTTAAACATTAATATACAAATAATAGGAATTCCCGAAACCTATTATAGACGTTTTCAAAATTCTTAAAAATTCTTAAGAAATAAAAAAAAATTGCCGAATACGAATAACATCAGTTATGTAAAATGTTTATAATAAGTATTACCTTTACATAATGTTAATGAAATAAGTAATAGTTATTAGCATATATTATGAAAAAAATATACTTGATTTTATAATATATACAAATTCAATGCTTTTTACTAACCGTCTAAACCGGCGGATGGTACAGTACTAAAGAATACTTACTACTCTTACGAAAAACCCCACAATCTTACAAAAAATAGAGGAACTAGAGGTTCAATGAAAGCATTCTACAACAACGATTTTAAAATAAAATAAGGCCGAACTAACATCCTCAATTTAATTGACACTCCTGTCCACAGATGTCAAGCCGGCACAGGTCGCTGCGTGGTCGACAAAGCTCATAGAAATCAATGCCAAGCGTGTCGCCTCAAGAAATGCCTCGCCATGGGAATGAATAAAGATGGTATGTATACTATATTCAGGATTTAAGATGGCACCTAACTGGTAGAGCCAGTATGAAAATATTTTGACTATTTATATAGATATGGTATGTATTTCGTTCTTTCACTATGACTATAATTTTTCTTCATGTTTTTAGTTGTTTTTTCGTATCATTACTCTTATTACTGAACAAGATTAGTTTTTATTTTCTTAAAAATTTCTTCTATACAATTTGATCTTGCATTATCTGATATTTGGGATATCATATAAAAAACACTAATTTTATTACCAATAAAACCTTACGGTAAAAGCGGCAGAAATGTTTCTTTTTTCTAAAATTAAGAAACTAAAGCATAATATATTAATTTAAAACAACATATTTAAATATTAATCTTTCCTCAGCGATCCAAACGCGGCATCGACCGCTACAATTTAAAGGTAATAAAAATAACGATATAAATAAATCGTTATAAGAATTATTATAAATTAATTAATAGTTTTTGACTGTAAAGTAAACTATAATATTTTTGGGAATTTTCATTATATTCCAAGTCATATTTAATTTAGTAACTCGTGTGTTAAAAACAAACACATAATTCCCACGAACATGTCATAACCTATCAAAACAGTGAGGCAAAAGATCTGGACCCTTTATTGAATTATCTCGGGATATAGGGACGGACAAGAGGAACGTCAGGAACAGATTCATTGTATAAGTCAATTTAGTGTGAATTGTTTGATTTTGTTAATATAATGGGTAATAAAATGGCAAAATAACATCAGATTTACTTAAATAGAAGAAGATTTGATTTAATAAACCAATTATTTCCAAAAAATACTACAGTACCTATAGATAAATTTAATTGTAATACAACCTAATTGAAAAAAATATATTTAAAAAACACGTACATCTTAAAAATTTGTACATAATACATACAATAACAATACTTTTAACTTTTTTAGAAGTTTTCGTATCGAAGGTAATTTTTTTTTTGTTTTTTTTTTTTCTTTTTAAAGTCATGTTACTGGATTCTATATTGTACTAAATGAAACAACGAACACACTATTTTTCACTTGTTTAAGTATTTACTATCATTCAGCATATAAGAATCTTTCGCCAGCAGCAATTAAAGTTCAATATCTTGGAAACGACTGCTTTATTTTGACCAAACATAGCGAAAACCATCACGACGAACCAAGCTTTCGATTAAAAAAAAACCGCAATCAAATCCGTCCACTCGTTTGGCTCCTACGAGGCCACAGACAGACACCAATACACACGTCAAACTTATAACATCCCTCTTTTTGGGTTTAAAAAATATTTCAATATTATCCAACGATTCTCAAACCAAACCCTCAAATACTCTGTCCATTTAAATTATTACACTAAAACCATTCAACTAAACTAAACTAACAATCGTATGCGCGACTGAGTGCATCGTTTAAATACACTTACGTACTGTACGCTCTCATTTGTATACCGACGGTGAAGTCACGTGGCGACGCGTGGCTTCAAACCCTTTGCTATAAATATGTTTTATAAAGACATCAATTAGTCGGAGAATTTATTCTTAGTTGCATATTTTATAATACTGTACAATGATAACCATTTCGTTTTTATGTTCTTATCCTAAATATGTGATTTAGGTACCTATATAAAAATCGATACGGACAGGGATATCTTTGATCTAATATATTCGTATAGGTACATTTTTCATTCTATATTTATTTAAAATATAAATAAGCTTAACATGGTTATAAATGTTTATAGAGATTACACCATTACCTATATATTTAAAAATAGCGATTCTCATTCTAAAACAAACACATATAATAATTATACATTTGATTTTAATTACATATTACCAAAAATTAAGAATTACATAGTTTAGTTTCTGTCTAAAGGAAAATCTTTGCTTGCAAATGAAATAACAGAGAATGAATTATTTATCCAGCAGATGTATCCGTGAATAACGACTAGTGATGTTAAAAATTCTCTAATTCATATAAATCACTAAAACAAAATCACATTTCAACTATTCTGTATAATCTTTCAATTTTATCAAATCTCTACGCTGTCATTAGCAACCGTTATAGCCGTCGAACACAATGGGACACCTACTGTTAGGAAGCTACCAATTGGTAACAGTAATGCAATTACCAGCAGGTTACCATTTACCACATATATAATTAGATCTTTATTATTATTTACATTATTACTATCATAATATATATAAAACATAGCAGAGTGTTGTTTGGATAGAAGCTTAGATTTTACGTGGTACATATTAGGTACGTGATTGACATATATTTAAGAAAATAAAAAAAAAAAACACTAAATGTTAAGTGAAGCCCATCACAAGATATTCCTGAACTATATTCAAATCGGTTAAGCCATTCCTGAGATTAGCGTGCACAAACATACAGACAAACAGATAACATAAAAAAACATTGTTTCGGATTCATTCTTGCATAAAGTCCTGTCGTTATGAATTTTTAAAATATTTGTCATTTTATTACATGCATAGATGTAATTATAATAAAATAAAATAAAAATATATACAAAATAATATACAAGAATATATATTGCTCACTAACTATGCATCAATTAGTGTAACAAAATAATAACATCCAAAATCTACACGCAACTAACTAGTGACAAAACCCGTAAGCTGTATTTAATAAGTTGTTCCGCCTCCATTATAGAGTTCCCACAAGTATGGATAATTACTACAAATATAACTGCTTCAGGCACATTCAAATGAGCTCCCCAGGACATTTGACCACCCCATTAGAGTTGTGGTGGATTTGATTTGATATTATTAACTTGGTTTTGTTATTATTTGTAATTTATTCGATGATTTAAATCGAAATATCTAATGTTATTAAGATTTTATTTAAATTATAAAGAAACAAGTAAACCTTATCAAAGTATAAAACAACTCTGGTAAATCATTATAAAAGTACAAACAATCAAACTCCATTCCGATTACCATACTGAACAATGGAATTGATCCAATTTAACACGAAAAGAAACTGACAAAAAGATTTACTTGTTGAAAGAATGAGGGCACAGGACGGCCACCCTGAGGCACCCCCACGAGAATCCTCCTTTATTGCTTTACACTTTGCATTATTTTGCTCTTGGCTCTCTCCCGTGAAAAGGAAAGCTTAATTCGGTTACACTTTGAGATGTCGACGCGACAATCTCATTATCCTCGGGTCCTGATGCTGCCTTACTTTGTCAAACGCCTCCCAGTGTTCGTTAACGTTCGTTTTAATTTACTAAGTTATGTGAGCTATTAAGGTTGTCTTATTGGGTGCAATTAAGACAATACTTTATTATACTTTTGAAGTTTATAATATATTTTGCACATTACATGTATATTTTAGAGCCTTGAGAAGTTGAAATTGTTTATTTTCCATATTTCTTAAAGATGTTGTTATCTTTGTTGCATTATTGAGCTTGGCTTTCATTTTATATTCTAAACCAAGAAAATAGTCTGTAATTCATTCCATTCTGATTATATTAATAAACCATCAACATTCATTTGTAAAATGAAATACTAACGCGACTTCAAGTATTAATCCTGAAACGTTTTGCATAGGTAACATCAGGACAACAAGTTTTATATAGTTATTGGAGACTAAAATATACATATTAATTAAAATATGTCATTGAAGCTATATAATGTGTAACAGTTATGAATTTAAGTTAGTTTAAAGAACGGTATAATAATTATCATTATTACTATATTATATTGTATTTGTTTGAATTTTTATATGTTTGTAGACTCGTAGTAGAGTCTGGTGTAACCAAGAGTTGTCTATAGTCCGGATTTCATTCTTAGAGAAACATTATTTTTATAACAAACAATTAAGCGAAATAATGACTTAAATTTCGCAATCTTACTTTGGTCGAGATGACGACTTGTCCAGCAATCATATTTTTAAACTCATACTGAAATTAAGGCATTTTAATTTATAGATAGCTAATGAAAAGTTTAGCTCATGCGATAAATAAAAAATATTTTAGTGCCCATTTCTAGTAATGACTAGAAGGTAGGTTGTACACGACTGTACCTAAAATCCAGCGTACCCTAACACTTAACTGTTTATACTCGAGTTAAAGCTATAGACACTGATTAATGCGATTTTAATCCTAGCATTAAACCCCCAAAATCCGACCCCGTATTAATCGCCTACCTCACTCATAACACTACATCTTCATTCAAATATGAACTTTATTAAACCACGAAGAAAGTAGTAAATCCAATGACTGAAACCCAAGCAATCAACTAAGCGATGGATTTCTAACTTTTAAGCTGAACAAGTATGAGTTCAAATTCAAAAGGCTTAGGGTCGTGTTTTCAACTGTCAAAATTATAAATCCTTTTGCGAGATCAAATCTAATTTCAACTTTAACTTGGAAAGTGTAGGGTTGAATATGGATTGAGATTGGTTTTCTGGAATCAATACCACCTAAAGTTGGATCCGGTGGATAAAAGGGATGAAAGAACTAGTTTGGTGCATGAGAGAGAGGGATGGCATGCTGTGTGTTGGGATCGCTTTAAATAATGCGTTTAGGGATGTGTAACAGATGAGGCTCGCACCTGATCTAGTTGATTTTATTTTTCAATTATGATGCTCTTCAAAGGGTAATTTTATTTTTGTTTTACATGCCTGTAATAGATTTGAAAATAAATTACACTATCAGACAGTACATATTTTAGAATATTGTACTAGTAGTTAAGAATTGGCTTATATTTGACCTTATTGTTAAGTAGAGATCAGATTCATTCCATAGAATTCTTATACATTGACTATAATCGCCATAGGCAGGCCTATGACTGCGTCTCATAAATAATAAAAGAGACATGATGACAGACTTATAACCTAATATATCGTATGTCATATGTTCTAAAAACAATTGCCCTTAAATCATTATGTCTACCTTTTTTCTAAACTATATATAATTATCTAACTCTATCTAGAGATCACATGCAAGATTACCTGTAATTTTATTTATGAACTGCAATTATTTTTATCTCCCACTATAATTCAAACGCCCCTCCCATATCCGGCAGCCATCTTGCGATCACAAATATTCAAACCTTGAGATGCTCTTTGCTTTTGACAAATATGAATCTATAAATAAAATGATCAAAGAATCCATTGCAGAGAATCTAATTTGTTATTTCTATTTAATTGAAATAAACCGTAAGTAACCTTAATAATAATATAATAATAGTCGCTTATCTCTCTCTAGAAATAAAACGTAATTGCTTCACAATATATTAATAAAAATTAAAGTTTAATTATGAAATAAGGTTACTATAAATACCTGCTTATAGACAACAAAAATAAAATTTACCAAAATATACTATTAAAAATATAAATAATATCTATAAATTCAACTACTAATATACATTTAAATATAACCTTTTCATTCGAACTTCAGTAACTGTCGGAAGGCAATAAAATCAAATGAAAGCTGGGGCGAGGATTCACTTTACAACTACGTGGGGAAATCTATATAAATGTAAAATATATTGTAATTTTAGAACTGTTCATTTTGTCATTTGATGTAAAAGTATTGGACAATATTCGATATTGCATTCGTTTGTAGGGTTCCCATCTTCCAAAAAAAGCCTGACTCTGCTCTGTATTAGGCCGGACATTTTGTCCTAAGAGCCGGACGTTCGTAATTTTTATATCGACAATTTTCTTTATTTTGCTTTTTTACCTACTTTATCCAAACCATCATTTTCTTTGGAATTTATTTTATAAAAGTCTTGACATGTGATTTTTAAATCTTAGCAATTGATTCCGTAAAGGCCGGACATATAAATATTTAGCCGGACAAGAGCTGAAAAATCCTAACATGTCCGGCTAAAGCCGACAGATGGGGACCCTACTTGTGACACAATTTGTTTCATTTTATATTTATTTGATCATTCAACATTTAAATATTTTAAAACAATTGTTATTGTTATATTTTTTTTTGTTTAAAATTAAGTTACAAGACTCACCCCCCATTTAAATTTGTGAACATAGCTAAAGTGATAAAAAAGTTGATCAATATTAAAATATATCTACTTATTAATTTAATCTTGATAAGTTTAGATTTTCCAAGATAAGACCATGAATTGATATTTTACCTAATACCTCTCTAACTAAGTAGCATGTACTCAAATTACTACGAGTGGTCATTTAAAAAACCTTTTAATAACTGTTTTTAACTGATCTAACTCGCTTATATTTATATTTTACATGACATAATAAATTTTAAACGAAACCTGACGTTTCGAATGCTTTGCAGCAATGTCACGGTAAGACGAGATGAAGTGTCTGTGTAATACGTGTAAAACTAATATTAAAATAATAGATCAATACAAATTCCTTACAGCGGTTCAGAATGAGCGTCAGCCGAGGAACACAGCCACTATCAGACCTGAAACCTTGAGGGATATGGACCAAGAAAGAGCGTTGCGGGAAGCTGCAGTCGCTGTAGGTGTTTTCGGGTAAGATATTAGTAATATTATCATTCTATTAACGGATGGTTTTAAAGATTTAACAAATGTAACGCTTAGTTCAATATTAAGCTACTCATAAACAATCACAGCTGCACTCATATCTAGAACTACCTTCAATTTGAAAAAGATTTAAGCAAGTCGTGATCGTATTGGGGAAAGTTATAGTCTATATACAACCTATGGGTTGTATGTAATTCTATGGAATTAGTAGTCTTTTAAAAAATATACCAAACTAAAAGTTCTTAGTCTCTCCGACCGCGATGTTTATGGGGTGATTTACAAAAAAAGTAGGCTTTTGATCCTGGGTTTTCAATTATTTTCATTCCGAAATTCATCTAAATTGGGCCGGTTATTTACCTGTGAAAGCGTAACATAGAGGCAGACAGAGAGACAGACTGAGTTTCGTATTTATAATATTAGTATAGATATGCAGGCAAAATCTCTTTGTTTTCTGGGTTCGGTTAGTAAGTCTAAATTTATATATCAAGCATCTTTCTTAGTCCACGCAGGCAGTAGCTGGAAACAGCTAGAAAATATAATTTGTTCAATATTTTAGGTCAAGTATCTACTTAATGCACTATTGTAAATTTTAGTTAATTTGACAGGGACTCGCCAAGATGATATTTTAAGCTAGCTGTTTTGGGGCCTCTGCGTATTTACAAAAAAGAGAAATATGTAGGTATCTTCCTATCCTTCCTATTATTATATCCTTTTTATTTCGATAAAACGTCAAATATTTTTTTATATCGGTAAAAGAAAAGATGTGTCCTCATACAGATTTACCATCCTATTTACCGCAAGTACTTCTTTGAGCGAAATACCTATATCCTCAGGATGCAATGAACAGACAGCATGACAATAATGTACTTGTATAATATAAATGCAATATAGGTTTTTTACTAACTTAGGGTTTATTTATTTTAATCCCTTTTGTAGAAAATCAAAATAATGTAGAAAACGCAGGCTTAAATGCCTTCTAGACATTCTCTACCAGCATATCTTATGGTGTAGAGGAGAGGATGTTGGTAGACTTTTAAAAAGAGAATAAATAAAAACAACAGAAAGGCCAAAATTCTAAACGTAAACTAAATGTTTATAATCAAAAATAAGGATAAAGTTTCAACGTGTTTCGTTATTTACGATATAATTTTTAAATAGTTTTATTATTGTTATTTTAAATTGCTATGGAATGATGAAATTGCTCAAAAATATTAAAATTACTGAAGAATCTTGAAATAACACATTCAACAGACGATTGTCAAAGAATACTTAGTCTTTGACTTCTCTCCTGGAAATATTTACTTTGTATCGTCTTTTGTTTGTTGTTGCGGAAACTTCATTGTCCTGAAGAATAGTTCTTTATGAACAATAAAATAATAGATCTCTCGAAAGGTTCCGAACTAGCTAAACTAAAGTGTGAGACTTATTTTTAGTTTATTATAATATTCTTGAACTATAGTCGTTTTTTTCTAAAATTATATGATGCCCAAAATT
Source organism: Napeogenes sylphis (assembly GCA_959347405.1). Taxonomy (NCBI): domain Eukaryota; kingdom Metazoa; phylum Arthropoda; class Insecta; order Lepidoptera; family Nymphalidae; genus Napeogenes; species Napeogenes sylphis. The sequence continues at coordinate 31,626,390 of OY365780.1, read as the reverse complement.
TACAGAACATAAAAATATTTTTTTGGCCTGTAGCCAATTTTATTTAGTCTTTAATTTCGGTATGTAAAGGTTTTTATTCAAAAACTGTTTTATTAATGCATACAGAGTGTTATTTTTGTTTTCAGACAATCTGTTTCTTGTAAAAACCAAATTTTCTATTTAAAAAAAATGTTTTCTTGTATTTTTTTAATATTATTCATAATAACTAAGTAAGTTCATGTAATAAAAGCTTTAAAGTATAAATAAATCTTCGTCCCCTTTACCGTATTAGATATATTTATAAATAGAGAGAGTGGTGACGTCAAACCATACGAATCAAGCCTCAAGACTGATCAAAGGTTCCTCACGGGTGACTGAGTGGTCAACTGATTGATCTATACAATATACACACATAATACATACAAACATATTCAACATTTATTACAAAATTCTGAACCACTGAATCGGGTGAATTTAATTCATTTGACTGAATACACCTGAACCTCAATTGTTATTCTTATTCAATTTAAGATAATGTACCAGGATATCATAAATATTTGGCAGTCAAATCTTACCAATCGAGGGGAGTGCATACTCTCGTACTAAATCATTTGTATGTGAAATTCATTTATGCTAATGTAATATTTGTAGAGCACCGTCGCGTCGCTATGGCACTTTTATGGGGTCTAAGTTGTTTGAATAAACACCAGAAACCTTTTATGAATTGATATGATATTTTTCTACAAGTGTATTTAGTAGTATGGAAAAGTGTATTTAGCAGTATGGTAAAGTGATAAATAGTACAGTCCAATATAAGTCGTCTCTACAGACGACTTATATTGGACTGTACTATTTATGTGTTGTAGCTTTTTGAGATAAGGAATTATTTAATGAATTAATTTATTAGGTCCTTACATATGAAAGAGGCGTTTTGTATGGGAGGAACAAAAAGTCGAATACATTTTAATATAATGTATTTCATTAATCAAAGTATGAACCATTGTTTTCTATACACTTTTGCTATCTTATACGTAGTTCATTGATGCCGTTACAAAAAAAATCAGTCGGACGGGAATCAATAAAATCTTTGAAGGAGATTTTGAGTGCCTCATTGAGTTCAATTTTTTTCCGTGCTTGAAGCTATCCAAATTTCAAAAAAAAAGATGGTAATCTGTTAGAACAAGGTCCGGGGAATACGGTGGATGTCTTAGACATTCCAATTGAAGCTTTTCTCATTTGGTAGCCGTCTGTTGTGCAGTGTGTGGTTTAGCGTTGTCATGAAGCAGCAGTGGTGTGAGGCAATTGACCAGCCTAGGTTATTTAGCAGCTAGCTTTTATTATTGTTTTGCAATTGCTTACAATAGACATTTGCCGTATTATAATCTGGCCAGATTTGAGAAAACTGTAATGAACGATACTGACACTAGACCACCAAACGCTTACAAGTATTTTTTTTTTGGTCAATTTTCGCTTGGGGCACGTTTTGGCTGACTGACCAGGATCCAACCATTGCGATGAGCGCTTATCATAGATAATCTATTTTTCACCACAATTAATGGTTCGATTTAAAATCCCTTCATTATTGTGCCTGTTAAATAAAGTCGACGCGCGTTTGCCAGTTTGCTTCAATCAATTTATAAAGTACCTTTCAAGCTTTTTAATTTTCCCAATTTGCTTCAAGTGCATTAAAACATATTTATCACTAGCACCGCAGCCTGTATCTAACTCGGACGCGGTTTGCGATGGATCCGCTTACCTTAAATTCTTCATTATCAACTTGGGTGTCCGACCGTTCACGGGGCTTGTTCCGCAGGTCGATATTTCCAGAACGAAAACGTTGGAACCAAAAACGAATAATGTTATCTTTTGCAACACGACCGCCATACATATCATTAATCCTTCGAGTCGTTTCCGCAGCTCTGGTGCCACGGTGGAACTCGTACTCGTAAATAATAAGATATTTTAAGTTTTTCATTTTGTAAACTGAATAACAGAAAAAAACAGAAGAAAAAAATAAATGAATGACGGCCAACGAAACAAAGATACATGTGTAAATCTTTATATATATATTTCTTGTGTGCGTGTGTATGTCACTGAACTCCTCCTAAACGACTGGACCGATTTTTATGAAATTCTTTGTGTGTGTTCAAGGGGACTTGAGAATTGTTTAGATTCACAATTTGGTCCACTGGAAAATGGTTTTTTGATTAATTTTTAATGTGTAAGTAGGTGGTGATTTTAGAATGTTTCACATTGGTTCCGACGGACTGTGTTACCATGGCAATGTCAAATATTAAATAATATTATATTTTAATTATAGTCTGCCCTGACAGTTGGCGTTGCGATAGAAATAAGAAAAATATTTTAGTACTAGCGGCCCGATACGTGCTTCGCTACGTAAAAAGTGAAATTAAAAAAAAAATATTGGAACAAATTCATTTATTCAAACAAAAAATCTTTATTTATCGATACCGTATGAATATGTCATACGGTATCGATTGGTCAAATTATGATAAATGTACATGTAATGACGTTAGACATTGTGATAACTTTTAATTTTTTTTTTTTAAGTTTGAATTTTATAAATTAAAGACGCGTGTACAAGGCAACGTCTGTCGGGTCCGCTAGTAGCTATATAAAATTGGATTTGGTATTCATTACCAAAGAGGAGAAATTTGTGAATAAAGTGGCCAGTACGAAAAACGCGAATTTCATATGTAAGGAGTCTAAGGACCTAAATTAATAATATTATATTTTGAAATTAAAGGAGCCTTAACGAAAAAATAGCAAAGTCACAATTAACAGTTTCTTCTCACATAGTATTTAAAGTACTACGCTATGTAGCTCTATATATAATACATAGAGCTACATAGCTACTTACATATAGAGCTACATACATATATAATCGAAACATTTGTTTTACCGTTAATAGTTTAAAATTAAATTACAGATTCGACAGCCGTTACCATATGTATATGGTATGAGGTGCATTATTAGTGAAGTCTCTCTTATGTCGCATTCTGCTGCCTTTTACTTTTTTTTATTTTGCGTAACTCCTTTTTAAAAAAAGAAATATAAAATACGAATATATTTTTGATAATTTACCCCACATTAAAATATATTTTTTTCTGCTTTTTATACAAAACTACAACATATCTATTGAAAATTGCACATACTTTTGTACATTTGTCGAGGTCACGGTGTGTCATCTTGAGGAAATATATCATAAGATACATTTTATATAATACGGAATTGATTGTATGTATTGTATGATAATTATGGGAAAAAGTTACAGAAGCAGTCGATAGTTATAATACAAACTATGACGGGAATAAAGTTAATGATAAACTTCAAATATACATAGGATGATACACAAATATTTAACTGCATTATAATTATCCCACTTCATAATCAATATTCTATCAAATATCTGTTACATTTTGCACCTTTTACTTTGGAAATGAAGAAACATAGTAACTCCATACCATCTTTCTAGTTCAGCAGTGAAACGTTGTCTGGAAAAGATCGCTACTCAGATAATACAAGATAAGATCGCCATATTGTTTTACCAACACTAATTAATATAAATTAATTATTTTACTGTTTTTCTGGGTTGACTGGCAGAGAATGTTTTTTAGCATTAAGTCCGCCTTTTGTACCATTTTTTTGGGCCAATAAAGATTAAACAAATAAATAAATAAATAAATAAATAATAATTTATTTGTATGGTTTCTGTATGCAGTGTTCAACAAAGAATATTCACTTTCTATGTTTATTTAAAAAAGCTTAACTACATGTTTATAGATATTTCCAAACAAAATATATTATTATTATCATCATCATCACCAACTTTCATCATTTCAGCCCCCCCGTGTCTCTCGCGATGGCACTGTCCCCCGCGCGCTACCCGCTGCTCTCTCCTCACTACGCACCACTGCACGCGCCACCAGACTCATCACACGATCACACTGATCATCACCAGAGTGATAGTGATGGTAAGTGATTAGAATATATTACACTATATGTGATATTCAGGCTGGTGAGCTCAATGTACCGAAAGTTAGGAATATTAAATATACGTATATTGTTATAGACATATAATTGGAATATACATATATATTTATATGATTCAATTATTTAAATTTTAGAATGCAATAGATCCGAATGAACATATTGGTTAAATTTTGATAATTTTTTACTCAATTTTATTGAATTATTTTTATTCGACTAAATTCAATAAGAATTATAGTAAAGTTGTATATATAAATAAAAATATTAACTAATTTAATATTATATATTGTAGATGACAGCATCGACGTAACTAATGAAGAAGATTCCACATCGTACTCACCGCCGGCCGCTACCAACTACACTCAGAGCTGCATCCCTTATGGGTAACTTAATACAATGTGTTAATAATGTACAGTTGTATGTATGAATGTGATTGATTATAAGAAAGGCGAGAGAGGGAAAGAAATTGAAGAAGACCTGGATAGAGGGGGAAAAATAAGTTTCAACGTAGATGACGTATGAAAGAAGAGCTTGGAGGAGATTGAATGGCAAAGCACCAAATCTCTACCAATATGACTGATATGATAGAAGAACGTAGGATAGATTGACATATTGCACAGACCACGGATAATATTTATATGCTGGATGAAGTGGTAATAGTTGTCTACGGTTTTTCAGATCCTTAGGCATAGAAAGTGCAGCGGAGACGGCAGCTCGCCTCTTATTCATGGCTGTGAAATGGGCCAGGAATCTTCCTTCTTTCGCCAGCCTCGCTTTCAGAGATCAAGTTAGTGCCAAATATAGAGTTTTAAAGTTAGTAAGTTATTTTAAAATGTGACTTTTGTATTAAACTTGGTACGATTAGAGGATTTAAAGGGTTGTTTTAATCTGACAACTTTATACTTTGAAGCGGATATTACAATTGCCCCTTCTGTCATTATCAAAAGGTTTATGTAAATGTTTTTCCTTTACCTCTAGGTGACTCTCCTAGAGGAGGGCTGGTCGGAGCTGTTCTTACTGAACGCGGTGCAGTGGTGCGCTCCGCTGGACGCCGCCGCCAGCGCACTCTTCGGAGCAGAACATGATACTGGTATGTTTTGTCTCGTTCACTTGCTTAAATATTGCACTTACTATCTTTCTCTATCCAGTACCTTCAAACGACACTGCTATGTTGTCTCGCTATATTGCTTACTGACTCGTTCTGATTAAAACTCATTCATATTAACTTTTCAATCACTTCCCCTTTTACAGCGTAGTTCTGTCTCCCTCATAACTGACTATATCTATACACAGATTGCTCACTATACCTAAATCTCTCTGTCTCTTATACTCTAACAGTACATGACTCTAGCTCCCTCTCACTCACAGCTGTTTATACCTCCCTCTCCCTCAGTGGCGGGCGCGGGAGGCGAGTGTCGTCGTCGCTTGCGGGCGGTGGTGTCCCGCTACCGGTCAGTGCTGGTAGACCCGGCGGAGTTCGCGTGCATGAAGGCCATTGTTTTGTTCAAACCAGGTCAGTACTATCCCTATCCCTACTGAATTACCTAAAGACTCTCTAACTTTCTCCATATTCCTATATGGAGAAAGTTAGAGAGTCTTTAGGTACAATACAATGTTAGTAACTAACTGTCTCTTTCTCTCAGTAGTGATAATAAATCAATTAAACTAATGATCTCTTTTGACATAGAAACACGCGGTCTCAAAGACCCTCTACAAATCGAGAACCTTCAAGACCAAGCGCAGGTGATGCTCATGACTCATACAAGAACAGCGCACGGAACAGCCCCAGCAAGGTTTGGGAGGCTCTTGCTCCTTCTTCCCCTCCTCCGTCTTGTCACCCCTCAGCAATTGGAGAGGGAGTTCTTCGCGAAAACTATCGGAGAAACGCCCATGGAGAAAGTATTGGCTGATATGTACAAAAACTAAAACGGAGGACTTAAGCAGGCTTTTAAATTAGTGTTTAAAAAGTGTCTCGAAGGACCATAAATTTGGTGTAAAAGTGGCTCAAAGGACCATTTATTAAGGGTCCTAATTTCTTAATATTAGTTTTTTGAGACTAGGTTAGAATTTTTGTTACTTCCATATATTATAAATGTCCTTTCATAAAAAAAATATTTTGTAAATAAATCAAATATAACATTATTACACTAATGTAGTGAAAATAAAAATGCCTCAGCTGTGTAAATTATACAAACATTTTAATAATATTATTTATAATAGACCTTACTTATAGCGTATGTCTGTCTGCGTCAAGAGACCTTGATAAACTGGTTTCAACATAAATTGTAATAAATGCAAAATAAAATAACAATCTAAAAGATTCCAATTTAAAAAAATATTGGTATATAGTAAAATCGTAAAAGAAAAACTTATAATACATTAAAAAAAACAGATTAAAAAAGTTGCTAATGTAAAAAAAATAATTCATTTTGTCATTTTTAATTCAGACAAATAGAAAAATTTTCTATATTGTTTTTAGACATTCACTAAAATAAAATTAGCGTAAGTTATTATTAATAGTAAGCTTGTGCTAAAACTGCCAGATGTAACCCAAATAGCAGAACTTATTTAAATAAATGTTATATAATAGATAATATATTTATTGTGTCTTTGTTATTTGTTAACCGAGTTTTAAAAAAAGTAGCAGGATCTTAATTCATTTTTTTTTTGTGGTATACCTTTCGACTGGATGAACCGATATTGATGATACGTTTTTAATTTGATAAAAACTAATTTGTATTATTCTATAAAAAAAAAACACCCCTGCTTTATGGAAGGAGATACTAAAAAAAGACTATTAACAAAAATGTAAAACCGCCTTTAAAAATTAATAAAATAATTTCGATAAGGTAATCTTTTTAGGAAGTTTGGTATAGATCAATTAAAAAGCTGGCACCGACTTCCTTAATAGTTACCCTCATTGAGTGAAGCTCATATACTTAGCGTCTATGCCAGCTCCCTGAAGCTTCTTCTCCTGAACCGATTATCATCGGGTGTTTTATTTGAAAGCAGTATTATCATCGATGATTTAGCAACAAAGAAAACAGTGAAAGGTCATACACTTGAGGATTGATCACCGAAAAAAAATATGTTCAAATCAAATCTGCCCTCAACTAACAGTCAGAATGGCGGTCAACCTAGTTAAAAGTTTTTTTATTTGGGTGCTACAATAAATTGCTTTAATAAATATATCATTCATAGACGAATAGGAAGTATCAAAAAGACTGGTTTCTAAAAATCAATAGCCCAGTTTTACTATTTCTTTTCTTTAGTAGTTTTTGGTTCCGACAAGAGGGCATAAAATATTTCACAAATGTAATATAGAAATTAGAACAAATGACACGATGAAGGTTGGTAATTGAGCAGTGCTTTTTGGAATTTATCAGGTGGTTATTATATATTCTTACTTTCTCTATAACACATTTATTTACATTTTTTTTGTCTTTCATAAATATGCTTAAAAAAATGGACTAAATAGTATGGCAGTGTTCCGAAATACTTACCAGTATACTGGCCAGTGACGTGGCCTAATGAAGTCATGATACCGACGCGACGCCATATTGCACTGGTGTCGACCATAATAAATGCAGAATAATATAACAACGGTAACTAGAGTTGCCATCTTTTTTGCTTTATTTTATTAGTCGAGTGACAGGTAAGAGAAAAATACATATTGTAATGGTCAAGTAAATAAAGGACAATTAAATTTTCTTCATTGTAATATTTGAAAAAGATATATTCTTTATATTTGTAGGTTTTATAAATTAACTAGCTGTGCCTGCAACTTCGTATGCGTAGATTTCGATTTCGATAAAACGTACCCTTTCTGCATACCATGTATAAACAACTATAAACCTTTAAATTCTCATCAAACTCCGTCAAGTAGTTTTTGCGTGTACGAGTATTTTTTGATTTATTTTTATCTTTTTTTTTGTATTTAGTCACAGATAATTTCTAACAAAGTAGGTAGTCTGATTTCGACTTTTTTTTTATTGGAAAGGGTATTATTATTCAATGAGGGGAGGACCACTTTTTCAATTTTGAAAAAATAGTCTTACCGCAACGTTACCAAAATAAGAGATTATTATTTCTTTATTTGTTTATATAAAAATACAAAATGTAAAGTGCAGCCCATGACAATATATTGCCGAAATTTCAACCAAATCTGTTAATACGTTTCTGTGATTAGTGTGCAAGAACATACTTACAGATGTACAGATAAACAAACATGTAGACGAACAGACAAAATGAAAAACAACCATTGTTTTTGCTTGCTTATATAAAGGTTTTGATTATTATGATTTTTTGTAAATATTTTCCATGTACAGACAGTGATCAGTTACAGTTTTATGATATGTATAGATATACATACATTTCTTAAAAGATTTAAATACCTATATTTTTTGATGTAGTGAAGAGTGTGCAATGAAAGTGAAAAACTAAATGTTATTCAGAATGACGCTCAAATTTTGATGTATAAAAGTTATTTACATTAGCTAAATATTTTTTCGTGTTACATGCACAACTAAAAGGGAAATAGATAAACAGACAAACAATTCAAAAATGTTAGATAAAGATTGTGTTAATTATCCGTTTACATCCTGGTTATATATATTTTTTATAATTTCAATGTACAGAGACTACTCCTTTACAGATTTGTTACATGTATAGAAGAAGATTTGCATGGTACCTATTATGTGCTTGACATAAATTGAAATAACTTTCTTAAGTCCTAACCGATTTATATGAAAAAAACACTTAACATTTAAAGTGAATTGTAGTGGACAATATATTACTGAAAACTGCATCCAAATTGGTTAAGCCGTTTCTGAGATTAGCGTGCACAAACATACAGATAAACAGACAAAATAAAAAATCATTGTTTTGAGTTCTCTTGCTTATATAAAGGCAACCCATTGTTTTTTTTTTAATATATTAAAAGTAGAAAAATCGATCAGTGACAATTTTATTACATGGATTGTTTTTTTTTAATATATTCCAAACTAGCTGTGTCTGCGACTTCGTACGCGTAGCACTTCGATTTTGATAAAATGCACTCTTTGTACTCACCACCTATATGTAAAAACTATAAACCTTCAAACTGGTAAGCTGCAATGGTACGACAATAAGAGATTATTAACTTATTTATTTGTTGACCGATTGTTAAAAAAAAAAAATAAATATAAAGTGAATCCCATGACAATATATTCCCGAAAACTGCATCCAAATCGATTAATCCGTTTCTAAGATTAGCGTGCACACACATACACACTGTCATACTAATAGGTAACATAACATAATAGGTAATCCTGATTGACATAAATTGACATATTTTTTTATTTCGTAACCGATTTAGAAGAAACAAACACTAAATGTTACTTGGAGACTGTGATAACATATTCCTGAAAACCGCATTCAAATTGGCTTAAGCCGTTTCTGAGATTAGCGTGCACAAACATACAGACATACAAAATTCAAAAAAAATCAAAATATCTTTATTCAAGTAGGCATTTACACGCACTTTTGAATCGTCAATTACATTAAATTGGTCAGTATAGTCAGTCTGTGAGTAAGCTACCACCAGCTCAGAATGCTGTTCTGCTGAGAAGAGCTGGCCAGAAACTCAACAGTTGCTCTTTTTAAATGAAATTTAACAATGCTTGACTTATACATTATAACATCAACCCTGCAAATGAGTCAATGACCCAAGTTCCACATGAATGTTATAGTAAGATTTATTTAATAATATACATTTCATTTTAGATTTAAAACCAAGAAAAGGAAGATCTAAGCTATCTTGTGGAACTTTATTATATATGCGTATACTTAAACTTAAGCCCATGAAGGATTTTTTAACTTTTTGAAGTCGAAATTTGGGCGTTACGAGCCTATTTTTATTTCTTGTGTTGACTGTATGTCTGTCGCTGTTTTTATTATAGTCATTTAAATTTTGGCGAATATATAGTAAGTTGTTAAAAGTGTATTGAGAAGCGACCGTAAGAATACCGATTTCTTTAAAAACATCTCTTAGGGAGTCTCTAGCTTTTAAGTTACAAATAGCCCGTATAGCTCGTTTTTGTAAAATAAATACAGTACCGTAAGACAAGTACAGACAAGCAGACAAACTGAAAAACCATAGTTTTTGGGATCACTTGCCTAAATATAAAGGCTTATGATGTTATGTTTTTTTTTTAATATTTTTATGTACAGAAATCGATCAGCGACAATTTTATTATATGTATAGATAACAGTTTCAGAAATGCACAGTATCTTTGCAGTAAATTTAATTTAAAGTAAATAGATAATTCTTTTTTCATTTTCGTTCTTATTAGCTTTAAAGATATTTTGTTTCTTTCGTCTAGCTATTTACTATTCAACATATTAAACTCTCTGTAAATGATGATGTGGCGGGAAAAGACAGCAAAAATAACATCACTGTGTATAAGTTTCAAAAATTGTCATTAGTCTTATTAAATATTTTTTGTATGTTTTTTGAATTAAATATCTGATCAAAACCCTTTTTATTGTAATTGCTGTGTAACTCCATTCTCTTGGAACTTTAATATTTTATTTGTTGCAAGTTCGCAAAGATCGCAAGTTCGAATCATGCGTGTCAATTAATTTGTGAATCTTTTATTCAATTTTCAATAATCTTAACATGGAAACTGATAAGTTAACTAACAAAATATTTACACAAAACTTTTTTAAATAACAAAATAATTAGGTACACGAGCTTTGTACAATACATATCATTAGATTTTTAGTCACTGATCTCGAGGCATCAAAAAGTTTTTATTACGATACCCAGCAATAAATTTATACATTTAAAACTAGTTTGACAGCCATTCCTGTCAAACAAGTGGGGGTTGCAGATTTAATCCTCCAAATTCGAAATTTGATTAACTTTCACACAGTATAATCTCACTCACAGGACTTTCACTCATATTGTAAACAAACAGCGCGTGCCATCTTAACTCAATGCAAACCATTGAAAATCATTTTTGGTTGATTAAGTACCTATCGGCTATCACCTATTTGTATTGTTATAAACATTTACCAGAACCACAACCATCGACTAAAAAAGATGAAATCAAGTCGTTTTAGTAATTACAGAATAGTTCGATCACATAATGCATTTGATCCAACAACACAGAGCTGCGATCCTCACTCGTTGATAAAACTTTTTTGAGTTCAAAAGATAAAAATATAAAAAACAGAATAATTACGTTTTTAAAATTACCTATAGTTCAGTGTCTATAAAATAACATACCATCCGACAGCAAAACAATTATTGTAATACCTACTCAATAGATAAGTCATTAATAGAACGCGTGTTTTTATCTGCGTGTAGGATTCATTAGGAAATTAATAATAGCAAACTAATAACTTTTTTCTGACGTTACATTGTTGGAAAAATCTTAGATTATCCCTAAACATGTATATAATTGAAGGTTAATAATCTAGCAACATTTTTATTATCTGTGCAAGAAATTGAGGTTCGCAATAACATCAAACTATTAGTGTGATGTTCTTGAGAACCTTAATTTCTTTTAAATCCCATTTGGGATTTAAACCTTAGGGGTTTTTGTAAAAAACCATTCGCCGGTTTTTAATATATTTGATATATTACATACACATTTGTTTAAACTTATTAAAATTAACAAATTACTATTTGTCTGAATGTAACTAAATCTAGAACATTTGCCATTACGTCATTTAAATAGCCTAATTTCATGATTTAAAACATAATTAATTTTAACTTACAAAAAATTTGTAAGTTTTTTATTTCGAAATAAACCTGAAATTTAAATGACGAAATTTAAACGATGAATTTAAATGAATTAGTAAACAAATTACTAACTGTAATCAAAATGTCACAACATACAGCCTAAATATAGAAAGTTTAAAATATAAGAAAGACGGAAAACCGTGTGACAGAGTTAAGAGGATGTGAGAGTGATGATTTCACTATACGTACAATGATATTTCTAAAAAAAAGTATACGTAAATCACAAATCACAATATAACTCTCGAAGTTCAAAGTTATGATGTTTGTCTAAACATCATAACTTTAATATTTTTATCTGTCAATAAAAAAATATAATGGCATAATTTATTTATAGATAAGACTCCTCTGTTCGTCTGTCCGATTATCTGTCTCCAGGTTGTATGATGAGCCGTGATAATTAGAAAGTTGAAATTTTTACAGATGATTTATTTCTGTTGCTGCTATGACAACATATAATAAGTAAAACCAGAAGAAAAAAATGTTTCTCGGCTCCTTTACAAAAAGAGTATTTTTATCGCAATATTAGTAATGACAATAGAATTGAATTATTCCCAGAACATCTAGTAATATTCACAGAATATTTAGTAATATTCACAGAATATTTAGTAATATTCACAGAATATTTAGTAATATTCACAGAATATTTAGTAATATTCACAGAATATTTAGTAATATTCACAGAATATTTAGTAATATTCACAGAATATTTAGTAATATTCACAGAATATTTAGTAATATTCACAGAATATTTAGTAATATTCACAGAATATTTAGTAATATTCACAGAATATTTAGTAATATGCACAGATTATTTAGTAATATGCACAGATTATTTAAAGATATTCACTTTAAAAGTAACTATAATAAATATTTAAAGTTGATCATACAAAAGACGTGCTGTTTTTGCCTTTCTTGTATGTAGGTACACTAACGGTAAGTGGTAAAGTCCTCCATGGTGGTCGAAAATTTAAAAATATACAAAACAATGCATTGCCACTATTGAAAAATGGAGAAGTTTGAAAATAAGAGAGGACAAATGTTTGGGCTTCCTCGGCTCTCTCTTTCATTCAGTAGTCAATATAAATTCACTATTTGTAATCGTTGTACGTTATCTTGAGCGTTTTCCTGTTGACAATGATTTTGAGCTGCGTTATACTAAACTGATAAAATTAGGAATTACCCGCTGTGGAAAAACCGTTCACGTTCCTATTAAAATGAATTAACTTCACATTCTAATACACGTATTGATTTGTCGTTTTGTTGAGACCTCGATAATTGTAAATGTTTACATAGGTTAGGTACCTACATATTTATTTGTTTAGAGATTTGTATTTTATAAAACCTTGAGTATTTTTTAAACAACAACAACAAATTATTTTTACGCAAATTTCACGAATTTATTTTACATGTTATTTCTTATTTGTGTGTATAATTCTAATTATAAAGTCTGAATATTACAGGACCGGTTTTATTTCGGTCAATCGTATAATTAAAAATGGACTGAGAATTATAACAAGAATTTGCATCATAATATTAAATGTATAATACAAGGGCAAAGCGAATGCAAAGGTAGTTAAGGCCGACCACGGTGTTGTGCATCCTGTGATATTGAAAAAGACCTTGCCACCTTATGGAAGTGGTAGCAATGAAGAAGTTTAGGAGAATAGGAGCTTTGAAGAAGTTTACGCGAATGGGAAGCCAAGTGGGAGGATTAAGCTTTTAGCCCGTTCATTCGTATTTTTTTTATCAGATCTATCTTCTTCCAGTTTCCAGATTTTGTGAATTCAGACTATTTTTATATTTAAAAAATACCAAAATAATACCTACTGGCGGCAAAATTGTTTTTTCACGACAAATCCCCAGTAGTTATAGAAAGTCACGCTAGTAGGATTTTTTGGAGAAAAAAAAACATAACATATAGGTGGGTGTTTCTAAAATAAAGCAAGGAATGCCTAATTTACGAACTTTAGAAAGACACATAAAACGAGTCTTCTGAACTAAATGTCAGATTTTAGAAAATCATTTAAAGATGCAGCCTTGCAATAAAATTATTCAGTATTTTTTTAAAGTTATTACAGAACAAAATCGTTGATTGACAACAACTAGTATTTAAAAACCCAATAATGTTTATTCAAAAATTAATGACTGCAATTTTGGTTAACCAAAATATTATTTAATAAAAATTTAACAACATTTACATAATATTTTATTTATATATTAGTGGTTACCAGAAATTTCGTTGCTCCTTTCCTATTCAGATCTTAATTCCTCAAATACTTTTTATTATTATATTTTTAAATATCTAATATCGGTACTGATTTTGCCTTTTTAATATTTTCTTAGAAATATTGAAACATAATATCGAATAACATATTTTCGTCTCCATCGTTTGTAGGGCTGTTCCGAATATATCGGTATTGTATTTTTCCACTCACTCCACCCCACTGTCGTTGTTTATTTAGACCTGTATACATTCCCTAATTTGCTTATTTCTTCAACCAGTTTCAACTATTTTATTTTTCATTCGAAGAGGAAGTTTCATAAAATTGAGAAAATTTGGATTAAACTTAATAAAAACCCTAAAATTAAAAAATAAAATATGATAATTTTCTGTTCTCTGGAAAAAAAAAACATTAGATTACTTAAGTTTTGTATGTGAATGGGTCCTATATAATAAATATATATGTATGTGATGATGCCAGTTACTTTATCAAACTCAAGTAATAAGCCGCAGATCCTTACTTAAAATTTATACAAATCAATACGTTTTTCAATTATACTCCAAATTAATTTTTATTTTCGAATCAAGGTCATAATTTTATTGAGTAGAAAGCTTTTTATATTTTTGAAATTAATAAAATTTTAAACAAATATATAATTAAGCATTTTATGTTATGACAATAAACTAACATTACATCAAACTTCATCACAATCTTCAGTAATTTAGTTGTATTATGTTTTTTCATTAAAATGTAAAAAAATAAATAAAAAGTATCATCTATGTTGAACTTTCAATAAAATCAAAAGGCATCAATTCAAATATTTATACAAGGTTATTTTTAAATAGTTGACCACCTCTTGCAGGTAGCTTCTCTACATCAATCCTAACAACATTTGTTCTACTACTTTTTTAAAATGAATAGTTCTTAAAATTTGAATTTTCCTATACAAAATTTATTTGTTGCCTCTGAACTGACATTAACTCTGAGCGTAGGTATGGCGCCCGAGCGTTGACCTTTTAAGTACTTCTTACAAATTACAGAGTAATAAGTAAAAGAGGCATCAATTTTTTTTTGTTTCGTGTTTATCAAGATTTTTAAAGTCGTAGAACCAATGTTGTTGGGATTGATGTAGAGAGGCTGCCTGCAGGAGGTGGTCAACCAATTTAAAAATAACCCTGTACATAATTTATTAAAAAAATCAAAACTATTTACGTGTCAGGAAAAACCTGCTAAACGAATTAATCTCTAGTTAGAACTTGGAAGAACTGTTGAGAGATGAGAATTATTTTTTATTTTTAGTTTCACAGCCAACATCAAAAATATGTAGGTTTTCTTTTCTCATTTTTGTCTAATCTGCGAAACCTAGTAGTTTTGACAATGTCTCCAAAAGAAAAAGTTTTACTAATGTCCACCTCAAAATAAAGAAGAAAATGTTGTCCTATTAACTAAAAACATTACTTTTACAGACTTATAAAACCAAAAAACAAATTGGGAATATGTTTAATACTTCTCTGAATAAGAACTTATATTTGCGAGTCAGTGATTATAGTTCTATAACGCGTAATCATTATTTATCATTTTCTTTTAAGATACAATTAATTATTGCTATTAAAATATGAATATATATTCAGTAAAAGCCAAATAAGTCCAAATTTCTGGTTTATTAGGTTAGTATAACTGGCTTGTGACTCAGAACATGTTGTTGGACAAAATATTATGAAGCAAAATTATTTCACCGAAATAAAATATTTTTTAACTTCATTTACTTGAAATTTATATTTTGTAAAATAAATTTACATATACTCAAGTTTCTACTTTTATTTCATTTATTATTATTTTTGCGGTTTTTTAACCTATAGCAGTTCATCACATAAACCACATAAATATCTTCACAGTAGTTTTTGAGATAATCATATTCAGACAAACAGACATGAAGGACTTTATATTATAACACACTTCATTTATAGGCATTTAATTTAGTGATGGTAATGTGATGAAAAATTTCTGAGAAAAAAGAAAGAAATGTGTGTCATGTTAAGATCATTTATTTAAAATAATATTTACATGACTGAAATAATATATAGTTTTACCAAAGACGTAAAGAGAAAAATTAGTTTACACTTATTACAAAAAATTATAAACATATAAATATAATATGTATAATAATTTCATATTTGATTTATTATTTGTACTATTATATTATTTATATTAGCCTTCAGATGTTTTAAATGTTGTTTTAATAATTATAAATTACTTAAATATTGTGGATAAAGTCTTATTAAAACAAAATAAAGTGAGATTTTTTATCTTATAAATAAAATTGTCATGTTAAATTCTTTACGCTTACCAATAAATTGTAATAGTCATTACAAAACTAACTACAATCAGTATATTGATGGTATTCGGTAAAAACCACCAAATGCAATAGAATTTGTCACTTTTTCTATTATCATATAACAGAAGGGCCGGTTAACTTCAAATCTAATACCTCCAATTCTAGTGCTGTAGTCAGATCTAGTAACTGCGGAAGCTGTTGTTCCTTCCTCATTAACCTCAATTTCAGCTTTATGAATTACTTTAGAGACATGTGTATGATACAACGATAAAAGTGGCAGTTCAGCTACACTTTCTGTAAACACATCATAAATACCCATTTTCCCAAGAGTATTGATTAAATCCAGTTTAGTTTCGATCTTAAAACGGGGAATGTATATATCTATTTCATCTTCTCCATATTCTTCTTCGGCTTTCCTTAACTCATTAAACACCATATCTATTGTTAAGTTTTGGAAGTTGAGGAACATATTTTCTAATGTTACACCTTTATCTGGCAGCATTATAATCATTGATGTGCGATTCTCTTTTCCGTATGGAATCTCAACGACCCTAGCTTGCAGTCTACTTATTCTAGCGAACGGGTAAAAGTCTCGGTTGGTCATCATCATAACCTTTCCTATTTTTTTACCATGGCTGTCATAAAAATGTTCTTCTTGTGACAATGAAGCATTAAATGGAAATTTCCATTGACCTTTAAAGTACAGGGCACTAGTTAAAATTAAATGAGTGTTTTGTAAATCACTACTTTCTACTATAGAGGGAATACGGTTATGTGTAACATTTGAGATAGCTGTGTTTATCAGATTAGCTGTTTCTTGAGGATTTTTAAAATTAGTAGGTACCAACCTCATGTCATATTCTTTTGCAGTATTTTGAAAGTCTTTAAATGGCAAATTATCTTTGTCCATAAATAAAGCATTAAATTTTTGTAATTCAACAGTTTCAGTGTGAACTGTGAGCCACTTTATAATTTTTTGGTAGTCTTCTCTAATTTGCGGGGCATTTTTTGAGGATATCCTTAGCGCATGAAAGATTTCGTTTTTAGTATTTCCGTAAGCACCTTCCCCAACCACTGCTAAAGCAGTCCACACGGTGATCGGGGACATTATTAAATTAGTTCCCTGATCTTGATCTTGAGTCGCATGATATAACAATTCTAAAGAAAAATTACCAATTCTCTCTGTCAATCCTGTGTGGAGACTACTTGAAACCTCAGTCAAAAGTTGTGTATTACAAACGGACACAAAAAATATACACGTTACAGTCAAAAAACAAATACATTTATCACAGCAAATCATTCTGAAAACAGGAACTCAAAATCACTATTGAATTTCTACTTTCGTTGCACAGGGAATAAAACTTGTTTTACAAATATCAAAGAACTCGCGGAATTAATAAAATGTAACGAATTACCATCACAGCGTACGAACAAAACTCAAATGGAAAACCTATTACGGCTGTGAACAGTGAAGGTTAAATGCAAAATCAGAAAAGAATATTGTGATTTTATTTATTGTGTATTTTCAATTCAATTTGAAATGTCATATGAATGACAGTGACATTTGCAGATTATTAGCAAAACACATATATTTGTGTCATTTGTGTGTATTTATAATAGTATTTTGTTAAATAAAATGTCTTCATATTATATTTTTTTATATCATCAAGGTAACAAGCACACAAAGCAGCAAGGTAGAGTTAGATGCTCGATATCGATTGTGAGATCGGTGTCGTCGAATATTCTTCTGCACATCTTTCAACCGCACCAAAACCAAAACCGCACCAAACAGCTGGAATCAAAGTGATGCTACACATGAATTACATTAGTTTATAGAGGGCCTAACTTGCGCCTTGTATATCTACAGTCCCCCTAAGCGAATGAATTTCACGCTCTGTTGAGAACATCGAGCTCATTATATATTAGGTCCTTACAAAGGAAATTGGCGTTTTGTATGGTTGGAACAAAAAGTCGAATATTTTTATTATAATGTATTTAATCAATAAAAAGTAACTAATAAGAACTAATTTCATATGTAAGGACCTAATACATACCAGTTTACTTTTTCCTCGAGTTGCTCTTTCATTAAGTGTTTGAAACGAGGATGAAAAGATTAAATAGCCTATATGTATAAATATGGGATACAGCCCTAACTATTATAAATTTATTAAATTGGGACCCCTTTTTCATTTTGTGTACCATAGATTTAAGGTCAAAAAAAATGTCTGATAATGATTGAAATTTAAATAAGTTCAGGTGGATTATGTTTACAGTGACAGCATTGTACATACCCATTTTTGGTTGACTTGAATGATGATTTGTCATCGGTTAACCGGTGAATAGAAAAACAACAGCAATTTCATGAATTAGATTCTGAATTTGGATCGTGATTGTTAAGTTATTGATTGTTAAGTTATTCAAAAATAACCAAATAACATGTAATTATAATTATTTTATTATAACCTGTTGAAGAGGAAGGAAAATTCTAAACTCAATACGATGAAAACAGCTTTATCTCTTATCACTCCTATTTAACTAGGTACTCTTCAAAACAAACGCGGTTTTCCTCATTCATGATAATAGTAAATTGTTTAAAACTAAATTGTTTTGAATATACATGATACAAGGACTTGTACTACTTGGACCTTTGTCCTAAAACTATATCATTATTATACATAGAATAGGGGAACCTATCTAATTATTAATTTGAATATCACAAAATATATACCCATCTATTTCTTATAGCTTTTCCTCCTACAGCTCCTATGAAGTCGTTTCGGGATTCTTCAACGTCAAGTGTCAACCATTCATATCATAGCATAGCATATCACCTAGACCAAAAAAGAGACGGTCTAAGTGCTATGCTTATTTCCTAAAATAAAATCTTTCGATTTCGTACAGGATTTCTTAGAAGCATTTCCTACTTCTACTTAGAGCACGTTTTTTGTACGTAGGTACAATATATACCTACTACATGGACGGCCATAACTTCTTCTGTCGCAAACAGAAGTTTCGTAATAAGTAATAGAAGTTTAGGTATGCCTAACAATAGTTCAGTACACAACCATTCAAGTGATACCAAGGGATTTGCGTAAAAATTGCAAAAATTACCAAGTGCTGGAAGTGCTGCATTTATAATTGATTTGATTGATTTTTTAATATGACAAAAACATGAAACATTGATTGAATGAATGAATTTATACATATTATGACAGATGACAATTCAAGTGTTATGTTTTTGCCTTTTTAAAATGTAACAGTATTTTTGGCAACGCCTAGTATGTTATATTAGATATAAAGAAAAACTATTTAAACAGAGATCTCAAAAAAACAAGTAGACTATATATCATTCGAAATCATATTAAAACAGGTAAATAAGAAATAAGAATGGCATAATTTATTCTATAGAAAAATATTAGCATACTTGTTTTTAAAGTAAATATATTATAACTTGCCAGTATATGGTGGAGCAGCTTGGTGGGTTACAACCGCAATATTTTTATAATAATAATTGGGGCCTGTGACCAGCATTGGGACCAGTTTTTGTAATAAAAGATATTTTATTTTTTTCAGTAAGTTTAAGTGTAAGTCGTCAAATCAATTTATCAGGTTTCCTCCTTAAATATTTACTTTATTAACTTGTATTTTTTTATTTTCAAAGTGAATATATAATAAATTTGCTTGCGAAATTTCAAACGTCTTCCTGTTGCAGATATTAATATCGATTGATCGATAATAATATTTTATTATGTTTTTAGTATTTATTGCTATAGCAACAACAGACATACACCATCTGTGAATTTTTCAACTGTCTAGCTATCACGGTTCATGATATACAGCCTGGAGACAGAAGACCTGGTAATAGGGTTTCCTCTTAACACTTTGGGTGCGGCATTCAAAAAACGTCAAGATATATAAAACAATAGTCTTATTTATGTATCTTTATTGATATTTTGTATATTTTGATCTTCGGCATCCACTAATATCTTGCCAATCGCCTTCACAAGTCTTATTTTAAACCTAGATATTTGTGTAATGTCGTCGAAATTGGCATTTCTGAGGTCTCTGTCTATGTAATATTGAAAAGTATTCCACAACATTTCCCGCCCTTTCAAAATGGCGTCCACTTGACTGCAATATAATTCATTATAAATACATTTTGATACATCTTTAAAGTTTACTAACATCATAAATAAATAATTATTATTACCTGGTAGGAACTTGAATTTTGAGTTTATGTCTAGGAAGAAACAGTTCAATGACGTCTTTGTTGTCAGCCTACAAAAAATATTGAATTATTATTTATTAATTTCACCGAATAACCTAATACTATTCGGTTTAGCTTGTACCGAACCAAATATTCGGATATTCGGATATCGAATTATTCGGTTCACCATTTCATTGTTTGTTTGTCATAAACAAATTCTAATATGTATGTTACGTGTGGTTGCTGGCTAGATGAATAAATATGTTGATTTGTGGTTTAAAAATATTCTTTTGAGGTTTAAAAATAAATGCTGATTTAAGGACGCGTTTACGGTTATGCTCAAAATTATCAACTTTTCGGTACATAATGCTACAAAATCAAATTTAATATAGTGAAACCAACAATTGCAGAGCGTAGAATGTTTCTTAATCTTTAATGATCAGAGAGAAAATACTGTAACATTGTAGTTTTTAATATTAAGAAAAAGATTTTCCGTCACGTATTTTACGAAATCGGGAGGAGTTTAGGTACATATTTGACCTAAATATTATAATATATTTAAGAATAAAAACTTACAATGTAAGAGAACTAATTGTAGCTTAACTAACAATGTACGAGAATAAAACCCTAAATAAGTTACGTAATATATCAGAAAATAAATAACAATTTTATTAATTTTTATCACGTATCTATAACGTATCAAGTTACACATGACTCTTAATGTATTTCAATAAGGTTCATTTTATGTGCTATTTTAGTTGATCCTTTTTAACAAATATTTCTAAAATTCATTATTCAATTTACAATTATTGTCAATTATCACCTCAGTCGGCGTGAGGCCGTTGTCGAGAGTGGTCACCGTATCGCTTTTTAGCAAAAATGACAATTAGTATAGATCGCTGTATGAACACACACTATGTAATCAGACCTAACTTGATACTATATAGTTTATATATTTTTTTTATCAATTTGTTTTTTTTTTGTATTTAATTTTGCTTTTAGTACGTACAGATTATTACCGATTTGTCTTGACTTTATGGAGTGACTCAAGGGTACCCTGATGCATGGATGCTAGTGGATCTCCTAGACAAATAGAACTGGGTACACCGAGTATGGGCTTGTTTTGTTGCTTTCGATAAGTTCCTACCATTGGACTTGATGGAGTGATTTGATAAAGCTGGGAGCGACGAGTATATAATCTTTCTATTCGTTTAGGAGCTCCAGTAGCATCCATCCATCAGGAACAGGATCCTGCAGAACACTCCATCAAGTCTGATGGTAAGATCTCATAAAAAAAAACAAAACAAGCCCATACTCGGCGCACCAAGCTCTATTCATGTAGGAGATCCAGTAGCATCCATCCATCAGGAAACCTACATATCACTCCATTAGGTCTGGTGGTAAGATCTCATTAAGAAAACAAAACAAGCCCATACTCGGCGCACCAACTAGGAGATCAACTAGCATCCATCCATCAGTGTACCTTCAGGTCCACTCCACCAAGCCTGGAGGTAGTATCTCTTTATGATTAACACAACGGGTCTAAGCAAGCCTTCCTTTTTTTAGTCTAAAAGATCAAGTGACAGCATCCGAAGTATTCAGCTATTTTTAGGTCATAGAATAATTAATACGTATATCATATATGTAATAATAATCTGTAATTTTATCACATGTATAATATGTACATAAATTATCGTCAATAATATAAAAATCATTTAAAGAAGTAATAATTAAACATTAAACATATGAAATATATATATATCTAAAGTATCCAAATTGTTTCATTCACACAATATTCTCGAACTATACATGCGTAAGTGTGCGTAGTCAAGAATTGTCTATGTAGTGATGCGATTTTCTACCTATTAGTTTTGTTAACGCGTCCTTAAAGTTCAAAATAAATGTTGACTATACTGAATACCAATCATAAGTTAGGAATAATAAAATAAATATGTTGACTTAATAATTTTCGAAATAAATGTCGATTTGAAACTTAATTGCTTTATATTGTTAAGCTTTATTTAAGACATTATTTATAGGATTTCTTTGACTTATATTATGACATAAATATTAGTTTTATCTTCCAATTCTTTACCGTACGTTATAGTTAAGAAATTAGAAATACTCGGACCGAATATACTCGGCACCAAAACCAAATAACACCGCGGAATATAAATAGCAAAAAAAAACTACCGAATACCGTATACTATTCGGCGCATCTCTAATAATAATGATACATACCAAGATATTCTTTCTTATATTTCCCATACTGAATAATAACACAGTGTGAGGTGTTACTAGCGAACTTTTATATACAACGAGGGCTCGTCTTTCAATGGAGTGATGTCCGCCGAAGTAGGTTAAAAGTTGAGTTGTGTGTTTGCGTTTTGTTATACCGTGGTTCACGCTGTCGCTTGATATATGGGCTTTTTCACCTTTACTAAAAAAATATTATTTTTTAAAGTTTTTTTGACTATAATTATAAAAAAAAACATAATTTTTGTAAATTAGGTATATTGTTTCATAGAAGAAAATCTTTTAAATATAAAATAAATCATTTTGCTTAATCGCTACTTATAAGGTTTCTTAATAAAGTATATAAAACGTAGTTAAGAAAGTTATTATTATCATTATATTATTTTAATTTGTTTTTTCATTTGTCTTTTTATTAATAATATTTAATCAAAAGAGAATTTAAAAATAAATATTTGATACTCTTGCATTATTCTAACAACTGAGATATCGTGTCATATGGCTCATTATAACAAAATAAATATTCAGTGTTATTTTATTTTTAGTACAAATTAATTTTATAAAAAAATACATTTAATTTACAACTATCTATTGCTTGTGTCTGTAAATAGAAAACTCGGATTGATTGCTTGATTGACTGAATGATTGATTCCTATTGGATTACGTATAAAAATAAAATAATACATACATATCAGACCATTGTTCCAGTATCTGGATTTTTTATATAAAAAGATTAAATTTAAATTACCTATATACATTATATATTAAAAGTAATATACTTACCTAGTAAACAAAGTACATACGGTTGTCAATTTTCCTTTACTCTTGACATGTTTCTTTGTAATCATTAAAGAATTTGAACCGGACAACAAAATGGCGGCTGTCAGTTCGTCTATATCCGAAAAACGGTTTAGCTCAGAAACATTGACTGTAGATTCTATTATTCCCGTCTTGAATATTTGTTCCAGATGTTGGTCTGTTATTGCTGCAATATATACAATTATATAATTATTTCTTCTTCTCTTCTTCCAAAAATATAGTAACTATTTTGTTTTTAGATTATTAATATGAATTTATGATACTTATATACTATGCGCTAATTTCAGCCAGTTAGATCAAATAACACTATGAATTTTATTAATTATAGAAAAAAATAATTATTTACATACAAAAATATTATTTCAAATAAATAATTTCAAATATCCTATTAGCTGCAAAAGGTCTTATAACTAATAATAATAAAAATACAATAAAACCTACCCTTAACATAATGAAGTCTATCTCTCCTCAACCCATATCTCTTACTAAACTCTTCTTTATCTCCTGAACTCTCATACTCCTCCTGTATGTGGTAGAGAGCCGCGTGGTCGGAGTTTGGACTAAAGTTTCTTTTTATTTCTCGGATTTCTGTAAGAAATATATATATACATATATATATATTTAAAATTAGATACAAAATGCTTTTTTTGTCAGATTTCGCTAAACACAATATTTTGTTTTATATTGAAGAAATATATTTTTGAAATAAACATAAAATGAGAAATAAAACAACACAGGCAGGGATTCGAACCAGAGACCTCGTAGAAACTGTCCCCCTACCAATTAATTAACTTAAATTAAACAAAATAAAAACAACAGCACATTATAAATAACACTATAACCAACCCTCCCTCCTCTCCCCCGCGTCATTGAACACCTCCCCGTCGGCGGCGAGTCGCCCGCCCGCCACCATATTGCCAACTATCGCCGCGTGTAAAACGCCGCGACCTAACCGCGGGTGCAGCGTCAACCGAGACAGAATCACACCCAGGCGGGTCAGCTGTTGCGTCGGTGTGAGGGCACCTTTATACACACACATATACACGGTTATTTGTATATAATTGACCACCTCATGCAGGCAGTCTCTCTACATCAATCCCAACAGCATATGTTCAACGACTTAATAAAATTAAATTTTTCCCACACAAAATTTATTTGTTGCCTCCGAACTGGCATTTACTTTGAGTATGGGTATGGCGCCCGGACTTTGACCTTTTAGGTACTTCTTACAAAATACAGATTAATAAGTAACAGAGGGTGCAACATTTTTTGTTTCGTTTTTTTTCTGTTGTTTATCAAGATTTGTAAAAAGTCGTAAAACAAATGTTATTGGGATTGACGTAGGGAGGCTGTGTGCAAGAGGTGGCAAAGTAATTACAAATAACCCTGTATATACAGTAGAATTTCACTAATTCGTCACTATTAAAAACCAGAGGATGCCGGAATACTGGAATATTCGGATTGTATAGAAAAAAAATATTTTATATGTATATATATATATATATATATATATTTACTAAAGATAAAACTCAATAACGGCATGGTCAATTTAGCTGATGATTTGTATAATATAAATAATAATGTATAAGTATAACCCAGCTGGAAAGCTGGCTTAGTTCTACTAAATTTTGTTATATTTTTATTTCAACTTAAGATTTTTATATATTTCAAGAATGATACTGAATTTTTCTTGTTTTTTAAAATTTAACCACAAAATAGTATACTATTAATTAAATTAAATATTAAGCATAAAATATTAGTAATATGTATATTAAAAATATACCCAAATCAACTAAATCATCTACCGCTAGCTGCACAGCTTTATGACTAGGAGGTTCTGGAAGCTGTGACAGGAAACTTTCGACCTTATCATCAGGGGCATATGTTTTACAGTCCAATACCGTCTGCTCCAAGGGTACTCTGAAACACACAATAATGTGCTATATTCGTTGTTTTTAACTTTTTGTTTATGTAGATGTGAGGAAATTACAATATTTATTTATTGCTTTTGATAAAATTTTCATATTGCTGGTCTGACTTTTGCTATATTTTCTATTTAATACCATACACACACACACACCTACGTACGCACGCACACATTCAGGCACGCTAGCATACACACACGCATGAATACGCATACGGACTTTAGTAATATTAGTGTTATTACAAATTATTCTTTATATTACAAATTACCTTAATATCTCTGGGGTAGTGTGAGGTTGGAACTCAGCTTCCTTTCCCTTTGTGTACATTCTGTAACAGTTACCTAAACAAAAAATACATTATCTCTTATAAAACTCTAGAATTTAAATATATTAGAAAATATTAATTTAATGAAAACTTCTTAAATTATGTATTTTTAGTCTTTATATGGGTTAATAAAATATTATTTTTCTTACCAGGTTGCACTCTCCCCGCCCTCCCCGCTCGTTGTATAGAACTCGCTTTGGACACCCATACTGTCTCTAAACTACATGTATCTATTGAATTATAAAAATTACATCTTAATAAGTATAATTCAATCATGATACAAAATACAACAAATTTAAAATAATATGAAAATTTTTATATGTAAAGCCAGGTCAAGCTAATTTAAATAAATATAGAATGAAGAATAAACCGATACGGGCAGGGATTCGAACCCGCCACCATTGGGAAACCGAAACCTGAGCTACCGTACCGTATTATACGGCTCAGTGACACCGGTCTTAAATATTATTTCTTCACCGACCTTAAAATGTTTATTGGTTTTTAATTAGATTATTTATATTTAAAGTTAATACATGACTAAATATACTCATCGTTTATACCATTTGGGTACGGAATCCAAAATATACATATAAATACTTTTTTGTTATTTTTAATTAACCAGAACTATTTGCACTGTATAGTAAAATAATTTAATGTAGAATACATAGTATACATAGTAGAATGTAAAATACAGAAATTTGTGAAGAATACATACTAGTAGATTCTCGTATTCTATTCTCTCTATGGGTCCCGCTGTCTATAACATGTGTGACATCTGGTATAGTTATTGATGTTTCCGCTATATTTGTAGCCAGAACTATCTTACGAATTCCCATGAATGTTGAGAATATTTTTGTTTGTTCTGTGGTAGACAGTCTGTAATACAAAAATATAAATATAGTTTAAAAAACTAAAACACAAGCCAAAGTAGCTTAAGATAACTATTAATTATGATATTGAGATAATTTCATCGAATGATTAATTTAATATCGGTGCTTGATATGTGTACAAAGTTTGAACAAAATCGGTCTGTGGGAAATGAGACAAAATCGCATTCGAAAAAGTCGATTACAAGCAAACAAAGAAACAAACATACACGTGAAACTAATAAAAGCGTGTTAAAAATAGCAATTTTAGTAGAAACTATAACATTAACATCAAACAAAAATGAATATTGAATAAACATAACCGCCTCGTTGGTGGATTGGTTGGCGCTGAAACCTAACGTATTGCGGTGGAGAGGGGCTCGGGTTCGATTCTCCACAAGGACAGGTATGTATGTAATGAGCATAGATGTCTGCATTTCTGGGTTTGGTTATTTATTAAATATATTCTCAGTATTTTTAATATGTATTTCTATGTATTTGTATCGTTATCTACCACCCTTAACCCAAGCAAATAATTTGCTTACTTAAGGGTTAGCCGTTAGATCAATGTGTGTAATTTTTCTTGTGATATTATATAATTATATTATTATTATAGTGTTTCCTCCTGACCTGGAATGAACTGGTAAAATCATATGCAAGGAAGAGTTTCTATAATGATCCTCTAATAAGTTCTTAGTTTGCTTAATTTCGGCCCAGCCGGGCAGGAACACTAGTATGGCGCCTTCAGAAGTATTCTTGTCTATAGATTTTAAAACTTCGAATATCTGAGAATAATATAAGAATGTATGTATACATAAGTTATACATTAGAACAAGTTTATTTGTGAAAAAATATTACATTTTAAAATGATTTCTGAATTGAGATATATTAGTCCTTAGCCAAATTTTATACTAAGTATATTTTTGTTTTATTTTATAGTAGTATCAAAAAACTTACCTCTTGACAATTAACCTGTGGTTTCCCAACTCTGCTACAATTTTCTAAACTAGAGGGCAGATTTATTTTAAACTTTGTTTCTATATCTTCTAAATGATATATTTCCACTGGAAATGTTCTTCCCGGTACTTGTATTATAGGACATTCGTCAAAATACCTGTAAGAAAATAATTTGATAATATGTATCGGATCTATTAAAGTGAGACAACAATACATATAATATAACAAGAATGAGGGACACAAACCTAGTTGAGACAAAAATGCAGATAATATACAAGAGTTAAGGAGATATACCTATTTGAAACAAAAATACATATAACATACAAGTGTGAAGGAGACAAATCTATTTGAGACAACAATACAGGTAATATGCGGAAGAGAGGCAGACAAATATATTTAGAACAATAATACATAGTATACACAAGAGTGGAGGAGACATGGATATGAGACTAAAATACGCATAATATACAGGAGTGAGGGAGACAAACCTAGTGAACACCTCAGTGTCCAAGGTGGCGCTCATGACCATGACCTTCAACTGAGGGTTGATGTCCAGCGCTCGTCTTAGTAAGAGTAGTGTTATGTCTGTGTTGACATCTCTCTCGTGGGCTTCGTCTATGAACACGTGGGTGCAGCCTTCTAGACCTAATTTAGGAATTTATCTATATTAGAATAGATTTAGTTTAGTTTCGGGTTTCGGGTTCGAATAGCCATATTAGTCCAGTCATTTGGTAGTTTTAACCCCCTTTTTTTCGACCAAATGACTGGACTATATCGGTTAATTTTTTATTCTATTAATAAGCTTAAGATGCTTATACATGTTTATAGATATTTTCAAACTCAAAAACAGTAATAGTTTTTGTTTTTTTATGATCTTGTTTATCAATGGAGTAAATTTTTACATATATATAAATATATATGTTAGATCTAGAACAATACTCTGTGGAAATCACAAAGAGAAATGTCTCGTGTGGGAATCAAACCCAGCACTTTTGAATCAGCAGTCAGGACGATTAACCTGTAGACCCAAAATTTATCTGCTGCAAGTTACCTCATTTATCTAAAAATGTTCTGGTTATAATTAATTTTATTTGCCTGGATTCAATTGCAGTCTCCGGAGCAACACACCGGAAGTGCAATACAAGATGGCGCCCCCTGGTGGACGAGGCGGTCTGGACTGTAGTCTAACTTGGTAACCTATTGTTTCTCCTACCTGATGGATAAATGTATTTGATTATTATTCATAACAAAAACGGTAAAAAATAAAAAGAATGTTAAATTGAAGTACGACATGTTTATTTTTGTTCACAAAATTTAATATTTTTTTCAGTTTAGATTAGTAAAGATTTTGTTTTCAGTTTGCGCTTTACACAAAAGCTACTAAGCCAAATGTGATGAAATTTGGTATAAATATAGTTCAAAAACACATTTGACTGCCAAAAATAAATTAAATAAAACTCATGTCGATAAAACAATTAAATTTCTTAGAAAACAAAAAACTCAGCAAATTAGAATTAAATTTTCGACGGAATTTTGAAACGCAGCATCCTCGGCGTCCATATAACGTTTCGAAATACCGTCGAAAACAACCCTAAGTACGATTGGGCCAAGTGTTTTTTCCAATGGTTCCATCGAACGATGTATTGGTGTGAATGGACACTATTTTAAAAATATATAATAAAACTAATAACTTGCTAATTTGCTTAGTTTTCGATTTTGTAAGAACTTTCAACAACACTCGTACGATGATAGATGCTTTAACTTAAGAAAGAGAATAACCAGAAGGCGTCAGAAGCACCAGTTATCAATAAAACAAAACCAAAACTCTACCTGTTCCCCAAGTTCATCAGCAACACGTTGAGCAAGACCGATAGCAGCAACTCGACGCGGCTCCGACACGATTGCGTTCATTTTGTCGCGCAAGTGTCGCAAGACTGCCGTCGGCGCGCGCGTCGACTTCCCGCAACCAGCCGCACCTACAATCACTACTACGCGATTCTCGTCTAGGGTTGATGTTATTTTTTCCCTGAAATAGATAGAATATATCTCGATATAATAATATAAATATAATAGAATATTTGTACCTTTGGAGTTTATATTTTTTATAGAAATCGATTTTCCTTAATATTAATCATAGACACGTTCCCAAAGCGATTAGATATCGATCGCTTCTAAGAGTACTTCAATGTTAAAACTTTTAAGTACCTTATCCTTATTTGAAAACGGTTTCAAAGAATTATTTCTCATATCCTCTGCTAACTACATAATAAAATCTTGGGGAAAAAACAGCAAATCAAATGAATTATTATTCCTTAGGTAACCAATTCGGTTTGTTTTCTTTATTTGTGTAAGTTAATACAAGTTTTATAAACAGCTATGAATAGCATTAGGCTAATAGGTAATGTATGACTTCATATGACTCTTGCTGCAGGAAGAACCAAGAATGAAAGTTAGATATTAAGACCAAGCCCAGCTATAATATAATAAGAGGACACCTTGACAATGACTTTAAAACATTGTTAGCTTAATAAAATTAACTAATAAGATTAAGCTTAAGCTTATTAGTTAGATAATTGCAAGAATTCTTAATTTTGCTGCAAAATGAAACCAAGATTAAGAGAGACAGCAAGAACGAGACCAGGGGGCCTACCATCAACTTTTAGCGAACGATTCTGTTCCGATGAATCGCTTGTTTTCGTACCATCACCTATTACTAGCTGGGTCGAAAATGAATCGCTAAGAATGAACGAAATTGTCACTGGTCCGCTTTTATTTCAAGTTGTCGTTGACAGCTCGTACTCCGCAGCAAATTAACGTTTACATCGCACTTTGAGAGCGGTTGTTATGATTTTGAATAAGTTTTAATAGTGTCAGCTGAAGGTCAATAGGGAATATACAAACATTTATAATGGCGTGTGTGATGTTTCAAAGGATTTATTTCTATTTTAAATGTTATAAATATTATTAGCATATTATGTTAAGCATGTTATAGGTATAGTAATTTGATATTGTTAAGAATGTTCATAAATATACAATATTTATTTTTCCTCATATAAATCAGAAAAAGATTGAAAATAATGATGAAAAGGAAGCATTAATTAATCGTCTCTAATATGAACCTTAAACGTGATTTAGAAATAGTGTCAGCTTTATATATATCTAATATAACAATAGATAACCATTGCACTATTTTTATTATTAGAATAACCACAAATCGAATTTAAAAGTTAGTTCCAAAATTCCATTAGTATACTTTGGAAGGTACCTCATTAATTGAAAAGAATACAGGTATGCATTAAAAACAAAGCTACACTTGTAAGATGGTCACAAAATGTTGTGAAACATTTTCTTCATAGTCATAGTCACAGCTCCGAAAAAAGATCTTCATTGGTTTATTTTATAGTTTATACTTATTTAAGACAATTTATAGTTTATACTCATACTTATCTTTAAAACTAATATTATAATTATCTTTAACACTAATAAATAAGGATTAATATCAAGTATGTACAGTATATAATTCGTAACAATTCTGTTTAGGCTACATAATAGCAACTTTTATTGAATCGCTATTTTTGATAGTTAAGCGGTTCAGTTTATTTCGAAAAGAAAGCTCATGGTACGAATTGAATGAACGAATTAACGTTAGCGGTTTATTTCGGGACTTGTTAAAGTCGCGAAATAAACTGGTCGTCTTATAAACCTCATGGTACGAAATATCAAAGCGATTCAATGTAGGTCGTAAATTGGATCGCAATAAGAGTCCATAGTAGGCCCGCAGGTGTATTGACACGAGATGAAGAATGGCTCTCGTCTTCGTGTAAGGACCAGGATTAGGGCTCGTCTGATTTTACCGATAAGATAATATAAATAGAAAACGAAGGTCTATCTCGTCATACTAGTTGAATAATAATAATAATATCAGGACAAATTAGACAAATTGATCTAACTAAGAAATTATTTGCTCGTGTTAAGGGTGTTAGACAACGATAGAAATACATGGAAATACACATTATAAATCCAGAAACACAGACATCTATGCTTTTAATATACCTCTCGGGAATCGAACCCAAGGGGAACCCCACCCAAGCGCTCTTTAAATTGGATAATTAATAATAATTTAGGAAAATACAGAAATGAAATTAATACATTATTGATAACGCAAATTCTGTTTATTTGCGATGACTTTGCAATATCTATACTAGCGGGTATAAAAATACCCCAAGGATTTTTCTCTTTATACGGGAGGAAAAACTATGTACCGAGAAAAATTTTATTCTTTGGCAATTCAAGGGAAAACTTCTTATACGAGTTCAATAGAATTCTCATATCAAAAGGGTTTTGGTTTCCTACTCGTGAGGGTACTTGTTTAATGGGGATAACCGTACCAAATACTCCGAATATTATAGTATTCGAAGAATAATGTTATTCATAGAATTATAATATGTTCAGATCCTTTTTACTTTTAAAAATCTATATTATTTACCTTGTTATTATAGTATTATGAACACATGTAGTAACAAAAACAGGAATTAAAAAAATATTTACTAAGTTGTTAAATAAATACTATTTCATGGGAAATAAATAAATATTTTCAGGGATAATTTTTATTATTCTAATATTATCTGCTTAGGATAAGGTCAAACTACAAATGCTCGATGTCTATTCTACTTAACTACTTAACGTACGTATAAGCTATAATTTGATACATTCATGTCAAATAGACAGACAAAACCTTTCATTCTATTCTACAAAAGTTATTTCCACTTGTCTAGACTAAGTAACGTCAATCCCGTGTACGCGGATATTAAAATTAAATAAATGACGTAGGTATATCACGGCGTTTGACGTCATGGGCCTTTATAAACAAACTTAATACCTATAGGTTTTCTTAATTTCACTTTAAACGTAAACTTATGAGTATAAAATCCCCATAATGGCATATAACTTTAATTATTTGTCAAAAAAAATATTATAAGATTCGTTTCAGTTTCTTTCTTTAACTTTTGAAGAAACTACTTGTTTAGTTTTTTTAAAAGATATTAATCTTTAATTGACCTTTTTCAACATTATGTTGGTATATAGAAAAATAAATTCTTTATTTTTTTAACATTTTAGAACTAAACATCTGCTGACTGTCGTGAGGAACACTAGGGATTAAAATATTGATGAAAAATTAATGTTAAAATATTAATGAAATAAAACAGCACACTTATGTTTAATTATACATTATATCTGTGTCATTTCGATGTATAGAAATAATATAGTATTATTTCAAGTTAATATTAATATTATCTCGCTATGCTTCGCAGTTTCAACCTAACTAGTTCGACAAATTTTATTACGGACAAAACTCGAAAAATAAAACAAAAATAAAATTAGAAAAAAACATAATAAACCATTTAGTATTAAATGTTAGTATTTGGAACGCATTATATAACCTAAAGTTAAATAAAAAACACACGGCTGGTATTTTGTTGTACATTTTATTATATGATATAGAAAAAAGCGTCCAACATGAGGATATATTATGATATAATTATATTATGTATGATTGAGTGAAAGAGTGACTACAGAAAGAGAAGAGACTTCTACGCACACATTCATAGCGCGTCTTTGTGAGTGAACTCTATATAAAAATACCCAAAATGGAGAGCCATACATAATAATAATGCAATTTAGTTTAAATAGAAATAAGTTTCTCTTCCGTTCATAGAGTAAATGTTTCCAACGCCAACGTCAAACGCGTCATGACGCGAGTGACGCGTTTGACGTCAAATTCTAGAATACAATGAATGCGTCAAATGACGCTAATGACGGTTTCTAATAAAAGTGAAAATGATATCACTTTTCATTTTAAAATAAGTTTCACTTCTATACATTTGGTATATAACAATTTGAATATGTATAATTCAGTTTAACTTATTCAGATTATTTTTTTTTTGCGTTTAAAACTTGAGGAAACTTTGTAAATATTTTGTTACATATAATTCTTAGTATTAATATAAACTTTCACGAGGTCAGTGGGACACATCACACAGGCATCATATTGAGGTCAGTATATTGATCTCTACTTTGATACAGCTTTCGAATAAACGGTAAAATTAAGAATACGTATTGAATTAGCACAATATAATTTATTAGTTAAAAAATGTGTAAAAAAAAATACAAAATAAAAAAAAATCTCCAACACATAGGTACATAAACCTTTTAGGTACTCGTTAATTCTGCTATTTCGTACTCGTTAACTCCCGTATTTTAAATAATGATAAATATAGGTATGTATTATGTGACGCGATAGTTAAAAGTTAGTTCACAAAAAAAAACACATACACAGAGTTCACATGTAATGCATTATAATTTAAAACATTTAATTTATTTAATTTAATATTGTTTATGAAGAGACGTCTTTTAACCTTGAGAAGTATATTTATAGGTTACGAAGACTCAAGGTTACATCGAGGTTATAGGTCAATATTGTAGGTCAGATCGGGAACAAGGGTAAGACTCTAGGTCGAATCCATCACAGTATTCAGGACAAGTAAGGAAACGTATGTCATATATAGGTCATTTAATTTTCTAACAAATATGAACATTTTTGATTGTACTGATTATTTATATTATTTAAAAATTGTTGTTTCAAAAAAGACTGCCCACTACTCGAATAAATAGAAAATATATTATATCGAAGTCGAAGTTAAAACCTCAAAGTCTGATGATTTATCACCTTTTCTGAAGAGTGTGAAATGCAGAAAGACAAAGTGAGTGAGACAGACCCTGAGTCTCACTCATTTTGTCTTTGTGCGACACAGGAAAGGGGAGAGTGTTGGGGCATGTACCAGGAGAAAAGTAGGAAAAAACACGAAAAGAAAGGGGATTGCATCGGTCTTTCTAGAATAACTTTTACCCGTCGAGCCAGCCCGCATACGAGATGCAGCACATAGACAGTAATATAGAATAGATTCAAATCTATATTAATTAGTATATCAGTAGATTTAATATTTTTTTATACTTACGAATATTGATCTATGGGTAACGGTGTAAGTTCTTCGTCATAATTGATGAATGTCTGTTTGAGTGTTCGCTCGCGTCTTGCTAACGCTTGTTGTGTTGGAGTTGTCGGTTTGCAAAATACGGGATGGATTATTATTTTTGTATCTAAAATATAATATATATGTACTAAGAATATAATATACTTAGTTTTCAAACCTACTCTCACTAAACTTTTAAAAGTTAGCTTATATTTTGTATAGAATTGAACATTTTATTATATTTGTTTAATAATTTTTAACTGTTTTTTTTTTTTTTCATATTGTATTGAAAATATTTCAATAAAAATATAATATTGAAGTTGTAATAATATTCAATATTATAACACTATAAAACAATTTACCTGTTACTTCATCAATTACATTTTCTTGTTCCCGTATACCATCGGAAAAATCTGTACAAAAAGAAATGAAAATAATATTATTATAATTATTATTTTACTTTTTTAGACAATTGAGATGTGTGTGTGTGTATTTTAAGATAAAACTATGTGAAAATTAATAGTATCTCTTAATAAATGTATCTTTCTAAACAATTATTACTAAATAATTATTTTAATATATTAGAAATTATAAATACAAAAAATAATGAACAAACCATCAATAATTGGTCTATTTTGTGAATGTAATGTCAAACTAACAACATAAAAAAAATCATCCAAAGAATTTAATAATTTAATCTTAATTCAGTTCAACTTATTCAGATTAATTTCAAACTTTACGTCAAAATTTAGTTCAGGTATATTCAGTTTAATTTATTAATTAAATTACCTGTTTCATCAATTGTGGAGTCTTTCGAAATTGTCGTAACATTTATCATTTGTTTCGCTTCTTTAAATGTTTTTTCATAGATGTGCTCTAAAAAATATTTACAGTATTAATAACAGAATTCGCTATAGAGTTATTATATAGAGTAGAGTAGGGAACGCAGTCAAAAAGTGTCGACAAAAAGAGAAATCATATGAGGCTACCTATCTGTCTCTTTTTCTTGTTTTTGTGATTAGACAAAGATATATATTGGTGTCTCATTTTGCTTCTTTCATTATTTGTCAGACACTGACACTCATAGGTTTTACTATGGCTCCCATATTCTATGTATAATAATTATATGTTATTCAGTTTCTTTTTGGCACATTGCAAAATATTTAAATAGAGACTTATATAATAATAAATATAAGAACAAAGGTTGTTGAAAGATTATCTCTGACTACAATTTGAATAAATATAAAAGACAACCTTGGCTTGACAGATATTGAGAGCAAATCTACAGAGAGAGAGAGAATACTACACACTGTAGATTTTATTTTAATAATTTACATTTTTAATAATTAATTGTAACTTTTATAAATACTTTTTTTCATAGTTTATTTTCTATCACAATAAAATTGACAATTAAGTAATTGATAAAAATAATTTTCTTAATACCTATATATTACAAGTTCATTCTTAAAAAGTTTATAGTTAAAATAAATAAAACTTATCTTACTAATATCATTTTCATAATCATTCCATATCCTGTTGATTTTCTCCAGAGAGTTGTCGCTTATTTCTGCATGAATTGGAACATTTAGTGTATGTTGTAGTTCTTTGATGACAGTTTGGTTATATATCGGTCTCCCTCTGAGGTCTATATGTTTTTCATTATAGAGCCACTGTAGAGCTTGTGCTGCTGATTTTTCAGCAGCTTGACGTTTAGATATAGCCGTGCTGAAAAAATATTAATGTTATACAGGTGCTAACAAATAATGAAACATATATCCTAATAGAATGTATTCTATATCGACATTTAATTATTATCACTATCATGAACTAATACATGGTATCTGATTTTGTCTCATTAATTGGGCTATTATTATAATAAAATATAACTTATATTTAACTATTAATTTAATTATAATCCTCTGCCAATATGCTGACGCAGATTGGTAGTGAATCCACACTTTGTGGGTCGTCCCACTCCCCGGGCAATGTCTTGGTCTCTAACGAGTTTTGCACATTCCATCTACCTCGTGACCTTGATAGCTAAGTAAGAAGGGCAAAGGCGAGCCTCGGGCGCCTTAAGACTGGACATCTAACTAAGGTAGACAACCCTGACAGAAAAACCAGTGTGTGGTCCGCAAGGATCGCCCCAAAACCGTAAACCTGCGGTCACGTCCGGTGGAACGGGGGTCTGAGCTTTGTCACTTGGACCGCGAGGAAAGTAACCTCTATAAAAAATCTCCTAATCCTACGGTGTGGTACGTGCCCAGAGGACTCGTTGGCTGGAAGGTGGTACCATTCTCAAGCGACCAAACTCGACGTAACAGGTGACCGTTGTTTTATATAGCCCTCTGCTGGGAATAGGCGTTACCCCAGGAGTGACCTTTATATCGTCCTTACTCGTGGGATTAATATGATGAATTCTAATAAAACCTCAAACACCTCATACACACTTCAACAAGAAATCGACCCTACTATTACAAATCATAAGGAAACTATTGAAAAACCATCTCTCTCTGAAACTGAAAAACCCCAAAGATATTAACGTAACAAATTTTCCATCCCTCATTTTTCAATAGAACGAGAACCCAATCATTGAACGATCTTGAATTTAATAAAAATACCACTAATACAGAAAAAAATACAACCGATAGTAACAAATGGAGAGAAGTACCGGAAACAAAAAAGAGACACAGAGAAAGTCCAGAGATAAATATAATACAAAAACAAAAGAATCTAAATAACTACTGGCTTCGCCAATCTATATCAACTTCTAATAGATTTTCAGAACTAGAAAACGATAATGATTCACAAAGCATAGAAATTAAAGAAACCGCTGAGAAAACTCCTAAGGCACCACCCATATTTGTGGACAAAGTAAGCAATATCCAGCCATTACTCAAAATGCTCGATGAAATAGCTAGAGACAACTATGAGGTCAAAGTTCTCCGGAACGAAAAAGTTAAAATACAACCTAAATCTACCGAGTTATATACAATGATAATCCAAAACCTTCACGAAAAAAGTACAGAATTTTATACTTATAAGCTCAAACAAGAACGCTGTTTCAAAGTGCTTCTAAAAAATTGACATCCCTCCACAAACATACAAGTAATCAAAATCGAAATAGAAAAACATGGACATAAAGTAAATAATATATGGAATGTTAAACAAAAAAATACCAAAAAAGCACTCCCAATACATTTTATAGACATAGTTGCCAACAGCGACAACAAACTCATTTACGAGATTAAGTCTTCTACACTGTAGAGTTTCAATAGAACCACCTAGACCCAAATGAGATATTCCACAATGTGCCGATTGCCAACAATATGAACATACTAAAAAATACTGCTTTAGACAACCAAGATGTATTAAATGTGCCGGTAATCACGCTGTATCATCTATATCTATCTATCTATCTATCTATATCACGCAGTATCATCTATAAACTGTGAACGCAAACGAAGGTCAGAATCTGTTAAATGTGTTTTGTGTGAAGGGAATCACCCTGCAAATTATAAAGGTTGCACAATTTATAAGGAGCTACAGAAAATTAAATATCCCTCCCAAACAACAAAAGCCAAGAACATATCGCATACTAATTACAATCAATCAAAAAAAACAAGTTCTATCAAAACAAATAGCAGACAATCATACAGGGAAGCATTAATTTCAAATAATACTCCACATGTATTTTTCAACAAGCAAAGTACAGAACAATTACCAAACGTAGAAACAAAAAATAATGACATTAAAGAAATTATACAGTCTATAACAAAACTAATGCGACAATAAATTAAGTACAACTACAAATCTCCTAATGGATATTATGACCAAACTGAACAATACGATTCACTAAAAATTGCTTTATGGAATGCCAACGGGCTATCACACCATGTCTTAGAAGTGAAGACATTCCTACAAATAAACAAAATTGACATTTTACTGATATCGGAAACGCATTTCACAAATAAAAGTTTTCTTAAAATTCCAAATTACACGTTTTACCATACAATGCACCCAGATGGTACGGCCCATGGTGGATCGGCAATCCTTATTAAGAATAATATCAAACTCTACGAAGAAAAACCCTTTCTGAGCCCGGACATTCAAGCAACAAGCATCGTGGTTGAGGATTGGCGAGGACGCCTACTGGTCACTGCATTATATTCTCCTCCAAAGCATGCTGTTAAACAAACGGATTACGTTAATTTCTTCAATACTTTAGGATCAAAATTCATAGCGGGTGGAGATTACAACTCAAAAAATATACAGTGGGGATCACGCCTAACACGGTACCACCAAAGGTACGCAACTGCAGGCAGCCATAAAAGATCTCTGTCTGGATACAATATCAACCGGAAAACCAACTTTTTGGCCCTCTGACCCAAGAAAAATCCCAGATCTAGTCGATTTCTGGTTCATAAAAGGAATTCCGATTACCAACTTTAAAAGCATTTCTTCCCATGACCTCTCCTCGGACCATAGTGCCGTATTGATAGAAGTTTCTCGACGAATTCTACATGTCGAGCCAGCACCGAGGCTACATGGACGTGGATCTAATTGGGAAAAGTTTCGTTCTTTGGTGGAATCCATAATGGACGCTAAGTTACCCCTTAAAACTGAAGACAATATTATGCTTGCGGTTGAACATTTTAACGAATATGTACAAAATGCTGCTTGGGAAAGCACCCCCGTTGCACCCCACCTTATTAAGGCAGACTACTCGAAACCTGTACTAGTTGCTGAAAAAAGACAGGCCCGCAAGTTGTGGCAAACTACTAGATATCCCAGAGATAAGACACGACTAAATAACTTAACGACTAGACTGAAAAAACTACTTAAAGCTGAAAAGAACGAAAGGACTCAGCATTACCTGCGTAACCTAGATGCCACAGCCGCTACTGATTATTCACTTTGGAGACCAAAAAGCACAAGATGCAAATCAAGGTTAACCCACCGATACATAAAAATGACGGCTCTTGGGCTAAAACTTATTAAGAAAAAGGTGAAGCTTTTGCTCATCATCATCTAGCAAAAGTTTTCGTACCACATGATACCCAAAACACATTGACTGATATCAGCGGAGAAATATTTAAGTGCTTGGCAGAACCATATCAACTGGATCTGCCAATTAAAAAAAATTAAAAGAGCGAAGTCTCTAAATCCATCAAAAACCTGAATCAAAATAAAGCTCCAGGGTACGATTTCATAACTGCAAAATTACTTCGCGAATTACCCAATATGGCATTACTTTTCTTGACACACCTCTTCAATTCCATATTAATGAGAGGTATCTTCCCACCTCAATACAAAGTAGTTCAAATTAAAATGATTCTTAAACCCGGAAAGGCTCCTGAAGATGCATCTCCCTTCAGGCCAATTAGCTTACTACCCTTATTATCAAAAGTTCTAGAGATCCTCTTTTTAAAACGATTGGGTAAGGTTATAGCAGCTAATAAAATCATAACCGACCACCAATTCGGCTTTAGAAAACAACATGGTACTGTAGAAAAAGATACACAGGCTAGTGGAAGAAATTCATACAGCTTTTGAAAACAGGAAATATTGTTGCGGTACATTCCTGGACATATCGCAAGCATTTGACAGAGTTTGGCACGAAGGACTACTTTACAAGATAAAAAATAAGCTCCCGACAAATTACCATATATTTTTAAAATCCTATCTCACGGAAAGATATTTTTATGTAAAGCAAGGCGAAGACGCAAACAAACTTCACAGAGCACTTGCTGGTGTACCACAGGGTAGCGTGCTTGACCCCACCTTGTATTTAATATTTACCTCAGACTTGCCTCCGACTGATGGTGTCGTAATTGGTACATTTGCTGATGACACGACAACCTTGACTACAGGTGACGAACCGACTGAGGCAAGCAACAAGCTACAACGCTGTCTTGACAACATCACGGAATGGTTAACCACGTGGCGAATAAAATCAAACGAGACCAAATCCGTACAAGTTACCTTTACAATGAGGCGCGGTACCTGTCCTCCCGTATCCCGTATAATGGCGTTCAAATACCACAATCAAGTGAAACCCAATATCTTGAAATTTACTTGGATCGCCGCCTAACTTGGAAGAAGCACATATTTATGAAACGAAAAGCTCTAGGAATCCAGCTAAGAAAGATGTATTGGCTACTCGGCAGAAACTCACAATTATCACTGGATAACAAACTTCTTTTATACAAGTGTATCTTAAAACCCATTTGGACCTACAGGATACAACTCTAGGGAATTGCCTCAAACTGTAATATAGAAATACTCCAAAGATTACAATCAAAAATGATCAGGATAATTACTAATGCTAATTGGTATATAACAAACGAACAATTACATTGTGATCTTGAAGTTCAAACAGTCAAAGATGAAATAAAGAACTCTATAACATCATACAAAAACAAATTAGATCATCATCCAAATGCACTAGCTGCAAACTTGATGAGCTATCATTCGACATTCAAACGACTAAAAAGAAAGGCACCTTTGGATTTGTTAAGGGGGCCTAAATTGTTTAATGCCATATACCTCCCATACATATTAGTTTTAGTTTTAAGATTTTATTTTTTTATTTTCAACCACTTTTTTATTTTTTTTTGTTTTTTCGACAAGAGTAGCTTTAGAAGCTTTAATTTTTACTTCCATTGTGTTAATTTCTTAAGTGGATACTTTACTGGCATGTCCGTAATATTTTGTTTTTGTTGTTAAATTTTTGTAAATTGATGCTGTTTGTTGTCCCAATAAAATAAAATAAAATAAAATAAAAAAATACCATAATGTACAGAAAAGGGACATGTCGCTGGACTAATTGCACTACATGACCTTTATAAGGCTCATAACCTTTTGCTGAATGTTCCTATTAAAACAGATTGCAGGAAAAAAATATATATATATATTTATAATCTCCAGTAATAAAAATCAATAATAATTATAACAAAATTTAAAAAGTATAGATAATATGTTTATGTATAAAGATTTTATTAAAAAAAAAATATATATATAAAATTACAATATGTGTAATTTTATATTGTAAATGGCACTTACTTTTCAAATTTTATCTTTTCCGGCCAAACAAATGAATATGTGCATATCCAATCATTTTGTATCTGTTTCTTTTTACCACCTTTAGGAGTTACCGAGGTTTGTTTATGATGTATATCAAATATCTTCTCTGGAACTATGGAAGCAAGCTCATTGAGTGTTACTCGGGGATTACTGAAGATGTCTTTTGAAATTTCTGGAATAAGACAGTTAATTTTTTTATATAAATATAGAATGAAAAATAAACGACCGGCAGGGACTCGAACCCGCAACTACTGGGAAACCATCCTGATGCTCTACCAACTGAGCTACCGTATCGCTGTCCGCTTTGGTGAATTAAGCATTCTATATGTGATCGTCTTTATCAGGATGGTGGTGACATCTATTAGGCTTCTTTCAAAAATCTTAACCAATGTTTCTAACTTTGCAGTATAGATAAACATTGAAAAGATGCCACTACCGAAATTAATGTTTGAAAATATCTGAATAGAATAGAAAATAATGCAAAATATTGATATATAAATAAACCTATTACCTTTTTCATGTTGACTATTTGGTTTCGTAAATAGGTCCTCTATTAGTTGTTTGGAATAATTTCTTGGTAAGTGTATTCTGTATGTTCTATGAGATGGGTATATTTGTTTATGTAAAATAAACACATGATTAAATCTGGATTGAATACCTAAAACACATGAATGCTATTATTTTTAACAATTATCATTTGATCCAATAGAGATTTTTTTATAAATACATATAATAACACATAAAAAAGTTAACCTATGATCCTTGACTAGTAATTCGACTTTTTGTTAATTTTTATTTAATAATTAAATATTGTCTACTTACATATACAAGCTTTAAGATTATTTCTGCAGGAACTATGTTTAAATAACAAGTTATTGTAATAAGTTATATTAGAACTAAAATATTTTCTTAAAAACATTGCAATATTCTTAATAGATACTTTATATAACTCAATATATTAGAATATTTCTTTGGTTAAGTTAATGTATTCACTGTTTTATTGCAATTTGTTTATATCATATTATCAATAATTATATAAATTCAAATATATACAAGCGTGATTATGACAGTTAATGTCTAATGTCAAAAAATCACACTATTAACTTCAAAAGATTATAAGTTCAGAAATTGTATATTTGTTTTTCTAAGGAATGTAACATGCACATACATGTATGTTACGTCAATTAAAATATGGTAACTCCTTTCTCTTAGGTTACGAATATAGGGTTTCAATATATTTTGAGTTACAATATATCTTAGCACAAAATAAATCACGACCTAAAATTTAAAAAGTAATACTTACTCTAGATAGAGAGACGAAGCTTCTTAGCAATTCATATATAAATATGACGAAATTTATTGTCTAGCACAATAGGCAAAGCAAACTGTTACAATTATTTAAGGTTTTATCACCTTTTTGGTATTGTTATAATAAAATTTCTAATTGATGTTGCACCAACGCGAATAAAGTAGTACCCTAACATTAGCATTATGTTCTTTATTTTTATAAGTTATGTGTGAACAAAATTATAAATCACGTAAGCCTGGTACAAAAAAAAGTTGTGTTGTGTCTGGCATCGCAACTCAAAAAAAAAAATTTAACTAAGTTCAATTATGAAGTAGTTAATAGTTTAAATTTTTATATAAGTAACGGAAATTCAAGCAAGCAAGTTCAGATAACCTCGATTGAATTATACTGGCACAGGTACGGGGATAGTCTCA
The DNA here is from genome assembly GCA_959347405.1 of Napeogenes sylphis. Classification (NCBI taxonomy): domain Eukaryota; kingdom Metazoa; phylum Arthropoda; class Insecta; order Lepidoptera; family Nymphalidae; genus Napeogenes; species Napeogenes sylphis. Next base: position 31,582,863 of record OY365780.1, on the reverse strand, counting down.
TGACGGTATGACCCTTTTCGTGAGTTGTATCATCTAAAATAAAAAGTACTTGTTTTGTGTAGATCAGAGAGTAATAATTCACTTTTGAGCACTTCATTGGCGTCTATTTCTTTTTCTTGTAGTCATACAATGATTTCTAAATTTCCGAATTTGCCAAAGTTGGTGGTTTGTACCTTTGGACCGAGTGATATGTGGTATTATCCATAATCATGCAATATGGCTTATTTAAATTATCTTTTAATTTTAAAACCCCATTCCTTATATTTTATAATACATTTCCTCGTGGTATACACTAGTTTTAGTTAATTTAAATGTTGATAGACAATTATGCACAAAGTCAGATGACGTTCTAACATGAGCGATTATTAATCCTTGACCTTTGCCTTTGAGTACTTTGGTGATTAACTTGATTGATCTTCCTCTGTGAAATGTTTTCACACTCTTCCTTTGTGCAAGATGGCATCCAACCATACATAGAATCCTTCTCCCGCGAGGACTGCAGGAATGCCTTAAACTCTGGCTTAATAAAGTTAAAATGTACTCAAAGTCTTCTAAAAGTCTACAAGTCGAAGACATTGAAGTTGACTACGACTGGTTGATTTGAAATAGTCTATAAATTGCAATGTTTGTCAGTGAAGGTCACGTAAGCTCATGTGGACAAATGCTACAACCGACTGCCGATTCTCTGAAAGAATAATTCCTGAAGAATCTGACCCATATTGTTACCAAAACCACCAAAGAGATTCGATGAAACACATCACTGCTGGAGCACTATAAGTTCGACGCAAGTCGGTATAACCTTAAACCAACACAAGTGGAGACTCTTTCGTCAATAATGCAGAAACCGAGTGTTAAAATGACGTCAAATGATTCCGGATATATCCTCAATGTTCTTTCCCGCTTTCTTGGTTCGGTTCTACCACTGACGGTCTTATCGACACTTTTTTTTTTAAAGATGTTAAAATTTTTATTGTATAATGGATATTCTTTGTATTCGGGACCAAACTATAGTAATCCTACCTCATAAAAAAAATCTATAATTGACTTTTGAAAAGAGTGCCATGATTGTCTTTAATTGGATCTTCACATGAACTCAACCAATTGAACGACTTTTTTTTACTAATCAAAATTGTTATTATAATTTTTTTAAATATTATTATTTTGCAATATTCATTACATTTTGACGTGTATGTGATATAAAACATTGTCATGGAATAAAGAGTTTTTGATTTAGTCTTGTCTAGTTTTGTCTGTTTGTGGTATTCTGGATTACCTTTAACCATTACCATTAGTTAATTTGTCTTAACTTGAAACAAAAGAGAAAAAACGAACGAAACGTGACAACGTTAAACTCGGTAATATACGTAAAGCTGAAAAGTGGGGATTAGATCTGTGTACATATAAAATTATTTTTGAACTAGAGATTGTATACTTATTGTAATACAACAAGATTTTCAAAGTATTATTGACTTTCACTTCTATGTATTTTACAATCATAAGTTTACAATCTCTAGTTCCCAATCAATTAATTAATCCAGTTTTTAAGCTTTTATTTTTAAGGTTGTAAATAAATTTTATTTCTTTTATTTTTGCATTCTTTCGGTACATATGTCTTACTCAGTCAACAAATCCCTCATATGATTATATCAACCCGCTTAGTTATTTATGAGTTTTCTTGCTACTTCGGCGGAGAGCAAATTTTTTCTCCTCCAGTTTCATGACAAAAAGCTTAAGTTTTATAATATAATTATTAAAGAAATGCATTCAAAATTCGAATATTTTTATTTCTATTTATTTTGTTATTCTTTAGCATTTAATGAGTATAAATTTTTGTAGTATATTTATCTATTCGATGTATTATGATTTGAAGCCTAGTTGCGACCAGCAAAATTCACTTCGCAGGGTAGCAAGAAAAATAATATATTATACTGTAAGGGCAGAAAGTTTAAAAGTCCTCAGCGACCTATGATGCCTTCAAACAAGTAAAAATTTACAAGTCTAAAAACACAGTTTGTAAATAATACTAATATACTACAGACATATATATAAGAAGACATTTCCCATGAGAGATTGCATCTTTCTATTGATAACTATCTTCAATGTTTACAAATAATATTGTATTAGATTTCTGAATAAAATTCATATTTTATGAAATTATATTAACATTACATTAACAAATTATTACACACATTATAGTAATAATTGCCTTATTAAATAGAAAAAAAATATTTTTCCTTGTAGCAGTATTTATGGCAAGACTAGGTTTTGCGTGTTTGTATTTTGAGTGTTTTCTTCGTACAATTTTTATACATAGAATAGGGGAACCATGGGCAGACTTTAAGTGTCAGTGTCTGATAATTCAAAAAAGAGGCAAGATAAGAGTACGATACTTATCTTTGTCTAATCACACATGCAAAAAAGAGAGACAGATGGGTTGGCTTATTTGCTTTCTCCTTTTCTTTCGATGGACACATTTTAGGCGGTTTCTCTACTTAATTTATAATTACTCTATGGTTGTCTTATTTCTTGGATCTGGTCTATCACACTGTTAACCTATTTGAAAAAAAAGTAATGAATTCAATTAAAACGTTTATTTTTTTACTGTATTAAATTACTTACAATGTTTTTATTTTCTTTATACCTTCGACAATCATTTTGTCTTCCAAGGTAATATTGAAACATTAAGAGAATTAAAAAAAAGAGTAGTACGATGTAGTTATTGGTAGTGTACGCTACTCTATAGCATTTTCTATAAACTCTACCTATAGGTAATATAATTTTACTCATTCTCTCCTTACATCTTTGTTCGTATTTGACTAAATATCATCCTACTCATTTGACCTACTCATTTGTTATCTTTATTGATTTTCATTTCTTTATTTAATGTGTATATGTCGTCCCATTTTAATAATATTGTTTCATGTATATTTACAAATCCTTGATATTACGTATAATGCTTGTCATTACGTTGTCGTTTAATTTTTTGTCATGATTTTAAGTTTTATATACGATATATCCTTGTTTTTATTATTACATATATATCCGTATTCTTATTGTAATTATATATTCCATAAATAACAAGCAAACAATCGCTTCTTAGGTTAATTAAAATAGTGGGTATATATCGTGCCTAGTAAAAAACAATATTTTATACGCTGTAACGTAAATTTTGACATTTTGACATCTATGAGTATGATAGTGGAGCCATAGCCAGGCCTATGGGTGTCAGAGTCTGACAAATAAGAAGAGGCAAGATGACAGATCTATACTTATCTTTGCTTAATCACACAGGCATGAAGGTGAGACAGATAGGTAGTCTCATTTGCTTTTTCTTTTTTTCGATGGCCTAAACTTAGTTGCTTTTTTTGCTTGCCTGTTGCCTTTGCTGGCTTTCCTACTCAATGTATAACAACTCTATAATCAAATTACGTAACAACAATCGTTTTTAAGTAAATAGTAATATTCCAAGTAATCTTGAATTGACTTGCCGTAGCTATGTCTATTTATAATAAAAATTCATAACCCAGCCTCACAAACCAGTTGAACAAGATTTATAAAAACATTATTAAACCTGAGAGATTTTTTTGTGTTAAAACGAGATACGTTTAAAATATCATGACAATATTAAATTAAACTGGTTTAATTCTACACTTCTAATATCGATAAATAGATGCTTAAGATACATCAAATTATAGTTAATATTGATTTCACATGTCTTAATTGTTTGCTCGTGAGGACTGAGGAGGGCTGCGGGGATAGGGGTGGGGGGAGGGGTTTGATGCCTGTGCCTAGTTTTTTTTATAAGTTGAATGCAGTTCTAGGTTTTAATGGCTTTAACATGTTCGTATGTTGAGGAGGACCCGCATTTCTTGTGTAGGTATTATTTTTATACTGACTACTATTATATAATGTAAATGACAAATTTCATGTTAGCCTTGTAGGTTTGTATGTTGATGAGTCATTGTGTGTTTGTATAAAGTCAGGCAAATTTATATATTGAAATGAATAATATTCCAAAAAGAGTTGTTTATTATTTCAAAAACAAGTACTTAGATATTATATAACATCTATGAAATAGGTTTAGTATATATTATTTATATCTAACATTATAAGTATATTATACCAGTATTTCATAAAAAAATAACAGGACTCGTAATACCTACTCGGTAGGAAATTAGACGAAAACATTTGTGATTTTCGATGCTTGTCTTTTGTGTTTAAAGGTTACTTATATATATTTGTTTTCAATAGATATTTTAATGTTTATGTCTATTTCTCCCGATTTGGATTCTTTCATAATTTAAGTATATGCATTGTATGCTGAATTAATTTATACATATTGTCTCAAAACGGACTGTGTTAACCTCGACTCTATTTAAGCTTGTTTTTCAGAGTCGCTAGAGTGCTTTTATATTTTCGGAAGCGCGGGGGGCAACCCTCGCCAGCTGTAAAACTTTCTTGAAAATAAAACGAGCCCTAGTGACTGAGGTTAGTCGCTTTCGACACCAAACTAAAATTGCTCAAGTGAGCTTGGGTTTCAGTAGTGGCAGACAGGTAGGCAAAAGTCAGCCCCTACACATCGGTGTATTGGCTGCCTTTTCCGTAGAGATGTCATAGTTGTCAAACATTTCCCCTTGGTATAACACAGAATGTGGCGAGCTGCCTCACGTTCTCCCTTCCCCTTTCCCCCAAATTCAGACAACAGTAAGCGAAATTTAGCCACTATATTAGCTTTCACTTATCAGAATTTCAAGTGACCGAAATTATAAACGATTTATATTTCGAAATTTTAATCAACATTATAATTTAGATGGCTTCATTCTTTATTCCGCAGGGGTTTATTGGGATTGGTGTCTCGAGAATCGAATTGTTTTTCTATACATGGTAGGAAAAAAAAAGGAAGAGAGGAAATACATACATAAAACTGGGAAATATTAAACATGCATTGAAATCTCTATATAAACTCAAAAATTTTAAAAAATATCTGTGCTCTTTCTCCAGAACCTAAAACCTCTATTAAGTATATAATTCAAATTAATAATCAAACCAACTTAAAAAAAACGTTTCGACGATCTCTTTAACAAATTGTCTGCCCGTCTGTCCATGAGTCATTTAGAATGAATGTATAGAACAAAAGATATGTCAGACTTTATTGCTTAAACGAATTCTCTAGCAAATTGTTAATATGTATAAACAATAGTTGGTCACGTATTGATTCTTTAAAGTTGAAGGTACAAGGTCCTACAACTATATACAAAGCAGGTAGATCTATAGAACAGTTTAGCATATAGAATATAAAGTTCTATCTTTGTTTCTCATTGAAAATCAAATCGATTTAGAAAACTTGAATTAAGACAAGAATATTCTTTTTAGTAAACTAAATCCTAAATAAAGTTTTACATGTGTTTGATTTCATTATAGTCTTTCTATATTTTAATTAGCATCTATAAGTAAAAAACAGGAACTACGTATATTTGGAAACAATATACCTAGTTAAACTTTAAATAAAAAATATTTTGATTAAGCTATTCCTAAAATAAGGTGGAGAAGCCATACTTCAAACTTAATATTTTAATTTCTCGGATTGTCTAGAAAGTATTTATGAATTAAAAAGCAAAATATTTTTTTTAATTTATATATTTATGAAGCTTAAGTGAGTAATAGGATCAGGAATATTATTTACAGGCTACACAAATATAAGGTAAATTCAGACACTCCGTCTCTACCTAACCGTTATATCATTGCGGTAAATTGTTATAAAATTAGTATTTTAATCTAATACAACAACAACATTAAAATCAACAATTACTCAGGTACATCCATAATATGTCATAACTACATAACTACATCATATTGTTGAGCACATGATTTTGCTTGGTGTCAGTTTGATTTAAAAATGACATAAAAGGATTCATTAGGTTTTAGAAGCAAATCTAAATATATTTTCACTTCCATATTAAAAATCCACAATCCAGCCCACGAAATATAGCTAAAAATCTTTTCCTGTTTATTCAACATCCATTAATTCATTAATAACTTTAAATTAAATTCTAATATCATTTTATTTGTTGGTCATTTGTTGTTTAAACCCGCACAGTTAGATAACCTCTTGTAACTGTGCTATTTTCCCCGCCATTTTGTTTACTGTTTTATTATTTGGGTTTTGTTGGGAAATTGGTATTTCATTCTAGCAGTAAATTTGTATGACCGCCTCGTTGGTCGAGTGGTTAGCGCAGACGTCTAACGTATAGCGAATCATTACCTATAGTATATCTCGGTAGTGTATCTCAGTATAGCGAATCATTATAGTATATCTCATTATAGTATATAGTATAGCTCGGGTTCAATTCCCGACAGGGACAGGCATGTATGTGATGAACATAGATGTCTATATTTCTGGGTTTGGTCGTTTATTAATTATATTCTCAGTATTTCTAATGTGTATTTTTATGTATTTGTATCTTTGTCTAACACCCTTAACACAAGCAAATAATTTGCTTACTTAAGGGTTAGATCAATGTATGTAAATTTGTCCTGTATTATTATTATTGTTCATTATTGTTATGCGGATAATAAGGATAAAACAATGTTTATTACTAATATATAAATTAAGTTAAATATAAATAAATAGTCATCATATTTTGAATTGTTAATTGGTAACTGTTATAAGCTACTTATAATAATTGCTGCCAACTATTCTATCTTGATTGGCCGACAAGAACATGTCTTGGGATCAACTCAAGATTTGTTCCTTATTATTCAAGATCATAAATAATTAAATAACAAATATCATGATTATTGGTAAAGTCGTTTATATGTAACACTCAGACAAAAAAAATATAATCTCACTGATTTGGCTTCAGCGTCACTAATTAGACTCACTTGTCTAGTTTTTAATTATTTTATACCTAAGTATATTTATATATATATATATATATATATATATATATATATATATATATATATATATATATATATATATATTTCCTTATTTTAAGTCAAATGCATAACATTATGCACGGCATGGTTTTAACCATGCCGTGCATAATGTTATGCATTTAACTTATTTCTACGATACAAGCAAGCTAATAGAAATAACTTGACTTTTTAAAATTAATAGTTTTTAAAATCTAGATTTTCTTATACCTACAAAATTTATTTGTTGTCTCTGAACTGGCATTAATTCTGCGCGTAGGTATGGCACCTGAGCGTTGACCTTTTAAGTACTTCTTACTAAAATACAGAGTAATGAATAACCGAGGGAGCAAACATTTTTTTTTCGTTTTTTCCGTGGTATTTATCAAGATTTTTAAAAAGTCGTGGAACAAATGTTGTTGGGATTGATGTAGAGCGACTGCAAGAGGTGGTCAACTAATTAAAAATAACCCTCTATATTTTTAGCTAAATCTTAATCAGCCTTAAAAGTCAAAACATAAGGTGTTAAATTTATAATTGGTAACATTATTTATAAAAATGTAAAAAATATAAATATGTAAAGAAATATACATCACCATGAAATTCAATCTGTAGCCTCTAAGGTTTGATTACAAGTAATTATAAGACTATAACAAAACTATGAAATAGGAAACAAAAAGTGCTCATCAAAGGAACTTATAAATTAATCTTGATACAACTCAATTGATTTATACAGATTAGGTACATAGGTGTTGAGGAAGTTTACTTCGGTATTATATAACATACTACGTTATAAACAAACACAATTAGGATCTCCTCACATGATTTTTATTATTAATTCTGTCGATGAAACATGACTTGTAATGTTTAAGTATAATAAAATAATTAATAGGTAATATATATAATATTACTGAAATCATTTAATTAATGCTGCAGGAAAAAGTAAAACACATTTTCGTCATCGATATTTTCTGCTAGAATGAAATACCAATTTCCCAACAAACAAAACCCAAATAATAAAACAGTAAACAAAATAGCGGGGAAAATAGCACAGTTGCAAGAGGTTATCTAACTGTGCGGGTTTAAACAACATTTAATACTTGAACTAATTAAAATCCTGAGAACAGTTGGTTTATTTTCAAATTATTAATATAATGCATATTTATTTCAAGAATACAAATGGAATCTTCATATAAGTCAGAGTATTAGTAAAGTAAGAGTATTTGGGTTGCTTGTTCTTCTCCATGGACCTACTTTGGAATCTCGCAACTAGAGATTCATAAGTGCAATTTGATTCTCAAAGTTATAGCATTAGACTTATGAAACGTTTTTAGTCAAAGTCTCGACGTTGACTTTTCTTCTTATACTCCTTTTGACTCTTTTCCAGTTTGATATATCAAACGGTCAATGAAATAAGTATGCAAATCTAAAATTACTAACAAGATGGTTTTTGTTAACGTTGGGATTTGGGAAATCCTAAATGGATAGCGTCGACCAAGAAGGTGATAAGGGGATTGGGATGTGGGACTACCCTGAATATAGGACGAGGGTATTTTTAAGGCCACCCACTAAAAAATCGGGGTTGCTTAACAAAGAAGTTTGTTAGTTCTAATCTCAAAAACTATGTTAGTGAGTTCTTTTGCACTGTGATTATTATTTTTTTTAAATATATATGTCACGATCATGTCACTGTCATGATTAATAATTAATTAGTAATAATGTAAACGGTTATCAACTTTGTAGGTCACGGGATCACATACGCACGCTTAAACTATTTTCTAGTATTATTAACTAAATACCAAAAATCTCCTTGTTGGCATGTATTTAAGTTAAACAACAATTTAATAATTATTTTTTCATTTAAACTAGTGCTCGTCAAGTGGCTGAAATTCAACCATAGTACTATGTTTTATTATTGATCAGCGAAGTTCATGTAGTTTGCTTCAATGCGATCTCCCTGATGTTTCGTCTCCTGAACTACTGAACTAAATGTCGTCCGGTTTTTTTTTCAAAAGTTTAGTGATCGGTCATGTACTTGAGATATAATCTCAGAAACAAAAATTCGCCAAATGTAGGAAAGAAATCACCGAATCTGCGCTCAACTATCAGTAAGAATGGCTTTTAACGTAGTTTATGGGAATTTAGACCAACACCTGTATATGTACATTTTTTTTTTCTTTGCGGCTATTTGACATTAGACTGATGCGTCACTTGATTATCCAATTTACAGCTCACTAATTACCCCAAAAAATAACGAGTAAAAGTTTCCACTAATTATTTGGGATCACTGACTTACTGACAGTTTAATATAACGATAAACTGTATGGTAGCAGAAACCTTCCTAAACTAGTGACTAATTTAATTACAAAACTCTATTATAACGGTAATACATCAACTAATGGTAAATCTAATTAATTATAAGTATTTAATTTAAAAATATTAATAGTCTTACAGTTTTTATTTATCGGTCTATTAAAAATAAGGAATTCCTTTCAATTTAAATTTTATCGATAATGATGATAAAATGGTTTTATTTTATATTATGTAGGTAGTTTGTTAATTTTGCTCGATAATATTTTTGATATTTATGAAGAATGAAGGTAGTTGGCAAAATTTATTTTTACCTTGAGGTTTGGTCACCTGTCCAAAGACTTTTTTTTTCTAAATCAGTAAGCATATAACAAAATAGTACCTATACAAAATCATATGTTTGTAGGTTATTGAACTTTTGCTCTAGATTTTTGTCTCGATTTAAAAGACAATAAACCTGATTCAAGTTCGTGCAATATTTCGTTCAATTGTTATTATAATTGAACGAAATATTGCACGAATTTAAATTTTAATTAATTTTGGCTTATTAAGCCAGCATATAGGGATCTTTTTAAGCAAATAATTCATTTTTTTTTTAACTCGAAATTTATATGGGCAGAATTTTTGATAGTATTTTTGGTAATTAAATAGATTTTTTTTGTATTTGAAGTAAAAACATGTAATTTTAAATGTTTCGGTATTATAAGAGATGTCAGTTAAAAAATTAAAAATACATATAATAAAAAATTATAATTTAAATATTTTTTTTGCAAAATAGAAACTTTATGTAAATAAAATAGGAACAAAATTATACGTAAGTATTTTTAGTTTATTTATATATTATTTATATTAAAAAAAATAGACAAAACTTTGGAATAGTATTAAACTCACAAGAATTATTGAAGCATAATTCTTGGAATATCCCTTTTTAGGTTAACATCAAACTCTTTTAGAAATGATATGACACACACACACCGGTCACACTTACACAAAGGTCATTCTATCTTGGGTTCAATGTTATCTACAACATACGTAACACAAACAAATATTATGCAAACATGTATACAAAAGCAAAATAATATGAATCCAATCTTATGATTAAAGTTTAATAAAGTGTTTTTGAGATTTATTATCTTTGTCACTCAAATTGTACTGTCGTTGAACTTATAAGCCCATAGAAATATTATACATAGAATAGGGGGGTCCTATGAGTGTCAGTGTCTGACAAATAATAAAAGAGACAAGATGAGAGACCGATTATTATCTTCGTCTAGTCAATGCAAGAAAGAGAGACAGATACCTAGCCTCATTTGGTGTCTCCTTTTTTTCGATAGACACATTTAAGGTTACACTTTTGAATGGTTTGAATCTAGAATTTGACGTAAATCTTCAGATTTTTAATTTTTTTTTCTGTGGAAGAATAGAAAAAAAATCGGTTTTCGTGTCAATTCTGTTACCTTTTTGGTACTTATTAATTTCCGATAAGAAAAAGAAAACTCAGTAAATCTTTAAATGTACACTACACAACTATAATAAATTGACATTTAGTGATTAATTAATCTTACAGAGAAGCAATTGAAAGTTTATATAAAAATATTCCAGTAACCTTTTCTTTATAAAAAAGCATAAAATATAGACATGTACATATAAATACGTATAAGTATATCATTATTATATATATTAGCGGCATTCAGACCATGATTCATTTACCGCTTATCAAGCTTGGGATTTCCAATTCTAAATAGGGCTTCCTTCGAATAAATACAAATGTATATATAAATACACTGAATATTATCATCTTCACTTTTTAATTAAATATATAAAAAGAAACGAATGTATATTTTTATTGATTGCATTGTATGTATTAATTTAACTTATGTACAAATAAGGAACGATGTTATAAAAATATTTTTTTTATTGAATACTTTTGCATATTTTTACAATAAATTAAAACTATTGTGCACAAACATATTTTTAATTTAAAAATGTTATTCAAACACAATTAAGCAATAAAATACTGCAACTGAGTATTTTTGATTCACGAAGTTTATCTTCGAATTTATACCTTATACTAGATTTATGTTATACACACACAACTATCAAAACATACTTGGCTTTGAGTAAATGCCACTAAAGATCACAGTTCCTGTAGGTTTCTCCATCACGAAATATATAAACGGTTTGTTTGCGTAAAAGGTTGGAGTGGCAATACGGTCTGCGAAGTATGCTGAGGTTGCAGCCGATGCTACGGTTCCAGCCTCTGTAACCTCAATATCAGCTTTATGTACGATCGCAGAAATATATATCTCTTCGTTTGTGATCTTCTCAAAACTGGCCCGACCAGGTTCGAATATATCATAAACCCCCATGCTGTTTAATGGCCTGTTCAGAACAACATTTGTACTTATTTTGAACCTCGGCAGCTTTACATCAATGTCAACTAATCCGAACTCATCTATATCAGTCTTAAATTGTTCAAATATGTCATTAAAAGTAACTCTTTGGAAGTTGTCATAGACTTGTCGAACAGTGACTTTTGGGTATGGTAGGGCTACTAACATGCAATACCGCCCATCCTTTCCATACGGCAGTTCCAACACCATAGCCTCCAGAGATTTTACATTCGAGTATGGAAATTGAAATCTTTGGTACATCATTTTAACTGTACCAACAGAATTATTTCTTTCATCAAAGAAATGTTCCACCGTTGTGTCAGATTCGTTGAAAGGAGATGACCAAAGACCTTTAAAAGATATAACATTGGTCAAAATCATTCTTGATTTTAGAAAATCCTGTGATTGGAGCACATTTGAAACTGTGGCACCATATTGTCCAATGAGATTGTTAGCTGTACTCGCTGCTAAGTTAGGATTTTTGAAATTCAAAGACTCAATCCTGGCTCCAAATTCAGATTTCAACATATTTGCAAATCCTGAATTTATTTCAAATCCTTTGTCTAAGAACACATAGTTTTGAGTGTTTAAAGTTACTCCATCTACTTTTGGTTCCAGTACAGCCTTCGTCAAGTTTTTATATCCATTAACAAGTGTGTTTTCATTCTTTGGTAAAAAGAACGCTCTTTGTATTTGACTTTTGCTTTCGCCAGTCGCTCCCATACCGATTCCTGTCATTAGACTCCATATTCCAAAAGGTGATATCACAACATGTCCATCAGCTTCGATTTCTGAATAATGTAATAGTTCTATACTAAAATTTCTTGCTCTATCGCTGAAGTCAGCGAAACAACTAGTAGTGAATATAAATACGAAAAATATTATGTGCTTCATTATACCGTCCGATCACCACAATGCTCGGGTGTAAACTGACTGTAATTACAAACAACTTGAATAATATAGCCACGCCAAACCTGTTTATATGGATCGTACTTTGCTTAGATGGAACGCGCAAAATGTTTTTGCAATTTTGTAAAATTATTATATATTTTATATTTACAAATCAATGTATATAATGAATGAATGCCTATAATTTGGACCATTTTTAAAGTAATCAGCAATGTGAAGATACGCTAATATAATTTGACCTTTGCAACTTGTTTATAGAAGTTAGTCTCTCTCTATATAGGTAAGTATGAGTGAGACAGAATGATTTCTAAAATAACATGGTATTATAAACATTAATACAGTACATTAAGGTTCAATATTGTAAGAATTACAATTTGTTTTCATCATTAAGGACAATGAAACTGGTTTTTGATTTGAAACGTTTATAACGATGGGATTTTTGATACGAGTTATGACGTCCTCGCATCGGCTTTTGACGTGACATAAAAAACAATTTGTCGTCATTTAACTCGTACTGTAATTACAACAAAACTATAGACAATTTAAAATGATTTTATTTTCTAGTCAATGAGTCGCTTTATAATTTCAAGGTGATTATAAACACACCCACCATGAAGTCATACTTAATGTTTTCTTAGTGCTTACCTTCGCGTGCGATTTTAAAATGTTAAATCATACATTTGAAAATATACAAACATTTTGGTTAGATCATCAATCAATCATCAGTCAATCAATTAGGTTAGAATGGTTACTGTTTTTTAAGGAATTTATATAAGTTAGGTTCTCCTATTGTTTAGCCTATTTCATAATAATCGGAAAAAAATGTTAATTTAAGATGGGAAATAAACACAAGTCTTTATTTTAAAATGTTCATTATACGTAACTATTATATAAACTTAGACAATAAGTTTATTAAACCTGGTAATAATGTTTAATCTTTAAGTACTACTACTAGTATTTACTAATAGGTAGGTAGGTATATACTCTATTTATGCATATCCCCTTTGAACTCTCTTTTTGATGTATGAAGGGTCTTCTTATTACATACCTACTTCGGATACCATCTGACTTCTAAATATGAATCATGAATTGAAGTAAGATTAAATTGTAACAAAAAATATTGATAGAAAATTATCAAAACATGATTTGACATGGAAGTTTAACATGAGTAATAATTATTATAATTAACTATTAAAGTAAAAATGTCCTGAAATTGTATTCATTCATATATACTTGAAGAGTAATTTAATTATTACAGTTAACATTCATACAATACATATATTAATAGATATATAAATAAACATCCTACTTGTATATGTGATACTTGTGAAAAATATATTTATATAATAAATATATCAGAACCCTGGTAGATCAAATTATATAGTCACATATAGTGATACAACAATAATCTATATTAAAATAGTATATACTAATTTCCTAGTTCTTTTATAACATAGAAAAGGAAATTAATCATAAACGTGACGCTTGCAGATAATTCATTTATTTAAATCGAATAGGTATCCTATGGTTTTACCGTCTAGAAATGGTTTTGTTGCGTTATAAGGGGTAAGTAAGTATGCGCATTTGGAAAATTATATAAATTGATTAGGACCTTACATTTCTAGTAAAAAGACTTTATAGGATATTGATATGGATAGAATCTAATCTTTCTTGAAATGGATCTTTGGAAACTTTTGAGATTTATCTATCTATCTATATATATAAAACTCTTCCGTTACTGAGTGACTGACTGACAGACAACGCACAGTCGAAACTACTGGTCGTAGACAGCTGAAATTTGGAATGTAGGTTCCTTGGGATATGTAGGGGAGCACTAAGAAAGGATTTTTGGAAATTCAACCCCCAAGGGGGGGAAAAGGGGTAAAAACGTTTGTATGAAAAATCTTATTCCTTGGGTTTATAAACTTGAAACTTGGCATGAACACGTACATAGGCAAGTAAATATGTTTGACATTATAAGTTTTTTCAAACTACCCTCCAATCGTGATTTAGGGGGTGCGATTGGGTGACTGATTTATTAACGCACAGCCGAAACCGCTCGGTATAGGAGTCTGAGATTTTGAACAGAGGTTCCTTTAGTAACATAAGTGAGCACTAAGAAGGGATTTTTGAAATGTCAACCCCCAAGGGGGGGAAACGGGATAAACTGAGCCGGGGCTGCGGGAAAGTTCTAACGAGATACCGTGGCCCCGGAACGCAAAGGGCAACTGAAGGAACGAGGTGGGTTTTAGTCAGTAAAAGTCACAATTTTCTTTCAACTCCTAACCGTTGAGGAGTTGTACCTTCCATCATCAGCTCATTCACATGGGATGATGACTATCAGACGCAAATACTTAAACAGATCTATGAAATTGTCAAAAACGTAATTGCCTGTAAATTTGAGGTTTGCCCTTGATTTCCCTGGAATACCATCATCAGATCCTGACTAGGTAACAACGGGACCAACTTGAAAGTATACTCTACCGAACAAAAAAAGAATCACGTAAATCGATCCATAAATCTCGGCGTAATCGGTATGCATAAATAAAACACCCGAATTTTATTTTCTATTAACTATCACGAGTTGTCTCGATGCTCGATAGATGGCGTTGGCATCGAGATAGATCGCGCTATGGTTTCGTTACCGTCATTTAGCTAGGTAGCGTAAAATATTTTAATTTATCGTGTAATTTTAGCAGCGCCCCTAGCGGACATACGCGAAACTACATATTACACACTACAAATATTTAACGTTTAATTCATTAACTTTTAACTTGACTTATTTAACTTATTTTACTCTCTATTTCAGTTAATTTTTGATTTGTTGATTAGATTTGATATTTTTGATAGTATATTTAGTTAGTGTTGGATAAGTTTTATAGTGTGAGTTGATTTTTTAATATATTCTTCATTTTTTATTCATTTGTTTGTTACTTTATTAGTATTAGTTAATTTCCATAGATATAGTTTTAGTTAAAAAAATTCTAATTAAAATGGTTCAAGAAATTTTGTTTGTTAATGGGAATTATATTCCTCATGCTGTGGTAGATATAGAAAAAGATGGAGCCTGTTTATTTAGAGCTTTATCTTTTTTGATGTTCGGAACTCAAGACAGGGCTAGGGATGTACGTGAACGCATAATCGGCTTTGTTATTGAAAACTGGACGGAATTTTCGATTATGTCGTGTACTGCACTTGGAGATAATTATTCAACGCCAAATGAATATTACAACGACATGATGAAAACCACTACATATGGAAGTTTGTGCGAATTAGAAGCTGCTGGGCGAATATATGAATATGTTTTCGAAGTATTTCGTGATGGCCAGTTTTATGTGAAAACTGGAGTTGAAGGTCTTCCTGTAAAACGTCTTCGCTTTACTGGCGGGCTTTCTGGTGGTCATTTTGACGTTTATGTTCCAGTTTCATCGTTTTCGGCAACAAAGGTCGCAAAAAAAATTACTCAACGAAGGTTAGAAACGCCTTCACCCATTCCCGAAATCATATTTTCGAACAGTGAGTCCGAGACTGAGTCTGAGTCTGAATTAAAACACGATGAACCAATGCCTAAACAAATAAAAAAAGTGAACAAAAAACGTAGGGCTCGATACACGAATAAAACTCGGAAAAATCAGCAAAAAAAGTCAGTTCGAAGTAACCCTGCAGCACATCGGCAAGCGGTTACGGTGTATCAACGAAACTACCCCCAAGTTCATAGGAAAGCACAAGCTGATTACCAATCTTCACACCCCGAAATACACAGGAAAGCACAAGCTGCTTATCGAACTTCACATCCTGACGAACATCGACAGGAAGTTGCAAATTATCAACATACACACTTGGAGGAACGAAGAAATATTCAGTCTCAATATCGTAAAAATATTAAAGCAAAAACATGGCATACAAAATTACTGTCGGGACTGGCGTATAATCCTGAGTTGTCATACGAAGCAGATAAAGATGTATGTATAGGAACTATGGATCATAAATGCCAGTGGTGCAATGCTTTAAAGTGGAAAGAAGAAACTGTTGGAATGTGTTGCAGTGGAGGGAAGGTTTTGCTTGAGGCCTTTGAACTACCTCCAGAGCCACTTTATAGCTTAATAATTATGGATTTTCATCCTGATCACAATCATTTTATGAGTAACATCCGAAAATATAATGGGTGTTTTCAAATGACCTCATTTGGAGCAAAACTGGTCTCAGAAGATGGATTCATGCCGACATTTAAGGTACAAGGCCAGGTTTATCATCTGATTGGAAGTTTACTGCCTATGGATCAACAGAATGCTCGATTTTTGCAAATTTATTTTGTAGGAGAGGACGAAAGGGAAGCAAACTTGAGATGTTCAAATTTTCCAGGTGTAAAGAAAAATTTAGTGAAAGTGCTTCAAAAATGCTTCATGATGTAAATCCATACATAAAAGACTTAAAAACAGCTATCGAAAAGGTTCCAGCTAATTGTGAAACATTTAAAGTTGTTATTAACGCCGAAAAAAAACCAATAGATGGTCATTTAGGTCGTTATAATGCACCTACGACAAATGAAGTAGCGTTAGTCATTGTTGGGCAAGAATTTGAAAAGCGTGACATTGTCTTAGAAAGCCATAGTAGTGGTTTGCATCGAATCAGCGAAATCCATAGATCTTACGACGCTTTGCAATATCCTTTGCTTTTTTGTCGTGGTGAGGATGGTTACTCTATTCATTTACCCCAGATCGATCCGAAAACTAAAATGGGTCTTAAAAAGACAATTTCTGCCGCAGATTTCTATTCTTACCGAATAATGCCCAGAGACGGTCAAATCAATCATCTCCTTTACTATCGCTCCCTCTTCAGTCAATTTTTGGTTGACGTATATGCTAAGATTGAGACCGAAAGACTCAATTATATACGTCATAATCAGTCTAAACTAAGAGCAGAAAATTATATCCATTTAAAGGATGCCGTAGGTAGGCAAGACGCAGACCCTAATGATCTTGGTCAAATGGTAGTGTTGCCTTCTTCTTTTACAGGTGGACCTCGATACATGCATGAGCGAACCCAAGATGCCATGACCTACGTTCGCCGTTTTGGACGACCGGATCTTTTTATAACATTTACATGTAACCCACAATGGGAAGACATTACAAAACATTTGTTACCAGGTCAAAATTCCCACGACCGTCATGACTTAATCGCTAGAGTGTTCCGTTTAAAAGTTAGAAAAATCATGGACTTACTGACGAAACGTAAAATATTCGGTGAAGTATGCTGTTTTATGTACTCAGTCGAATGGCAAAAGCGTGGCCTTCCACACATTCACATACTACTCTGGCTTAAAAATAGCATAACGACAGATCTCATTGATAAAGTTATTAGTGCCGAAATACCAGATCCAGAAACAGACCCAAAACTGTATGAAATCGTTAAATCTAACATGATGCATGGTCCATGTGGAAGTTTTAATTTCAAGTCACCTTGCATGAAACAAAACAGTTGCAGTAAAAGATTTCCGAAACAACTCATTAAAGAAACTCAAACTGGCGAAGACGGTTACCCACAATACAGGCGTCGTTCTCCAGAAGATGGTGGCTTTACTGTTGACATTAAAGGAGTATGTTTAGATAATCGATGGGTTGTTCCTTACAATGCTGTACTTTCAAGAAGTTTTGGTGCTCATATTAACGTCGAGTACTGTAATTCAGTAAACTCTATTAAATATGTATGCAAATATGTGAATAAAGGGACGGATCAGGCTACTTTCGCCCTTGAAAATAAAAATGACGAGGTGACTACTTACGAAAATGGTAGATATATAGTTCGGAGGCTGTTTGGCGGATTTTTGGCTTTCCGATTCATGAACATTTTCCTCCAGTTATTCATCTTGCAGTACACTTAGAGAACGGACAGAGAATATACTTTAACCAAGAAAATATTATCGAAAGATTAAATAATCCACCAAATACTACGCTTCTAGCCTTCTTTAAACTTTGTCAAGTAGATATTTTTGCGAAAACTTTGATTTATTCAGATGTACCATCGTATTATACTTGGCATAAAAATAGTCACTTTGAAAGAAGAAAAAGAGGAGCTGACGTACAGGACTGGCCAGATATAAAAAAGAAAACGCGTTGGGCCGAGTGTATACTGTGCATCCCAATAATGCGGAGTGTTTCTATTTACGTATGCTTCTGCATGAAGTAAAAGGGCCAACTTCATTTGAGGCTCTAAGAACGGTTAACGGTGAAGTACATCCCACTTTTCAATCTGCTTGCAAAGCTTTGGGTTTGCTTGAAGACGACCAGCACTGGTATGCTACCTTACAAGATGCTGCACTTTCTGAATCTCCCTCTAGAATTCGGGATTTGTTTGTAATATTATTAGTGTTTTGTCAAGTGTCAGATCCATTAGGACTTTGGGATAAATTTAAAGATATTTTATCGGAAGATTATAAACATCAAGTCCACAGAAACATAGAGGATGTTGATAACATTTGTAGTGAAGTATACAACAAATGCCTGCAAGTTCTTGAGGAAGCCGTTCTTTCATTAGGTGGGCGTTCACTTAAGGAATATGGGTTGCCACAACCAACCAGGCCACTCGATTTAGGGAACATTATGTTATTAAGAGAGACTAATTACAATACAGATTTTCTAGAGAGATTCGTCAAGGACCATAAAAATACTTTAACAATAGAACAAACGGAAGCATACGATAAAATTATGCATAGTGTTAACACAAATTCAGGACAACTTTTCTTTCTAGACGCGCCAGGTGGCACAGGAACAACCTACTTAACAAACTTAATTTTAGCTAAAATTAGAAGCTCAAAACATATTGCTTTGGCTGTCGCCTCATCAGGGATCGCGGCCACATTGCTGGAAGGTGGTCGAACTGCGCATGCATGTTTTAAGTTACCACTCGACTTGACTCGCGTAGAAACACCCTTATGCAGTATTTCAAAACAAAGTCACCTAGCTGAAGTATTAAAAAATACAAAAATTATTATCTGGGATGAAATCACCATGGCACACAAAAGAGGAATTGAGGCTTTGAACAGATCTTTACAAGATATTCGGGGTAATAAAAATTTAATGGGTGGCGTAACCGTGCTGTTTGCTGGAGATTTTAGACAAACCTTACCGGTGGTACCCAAGGGAACTCGTGCTGATGAAGTACAAGCATGCCTTAAAAGATCGATTTTGTGGTCCTCCGTAAAAAGTATAACGTTAACTAAAAACATGAGAGCCTATCTGGGGAGTGATTCGACGGCTGGTATATTTTCAACCAGTCTTCTAAAAATAGGAAATGGTGAACATCCTACCAGGGATGGTATATTTGACATCCCTGAAGATATGTGTACATTAGTATATACCATCGAGGAGCTAATACAACACATTTATCCAGGTATTTCCGACATACAAGACAAGCCTATAGAATGGTTTTGCGAACGAGCTATTTTGACTCCGAAGAACGAACAAGCTGCATTTATTAACGACATACTTTTAAAGTCATTCGACGGAGAAGAAAAGATTTATAAATCCATAGACACACCATGCCATGCAGACGACGCTACAAATTATCCGGTCGAATTCTTAAATTCACTTAAACCAGCTGGTCTTCCATACCATAGGCTTGCACTGCGAAAAGGTACACCGGTAATGTTGCTACGTAATCTGAAACCACCGAAATTGTGTAACGGCACCAGGTTGCAAGTCAAAGCCTTACATAAATATTTAGTTGAGGCCGTTATTTTGACAGGATGTGCCCGAGGAGAAACGGTATTCGTCCCGCGCATTCCTCTAATGCCCAATGACCTTCCATTTGAATTTAAGCGCCTTCAATTTCCTCTAAAAGTTTGCTTTGCGATGACGATAAATAAGTCTCAAGGGCAAACTTTTAAAGTCGCTGGTGTTGATTTAAGAGAAGATTGTTTCTCTCATGGACAACTGTATGTTGCTTGCTCGCGTGTCAGCTCTCCCTCTAACCTGTTCATCCTGGTAAATAATAAAAAAACTAAAAATATTGTTTACAAGGAAATCCTGTAAGGCCTCTTCGTCCTATAAATCCTGTTTTTTTTTTCTTTTGAGACGATGATTTTGTCTCACTTTACTTTTTCTATATAGATTTGTATGTATACTAATATTATAAAGAGGAACAATCTATTTTTTTATATGTTTGTTTGTTTACACATGTAATCGATAAACTCCGAAACTACTGAATCGATTTCAAACATTCACCATTAGAAAGCTACATCATCCCTGAGTAACACAGGCTATATTTAATTCGAGTTGTAACAAGATTTCAGCCTGTGGAAGAAAAAGCCCTGTCGAGATCATTAAAAAACGCTATATATAACCGAATTACACGTGGGCGAAGCCGCGGGCGGAAAGCTAGTTTAATATAAATGAATAAATAAAAAATAAAAATTGATTTTATTTTCATCACAATCAAGCTGAAACATTATACATTGGTACTTATCTTAGGCTAATCCTAATAAACACAACTAGATTGGTAAGGGACTGGTGCCTAAAAAAAGGTATAAAATACCTGTACTATTAGGTCACCAGGTCCTCCCTTCGGTTAGGAACTAATACATGCTAGATTATACTTAGATGTTAAAGGCTATGACAATATTATTAGGTATTTAAAAAAAAGAAATAGAAATACATGCTCTTATTTAGAGAGGAAAAATGAGAAATATAATTACATCAAACTTAAAAACAAGAAAAACTCTTAAATTTAGATATGTATACAAAGGCAATATCCATCCAATACAGAACTACACAGTGTAAATACAATATTATGTGCAAAGTCAGCCGATTAAAAAACAAGTAGATTTTCAATATATTTATTATTATATTGGGTGCAGAGCCAGGCCGTAATACTCTATGAAATACTATTAAATACTTAGCAATTGCTACTTACATCTGTGTGTTGTTAATTTTTTAAGGTGTATTAATTTTCTAAAAATTTTGATAAATTTTCTTGTTCGAGCAGTATTACTTAATTGAGATTCACAACTAAGTTTACTGTAAAAAAGGCCTGTCCTGCGCTAAAGTCTTCTTGCAATTTGTTTTAGTGAGATGTGTTGTTAATGTATTCACAACTATGTCGAAAATCGCAAAATTGGTTTTTGAACTTAATATCGACTGAGGCTTTAGAAAATTTACATACAAAATTTGTTTTATTTATGTTTAGGGTCGAAAGGCTTCTTTTTAACCATAATAAGACTTAATTAAATCTTATTTTCTCGTTTTTAAAGACTTTTGCCAAGTATTCCGAACCAAATTAGTTACGTATCATCTGCATAAGTACAGATTTTGCCAATGAACTGAATTCAAAGATGGTTAATATATAGTAAGAAGAGGGTAGGCCCCGGGATAATACCTTGCGGAACTCCTGATAATGGTAGCATCTGAACTGAAGTAGTTATTGTGTGGTAGGTATTCTGTTGTTAAAAAGTATATAAAATTATTCAATGATTCACCTCTTATTCAAATTCGTTGAGTTGGGAAATATGCTGAGTTTATATATTCGCATCAGTGTTTACAGTCAAATAGAGAAATTTTATTTTCTTAGTATTTTATCGTACGTCAAATTAAAGCTTGAGACTGCGGCTTTATGATTTGTATTATCTGCGTTCAAAACAGTACTTCCCTCGCTTTCCTTTGTCTTAATGATTATGTAGTTATATCGCATCTTAACCCAACTAATCCTTCTAGTTATAAAGGCACAAGAACCCTTATACGGCAGGTCTGACCTCCGAAGTCGTCCGACAACGGCACTATAAGACTAGTAAACTCGCAAGGCTACTTTTAGAACAAACAAGATTGCCAATTTTAATGATTTAAGCGTCACATGATCAAGGCATTGGAACTTCTCGGTTCTTTTTTCTTCTAGAAAGTCAATAAAGTTGTCGATGTTATACGTGGAAGGTGAACAAGAAACGACTATAAGAGATTCGATGGAATTTAAGTAAATTTGGTTAAAGTATTTTTTTGAACAGAGTGCCACGTAGCTGTTCAAACTAGAAGGAATTTTAAGACTCTTAAGTGAGTGTTAGGATATATGATATTAGTGAATCGAAGTTTTCATACAGTATTTATGAAATGGTTTAATGAAAATTTTTAGAATTTCATTTAAATTAGTTTTAATAAATGACTAAAGGTTTTGCAAATTAATCGGCAACTTCTTGCCTTGTTTTACGAATTCTACAACATTCACAACATTCAACAACACATTCACATTCTACAATTCTACGCGCTCTCGCTACTGAAAGACTAACTGCTTCCCGTATAATTTCTAAGCTTTATCGAATCGACGCGAGTATTGACCTTTTCTAAAAGCACCCTACACACCCTAATAATAAGTGTTTCGCGGTTCTTACTGCCTCCCCACAGATGTTGCAAGATTTTTCGGTTATTGCCCCATTTTTTTAAATTACTTTGATCTGGAAGAGTCATTTGGAATGCATTAAGGTAGAATTATAATAATGCTGGGGATCAATCATAAATTAAGGTGCGCCACTTTAAAGCTAGTGGAATACAAAAATGCCGCTATGGTCACCCATTCGTTTTGAATTTCTAGGCTCATCGCGTGGAGTCGGTAGCTATCGATTTCGTCTTGTCGAATAAAAGATTTTGTTATGTCTATGTCTTGAACTTTCCTACTTGATCCTAGCCCTACTTTATTCGTTTGAGCACCTATCATTTTTTTTATGGAATTGAAGTCGTGACTCGAGCTCTGAGGCAACTTTGTCTTTTGGGAGAGAAGTTACAGTATCATCTTTAGATTTTCCGATGATATGTCTTTTGGTACATCTTAGATGTTTGTAGAGCTCCGATGGTTTCTTTAATTTTAATCCAAAATTGTTTCGGTCTCTAAATAAGGTTGAAGAGTCCGCTGAGTGCGCTAACCCGAGCCATAACTTCAATGTCTTTATGACGCTTGCATCTAACTTTGACAATAGGGTTTTATTAATATCATACACGGACGAATCCAAGCTTTTTTTGACGTTACTTATTGGTTGGTTGTCTACCTTTTTGAGATCATTTAAAAAGCTATCGACTATTACATCCAACGATGGAGCACGGCCTTGGTAATCAATTTTTTTACCTAAAAATTTAAACGGGTGGGTGTTAGCTATGAAGAAGTGACTGAGCCATATTTTTGTGAAAAAGATCCATACGATTGACGGTGAAGAATTTTCCCATGGAAAGAGCGCGTGCTTGCAACTTGCAGTTTGCAATGGACACTTTCGAATAATCTTTTATATTTTTAATTGTTTTATATTTGTGTATTGAACTAACATACTGTAAAAGTAATACATGTTATTTGCAATTATTTTTTTTTCTTTGTTTCAATATTTATGATAAGGTACATATATTGCAAAAGATAAACTTCGGTGAGATTGTAATAGGACAAAATATACTCGAATACAATGCAATAAAAGCGATTGTAAATATAAAATATCAAAAAGCATATGACTAAGACTTTTGAATTAAAAGTAAGAAAAATGATAATAGATTACAATAATATAACATGATTGTTTAAAAAGATTTCGTTAGCGATCATTAATTTGATAATCATTCCTTCTACATATTATATTACTTTTCCAAAAGATGGCCAGACTTTTTTATTAGCATGTTCTTTCCCAAAGTTTCTAGTTAAATCGAATAACCGAATTCCTTTCGGTGTTAAATATTCTATTTGTGGTTACTTGCATTGGTAAAATCCACAACAATAACCTGAGATACCCCTTGTTTACTAACACGTTGGGTATTTTGATCTGTTTCTTTGCTGATGTCAATGTACAAAGTCTGAGCAGCTCCAATAACAATCTAGGTGTTCTTAGTTTCATTCTGTTGTTTTGGGAATTTTTTTAAATATTTATTTTGAAATGGCGTAAACAGACTAAACTATATTTATTTAAATTTTTCTTCGAGACGGTTAATATACACACACTCCGATTTTTTTTTCAAATTCCATGTGTTCAAACTGTTTTGAAATTTAAACCAGAAAGCTTTACTATATGTTCAAATATAGTAATATGAAGTCCAAAAATCTGCGTAAATGTAAAATGACATCATCCATGAAGAGCTGCTTCTCTATGCTTCGCTAAATTATTAAAAAAGCTTTTATAACCTGAAATATATTTTTAGTTTTTGCGTAGAATTTATAAAAGATTTTTAATTATTGGCTGATGTATGAACGTTAGACTGAACTAGGTTCGATTTTTGTTCTTGTTTATTTTATGGCCTAGCCAATACTTTTAAAAGAAATTATTTCCTAATTAAATAGAAAACGAAAGCTTGTATAGAATATTACATAAAATTAGTCATTTTTATATAATAAAAAGTATAAAAGGCAATATAATAAAAACCACCCTAAAAGTAGACTACGATTATTCTCAGAAAACTTTTTCCTGGTAAATTGTAAAATGTGTGTTGTATAATACATACGTTTATACGATAAGAGCTCACAGAAGTCATATCTTACGCATTTATATATCATGACATTTACTGATGATAAGACATTCTGGTTAGGACAACTCGCGTGACCACATTAAAATGAAGAACTCAATATTATTAGCAATTTTGATACTATCGACTGTTCAGATCAGTGCAGAATTTAGTGATCGAATACGAAAAACCAGTGTAAAACTATTTCCTTTAATAGATTTGGAATCAAACGGTCATTTTGTGATATCACCATTCAGTATATTTCAGTTAATGACAAGTGTTAGTTTTGATGCAGGTGGTGAAAGTAAGAAACAAATTAAACAAGCATTTTATTTGCCTAAAAATCACAATGAGTGTATAGATGGTTACCTAGAGATAGAGAAAACTCTAATGCAACCAAGTGATGGAGTAACATTATATACACAAAACTTTTTGTTTATCGACGAACATTTGCAATTAAATCAAAAATACATCGAAAAAATTAACAATCCTTCGAGCGCCACGCCTAGGACCATCGTTAATAAACTTGACTTCACATCAAGTCTAGCAGCGGTTCAAGCTAACAATATTATTGAAACGAGAGCAAATATTTCCAATGTACTAAATCAAGATAATTTTATAGATGCCAGACTAGTTTTAACCAGTGTAATATCTTTTAAAGGCCTTTGGTCGTTTCCTTTTAACGACTCTGATACAATGGTAGAACCTTTTTATGATAAAAATGGGAACGAAATTGGTAAAGTCAACATGATGAACCAGAAATTTCCCTACCGATGTTCCAATATTCAATCTTTAAATTCTCTCGTTTTAGAACTGCCGTATGGAAATGATGAAACCTATTGTATGTTAGTGGTTTTACCTCACTCCCATGTGTCCGTTCATGATGTCTATCGTAATTTTGAAAGTGTAACATATAAAGATATTTTTGAAAAACTTCAGAGTGATGAAGATGAGTTCGGTAACGCAGAAATTGATGTTAAGCTGCCGAGGTTCAAAATAAGTACAAATGTTGTTCTAAACAGGCCATTAAACAACATGGGAGTTTATGATATATTCGAACCTGGTCAAGCAAACTTTAAAAAGATTACGAACGAAGAGATATATATTTCTGCGATCGTACATAAAGCTGATATTGAGGTCACAGAGGCTGGGACCGTAGCATCGGCTGCAACCTCAGCATACTTTGCAAACCGTATTACTACACCTACCTTTTTTGCTTCTCGGCCATTTATTTACTTGATAATGGAAAAGAAGACGAAAACAGTTATTTTTACTGGTATTTATTCTAAACCAAGTCTGTTTTAAAATAATTCTAAACTATTATGTTATAAATCTGTAAATATAAGATGTAAGAAACTTTGTCGTTAAGAGTATTTCTTAAATAATCTTAATTAATATTTATAACACGATAAAAATATTGCATATAAACAAATGTATGGCTACTGTAAGACAATTAATAATGATAAATAGTTTATATATGTATAGGGTCAGTTCTTCATGATCCTGAAATAAATATAATTCTGTTTTTTTTTTTTGCATTAAAACACTTACTTTTCTTTATATCCTTCTTAAGAATAATAAAACTTTGCGTTAACTGATGTTTATTATTAACATTAATGGATTTTTAATCAAAATCAAAATGTAATAAAAGCTTCATAAATCTGGATTTATAATTGAATTTCTATAATCGTTTCAATATCGCTGATTGCCTCACCATAGAAAAACACAACCCCTTTATTACCTGCTTAAAAGATCTGATGAAAGATTTTGTGAAGTCAGAGTTTGTCAACCTTATCACTCAAAGGTGCTTATCTAACTACCAATAACCAGCATTTGACTATTTTACAAAAATAACAATGTTCATCTTAATAAGAGTCAACGGATTCACAGTTGATTAATTTGATTAGTGAGGTAAAAGAAAACATTCTTCTAAGTTGTAATTATTGTTCTGTAGCTAGATGGAGAACGAAGTGTGTATTAAGAAGATCCTTCAATCATTAAAAGAAGGTAATAGAAACAAGCAAATAGTGATAAAGGCATCTTACCCATAAGGAAAATAGACTACAAGTTTATCATTAGTCACATATCCCCGATTCACTCGTGATTTTTAAAATGACTAGGGTATCTTTAGACAGGTTTAGACAGAAGCCGAGATTTCACGATGAAGGCGAAAGTGATCTCGTGGTTTTTAGTGGGTAGCCTTAAAAATAGTAACGTCTTCTATGCTGCCGGATATTCCCACATAACACCCCGACATCACCTTCGCGGTCAATGGGTAACTGTAACGGATATTTCCCACGTAAGAAAGCTTAGACTAGGTAGTGTTGAAACGACTTTTAAAGTTTCACATGGCAACAAAGTCCAGATAATGTGTAATAGGTAAAGAGTTCATCTTATCATGCTTATGCTATGCTTGCTTCGCTTATGCTTGAGGGCAGTGGGTAGTTTTAAATTATCCCATCCTTACATGAATGCTAGTTGAAATAAAAAAACATAACTATTATGAAAGTAAGTTTTATAAAAAACATTTTTTTATTGTCATTTAAAATATTTTCCACAAACTTGAGAAGAGATGTCAGAAACTCTGAATTGTTATTTTGATGCTTTATATTTTTTTTTAGAAGTAAAACTTACATTACAATACTAGGTAAATACTTTGATAATTTTTTAAAGTAGTCTGATAGCGATCGCTTCAAACCCACGTGCATTATTCTCTAAATATTCGAAAACATTGTATGTAGCATCTTTTAGCACACAAACCTTCCGTGGTTTAAATCTTAAATTTAAAAATTAAACTATAATAATTGAACGTTTGCTGAAAAATTCTTGTAAAATTTGATTCATTGTGCAATAAAAGATTTACTTCTTTTTTTAGATCGAGTAACAGCCACAGGTAACGCAAGCTTGTGTTTGTTTCTCCTGTTTCGATTGTGTGTATGACTTAATAAAATAGTCAATATTCTAATGCACACGTTAAAAATTTTCAAAAATGATCTGACTGGTGAAAGTAAATACGTAAATTTGCATAAATTTAAACTTATCTCGTACAAAATATTATTATTATCGTCAAGATTATATAAAGAAACTAGCTTTTGCCAGCGGCTTCACACGCCTTAATTTCATAGTAAAACAATTCCTCTTTCTCTTTTTTTTGTATCCCCTTCTATATGACTTATTTTAAGTGATACAATCAAAATTAAGACATCGGCATACATCGCTCATTGTCAAAAATCTATTTAAAGTTTTTAATAAGGATACAATATTAGATACTGTAGTTTTTGTATATACTCTCTTGATTTTACTTAAACGTTCATTTAAGTACTTTTTAAAGAGAGTACTTAACTTACTTATGTAATAACCATTCTAACCATATATCACACTTATAAATTTTCATTGAACACAATCAAAGTATGACCATGTAAACTTGAGGAATTCTGAGCTACACATTCGACGTTATTTTCACAATCAACTTGCAGGTCTAGTTTTATTAAAAAAACAATAATATATTTTAAATGCTAAATAATATGCATGAGACATTCAGTTAGCTGTATACATTATCAAAATTTTCAATACTGAACATTCACAAAAGTCATTTTTGAGACGGTTTGCACAGTTCCATACCAGAGTGCGCCAGCCGACCGTACCGCCGCGCCGCAAACGCGATGACCCTATATTTTAAATCAGTAATATATTCTAAAAATATTCATTTAAATTACATGCCGTAAGGCACTACATTGTTCCATATTAAATGTAAAATGTATTTAAGGTACTTAATTAGATAAGGATAAATTAATGCTTAAAATCGCTTTGTAAATAAGCTATTATTCTTAGTAAAAAGAAAGGATAGAAATTGGCTATTATGGGTTATCCCTAAGAGATAAACATATACCATCGCGGGCTTTCTTGTATAACTTTTTAAGGTATACAATACTTAGTACATTATTTTGATCTAACTCGTAGAGTTCAGCCAGCGTTCGCAATGTAGGTAAGCGCAAAAAATGTGTTTGTTTACGACTTCGCATTATAAAAAATTTTCTTTAATTCGGAAAATTATCTTACTTCTTCAACTGAGATCTTTGAGTTATACCACTTCAATTATTTATCACTACAATAGTTGAGAGTTGTCTCCTGTACTGACACGTCTGTATCGCTTCTCTTTCATGACTGGAATAGTGCCGGAACCCTGGAAGCTTGCTAATGTGCAACCCGTGCCCAAAAAAGGCAGCCGTGCCGACCCTGTCAATTACAGACCGATTTCAATCACCTCCATACTCTGCAAGATTATGGAGCATGTATTGAACTCGCGCCTACTAGCATACCTAGAAGGTAACGAACTCCTCAGTGACCGACAGTACCGGTTTCGCCGTAATAGGTCTACTGGGTACCTCCTAGTGTATGCTACACACATTTTAGGCGAGGCCATCGAGAAAAACGGAGAAGCGGTCGCCGTTTCTCTGGACGTCTCGAGGGCATTTGACAGGGTCTGGCATGCGAGCCTTATAAGCAAGCTTTCAGCGTACGGTATATCTCCTGGTCTGATCGGCTGGGTAACGGACTTTCTGAGCCAGAGATCTTTCAGAGTAGCTGTCGACGGGTGTTCCTCGGAACCCTTGACAATAAATGCCGAAGTGCCTCAGGGGTCCGTTCTTTCTGCAACTCTTTTTCTGCTGCACATTAACGATCTGTTGAGCCCGGTATCTATGGGTATGCAGACAACAGCACAGTTGTAGAAAGATATATGCCTAGTACTCGGACTAGTAGAGATCAAGTACAGTCTGAAAGAGAAGCCATGGTGCAGCGTTTGATTGAGAAACTTCAGGCAGTTTCCGCATGGAGCAATGCCAATCTTGTCAAATTCAACGCCGCCAAAACACGACACTCCCATACAATGAACCTAAAGTTTTTTTGATTGATTTTAATAATTGCAACAGATAGACGATTGAAATATTCGCAAATTATATTATATAATAATTTTTTTAATAACAAAAAAAAAATACAGTTAAATTAATATTTTAGGGGTCTCTAAAACAACAAATGTGTTTTTCTTGCTGTTTTTATCTGTAATGGTACGGAACCGTACGTGCGCGAGTCCGACTCGGACTTGGCTGTTTTTTATATGCAATAATAGTTTTTTCAACGGAACCCTAACTAAGACTGCTTAACGCGATTCTATAATCATGGGTAAAACCCTGATTACCTTCACGAGAATATAATGATGGAAACTCATAGCCGACTGTAGTGAATTACGTAGATCACGTTTTACATTCTAATTAAATATATCTACCAGTATTTAAATAAGTTAGTCTTCATTATTTACAATAGCTTAGTTATTTAGATAAAGAAAAAGGAAAAGCAAAAAATAGTAAAAACTAGACAATTTTTAAATGGAACTGGATAACCCTACAAACAATTTGGTCTTGGTATAACTATCAGCATGAAGCAACGCTCACGAACTAGACTGCTCAGAATTCTAAATTAGGATATCTGAGGGACTGCGAGGGATGAAAGACGTGCGTACGTAGCGCTGACTGCCTCTTCAGCCGCGTTACGTCCCCCCCACCCCGCTACGACACCCCGCTCACTTCCAGTGTACAGTCGACTACTCAATTATTATCGCTCTTAATATTTTTTAGTTATTTTTTTTTGATAAGTTTGTTTATATCTTGGAACAATAATGAATTTTGATAGTGTTTTTATTAATATACGTAATGCTTATAATGTTACAATATACATTTTTACAACATAAATTTTATTAACAGAATACGACTTTTAGGTAACTATTACATTAAGCACTATTTAAAACATATAAAAAAATAATATTTGTTTGTGCATTGTGTGCGCGACAGTACAGATGCTCAGATATTCTCTCCATATTTCGTTCAGAGCTTTTCGTCAATGTCGATACCTATTACATTGGGGCATATAGTAGGGCAACCACAGACTGTGATAGCAAATGTCTAACAAATAATAAAATAGAGAAGATGAGTTGCCCATACTTATCTTTGTCTAATCACACAAAAAAGAGACAGATAGGTAGTTTTATTTGATTTCTTTCGATGGACACATTTTAGGTTTACCTTACCAATGCCCTAAGTATAATAACTCTATGCTTTGAGGGGCGTAAAATTATTTATAAATTTATATCACATACTTTTAAGTAGAAGACAAATGATGTCATTGAACCCGTATTGTCACTACTCGGAGAATGTAACTGTCAACCTCCAATAAGTGGGTCTAAGTACAGTTAATTCAAATTCAGTTCAAGAATATTAAAAATTAAATAACACGATTTGAATATGGTTAAGAACATCAAAGAATTTTAAGGGAAAAACCGCTGGAAAAGAAGAATAGTTGCTGTAAAGCTGCTGTAAGGTTCAAAATTATAAATATGTATCAAGATGTTAATATAAGCGTGATAAAAAGACTTTTGAAACCATATCTATGTAAAACGTTTTATATATTATTATTACATAAATTTTATCTAGTAATTACATATATAATAGCGACAATAGATGACACTAATTAGTGTTGTAAATTCTATAATGGGTTGACCACAGATGACACTTCAAAAGATAACTTTTTCTTTCTTTCTTTCTTTCTTGCCTCCAAGCAAGGCCCTGACCTGTTGTGTTGTTTCTTTACAAAACTGGACCAAGCTAGCCAAACAAAAAAACTTGTATAATTTAAAAAATCAATATTCATAGACATTTCACGTGTTGCAAAACAGGAAAATGTGTTCAGAAATATTTGAATTAAATAATAATTTATAGTAATTATCTTTAGATTATGTCAACAACAATATAGACAACAAAACAAGAACAGTAGGTACAGATATAACAAAATAAATTTAATTTTTTGTTTAACATATTTCCTGTTTAGAGAAAATAAGCATATAATATTTTTTTTAGATTTTCACGAGTAAATATAGATTTTCACAATAAAAGTCTTTTTTACGAATTTAATTCTCCTATAATTAAATTTTAAATTTAACCTGATGCATATAATTAAACATGTGTTTTAAAAAACATGTTTAATTATATGTACGCGAGTTTTAATGATATGTACGCGAGTTAATTCCTTAAAAAAAATTTAGTACTTTTATTTCAAATGAGCATATTTGTGTATTATAAAATATATGTCCTTATCTCTCATTTCATTTTAACGTATTTTAAAATAATTCTGTGCTTTATCTTTTGATTGTTATGATCCGTGAGTGTTTATAAAAAGTTTACAATAACATGAATTGGTTTACTATTTATAAACATTTACAGTAAATAATATGAGACATTTGTGTTGAAATAAGACATGTTTACTCATATAATCAAATATTCATTGTAACTTAATTTAAAAATTTTAAAAACGAACTACAGTATTATTTTTGGTATTTAATATATATATATTTATTTATTTATATGCTTTTATAGTACTTTTTACTTTTTATAGTGTACCTATATGCTTTTTAGGAAGACCTTTGCTGACCATCCCGATGTCCTACTCTACGAAATGTTGGTTTCTTTTTATTTGAAACAGGTAACACCTTTCATCCTGAAAAAAACTGTTCCCGAATGTTAACTAACTTTGATTGATTGATTGAATTCTATCAAACCCGTGCAAAGCTAGTAGGAATATTTTTGTAGTAATTATATATGGTCACAGTATAAAAAACATATTTAAAATTAATATATTTTATACCGTTTCACACGATATTACTAAGTAGCGAAAGACGTAACATTCATTAAAAGTTTCATGACCACAGACAGTCGGACAGGAAGATTTCCGACATATTTTTATAAAATAACTCTGTAACTCTGTCATTCGATTTAATGCATCTGTAATTTTAAATCTATTCATATGGTTTCGACCAATTTATATGGTTTTGCAACGGACTAAGTTATACTTAACCATATAAACCATATAAATTGATTTAAAATTACAGATGCATTAAATCGAATGAGGACAATATTGTATGCATATGCGAGTTTATGTTTATTTGGACATTTAAATCCATAACTCATAGTTTAAATAGCACACCTTAGTCATGAGACTATGAGCTATCTGCACAAAATTTGGAGTTTTAACTGATTAGCCTTCAGGAGTTATGTAGGGTACAGACGAACAGACATCCCTAACGATTCCCTAAAGTAGCTTTTGCTACTTTATAAATATAAGACATAATAATATATTACTCTAAAGTTGTCGACCTCGGAGCTATTTAAATTATTTCCGGAGACTATCCTTATTGCAGTAACAGGAAAATGAACTAAGAGGCAATGCTTCTTCTTTGACGTAAATATTTATTATAGTTAATATATCTTTTTATTACTCTCAAGGGTTTATCCATTTACAGACGACAAAGCTTCTTAACATTCCATGGATTCACCGTGCGGGTGTCGGGCCCATTACGTTGCATGGAGAGAAGTGCAAACAGTGCCTGGGACTTGCCACCCAGGTGTAGGTTTAAGGGGACCCTTTATTATGCGCATACACGCTCGCCTTCACTATCTACACTCCTCTCCCTACCTAACCAAACTTGGAAAGAACCTACTAATGCCGCCTTTGAAATACGTTCTAGAAATAAAATACCTTATCGTGGAGACGAGAGTATTGATTTCTATCAAGAAGTACCCTACACCCTACACCCTACTAATAATGTGTTTCGCAGTTTCTACTGCCTCCCCACAGATGTTGCAAGACTTTTCGGCGACTTTAAGAATGAAAATTTTAGCTATTAAAATTCAAATGTAATAGTAATTTTTTTCCAGTATCAAAAATTTTGGATCCTTCACTATTCATTCGTCATATATTCGTCATTGTTCTTCATATAACTATTAAAATCGCGTGGAACCGAAGGTGTACCTATAGACTATAGATAAAGACATTGACGAAAAGCTCTGAGCGAATTTTAAAGGGGATAACTGCGCATAAGTACTGCGCATACAATACTTTTGTAACAAATATTATTTTTTTATTTATTTTAATTAGTAGGTAATTTAATAATTGCCTAAAAGTCTCATTGTGTTCATTTAAAATTTTTATTGTAAACATGTTGTTGATAATTTTTGCCAACCTACTTATGTTTTATATTGTATCTAAGACATGATGTATAAAAATGTATGAGGATTACGTAAAGTAAAAAAAAAACACTATCTAAATTCATTATTGTTCAAAGACATAACCAAACTTAATAAATATAAAAGAAAGAAAAAGTTTTTACAGCGGTTGCACTCCTCCTCGTTTAAAGTGCACCTCAGTAATATCAGGGGCTTGCACTTTTATACCTTAGCTGTCCATCACCACCTGGAGACAGAGCACTTCTTTTTGACGGAGACGCAGATACAATGTTCTTTGAGCGGTGCGGATTATCTCGGATACACGTTAGAACTTAGAGCTCAACTTTCGCTCACGTGTCAGAGTCTGCGTGTACGCGCGGAACGACCTCTGTATCCAGCGTCTCCGTCACCTTGAAGACCCCACTTTTTCTTCTTTGCGGGTTTTAGAAGACACATGAAACGCAAAAATCCTGTATTCCTGTGTCTACCGTTCTCACAGCGGTGACCATGAGACAACTAGATTATTTGAGTATCTCGGTGAGGCTGCTGATATGGCTCTGTTCTTGTACAACTATACATATATAAATATCTACAATATGAATAAAAAAGCCAATTAAAAATTCAAAGTTAAATATTTTCATACCTCTTAGAAAAACCAAACTAAAATATAAATCTTTTGTAAATATGTAGGTACTTTTTTAAGGATATTATCCATTTATATTATATATATTTTTTACTTTACACGTATAATAAAATTACAAAAATCACACATGATATCATATTGACATCAGTCTTATGGCACTTTTAAATCATAAATCTGTGACATATATATAGGTAATGTAAAGTTAAGGTCATTAAATTTATCATGTAACGAACAGATATAATAGCTACTGTATATGACAGCCCATGCAAGTAACTGTAGCTTGGCTACCCTTGACTTATGCGCCTATTTCATTGTCAAATTTACAGTGCACTACCCAAAATAAATAGTGAATAAAAAGGCCCTCCAATCAGTAATCAAATGATTGCTTTAGAGTTTAAACCAACTAAAAATATTAAATTTTGTAATTTGCTTGGAATTGCTGTCTTTATTTTTAGTAACTTTATATTATACAAACTTTATAGCATAATAAACATGCGTATATTGACCCATGATGTTTTGATAAACTGGGATTTTCCAAGCGATATTGTGACTGATAGTAGCTAAATAACAATTAACTTTACTTCTATAATTTAAGTACTAACATAATTACTTATATAAAAAAAAACTAACAGTACACAGAAAAATCTTGAAATTAAAGATTTGCAAAAAACCAAAGCTTACATAAGCAACAGATTACAGAATATATTGTTAAAATCAAATAATGTTTGATATTCATGTGTGGAGATAAAGTATCATGACGTGTTTTTGACCTATTTTAAAACGTCTGATTAATTTGAAACTTTGCAAAGTTATCAAGGACAGATGACAATGAAATTATTTAAATGGCTAGTCCCGTTATCCATAACAGGATTATCAGTATTAGCGATTTATTAATGTCATTATATTACATAATCATTAATGGATTGGGATATCAAAAAATGTTTATGTCTGTTACTTAAAAACGTTACTCAAAACTTGTTTAATAACAATACTTATTAAAATAAATTTAGGCCAGCAGGCAGGCTAAAGGATAATCCCGTTATGAATGTTGTCATAAAGAATAAAGATGTTCTTATAAATAACTAAAAATAATATATATTATGGCAGAGAAGATACTAATTAAGTATATTTGTATTAAATACAAATGTACCATTATAAACTATTCTTATTTTAAATATTACACTTGGTTGTACATAATTATTATAAACCTAGAAAGGCATATTATGTTTAAATAACTGTAGATACAGTGTAACAGTACAAAGAAAAACTATATTTATGTATTATTGAGCGGAGCGACAAACAAAGCTCTTGTATTTGGCTTCACCGCGATTTCACTAATGCTGTTTCTCCCGAAATACTGAACCGATTGTCATCGAGTTTTTTATTTGATAGCAGCATTATTATTGATGGATTAGCAAACAAAAATTCAGTGATCGCTCTTATACTTAAGGAATAACCAAAGAAAAACAAAATTTCAAAAAATTTACGAATATAATCAATGAATCTGTCTTACTTTCTACGTAGTCTTTCAGTAGCAAGAGGTATAACAACCACCGAACGATCTATAGAATTCGTTAAAGAAGGCTCCTCCAAAAAATCAAAAGCGAAGCCTTATTCAATATTAGGCGCGGCTCCTGATTGGATTCTCATGATGGACACGTATGAAAAGCATTACAAAATCCCTGGGGATGTTGGTGTTTCGTCATCCAGACCGGACTTATTCCTGTATTCGAAACATCTGAGGCGCGTGATACTTGTGGAGCTTACTGTTCCTTGGGAAACAAACATCCCAAGGGATCACACATTCAAGCTCAATAAGTATTACGAACTAACCAACGAACTGATCAGGAATAAATTTATAGTTAGTCTGTACGCGGTAGAAGTGGGAGCGAGAGGTATAACAGCAAAATCTCTCTATAGCCTACTTAAAGATCTTGGCCTTTCTAGAACAAGCATCGGTTCATTTCTAGAACGTACTTCAAAGGCGGCATTAGTAGGTTCTTTCCAAATTTGGTTAGGTAGGGAGAGGAGTGTTTAGGGTGAAGGTGAGCGTTTTTGCGCATAATAAAGGGGCCCCTTAAACCTACTCCTGGGTCGCAAGTCCCAGGCACTGCTTGCACTCCTCTCCTTGCAACGCGATGGGCCCGGCACCCGCACGGTGAATCCATGGATTGCTAAGAAGCTTCGTCTGTCAAGTAACAATCAAAATGGTTGTCAACACTCAACCTAGTCATTACTATTTTTGTAACAGTGTACAAATTAGTACTCAATTGTTTTCGCTATAAATATTTTATTGTTGCGTTTTTATTCCTTATTATTTTTATGTTTTTGTTAAGTTTGTTTGTGCCTTTGATTGTTTTTATTGTTATACGTAATTCTTATATACCTACCTTAATAAATCATCAATAATTTTTTAAAATATAAAATTTAAATGAAGGGACTTTTAGGTTTAATTATTACATTACCTAGTACCTATTAAATATAAATAAAAAAATAATACTTGTTACAGAAGTATTGTGTGCGCGACAGTACATGTGCAGATATCCCCTACAAATGTCGTTCAAAGCTTAAAGTAAATTCCGGGAGTTATGTGTTGCACCATGCTATTGACATGTTATATTGTTTAAATTAAAATCAACAATAATATCTCTATAATTTTGTAAAGTTTTTAATAAAAAGATTAATCAATAAAAAGTATTTGATGTCTTGGTATATTCTTTTATAGACTCGCGCTTTGAGTTGTTTTTATCTGGTAAAAATCCATTATAAATTATAAATATCAATTTATTATTTATTTTTCCTTTACAATTGTTTTGTTACTAATATATTTAAGTATTATTTTACTAATATATTTAAGTATTATTCTTAAATACTAATATATTTAAGAATTTACACCTTAGATTAGAGAGAGAATAATATTATTTGTAGTTCCTATTTATAACAAATTAGTAATGTCTTAATTCTCTGGTGATCACCGGTGAAACACCGGAGATCTCATTCACCGGTGAATTAAAGCGTTGACGAAAATTTCGCTCCGATGAAAATCTCTATTTATACTGTATTCGCCATATTTGGTGTTGATGAATAATAACTCGGGATGAGTCCGAAACTATAAAAATTAAAATATATACAGGCGTATAATTTAAAAATTAAAATATATACATTTAATTTATGTATTTGATTGCAAATATTTTCCATTAAATTAAAATTTATATTTGATACACTGTCACCTATTATATTATTACTAAACTATGAAGCTATGTATTTAACTGTTAAAACAAACGTAAGCTAACTAAACATTTTGTAAATATAAAATATTATAATTTAAAATATAATCAGCTTGAATTAAAGATAAAATGTTTAATTTAAAAAAAAAACAAATATATGGTTATCTATTAGAACGGCTTCTTATCTGTACTCTGACACATGCCGGTTTCAACTCCAAATGACGTATGTTTATGTCAGTTCCGACTTCCGAAATATTTGATATTTTACAAATTGCAAATCCGAAGTCGCTGTTTTTAAGCGTTTGAGAAAGATCAAGAGGGCTATGATAACGGATAACGGCTTACAAATTTAATAAACATTGTGAATTATATTAAAATGGATGACCAAGCCTGTCCCCGATGTAAAACAACCAAATATCGAAACCCATCATTAAAGTTGATGGTAAACATTTGTGGCCATGCTTTGTGCGAAAGTTGTGTCGAATTATTATTTTTAAAAGGTATTATATTTATTGGCGGTTGCCAATACTTATTTCTTCTAAAATTATATTTAAAATATGATGAAAATATTTTACATTATACAAATCATACAAACCAAAAATAATAATAAGTGTATATTATTTCAGGATCAGGATCTTGCCCTGACTGCAATGTACCTTTACGCCGAAGTAACTTTCGCGTGCAGCTTTTTGAAGATTCTATGGTAGAAAAGGAAATGGATATACGAAAAAGAGTTTTAAAAGATTTCAATAAGAAAGAGGAAGATTTTGCCACTCTCCGAGACTATAATGATTATTTGGAAGAAATAGAAACAATAATTTTTAATTTAGTCAATAATATAGATATTGTAGGCACAAATAAAAGAATAGAACAATATAAAAAGGATAATAAAGAGTTAATTATGAAAAATAAAGCAAAGATTGGTAAGTATCTTTGTGTATGTAAATAAATAAATATTTACAAGTTATCTAAATTGCAATACTTTATTGACTTCTTTATTTCTTTCTTTATGTGCCAGCATTTCTATAGTTTTCTATTTCTAAAGCTAGTTCTAAAATGGCTAATTATTAAAAAAGTATTATATATATTTTGTGTTGTAACATAGTTATTGTTATTCATATGTCATTGTATATTTAGATCATATTAAAAAAGAAACTGTATAAAAAGTTTTTTCATATTACAGGTAGAGAAGAAATAGAATTGGAAGAAATATTAGAAATTGAAAAGCAAATGGAGGAGTTACGAAGACAAGAAATAGCTAAAATGGAAGAGGAGACAAAGAAACAGAAAATAAGAGAAAAAGAGGCCTTAATTGATGAGTTAATGTTTGCCGACGGAGATGCAAAGGATATTTTAAACACATTTGCCCAAACTGTTGCTAGCAAACAGGAAGAAGTTATTCCTGTGTTGCCTAAAGTATGCTTTACCATAATTCCCAAGACCTTCATTTTGTTTTATTTTTTCAACTTATTAACATCCATATTTTCTGAATAAGATTTTATGTATTCTTCTCAGTTATTTATATTAAGTTTTGTTATTTTTATAATATATAAACAGTTCAGGGGCTACTTGGTATAAGCAGAATGTTGTTGTATGTATGTATTTGGAATCAACAATTTTTCTGAATCCAAATTTGTATATAACTCCCATGTCGCAATTCAAAAATGACACTTGTAAAAACATAGTTTTAAGTTTTTCATAACGTTTCATGTATTGAATAAGACATATTTTTTTTTATCATACTACAGGTAACACAGTTCTCATCAGGTGTTAAATTCACCAGAGGTTCTGGTCAACCTCTACCTATAATTGAAGAAGGGCCTCTGTACAAATATGAACCATTGCCAATACCAGATAGATGTGGTCCGGACCCTCCATCCTTAGAACAAATTGTGAGGAATGGGTTCTTGCATCATGTTAGGTATGGATTAGTTATGTTATATTCCCACTGAGTTTCTATCACCCGCTGTTCACAGATCTCTGTAAATGATTTTTTCGAGCATGTGGTAGCTTTGACACAGAAAAAATGGTTTGTATAAAACTTACTTTCAATTAATAAGATGTAGACAAAAAGAACTTTGAAGTTTTGACAGCTTATTGGGTGCTCACTAATATTTGAGGTTTTTATTCCATATTTTTTTATTATATATTTAAGTTGTCATTAAGAGGAACCTTATTTTTTTTATTAGGCTCCAAAAAATATAATAATAACATCAAAGATTTATTGATATGAGTATAAATAAGTGAATACAATCATAGAATTTCCATTCACAGAGCAGAGAACGAAACAGAGAAAGCGGGCGGGTACTCATCAACACTGCCTTGTCTGAGAGCCCTACAGGACGCCCTCTCCGGCCTCTACCACGCCAGCTGACATCCACCCATCGTCGACACCATCATACTGGATTAGTTGTTTTGTTTTTTTTTTGTTTAATAAATGTATACTTTTTGGTTTTGTTTTTTTTTATTCTTTGCACCCATTCGTTTTTCTTTCTATATGTGTGATCTGTTTAGATGTGTGCGGTTAATAGATTTGTTCTTTTAAGTCTTCCTTTTTCTTTCTAAATGTGTGATGCTCTGTTTGCATGTGTGTAGATAAAAATTGTTTCTAAGTTTTGATTATACAAGATATTTAATTTTATTGTTTAATGTATGGTTAAATAAAAGTGACTCACTTGTTTAAACAATGCGAAAGTAGTCGATGACGATCATTTGTAGAGCTAATTGATAATAATTCTGATGTACATGTTACTGAAAGTTGTAGAATAGTTTCTTTGTGGCAAAAGATTTATACAGGGCTATTTTTAATTAGTTGACCACCTCTTGCAGGCAGCCTCTATATCAATCCCAACAACATTTGTTCTACAACTTTTTACAAATCTTGATAAACAACACAAAAAAAAACACTCCCTCTATAACTTATTGCTCTGTATTTTGTAAGAATTGCTTGCAGTGAAAAAGTCAACGCTCGGGCGCCATACCGACGCTCAGAGTTAATGCCAGTTCAGAGACAACGAATAAATTTTATATGGGAAAATTACATTTTAAAAACTATTAATTTTAAAAAGTCATAGAACAAATGTTATTGGGATTGATGTGTAGAGGCTGCCTGCAAAAGGTGGTCAACTAATTACAAATAACTCTGTATGTTGATGAAGTAATCAAACTATTCTGAACAAGAGATTGTGGTTCTCTACTCTATATTTCACTATTTATAGGTAAGGTGTACATTGTGATAAAATTATTGTAATAATTAGGTAAATTCATAATATGTAAATATATAATACTATCTATATAATAAGTATTTAAGTAATTGTGTTATACTAATAGAATATAAACTATAATAATAAATAGGATATGATAGTAAATGTGAGTCCGAGTCTGAGGTTAGTTGAATATGGTCTCTGTTTAATATCTATGTCGAACGTAGAAATGTTTTTGGGCAGGTATCAACGTCATAGAACTAATAGACATAGAATAGGGTGGCCATAGGCAAGCCTGTAAGTGTCTGTCTGGCAAATAATAAAAGAAGCTAGATGAGAGACCGATACTAATCTTTGTCTAATAAACACACGCAAGAAAGAGACAGATGGGTAGAGTCATTTGCAATCTTTTTTTATGGACACATTTTAGGCTGGCTTCCCTACTCTATGTATTTATATACGTGTATTATATTAGTGTTATTATGAGTTATACTGAATTCTTTGTATCAATACAATTTTTACCAAAAAAAAATAATGGTAACGTAATGTAATAAAATGTCTGTGAATATGAATTGTTCTCATTACTAATGTTAATTAATTTAATTCTAGATTATGAAATCGTTTTTAATAGGATTAGAACTTTGATCAAAGTTATTAATAGAATCCTTGGCAGACCTTGAACCTTC
Organism: Napeogenes sylphis; assembly: GCA_959347405.1. Classification (NCBI taxonomy): domain Eukaryota; kingdom Metazoa; phylum Arthropoda; class Insecta; order Lepidoptera; family Nymphalidae; genus Napeogenes; species Napeogenes sylphis. The sequence goes on along the minus strand of OY365780.1, from coordinate 31,541,081 downwards.
GAAGTAGTGTTTCTTTCACCGATATTTATTAAGGATGTTCATGATCAAGTCAACCATAAGTTGGCCATGGTTTGTCCGATTTACAAAAGGGATTTAGTTGGATACCAATTCTCGCAATGTAAATGGACAACAATAGTTTCCCATGGTTGTTACTGCCGTTATCACTTTTCATATAGTGTTATATCAGTAAAATTATTTTAATGTTTGCTTAATCGCCACTATTACTTGGTGATACTGTAAAAGGGGTAATTATTTTAGTTTTTATTAAAATTTATCGCCTTTTAACATTTGTAAAACACTGAAAACAATTTTCAACATTATACACAAACGCCTTCTTATTTATTTAGAAATATTTATAAATTACTGAAATGCATCTTTGCTATTATTCATGGACAGGCGCTAGAAAAACTCAAAATTATATGTAACTTCTATTCTAAAAATTTCATTACCATAACCGTGGTTAGAGCGCGTGTAGCGAAGTTTTAGTGTTCTTAAATAACTTTTAGTTTTAATTCAACTGTTTGTGTGATGTACTAACTCCTAGTTGCACTAAGTAAGTAAATTTTTATTTAGAGGTAGGTAGGTAGGTAATATTATTCTGTTTATTTAAAAATATATCCATGTCCTCTAACCCCCAAACACTAGAAGTTGTGTTTGTGATTCGACACCCTCCTCTTCTGTTCTAAATCTTGCCCAAACATCTTCCAGCAAATGTCCTGTTGATGATATTGACCCAACTTCTGATCCAACTATAAAAGTAAGACGTATAACCAATCTTTCTACATCAACTCCCCCTGCTTATATCGCTCATGAAATATCTGAACTTGAATCTTCAATTTCTATACGGGCTTTACATATGGACAGTTCTTACGTAATAACATCTGTAATATTATACCTGATAGATTTAAATACGTTGGTCGATTTAGAATTTCTGTTTAGTTTACTTCACATGCTATTAAAAATTAAAAACTTTTAGGTCAATAAAGTTTTGGAACTTTTTTTTTTTTATATGATCTAGGGCAATGCTTGACTACATTCCACCTGATGGTAAGTGGAATGTAGTCTTAGATGGTAAGGCGCATTGCCCTAGCAACCTATTCACTCTTCCCTTGAAGACACCCACATTATATTTGGCCGAAAATACCGACGCAGGCAAATTGCTCCAGTCCTTCGCTGTACGCACTAAAAATGAGGAAGCAAAGCGCTTCGTTCGGACAGGTGGAATGTCCACAACAAAAGGATGGATATCTGCCGTGCGTCGGAACGTCCGGTGATGGAAGGGGGCCGGGGGAATTAGATTGTGTAATTCCTGCACACACTCACCAAAATGTATCCTATAGAATACTGAGAGGCTGGCAATTCTACGTCTGTGTTCAAGGCTTTGGAGGTCGGCTTCGACCAATGCGGGATCGCCTATAAGCCTCTTCGCTCGCCTCTCAATAGAGTCCAGAACCGCAAGATGAGACTTTGCGGCACCAGCAACTATGTGACCACAGTACTCCACACACGACCGGATCTGTGCTTTGTATAAAATAAGAAGCTGTCCCGGTGTAAAGTACTGCCGGACCTTCGCAAGAACGGCAAGCTTTGCTGCTGCTGCTCCTGCTCTGGACTCAATGAACCGACCAAAGTTTAGGATCGAGGAAATCCCTAAGCTCAACAACTGAAGCCGGTCACTGTATTCCAAGGATACATTCTGGAAGGTAGGAGACAAGGTGAAAGGGCTCCTTTTGGCGGTGAACAGACACGTCTGCGTTTTGGTGGCGTTGATTTTGACAAGATTGGCATTGCTCCATGCGGAAACTGCCTGAAGTTTCTCAATCAAACGCTGCACCATGGCTTCTCTTTCAGACTGTACTTGATCTCTACTAGTCCGAGTACTGTAGGTATGTAAGTATGGTGCTTACAATTATTATTCCTTATTAAAACTTTTATATCAAGTCTTGCAAGTACAGAAGATGGTGCCATCTAGAGAAGTATAATGTCAATGACATGGATTAATTGGCTTGCTATCCTCGAAAAATATAAAAACCACGAACAAAAACGGCTGTCCACCCGCGTTAAACTCTGAAATTTTTATTTATCTTATCAAGTACCTACCGCGACTTCTACAGTCACTAAATCCCATTCCCGCGAGTTATTAGAACTGAACCCTACGAGACTATATTTTTGTGCAGTGTTTATTATGTATCCATGTTGCAGTGGTCTTCGGCAATCATCGCAAGAAAAAGAGAACCTAAGAAAACGCCAAGTCCAACCTGACTTCTACCCATCTCCGTCTTTGCTTTCAATTGATTTCTTCATGAAATCCATAAAACTAGGAACTCTTCTAGAACTCAACATATTTGAAAGCATGGGATTATTTTGCATCAGGCTTGTCATTTATCAACTTCACATCTACGAATCTAGCATAAACAAATGGTGTATTAAATAAAGATGCTAACTTATCAAACCTTTTTCGGACCGATTGTGACGGTTCAGTTATCGTTTATGAACAAGGTTCATTAAATTAGCTACTAAGTAATGCTGATACTTTTCATAAGTTTTTTAGTAAAACAGTTGAAACAAATAACCCTTCCATCAGAAATGTAACAATTAGACAGATGCTGAGTAAAATTAATAATTTGTATTATTAACTTTACTTGTGCTTATCTAACTTTGTTGCCGCTTTATTATAACTGAGATAGGAATTGAAGGTAACATCAAAATATTTAATAGATTTCTAATTATCTTTAATTTCTACTTCCTCATACAAAGGCTAGTTCGCAGTCATCAATACTTTACGTAATTTGTTTGGAATACAGTACCATACTAACGTAACGTATTAAGAGTATACAAAGCTCTTTCACGAGGCAATTGGCATATTATTCCAAAATATCACACAAAGCTATATACGAGGCCTGTTCAAAGGTACCCCGAATTTTGAATTTCCGCAGGCTACTTATATTTATTTTTTTATTGTTGTTGTGTGGTTGGTACTGATGTCTCTTATACTGACGAGAACGGCCATTTCGAATGTTTAGTAAATTCTTTACAACTGTTTTTCTTGGATGTGTTTTAACTAGTCTTCGATTTTTGTCTATTTCAACAAATGGATCAGAGAATTTGTATCAAATTTTGTGTGAAAGATTAAATAAGTTGCACGGACGCATTCCGAATGTTTACTGTGGCATATGGTGATGCTACCTTGGACCAAATCAAAATTTATGGGTCTATCGTCGAATCACCCAAAAATGTTGTCGAAATAGAAGCTGTCGAAATTTTATGTTTGGTCGAAATAGAAGCAGTCGTCTTCAAGATATTGAGGTTTTTTTGTTGCGGGTGAAAGGTTCTTCTGCAATATTGATAGAAATACTAGAGCAAGTGAAAATTTGTGTGTCCGTAGGTTTATTTAGTACAATAATGAAACTAGTAACATAACTCTAAAAAGCAGAAAAAAAAAATCCCGATACAAAAAGACCTCTAGAAAAGAATATTATTATGTACTTATTGAAGTTGAAACTTCAAAAATCAATTTCTTTCTTTATTAAGGATTTAAGGAAGAAATTTAAATGCAACTAAGTTACCAAGGCAAATAAAGAAATTACGATATCGAATCGTATAGTCGTAAGGCCTAAGCCCTCGTAACCTTTGTAAAATAGACACCATCGTCAACATATTACATACGTACAACGCTCCCCCGACGTAAGGACTTCAATAAGTACATAATAATATTATTTTTATTCTTTTTAACCCCCGACTAAAAAGAGGGGTGTTATAAGTTTGACATGTCGATCTGTATATCTCTGTATCTGTGTGTCTGTCTGTGGCAATGTAGCGGCCAAACGCGTGAACGGATTTGAATGCGTTTTTTTTAATCGAAAGCTATGTTCTTCGTGATGGTTCTTAACTATGATTGGTCGAAATAGAAACAGTCGTCTCCAAGATATTGCCGTTGTATTAGTGCGGGGGAGAAGTTCTTATGCAATAATTAGCTGTTCCCAGCGGCTTCGCCCGCGTGAAATAGGATAAAAGCCTTATTATGTAGGCCAAAAGGTTTTTACACTTATTTACTCAGGTAAAGTACTTTATTAGGGATAGCTGTTGCCCGTGACTGCACGTAGACTTTAAAAAATATAATTATATGGCTTATGATCGTAGTCATAAAGAGTCACGGGCAACAGCTAGTGATAATATAAATCCTAGATAATATTTCTTTTATGTCTGTAGGTTCATTTAGTACTTACAATTAAGAAACCAGTAACATAATTTTAAAACGCAGAAAAAAAATACCTCCCATACTAAAAGACCTCTATAAAGAATAAAAATAATATTATTATGTATTTATTGAAGTCATTGCATCGGGGGACCGTTTAATAAAGGAAAAAATTAAAATGCAAGTAAGTGACTGAGGCAAATAAAGAAATTACGATATCGAATCGTATAGTCTAATTCTTCAATCATTAACTTCGTAAATTAGACACCATCGTCAAAGTATGTACAACGGTCAAATCTGACCTGGGCACGGACAGACTATAAACAAGCCCGCACTTTTTCAGAACATGTTTCAAACTTTTTCACTCCTCATCTATGTAACGAAAAGAAGATACAGCGGAAATTACTAACCACCAAAATATTTCAAAAAATACTCAGGATATGCCTTTTAAATTTACAAAAACCGAAGTTACTAAAATCATACAAAAATCGGACACAAATAAGGGCCCAGGATACGACCTTATTACGAATTACAAGAACTACCTGAATCGGGCATAACTTTCCTTACGTCACTATTTAACGCTATGACCAGACTCCAGGTTTTTTCTCTGGAGTGGAAGGTTGCCCAAATTGTAATGCTCCTGAAGCTAGAGAAACAACCTGAAGAAGCAAAATCATATATATACCTATACTCAATGAGAAAAAAATAACTCCTGATCACCAGTTTGGTTTTCACAGCAAGTATGCCACTATCGACCAAGAGCACAGACTAACAAAACATATCATGGAAGCACTAGAAGGTAAATCTTACTGCGCTAGTGCATTTTTGGACATATCTCAAGCGTTTGACCGTGTGTGGCATGAAAGATTGTTCTTCAAATTGAAAATAGGGTATCACTTTTACGGAATAATAAAATCATTTCTCCAACAACGCCACTTTATAGTGCAACAAGGGGAAACACTGTCTGATCTCTGCCCTGTAAGAGCAGGAGCTCCATAAGGCAGCGTACTGGGTCCTATACTCTATTAACTCTTTACTATGGACCTGCCGACATCTGAATAATTGTTTACTGGAACCTTTGCGGATCATACCGCTATATTAGCAACACAAACCGACCCTAAAATTACCTCACAAATACTCCAAAACAGGCTAAGTGACATCTCCCACTAGCTCAAAAAGTGGCGTATGAAAGCAAATGAAACAAAATTAGTCAGCGTAACTTTCACCTTAAGAAGAGAATCTTGTCCTCCAGTCAAATTAAATAATATTTCTGTCCCAAAGGCAGATCATGTAAGATACCTAGGAAGTAAACTTGGACAAAAAACTTACCTGGCATAAACATATTTTCACTAAAAGAAAGCAACTCTGAATTCAAACGCGAAAACTTTACCGGCTCATTGGACGCAAGTCAAAACTATCGCTCGAAAATAAAATACTTCTGTACAAGGTAAAACTCAAGCCTTTCGGGACATACGGAATCCAATTGTCCACACAATTGCACTACTGCATCCCATTCAAACATTGAATGTATACAAAGGTTTCAAAATAAAACACTCCGCAAGATAACCAATGCCCCCTAGTTCGTACCCAATGAATTGTTACACCATGATCTACGCCTGCCTACTGTGAAACAGGAAATTGTATGCCATAGCTAAAATTACACTAATGGCGAACCATCAAAGAGCGACGCTTAAAGCGTAAAATACCCCAAGACTTAATACAATCACAGTAAACACAAACACTGTTTAAAGCATTAGGATGTGCCGAAGGGTGCATACCGAGCACGCTAGAGATAGCACCAACCAACTTACTGATGAATGTTTCAATAAGGAGACAGATTGTAGTATAGAAGATAAAAAAAAATTGTGATCCTGCATAAACGAATAAATATTGACCATCATTACGTAATGATGTATAAAGATATTTTGAATTGTGTTTTTGTATAAATAAAAGATACATAAACACGCACATCTTCTTGCACATTAAGACATATTTTAAATCTTCTTGCACATTAAGACATATTTTAAATGTTAATTTAATGGTATCGAACCAACAATCAACTGTAGTTTAAGGCCGTACTGTATGAATTATTAAAGAGATGAATTTTTTTTTTAATGAAAACGTGTTTTTTTAGGCTTAAGTGACAAGATCAAATTGAAAAAAAATATATTGACTTAAATTATAGAAGTTATTAAACGACGCCATATACGGTTTTGTATGCACTCTAGCCAACTAATGTTATGTCATATATGGCTTTGTATAGTCCGGTCAATTTAGACATTTGACCCACGACAAATTCAGGGGAAGCTGAAAATTCTTAAAATTGTTTAAATTATAATTATAAACATTGTCTTAAAAGTCCCAACCGATCCCATGTAAGGAAAAAATTTTAGCGGGGTAATAAGGTCCAAAAAATGAGTTTTTCGCGATTTTCTTGAAAACGGTAAGTTTTATCGCAAAATTACCCTAGACATAATTTGTAGATCAGGGAATTTCCTATAAAAAAGGTATCAATAATTTTTTCCCTAAAAGCCACCGCTTCTGAGATATAACGATGCAAAAAATTGCAAGCGTCATAAACGCACACGTTTCCACGCCACCTCTGAGGTAGTGTACTTAGCGCGTTTTTTTTAACGTGGTTTCCCCAATAGGCCTATTCCACGGGTCTGTTGTGATTAGATTTAGAAATTTATAGTTTATTCGTCGGATTCGGAATCGTCAATCACTTCTTCTTCTTCCTCTTCTTCTTCTTCTTCTTCTTCTTCTTCATCCTGACTATAGGTGAATTGTGTTAAAAGTGAAGCATCACATGTTTCTTCGTCAGTATTAAATGAATCCTCTGTTGTTGGTGATTCTACATTAGAACAAGACTGGCCTTGACAATTCGTACAAGCCAGAGAACAAAACAGCCCAACTTTTTTGCAACCACATTTAGCATTGCATCCTTTTTTACAGTTACAAAAGATAGTGTTGAGCAATTTTTCCGGCGCAGGTGGAAGCAAAGTCTGAATTGGTTCTAATATATTATCGACCAACTTCCAACCCCAATCTGTTGGGTTTAGTTGATAACCAAGCCACACTTGAACTTGGTAGTATACCCGAAGAAGATGTTGATGAGCAGAGACTGAGGTTGGAGGAAGACAAGCTAATTGTACTTGTTTCTTATTTCGAGTATTTTTGACAAAAGATGCATATCGAAACTTGTCTAAGCAGGTAGTTTTTTTAGTGGAAGGTTGCATGAATGACTTATAACAATCATCATGATACTTCGCTTCAGCAGCAACTAGATCATGTACAAAGTTGACTCGCGTAAACACAGTTTCTGCTGTAGCATCGGAACGAGTCCGAGCTGCTGCCAGAATTGAATCTTTCAACTTAAGTGTGCTTGCATGGAGAATTTTACGGCGATATCCCAGAGATTTTCTCCTCTCGCTCTCTTCTTTTGCTGCCTCACCGCAAAATAAGCATAATTCTTTAAAACAAAAATCTGATGCACTTACACGTGATCTAGTACGAGGAGGGATTGCTGCCGATGTACTGGCTTCTTGTTCATCACGTTGCCTTTTTTTAGCTGACCCAATAGAATGCTTCCGAGTATAATTTTTACGACAACTTACGTGTATTGTCACAGATTTCTGTTTTTTAAGATATTCGGAAAATTCATCAGCTCGTTCGATACTTGCATCGATTAATGTCTTTAGACCACGTTCAACAGTAACAGTTTCACTTTCAGTCAAAAGTTTAGTACAAATAAAACAATATTCGGACATTTTTATTATAAAACATAAAAAAACTCGAAATAGGTTAGAATGAACACGTGTTTTCACTTCAGAGTGACGCTCAAGACTAACATTATTTTATGTATTGAGTATTTAGACAAAACAGGTATACGACCGTAGCCACGCACACAACTGAACAGAGAGACAGATGTTGCCTCAAGGTTACACTATTGTATGTATTAAGGGATCGAGTTTCATTATACCTGATATTCTCAGAATAATACTCATGAGTATTTTATATTTTAAATGTAACTTAAAATCACCGACAGAAACATATTCTTACTTACATTACAGCTACAGAAAGTATATGGGTGAGGTACTTAGGCATATTATGACGCTCGCAATTTTTTGCATCGTTATATCTCAGAAGCGGTGGCTTTTAGGGAAAAAAATATTGATACCTTTTTTATAGGAAATTCCCTGATCTACAAATTATGTCTGGGGTAATTTTGCGATAAAACTTACCGTTTTCAAGAAAATCGCGAAAAACTCATTTTTTGGACCTTATTACCCCGCTAAAATTTTTTCCTTACATGGGATCGGTTGGGACTTTTAAGACAATGTTTATAATTATAATTTAAACAATTTTAAGAATTTTCAGCTTCCCCTGAATTTGTCGTGGGTTTACTGATTTTTTGGTCTAATTTGACCGGACTATGTATGCATTTAGGAAAAAATTAAGTTATGTTTCGTGAAATTCTTTGTAACAATAGCGTTTGTTGTTATAACACAAACAAACATTACATTTAATGCGAAAGAACGAAATTTAGAACAATATTGGTATAATTGTCGGCGTTCTTCTTCCAAATCGGATAATGGAAATTCCAACAGTACGCACCGAATTTAAAGGTATATTCTGAGGTCTAGCTGAAGACTTTTGTGACTTTTTGCGAGAACTGGAGAGTCTGGCAGTTTGTCAGACTCTCCAGTACTCTGTAGTAGTAGTACTCAGTACAAACAGATGGGGCAAAACTTTTGATAAATTCGAATCTGTTACAGGTTAGTTTCGTAAACCTGTGACTGCCTCACTTCTTTAAACCAATACTTTCTTGTTGTCGGTAATTTCACACAGGATATAAATATGACGATCCCTATAAATTTTTCAATTTTGGTTTTCGTGATTATTGTTGGTTTCTGAATATTGTCTTGAATAAACTTGAGGTTAGACTGCTCAATAATAAAATTAATCATGTCAGTTGTGAACGAGAACTTGAAAACGTCTGCCGGAGAATCTAGTTGTTTTATAGTATCCGGTAAATCTTCCCTTTTTTCCAAATAACCTGTTTTTTTAGTAGTCTTTTCTTTGCATTTGGACGTTGCAGACTGTAAATTTATCAAAGGCGTGTCATCTTCTTCAGAATAATAAGATTCAGACTCTGGTACAATAATGTGTCTTTTTGGAGGTAAATGAAATGAGCTTAGATCACAATTATCACCACAATCTGAATCAATATCATCATCGCTCACGTTACCATCACCAGGAATAATATGAACATGCTTAGCAGTGCCGTAGACGCGTGCCGGGCGCATATTTGGAATAAGCAATAATAAGGAAAAGTTTTGACCAGAATGCACACAAAGCCAAAAATGGAAAATTTTAAAAAGTTACAAATAAAGGTAAAAGAGGCAAAATCAAGCAAACATCAAACTTTTCTTATATTCTAGAAAGCCAAAAGATTCTAAATATATATTTTATATGTTTTTACTAACCTTTTTGGTATATATTTCTAAGTTACTAAGTAGCACTTTTTTCCTTCTACCCGACCCATCGTATGCGCTGTACATAACCGTAAAAAAATCTGACTGATGACATTTGCAATGCACAAACTATTAACGTTTCGTTTTATCATAAAATTCCGGTTCAAGTACAAGTTAGTTTTTTAAGATGAGATATATCATTGGCCTAAAAAAAATTATAAACTTCTGCGTCCAAATATGGTTTTGAATACGGTAAGGGGTTAACTGTATTTTAGATAAAACTAATAATATTTTCCTTACATATACTTTTAGGGCCTTACTTATAAAAAATTACTATGCAATGGTTACATCGAATTTAAACTATGAATAGTTATATTCGGTTTAAGCTGTGAATAACGTAAGAATAATTTCTTACTAATAAACTTGGTTATAACATTGTTAAAACTATTCTATCATTATGTCAAATGCACAAAACGGCAACGTCGGAATTCATATACGAACTTATGGAAAAATAAAGAAAAAATGTTTTTTTCTGTCATGAAATATTTTTCTTAATTTGACGTATTAGCACTTCATTCGGAAGTAAATAAAATAATTAATTATCAGTTTTATTTAATACGAATAAAAATGAAAAATAAAAGAGACCGCAGTGCTAACTGGCAAAAAGAAGAAAAGGTAATTATCACGATGTTATTTTAATATGAAATCTGCATGGTCGTATTGTATTTCACATTGCTTATAATTTATTTTTATTACAGCACCTTCTAAGAGAAATAATTAAGCCATATATTCAAGTTATCGAAAATAAAAACTTAAGCACAAACACAAACAAGGCGAAAATAAACGCTTGGACCGAAATTACTGAGAAGTTATTTTATAGCTTTATTTTGTAGTTTAATTAAATTTTAGAGAGATAAATCAAATTAAAATATCCCTTTTACTTTCATGTCTTAAAAGCTTAAGCATTATTTTAATATATTATAGGCGAACTACGTTTTCAGATTTAATGTAATTAACATAATACCAAGAAGTAAAAAACAAATTGTTAATCAGTGGAAGATAACGAAGTTGAACTCAAAAAAGGAAATAATAAAACACCGACTCGAGATTTCGCAAACTGGAGGAGGCCCACCACTGCCATCTCCCACCATAGAGACATTAGAGTTAGTGGACTTATTACCACAAGAGTTTGAGGTAGATTCAAATGAATTTGACTGTGATGGTGTCAAGGTACATATTATTCAATATTACTATGAATTATTTTTTACTAATAATTGCATAATTATTTGAAATAAAAGAATTCATTTTAGTGCAATTTTGTTTATTCCAGGATAATAAAAATATTATTCAAAAAGAAAATGTGGATTTAAGTTTAAAGGTAACCTTTGAGCTACTTCTTTAAATATTAGTAGCTTAAGCATACTCAAGCCGCTAAAGATCTTTTTTTATTTTGCCAATAATAAAATCCAATATTTTTTTTTTTCAGAAAAACATTTTAAATGATCATTTAGATTTATTGAGCAATGATGGTGAGATTGATGTGGTAAATTTAGGAAAAGACAAATTTATTATAATATTCTTATAATTATATACATTTTTATCACAAATTAAATTTGAATTTTAGGGTGTTAACACATTTGATTCCCCATGTGAGCTGCCGCAACCCATTACTCCAAAGAGAACTGTAAAAAAAAAACCTGTAAGTTTAATGTTTTCTAACCTTTCACTTACTAGTTCGAGCATATGTTTAAGCAATTCTCAATATATTTATTTCAGCATATGACAAACAAGATGGATTTCAATTTTGCTGAAGTCTCTTATAATATGCACCAATTCCGAGTTATGGAAAACGAGAGAATCCAAAAAGAGCATGTCAGTAAACACATGAATCTATTTTTCCACACACCAAAACATCTTTCTATAACATTCCTTGTTTTAATATGTGCATAATTATAACATTCTTCTTTATGGGAAATCGGTCGTAATAAAGGAGTAAATAAATAGGGTGTGCATGCATAACCAGAGTCTCCTAATAATCTGCCATAAAATAACCCATCTTGCTTTAAGCGGCTTTCGTTAAAAATTCGGAAGTCATGAGTGCTACCACACCAGTGAGCAACAATATTCGTAATTTTTAATTGGCTATTGCAAACAACCTGAAAGATGACATATAACAAGCTCTAGTAAATAAATACATCCATTTCTGTCTTGAATTAATTAAGTATTTTAGTAGTCTTATATTGGTGTTTAAATCAAACCATCTGTCCTAGTAAAGTATTGTATATCTGCTAAAATTACCTGAACATTCAAAGAGTTAAGTCCCTTACGATTTATATAGTACTGACCAGAAGGACCTTGTACTTTAGGCACTCTGATATGAGTGCAGTCTATGGCACCAATAACGCCTTTGAATCCACCTAATTGTTGAAATTCTTCCATAACATTCAGCTGTTCACATTTAATAAAACAGGCATTTAATATAATCAAATCTTTTCGATAATATTGCAGTAGCTACTCGTTTGCATATTCTTGTAATAGACTGCTGAGATAAACCATGAATATCTGCAGCGTCATCTTGTATCTGAAATTAATAAGGAAAGAATTCTTGTGTAATTACAAGATACCTATTTTTATAATTGTATATAAAAATATTTTTATCTTACTTGATTGCGGCCCCAATATCTTAATGCTGTTAAAATTTGAAGCAGTGAAGATAAGCCACCCCCCGTTTATCCACTGCTATTTCGCCACCAAACAATCGATTTAAAAATAACACACCGTCCTTGGAAAACCGATATTTTAAGCGAAATTCTTCATCATTGTTGATGTCAAAAGAATTTTCTCTTATTTTGAATATTCTAGTTTTTCTCCTAGATTGTTGCATTTCATTAACCATATTATTTACATCTTCAACTCTTTGTATTGAGTAAAAAGCCATTTTTATTATTTTTTAAATCTATTAAGCACTAAGATTTGTAAATTCAATCAACTCTAGAATTTGGCAAGTTTTTGACATTAGTAAAAAGTGTTATTTGGTTGCTTGGTTACGATGGTTATATCGAACTTAAACTAGGGTGAGAGTTGGTTTAACGATGTTTTAAATTTGTTAGCACTTTAAACCTACGTTATTATAGGTTTAAGTTACATCGAGTTTATTAGTAAGCATTTTCCCTATTCCGAATTTATATTTGGTTTAAATTGTTAAACCTTGTTTATAAGTAAGGCCCTTAATGTTTATTTGAGAATCATTATCTCATCATAAAATTTTTGGTAGGTAATATTATTTTTTTGTATATAATAAGTTTAGGGCATATCTATTTTTTAGTCGACTTCTTCAAAAAGGAGGAGGTTCTCAATTTGGCTAGTATATATATATATATATATATATATATATATATATATATATATATATATATATATATTATGTTTGTACACCGATTTCTCCAAGGTTTCTGAACCGATTTACGTAATTCTTTTTTTGTTTGATGCGGAATAGTTTCGAATTGGTCCCATAAAAATTTGATCCAGGTAGGCTTATTAGTTTTTATTTTATGAGCATTTTAGTCCAAGTTTTGAACTAACTCCTCCGGAAGGAAATCGAGATGTGCTGTGACTAATTTCATCTGTTGTTTTGAATATGTAAAGTCTTTAATAGTCTCACAAGAACGTGAAATTGTGTTTCAAAGAGATTTTTCACGGAGAAGACTACTTTTATCCGTTTCCGTTTCCGTTTCTTGAGATCTATATTTTTAAAGACGCGCAGCACCTTTTGTAGGTCTACCCATGGCTAATTGATAATGTAGCAATAAACTAAAAAGTAGTAAATAAAAATAACTACGTTAAAAAAAACCGACTTTAAAACTAAAAAGTAATAAATAATGAAGAATAATATTTATTATATACTACCTATTATTTATGTCCTATTTACTAATAGGTTTGAAGGCGGTGCCAAGCATTAAACAAATAGTTATATTTAACCACTTAAATGAATACGAGCAAATTAATACAATGAAATGCCTACTTTAATGATTAAGATACGTAAATAAACATAATAAATAACAATTAAATGTAATTATTACAAGCAGCTCAATCTTCATATGATTACTAGCTTGAATCGATACGAAGAAAAACAAAAAAATAAATAATTACGAAAATATATTCAACCAAATTCTAATACTAAATGGTTTGGCACCGACTTCAAACCTTTTAGTAAATAGGACATATAAATAATAGGTAGTATATAATAAATATTAAATCTTCATTATTTATTACTTTTCAGTTTTAAAGTCAGTTTTTTTTAACGTAGTTATTTTTTGTTGCATTATGTTGAAAGCGAGCAGTCTTTCTTTCTTATCGTATATGATCGCCAAAAAACATTTCAAAATATAGGAAGTTGTAAATACTTTTGACATTATAACAGAATGTTAGAAATGCAAGAGCTTATACATGGAGAGGAAAAGAGAATCTGTCATTATTACTGAAACCACAACAATAATTATAAGCTACACTTCTCATAGTAGCTTCCTATTAACATCTGAAAAAAAAAACGTAAATATGCATATCTGTTTAGCTGTGTAGAATTTTTCTAGTAAATATATTTTTCATATTGTGTGTAATATATTATTACATAACTTTTTTTGGTTAAAGCTTAGTATTTTCTTAGAATTTCTCAACGTGTTCTAAGCCGCTTATAGTAAAGTCGGCACCTTTGCCTTATCGCTCGAATAATATTTGTCTTTCTGTCCGTGCAATGAAATGCACAATGTTATGCAGTTTATTTACATTTTAATGTTGGTAACATAGGTTTGAAAATAGTTTTAACAGTTACTTTACTGTAAGTATTAGGAAAATTAGTTTTGAGTCTTCCAATATTTGTTTTTGGAAATATCTTGACTCTCCTTTAAATTTTATTTAAATATAACAAATACTCAACGGTTCCTTATATTGACATCACTATTTATGAATAGTTTAACTATATAAATAAGAATTCATATCATAATGTTGCAAACAATTTCAAAAATAATAATTAGGTACAAATTATAAATCATAAATGTCACATGGACATGTGACATTTATATGAGTTCAATGAATCAATTACGATATATTTATTCCAATGTTAACGTATTATTAAAACACACATAGATACACACACAATCAGACACTCAACGGAAAACAAATTAGAACATTGTAACTGTAAATAATTAAGCAAAACAATAATAAAACACGGGCAGTTAAACCTTAAAAGGTATTTAAATCCCAAGACAGATTTTCACAGTTTGAGGGTCAACACTCAACACTGTTTTAGTCACAGTACATGTAGAGAATATTCCAATAAATTTATTATTACATACCTACTATTAATTTCGTTAACAAACTGACAATTAATTTCGCGGTTAACATACTGACAAGCCTGTCAAATATAATAGCTAATTAATAACAAAACAGATACCATAATGTTATAGATACAATTAGGATGTGAAAACAGTGTTGTCGTTCAGCTTCGGGCGTCGTCTAATTGGCCCTGTGTAAACTCGCCCTGTTATAGCTCGCCTCGAGCGTTTTGCTGTGTGGAGTCAGCTTTGGGTTTTTAAATTTGGCTCTGTTTTATTGTAAACAAATGTATATAGTGTTAGTTAGTTAATATTTGTAATAAAATCTTGATATTTTTAACAAATATTAAGGTTTTGTTGCGAATAAATGATTATGATTTATTATTTTTGTTTCAAAACAAGTGTTACATTTTTATGTTAACTCTTTTTTAATCAGAAACTGACTACGCTGCAATTTTAATCTTCTATACTATATATATACATATAGTATAGAAGATAGTACCTAAACAACGAATAGTTTTGGCATTAAAAATATTTATAATAAAATACGTCAATACCTTTTCCATACGAGTGTTCCTGTCAAATCCTCCCCGGCTAATATTTACATCTTATTACGCGGTAACCGGTCCAATCATATCACAACAGGCCTCACTACCATCACAAACAATTATAGACTAAACACAACCAATGTATTTAATACATTGAGGGATATCCATTGGAATTAGTATAGTCTATACAGTTGAACGATTTCTACCTAGTAATGACTTTAAAATGGCTTGACGGTTTCGTTTTGTGTTTTAATGTTATTTTTGTATTGCGAGTGTTGTATATAATATATTTGTTATTTGTATTATTATTTTGTTATTCCCGCAATGGAAATCAAATAAGAAAAGAGTCTAAGTGATCGTGTTAGTGGTAGGGGATACTACAGACAATGGTTATTTTGAACAGTACCAATTCTAATACAGTACAAAGTTTAGTGCGAGTGTCAAAGTTCGGTCTGCTACTGTTATTGGAAATTTTACAAGTTCACATTACTTAAATACTTTATTTTTATGTTAATAGCCAGCTTTCTGCTTTGTCTTAAAATTTCATTTACAATAAAGCAGTTTAAACGTTGTATTGTCAGAGGTTTGTAAGTGCTTGTAAGTTATTTATGTGTTAACTATAATTGTTAAAGTAAATAACTAATATTTCGACAAATTTAAAATTACGATTATTAAATTCAATATATACATATTAAATTAAACAAAATTGTGGGCGATATCACAAATATCTGATGCTATACTAATTGGCGTTGGTGTGCATTTCCGCCATTCAAACTAGCCTTTGTTTCGAGCAATCTGATGCGAAATGGAGTCTTACAAACATGGCGGGAAACGATTATTGTTTGAACGTCAAAATGGCTACCGATTTTACTTCACTAAAGAGATTGTATATAATTTATTTAACGTAATTAATATAAGGCCTGTTGTTTTTCCAGTGTGTATTACATGAAGTAAAGTAATATGAATATAAATAATACCTATAAAAAATATAATATAAATAGCTTTGTTCTTTATACAAACTTTAACAAATTTTAAATACAAAACTCAAAAATAAATAAGTAATTTACAATATTAGTTTGATCACAAAACCTACATTACTATGTAGGCTGTTATACTTAAACACCTTGGTAGTTTTATAATTTATAACTATAAATTATCCGCCCAAACAAATTAATATACACTTAAAGTGTTTAGAGGTTTACACTTGCTTTTATAAAGACGAATGGTTTTTGTTAGTGATGAGTGATTCGAAAATACCGCGCTGATTGAGCGCTGATACAGACTTGATAAATAAATATAGGGATGTGCAAATTTTATTTTTGTTTTATCGATGTTTTGTTATTTATAACTTATCATATATTTTGAAAGTAAAATTATTTAAGTATCTATAGCTTATGTGAATTAGTATAGTTTAGATTATCACCATTTATATTTCATTTTTCAGATCTCATTTAAATAATTCATTTCAGTTTCTGTGCGCTTTATTTTGTATCTTTTTCTAAGTGATATTATTCATTCAGTGACAATTTTAAGACTTGGGGCATGTATGTAGTTAGTAGTACATATTTTGAAGCGTAACAAATTAGACTTCCTTTGACTACTACAGGTTAGGACTAGTCTCCAGGTTACAGTGCTCTTTTAATACGTCAATACAATTAAACATAATTTTAATATTAAGGCATAATCTTTTTGCTTTTGGTTTTTGAGCTGCTCTTAGTTTTACTTGGTTTTTTGGCCACTGGTAAATTCTTAAATTACTTAAATTCAGTTAGTCAGTAATACGTGGGCGATATAAAAAGATTTCGTCAATAAAGACTCTAAAGGTAGTGGATTTGATTTCGGCAATTGCCTACTCATAACATCCATGTGTGAACTCTCGAAACTGGGTTTCGGAAGCTATTTTAAATTATCAGTTTTTATCAGATGCAATTTTAATAAATTTAATAAGATATTCTTTTCATTAATTAATGAAAAACATATCTTATTAACCACAAGAGCTAAGAAAGTAAATTTAGAGTTAAAACAAAGTTAGAGTTGCCAATAATTACAACCAGCTTTCATTTTAAAAACTGATATGGGCAGCACTTCTGGGTGCACTATGCATTATCTAAATTCTAAGCTCTCAAGTAAGTAATGACATTAACATTCTTATTTACAAATTATATCATCATCATATCATAAATTAGGAGAGTCTGGTGTAATTTTAATATAACAATTTTAATTTTTGTTATAATTTTTTAAATAATTGTTATAAAAGTAATAATAAGACCCGTGAAATAATATAAGTTACAATAAAAATATATTGAGATAATATCCCTCCCTATTAATCAGTTCTCGTAAACGTTAATCGTTTACCCCAACGCAATGTTTTTATTCGGCTGGTCCGACGGGCGATGACGTTCGCGCCAGCCCACCGACAGATCAATTTAAAAAATATAAAAAGTTTAATGGTTCACTGTTCTTTTTTTAAAAGTTTGACAGCTTTGACATTTATTGATAATAAACTATCGGCTATTGGAGATTGAATTAAGGATGTGGTCTATTTTACCGCTAAACTGAGCATGAGTAAAAGATCGTAGTTACTTTACACCAATGATGTGGGTGGCCAGTGTTTGAAGTGTTTTTTTTTTTTTTAATATTTACATAGATAATATTTTGTTTATTTTTATTGAATGTTACTCAATACAGTATATATAATAAATTTTACAAATTGCGTTTTGTCGGTCCGTATCATCTCAGTATGTATGACAACAATACAATAATAAATTTCTTACAAGTCAATTTATGTTCATGTAATGGGCCAAAGAAAGTAATTCTCCATTACAATTTATTGGTCACGATTGCGTTATTTATTACACTATTGTTGTGGTTTTTTTTCATATAATTAATTAAATTATTATGTATGATTTTTATAATATATAGAAATTAAGAAACCTCTTTCAGTTAAATTAAGTTTTGTCTGTATCATAAGATAATCATATTCTATTTACGAGGGAAAGAGGCCATGTTTATCAATTAGAATATTAATTATCTCCTATGAGGTTTTAGTAACGAACAAAAATGGCCCAAGACAGAAATAGTTAGAATTACATTCGGGCTTATAAAACTTATATATAAATATTTTATTATTCCGATATCGTTTATAATGTATAAATAATTTATGAAAAATATTTCTTTCTCGAAAAGTAACCTTTTTCTATACCTATAATACACATCTTATACTTTACGATGATTTTTTAAACGAGGATGAAATGTCAAAAATATGTAATAAGAAATTGACATTTGTTGTTTTTTTTTTATAAAATTTCTTTTAATTTAACCTAATTATTATTTTTTACTACAATCTCCTCGTATTTCATAGTTAAAAATATACCTTTTATTATAGGCATATAATAATTTACTTTTGTACAATAATTAATATCATAAATATTAATTAATTTTCTTAATATAAAATAATGTATCTCCATGAAGTAAACAAAGGTATAAAGACTGAATAAAATAAAGATGTAATCTTCCAATAAGAACTGTATGGGATCCAACTTATTATACTACTGTAATAAGACGATCATATTAGATATCTAGAGAGCTATGAAGGTATAGATGGGGTGTTTGAATTTAATGAAAAATCGTTTTATTTATTTATTAATGTTAATAGACGTAAACAGTAAAAAAATATGAAATTAAAATACCAAAAATGTATCTATCTTAAAATTGAAATATTTGTTTGTAATTTCAAATTAACAGATTTTACTACATGCATACATGAATGTATACTTTATATACAGTACGGCTCATACATAAAAACAGTCTGTATGTTTGGCCCGGCTAATCTCTGAAACGGCTGGACTGATTTTAAAGGGACTTTCATTGGATAGCTGATGTTGTAAGAAATAGCTTATATTTTATTTAAAAAAATCCACAAAAACCAAATCGAAATAATGAAAAATTCAACAAAACTAAATCAAATTTAGTCTATTAAAATTACACGTAGATGAATTTGCGGGTAATAGCAAGTATGTAATAAATTTGTAAAATGAAAATTCACTTGCTGTAGCTCAGCTAAGTACTGACGAATTTTATATTTTACATTAATTAATAAAAAATAAGTAAAAAGGTAATGTATAGTTATAGCCTTTGATTATACAAAAATGCAATGCTATTTATACAAAAGGGTAAATAAAAAGTATATAATTATACATACTAATGTAAATTTAAGTACTTTACCATCGATATGAAGGTAAAGTTGTTGAGATATGAGGGAATTGGTACCAGTTTAGAACTAATCAGTACTTAGAGTATAACTTAGATACTAGTTTTAAGAATTATTAATTTGTTTTGTTTTTATTTTTTATAGCTTTGACTATGGTTGGCAAGTTTCTATTTAACTTTTTGCTAGGGTTGTATTTTTTATATGAAGTAATATTTTATAGCAATGTTTGAGTGTTTTGTTTTGTTTATATTTTTTTATAACCTTGACTAGTTTTGGCATTTTTAAATTAAATTTTTCGATAGGGACGATTTTTTTATGAAATCATATATGTTGTAGAAATTTTTGAGTTTTTTCTGGAAATATTGATTATATTCAAATAAATATTGTCGTAACCCTGAAATTATATCTCCTGTGGGGTCTATGTTAATAATATATTTATTTTAATATAATATTAGCTTATCACTGCTTCAATAAACGATGCTGGAATGTGGCTAAGTATGTATTGTGTATCAAGTTACGTTAGCTTAAAGAAAGATGAGTTATCTGATGCTATATGTGAGTACTTATATGAACTTTTGAGAATATTTACTATACTATATTTTTAGGGAGATAATTAAAATATATATACTTTGCGATCTACCTTTACATAAAATTAACAGTTGTAAATCTGACTATTATTTAAAAAAAAACTAATTGTCACATATTCCGTACCTAACTAAAAATAATTGTTCTTTTAAAAAAAGCGATATTGAAAAAGTACGGGACAAATTGTCTCAATTTTAATAACTGAATGAGTATTCAACATGTAGAGTACTTTGGTTATTTTCTTATTTTTGGGTTAAAACAGAAAATTGATTGGGGCTATAATTATTATTATTTAATTAGAAACTACTTAAATAAATACTAAAAGTAAATGAACACTTTTCATACTAAAACATTCATAAATTAAAGAAAACATAAACAACATTTTGTCTACAATTATAGTTAAACTAAAAATATAAAAAATATTTAGGAGTGAAAAGTATAAGGTATATTGACTTAGATAATACGCAAAGACCAAAACAAATTTCATAAAGGTTTATTAACCAGAGTTATTGTATTGCAATTACATCCAAACACATCTTTGTATTCTTTATAATAATATAATAATTTTATATACTAATATAATTAATCCTAGTCGTTGATTCCAATAATAAGCTCGTATCACAGTAAGCTAGTACGCAGTAGTATTAGTAATTTTTACTGTAGACATTGTAATATTTTCCTAAAATATTTTAAATGTAAATTACAATATATAAATATATTAGTTTACTAGCAAGTACTATGTCTTTTATTGGATTTATAAATAGACGACTATCTTGATGAAAAGTTGAATTAACTTCTCTTTCCTCGTAACATTATTTAATTATTTACTGTATGATTACACTGATATATATATATGATTATAATGATAACACTGAATCTTGTAAGCGATTTTCATCATTCGATATAGGTACCTAGTCTTGCCATAAATATTGTAACAAGGAAAAAATGTTTTGTTAATTGCAATTTAAATTTATTACTTTTACACTGTTAGTTTAATACACAAATATAAAACAATTAAAAATATAAAAAGCTTATTCGAAGTGGTGTCCATTGGCTGCAATACAGTCCTTTAAACGTAGAGGCCAGTTATCAATAGAAGCACGCGCTCTTTCCATGGGGAAATTCTTCACTGCCAATCGTATGGATTGTTTCAGGGACTCCAAATTATCATGGCGTTTAGAGCAAGCTGTATTCTCTAAAACTGACAATAAATCATAATCCAGTGGATTAAGATCGGGACTAGACGACGGCCAGTCTTCAGCTCTGATGAAGCTCGAGACGTTCGCTTCCAACCAAGATTGGGTGGACCGAGCTTTATGACCCCGAGTGTTGCTGGAAGGACTATACTTGGTTATTGAACATGGTATTATTAAGGGGCTTAATTACCTTCTCAAGAATGGTATCTTGATACACTTGTGCCGATGTTTCGATACCTTTTTCACAAAAATATGGCTCAGTAACTTCTTCATAGCTAACACCCCACCAAACCATCACGGAAGTCGGATAATGCCCACGTTGCACTCTGTCGACTAATTGGGAAGCTTCCTTAGAGCTTTGAGTACAAAATACGGTCACTTTGTTTGTTAAAATGTTGCTCAATTGTAAAAAAAATGACATTCGTAAACAAAATTTTTCTGTGACCCCCCTTTGCGTACCGCTTTAGCAGTTGTTTCGATTTTACCACTCTATTCATCTTTAATTTATCAGTTAAGAAATGACCAGTAGCTCTTATAGGCTGCAAGTCCTAAGTTATCTCTCAAAATACGCGACATGGTTCTAGGTGCTATCATCATTTCCCGAGATAAAATCTTTTGCTTTCGGACAGGATTTCTTCGAATTCTTTCCCTTATTGCTTTGACCACCTTTTTCGTACGAACACTACGTGGACGGCCAGATATTTCTTTGTCACAAACAGGGGAAGTCTCATTGTACCTATTAATAGCCCGGTACACAAACATATGACTAATACCAAGTGTACGGAGAATTTTAAAAATTGCATATGACTCCATTTTATGCAATCATCAGGCTTTGTGTATTGCAATCACAGCGATTCTGTTCTCTTTATCACCCCACTCCATTTTAATATGGCAAAATATTGTACAATGTGTTGACGCCAAAATGAGAAAACACAATGAATAATCATATAAAAATGACAGATTCCAAATTCAAATGTAATATTTTTTTATTTTCAATTGTAACGGTATTTATGGCCAGACTAAGTATGAATAATACATTAATCAGTGAATTCTGTCAACTCTATTAAATAACTTAACTTTCAATAATAACTTGACTAAACGATCTTTGCTACAATTTCCAATATTAATTTTAATTGAGGCATCTTTAGAATGTTATTTTGGATTTTCGAAAGAAACCTAAAAGCTGTGACGTCTTTTCAATGTTTATCTGTACTGCAAAGTTAGAAACATTGGTTAGGATTTTTGAGAGAAACCTCACAGATTTTATCTCTATCCTGATAAAGACGATAATTTGTGAATGCTCAATTTTGATAAGAGACACGACAGCTCAATTGATAAAATAACGTGACGGTTTTCCAGAGATCACAGGTTTCAATTCTGCTATCGATTATTATATCATTCTATATTTATTGAGAGATTTATAGTCAATTAAATTTTTCTATAATCAGTTAAAGTTAAATTAAATTATAATATTAGATGACATAAGTAAATAATTTGTCACCTCTATACCTTTCCTATGTTTTCATGACAATGTCTTAAGGGCATTTATAGATAATTCATTTGTATCTGGCAGTATTGATTCTTTTATGCTATTGTTTGTCCTCTGCTATGAAATGTAATTGCTAGTAAATATTGTAAATAATTCATTCATATCCAACCTTATTTAGATATCATATAGCGTATATAAAAAAAGTAATTATACTTTTAGAACGTTATGTTTAATTTAATTTTAAATATATATTATATTAATCGGATAAACATTGTTTTTATATATTTGAAACGATTTTATACATTATATGAAAAAGATATATATACGGGAATCAAAACTGTAAATTTGTATTTTTCTTTAAAAATAATTTAGTTAAACGTAAATTTACGTAGTAAATTTATGTTTTGCATTATATCAATAAGTGTAAATTATGATACAAAAATTGATATTTCCTTAATATTATTAGCATAAAGCCGCCTTTTGTTTAAATTAAAAACTATGAATTACTTAAGTATCTACTAAACATATAAATTATTTTAAACATTTATATTAGTTACGAAACTATTTGAACTTGTCAATGTCAATATGACGTGTAAGTTAAGCTAAATAAAAAACTACATAGTATTTCTTTTAAATGAGCGCCTTAATGATGAAGAATTTTAACTAATTTGTAAAACTAACTCAAAAACATTTTTTTTTAACTTGAGTATAGTTAATACCAAAAATTCGATGAAAAAAGTATTTACAAAAAACTTTAAACTTATAAGGTCTTTAAATTAAAAAGTGTATCGTAGTACAATATGTTAAAGTTGAAATTGTTTTGTATATCTGAAAAAGTGCAAAAAACGTGCATTAGTCTGGAACAGTTGAATCATTAAGGGGCCTGTATATTGAACTTTTATAGATATTTTAAAAGAAATTTTGATCTATAAATATCTAACAGCTGGATAAAGGTCAAAGGACAATTATAAAACTATTTTATGTAAAAAAAACTCGTGCGCGCCATAACAGATCATATCGCATTTTTCACTTGAATTTTAGCAACCTGTTTTTGTAAAAAAAAATAAAATGCTCTAAATATAAGCGATTCTTGTAAGGGTTGGTATTTAATAAATTGCTTGATATAGAATTTGAGTTGTCTTTTGTATTTTTTTTTGTTGTTTTGAATGGTTTTTGTGAATTCGTATTATTTAAGATGCAGCTTTTCTCAATTTTAATATTCTGGGCCAGTTCTGATATTAACAAATGTATATCATTAAATACCGTATAAGCTTAACTTATTTTTTTATTTATACCAAAACAGAAAGCGTTTTTTATGTATTGCAAATATTTTATCTTAAATGTTTTGGTTGGTTAAATATTTTGCTTTTTTTTTGGTTTATTTAAGATCGGTGCAATATGTCCATCTCTTTGAGATATTGTACATAAGATTAAAAAAAATATTTCTAGGCTGCGACCTGCTTGACATCAACTCTCTTTGGGATTTTTTTTGTGATATTTACGACACTTTTTGGATAAATGGTGTATGATAGAACCTCCTTTTTTGTCTTTAGATGGATAAAAAATAATTGTTTCTATCCTATTGTAGACTGAGACATGGTTGTTGGGTTGAAACAAAAATACTCTCATTTTAGGAAAGTCTATGAGACCAAACTTCTCAAGGACTGCAACTTATTTTATGTTTTTTCATGGATGGAGTTGAGCTATTATGAGATTCATAAAATAGTAAAACTGATATAAAAATAAAATTAAAATTACTATTATTTGGGATCTTAAAAAGCAGGAATTTGATTTATTGATTGAGGCTACATTTTATTAACTAAATTAAATTCCTAATACATAACCTTATGATGTTAAGAGTAAAAAATGTGAATAATTTACAGAAACCATAATTTATACTAAAATGTAACTAATTTTTTACCAAAAAATGTCATAGGAACCAAAATTTACATAAAAATGGATACTTATTTTATACCAAAAAACACCCAAATCTGTGACTCTCTATGTACAATCCCTTTTATATTTGATCGGTTCGTTTGATCTGTTGCAATTACAGTTTTACTGCGATCGTAAACACAGGGAACAAAATGCCAGGTAAGCCCTATTGTTATCCAAATTTACCAAACATACCCAAACAGCAATATGATCCCACTTATACGGAAATAAGGACTAGATTTCCTTGCACTAATTTTTAATATATTATTACTATGCTCGCTGTACATGTACATCTTTTAGACTATTATAGATATAAGCAATAATAAGTCTTATTGATTAACATTAAAAGCTATATTTGGTTGTATTAATTTAGCCTTTAGTTATATTGGTTAATTATAGCGTGATGCGTGAAAAGAACAAATTTGGAGTTACCTGAACTATTGTAAGTTTGATCAGTATACAAGTTTAAAATACTCTATAATATTCTTTTCTATATTGGAATTAAGTATGTAATAAAATTGGATGGTTTCAAAATATCCAGTACTTAAAATATTCCTATGGATTTTAATCTTTTTAAATCATGAAATATGTCAACAAATAAATATTTATTTCACTTTCGCAAATCTGTTACATTGATTATTGAAGCTATTTTCATCTTTATGGTTATTGCAATACGAGTTATTATATGTACAGAGATTAAATTATAATTTATGAGATCACTTGACCACTTAAGTATGGGATTTTACTTTTACTGATTTTCGCAATAAATTTATAAAAATAATCTTTTTATTATTTTGTCATTTTTGAAGTGAGCTTATTTTTTTTTTGTCTGTGGAACTTGAAATAAACTTGCAGTATTTTTTTTATCTGTGGAATTTAAGGGCTTTTGAATGAACTAGTGCAGTATTGCATTTACACGCCCTCCAATGCGACCCTTCCCCTTAGCGAATCCTATGGAATACTTACAAACGACTTAAAGCAAGCCAGTCTGGTTTTGTATTTCAAACCGCGCGGGTCGCAGGCGCGTTACAACTAACTTACGATTATCAAAACGTTCCTTTTTTAAATCCATTTAAGTTTTTTTTTATTTCGGCCAGTTTTGAAAGTTTGTTCGAAAAAGTTTTCAACTTTTTTTAGAATTGTGATTGCGTTTTATTTTGTGATTTGTTTTTTTTTTGAAATGTAATTATTTTTTGTTTTAATATTTTGCGGTGAAGTGTAGTGTTGGTTTGCTTGTTTTTTGTACTTTTAAGGCACAATGAAGCTTTTTTGGAAAGTCTTGTGTTCTTTACTCTTCCTGGTGGAAGCCGTCATGGGTAACTGGTGGTAAGTAAACAAGTAACGCTGTTTACATTCTCTAATGCATTTATGAAAAAAAAACTTTTTAAATATTTGAAATTGGAACATGTTTATAAAATCGAATGTTGAAAGTTGAAGTGAAAACTACAAGAGATTACTAGACGAAAATAGATGGAAATTTTTGGGTTATCTATATATAGTTAAAGTAAATCAATTATTGTTTACATATCGCTGTTTAACAATACGTTAGTTAATATAGGTATATTGATGCATTTTATATTGAAATGGTAGGGTTAGCAAAAAAATAATTTTAATTAAATTATTTATTAAATAATATGTATGATTATTAAAAAAGTTAGGTAAAACATGGAATCATTTTTTATAATATTTTCTAAAATGTTTTTGTTTTACTATTATTTTTTTTATTTTAACAATATTTTATAAAATTTAAATTAAATAAAAGACTTATTAATTTCGAAATAAAGTCTAATATTCATATTTATGATAATTTGAAGTTACTAATACCTCAGTTATAAAGCGATAATTGAACAAAAAAAATATCAAATGAAAATTAATACAAGTTAACTTTATGTAAAAATATTGTTTTCATCAATACATTTACAAATATGGAAAATGTTTTGTAAATTACAGTCGCTAGTGGTTTTGTAAGTAATATTTATAAACATTTTTACTTAGAATAAGTTATAATACCTAGGTAACTATATATTTTATTTTGTGATATGAGAATTAACTTATTTCTGAGATTTATACATATAAGTATTTGAATTTTTATTAATTTATATATACTAACTGACTCTATCGACATTAAAAAAAAAAAAAAATTTCACGCACAGCAAATAAGAAATTTAAATTAATATTAAAATTTTTCGTTATATAAAAAAAAATTAAAATAATGAAATAAATATCGAAAAAGCGAATTGCTAGTTTTAATTAATTTTAAACGTTATAGAACCATAAATACTAACCAATGTACCTATATAAGTGAAAACTAGAAACATTTCTTGTTATGTAGTGATTATTGAAACTGTCTGCTGAACCAAAGGTTGTGGGTTCGATTCTTACACGGGACAATTCTTTGTGTGATTCACAAATTGAGTTGTGTTTAAAAAAATCATAAATAAAAAAATATATAAATATATTTCTAGAATTTTCTATTAAAAAAAAATATTTTACGACAGAAATCAAAAACTATTAATGTACATAAATAAAATACAATTACATTTACAACGTAATTTTTCTTCAGCTTTTTGACTCTACAATGATCTGGTTTAAGGTTCGATTGTTACTTACATTATTCTTCATTTAAAGTGTTTCTCATCTAATTTTATCAAACAATGCAGTCCTAGATAAACAAAATTAAGGATTCATTATATTTTTAATATATAAAGAAACTTAATTAAATACAGATATTAGATAGATAGCTTAGTAAATTTACAAACAAAAATACACATAAAGCAACATGTTCTGCTAACAAAAATAGTTTCACAGTTACAAACAAACAAACAAACAGACAAATAAATTTATAACATTAGCTACCATGTACCAAGAGTTATAAAACACATGATTTGTATCGAGCATTTGTCAACCTTTGATGTAGCGATTTCCGCGCACTAAAATTATTTATAAACGACTGAAACGCAAATAACTTGCCTTTTACTTTATTTTGTAAACATTTACTGAAAATACATTATTGTTCTAATAATTTCGTACTAATATATATAAATAAACAAGCTTGAATCACTGTTTCATGAAGGTAATAAAATCACTTGTATTATTTCAGTGATTATTTATTTGGGTTAATCTCCACAAATATTGCATCTAATTTTACAGGACTTTGACAGTTTCAGTTTCTGTAAGGACATTTCGTTATATTCATATAACATATTCAACTAAATGGAGGCATGTATAATAATAAAAATATTCTTTGTCTACCAATCATTGTAATTATTTTGTCAGCTTTAGATTATAAAGTATGTAAATATGTCTTTATGTAAAGTCTGTAGCTATTCTATTTTCAGTTTACATGTCTATCTTACACTGAAAACACAAATATCTCGAATCGTTTTGGTAACTATTTTAATATTAAACCGTTTTCGAAAAAGGAAATGCAGATATAACATCAAAGCTTTTTCAATAAAGTTTGAAAACCATCTTTTTATTCGTATTATGGAAAAAAAATTTTTTTTTTGCTGTTTATCTTTACTTCTATAAAAAAAAAAAGGAAAACGACCCTATAAGTAATAAGTATGATAATTCAGAAATTACTGTATGTGTACTCTAATATTTAGGATATAAGATTTTTAGGACAGGATTCGTAATTAAATCCCTAAGGGATACTTTCAATACCAAAGAACCAATGAAGGGAACAGAACAAACAAACAAACAAACGAAGTGACAAAAAAACTGTGACATGCGCACGCGTCTCCTTTGATCTTTCCTGTCCGGTGTTTTCTTAATTACGGGAAATTATGTCGTTGCTGTCCAAAAATACGATCTTATTAATGTTTGTAAAGATAAACATATAAAGCCATGTTAAGCTTATTTAGTAATAAATATAGAATGGCGAATAAACTAATATGGGCAGGGATTTCAACCTGCGACCTCTGGGAAACATTGGTGAGGATTTTCAAAAGAACCCTAATAGATGTGACCAGATTCCTGATAAAGGCGATCATATATCGATTGCTTAATTTATTGATACAGAAAGCGACACGGTAGCTCAATTGGTAGAGTGATGGGACGGTTTCCCAGAGTTCGAATCCCTCACCATATCGGTTCATTTTGCATTCTGTATTTATTTAAACTTTAAATATGATCTAATTAGTTTGTTGCGGAGCTATGACGTATGTTATTATACTTAATATATTATTATAAGCCAAGGTAAATTGTTTATTATTTAGCGAAGTCTATAAAGTAAATAACTGTATGTATTTAAATACTTATTGAACAAGAATAAATATGTAATTTCACTACTTTAGTGTAAAAAAAAGGATTCAGAACATCCCTTTCTTATTTTTTTTATCTTCTGTTATATAATATCATTTTACTTTCTTTGCCTTTGTCACTAAAATACTGAGCAGCCCGATTTTGATGATTCTTTTTATATATATTAAGTAGATTTTTTAAACATATTAGCAATTGGACCTGGTGGGTTATGTTATTAGATTGCAAGATTTTTATATATTTTCAGGACAAGATAATGTCGGTCTGGCTCACTAATTGTTTACAGATTTTTTATTGCACATTTTTTTTTATTTTAAACTACAATTAAGATTTGAAAGCTGCTTAGTTGATAAAGATTACTGGATAAATATACTGATTCGAATTTTGTAATAAGATGACGTAAGGGTAGACTTGATGGTAAGTTACCTTTGCAAATGTTCAGCTAAATTGACTATATGACGATACCAGTAGTCAATAACTGTAGCTAACTAATACTTATTACTATATCTTTGGACATCATACTTTGGTATGTGGCAAATTCGTTTATTTTTTTTGATATGTAGATCTGCTGTAGATCGAACAAAGTCGCAGGTAATAGTTATGTATATTATATTATTATAAAATGAAACAAGACAATTTCTCTTTACAATAACTACATACTCGGAAAGCTATAAAAGACAGAAGAAGCTATATATATATACAAAGACACGGTTTATAATTTGTCAGAGGTGGTGTAATATTAAAACTCTACCTGGCATTCTGATTCATTGAACATGGGAATTTGCATCAGCTTCATTTGAAAGTGAGTCTGATTCATCTGATATGATTTGATTGGAATTTATATGAACCTATGTCCATTGTTTTTAAATTCTTTATTGAAAATTTTGTATAAAACATATTTTCATTGCCAAAGCTACCACCAAAATATTTAATTCCGAAAGACCCAAGAAAAGCCAGTTTTCTGGATGTAAATATTAAATTCTAATTTTCATAAATATTTTCCCAACCTCCCCCGCTGAAGCTCGACGAGTCTATGTTACCATAGCCCCAGCCGGCTCCGTGCTGGGCTCCGCGCTCTAGGGAGTTGCACTAGGTGCTACCCCTTGAACTCGCGGAGCCTTGCAAACTCGGCACCCCAATAGGTGGGACGATGTGAGACCTGGGTCCGCACAGACCGCGCAACGCAACATTCCAGTGTAAGTGGTTCGGGTATGACCCTCACTACCGCACCGGAAACAGGCGGCGCTGCGGTTGACTACGGACGGGCAAGCCGCACGCACATGCCCAGCTGCCAGGCACCTGTAGCAGCGCAGTGGCTGCGCCTCCAGCAGTTCCACCCTGACTGAGCTCCGGGCCACCAGGACACTGCCGGCGTTAACGAGCGCTTTCATCGCATCAACGGGGAGTAGGACAAGGGTGACGCTCATGTTCCCGTAGCCACCCCGACGGATCTCCCCCACGTGGAGCCTCGTCAGCGCAGTCAGTGGTGCGGCGGTTTGCGTGGAAAAAAATCCTCTTTTAGGACGGTTTCGTCGAGACCCTTTAGCCTCATCGCCAGTCGCTTCTCCGGTTGAACGGCATCGCACACACCGTCCAACGCCGTCCGAAGTCTATCGGCCAGCTTCTGAGCCTGTTCTGGAGTACCCTTAGGTATCCTCCAGAAGCCTTGCTCCCGCTGGTGAACGCCGAATCCGGAGCCTGTCATTTAGGCCTAGGTCGCCGAGTTTTATTAACTCGGCGGCGAGTTCTAAGGTTTTCACGAGTACTACCTATTAAAATAAAATTATCCGTAAAAATAATATTTTTAAGGATTTAACTCGCGTTTATTGAATTAAATTTTAAATTTACATTTAAAATCTAACTCGACGTTTCGAATGCTTTGCAGCAATCGTGTTTACGGTAAGACGAGATGGAGGTGTTTGTCAGTAAGTCAGTTAATTAGTCAACTACCTCCAACGGTGTCTAAGCTTCCAGGCGTACAGTTCAGGATTTACAGAAAACGCACTAACAGTATCTTGAGGTCTTACAGGGCGGTCACAGGGTTTTTATATTTTTCAAAAGTGGGTCCCAGGTGTTAGATAATCCCCAACCATCTTCTCTATTACAATTAGGATGTTTTTTAATTTCAATATCCTCACGAACCATTCTTGGAATGTAATGTTATCCATTAGTGAGGATTTTAGGTTTATCAAATCTTATATTCCTAATGATTGGGCTTGTATATGGTATGTTCACACACTGCTGACTTCAATGTACGCCTATGCTTGATATCCGAGATGTGTCCCCTAACTCTTTTACCGATGCTCCTCTTTGTTTGACCTATGTATGACAAGCCACAATCGCAGTCAAGTTTATATACTCCAGCACATTGTAAAGGAATATTACTTTTGATAGGTCTCAAGAATTGGCTCACTTTCCTTTGAGGTTTGTAGATAGTTCTCATAGAAACTTTTTTTAAGATGTTGCCGATTCTGTCAGTAACTCCTTTCACATATGGTAGTAGCGCCGGTTGACGCTCAACTGTGGGTGGCTTGATGAGGTTTCTGCGACGCGGGAGAGGTTTGGGCAGGTGGTTGTGCCCTCTGAAACAAAGATTTGCCAACGGTAGCTAACTGGCTAGGGTGATGGAGTGATTTACTATTGAGGTACCTATTTGTATGTGCGGGTTTCCTATAGGCAGTGTGTCCTAATGTATTGTCAGGATTCTTGATAATAAGAATATCAAAGAAAGCTAAAGTTTTATTTGACTGCAATTCCATTGTAAATTGTATTTTGTTGTTAATAGAATTAAGGTGTTCTAGAAAACCAGATGTTTGATTCATAGGTAGTTTGGTGAAGGTGTCATCTACGTACCGTTTTAAGAGCTTCGGTATAGCCGGTGCAGAGGACAGGGCCCTAGCCTCGAAGTGCTCCATGTACATATCGGCAACAACGGGGGAGACCGGGGAACCCATTGCCACTTCATCAACTTGTACATAGAATTCATCCTTCCATATTAAGTAGCCAGATGTTAAGCAATGCTTCAGTAATTCTGAATATTCTACAGGCATATTGTTATCCTCCAGCTTCCTCTTGACAATTTCAATACAGTCAATCACTGGAAGGCTGGTAAATAGTGACTGTACATCGAAACTAATTATAATATCATTGTTATTTAATTTTACTTGTTGAATATTATTTACAAACTTGTAAGAATCCTTGACATAAGCCTGTGTATGTTCCCGGAAAGATATCAGTATCCTAGCAAGGTGTTTAGCCAGTTTATATGTTGGTGATCAATCTGGCAGACTATGGGACGTAGTGGGATATTCTGTTTATGTATTTTGGGTAACCCATACATTTTTGGTGGTTTTGCACATGATGGTACGAGTGATTTTTAGTCTAAGTTTAATTTAAGACTGTGTTTTTGTATTAGATCGGCGGTTTGTTTTAAAACTTTGTCGGTAGGGTCTTTTTCAAACTTTTTGTAAGTGTTATTATCCGCGAGTATTTCTGACACTTTACTATTATAATCACTCGTATCCATTATCACAGTCGCTTTCCCCTTATCTGCACGGAGGATGGTAAGTTCCTCATTGCTGCGTAGGTGTTTTAGAGCAAGATGTTCGTCACTGGTCACCTTAAAAAACACTATAGGACTACTTAGATCAATTTGTTTTTTGTTATTTGTACAGTAAAATTATTATTATTATAATAGTAAATCCTTGAAGAAGTAACTTTGGTTAGTAACTAATATAAAATATTTCACGCAATATTTCTTTCGGTTCTTTACACAACATCGTACATTCCATCAAAATCGTTACAGCAGTTGTTTACATATTATAAATATTTTTGTATTCTTATTTATTTAAATGGATCCTAATCTAAAATTATTATTAGATTAGGAAATGCATTAGATCTATATTTTTAGATGCGCTACAGAACTAATATATGTATATTTTTTTTTATAATGAGTGAAAGAAACAAAGTGGTTGCGACTTTCAGTTAATATTAAATAAATGTTTTATAAGTTACTAGTGTTTCTTGTAATGTCTGTCGCATTTATTAGTAAGCAAGTTTAAGTATTTGTATAATTACAAGAAATGTATTATATTTTTTTCTGCATAGCATTTATATTTTCTTATATCTATCTATATGTAACTTAATTTATAATGAAGATAAGATCACTTAATTATCAATAGTCACATATTGCTAGTCAGAAATGTAAACAAACTAGTTTACAAACATATTATTTTTATAATTCACTTACAATGTTACATTTGTATCAACGTATAATCAACATTGTTTTTATCAGTATATACTTAATCGGTAGTCATGTTAATCAAGTTAATTATTTACGAAATTGGAATTGTGAAGAGGAAAATTTATTTACTTATTCAGTACCATTTTAGGGTACCATATATTTTTTATACGATGATGTCTGTAGGACCGCCTCCTGAGGCCAAAAATATATTAAAACAACCGGTTTTAATTATTACTTGACTCGATGTTTCTTTGGGATACCGCTGTATTAATTAAAACGAATTATCTTTAACATGATAATGTTTTGAATTTTGTTTTCTCAATGAATTTTAATATGTGATAATTGTTCCTTGCTACTCTACGTAAGGTTGAAGATATATATATATATATAGTTTATAGAAGTTATATTATTATCTATTCTGACTGTTAGTTGAACGCAGAGTCAATAATTTTATTCTTAAATTTTGTTTTTCGGTGATTATTTCTCAAGTCCATGACCGATCATTGATTTCTTTGTTGTTAAATAATCGATGATTATGCTACTATCAAATAATAAAACCTGATGACAGTTGTTGTCGTAGTTCAGAAGTCATCATCATGGAATTCACATTGAAGCCAACTACATAAGCTTCGCCCCTCGCCGCGCTCAATGTTTTTTCTCCTTAACTCTCTGTTGTCTAGTTGTTAGGATGTGTTGAATATAAGCAAGAAAATCTGTTGTTTCATTTACATACATTAATTTCCAGAATTATGCTCATGACGATCTATGTGAAGTGGACGCATATGTCACACCCAATCTTTCAAGAAAAAAGGCATTTTTTAAAGTCTGAATAATTAATTTTATTTTGAACCTGCTGAAGAAATGAGCAGACTAAACTAAGAAAATAATATAATTTTAATTTATTAGTATGACTTCCGATTTAAAAAAGGGTGCTGAGAGGAACACACCAACTTCTTCAGCTTCAGATTAACGAGTTAGCTAACTTAAAACATATTTCCCAACACATCAGACATGTATACCAGAGCAGACTAGACCTTTCAGTACTCGATAAAAACGACCCTTAAATTAAAATTGATGACCCAAGCTCTTATCTAGATTTAACAATGTATCTATGATAAGTCACAGTAAAGTATTTCAATTACTGAAAATTTTGTATGTGTTTATAATGAGACTTATAGACCGTAAAGCATAACAACAAATTCTGCATGAGACTTGAAGATTGATCAGGTAACTTGTCAATTGTTGGCAATTGATTCTTTTGACTTGATCAAGCCTCAGGTCTTTTGATAGTTGTACGACTTACTTCATTATACGTGGCTTGATGAATTGATGTAATTCTTTGAGTATTGAGATATTTTTTTCCTGATTAATGAATAGAAACTGCAGCCTGACGACTGAAGCCGGCTATAATACTGACGCTTGTTCCTGGATTCGCTTTCTGACTACTATTAAAATACTTTCCAGGTTTGATAAACTTGATAAATAACACGTCTTATAATGTAATGAAAAAAATATTGCCATAACAACCCGTTTAGTCAACGATTTCATCTCAACGGATCTTTAATATATATAAATATAATAGGTATACGAGTAAACATTCGATTAATTTATTTCATCAAATCTTTATAAATAATTTGACAAAAGCCGTTATTATGATGACGGTAAATTCACGAGTTTATAACTCAATTCAAAAATATCAGATAGTTGTATAAATAAATGAAGAAATTTAAAGAAATCGATATGATATGAACAAAAATCACATAAATATTCTTTCTTATTATTATTAGTCAGGTAGAATTATGTTACATTACTGAGGAACAGATAGAAGTGGAGAGTAGAACAGTAGGGGTAAAGAGGGAGGGGATTAATCATTATATATAAATATATTACTTTACAGTCGAGCCAGCCCGTATACGAGTTGTGTTACTGTTTACCAATTTTTTTCCTTATAAGTTTTAAATTATATAATTTTATTAAAATCTAGACAAAATTTAATAAAATCTTTAATTCATAAACAATATTAAGTCAGCAATTTAAACCGTCCTTTGTTTAAATGATTTTTAAAACCGGGAAACCTTAAATTTGACAAACACAAATCACAATTTAAAAATTATAACAAGCTACAAAGACATTAATCTCAAAGAGATAGAGACTATAATTGAATGAACATATATATAACAACAACCAAACATACTATAACATTTGGTAGTTTTATCTTTCAAGGAATAACAGGCCATAATAACTTGCCACAAGTACGATTATACCCTGCGCTAATTGTTTGTTCTAGTCTAACCCTATCCCTCATTATATGGATAACTGTATTACACAGGGGATTTAAAATGCACATGTGTTCAGTACATCTTGTAGAGATTGCGTCAAATTCATTTTTCAGAGTAATATTTCACACAAAACACGCCGGATAAAATCATTTACAAAGGCCTCACAAAACATTTACATTTCTAGGTTAGGGTTGTCTCTTATTATTTTTTAAATTAAATAATTCAAAATTTTACTGCATATTATTTTTTTATTTAATAAACAATTGTTAATACTGTTTAATTGGGATTTAAAAAGTATTAAAATAAATTTAAGGCAAAATAAATAAAAAAAAATATATTTTTATTATAATAAATGCTAAAAGTGACATCCTTTTAATATAAAAGATATTAATACAATTACAAATAAATAGCCCCAACGATTCTAAACAACTACCAACCCTTAAATAGCCTAAGGGCTGGTGCACATTGGCTAATTTGGTGATGTTATACAAGTCTCACTCTTTACCCTGTCTATTATGATATTGGAATAGTGTAGTGATGTGCGTCAGTATCGATAGTATGAAAAAAAAAAAATATTATATATATATATACTTAATACATTTATTATACAATAAACATCATTCGAACAGCTTAAACACACAAAGATCTGCTTTTAAAATCCTCATATACAAAAACACAAGTGAAAATGCCTACATTATAATAATTTTTAAATATAAAAGCTGTTTGATTTTTTCCTTTTTTATCGTTAGAAAAATATTAAAAATTAGTTAAAAAATAAAATTAAGCAAAATCAACCACAACCCACCTACAACCAAAAAACCGTGAAAACTGACTTATCAATATGATAATATTATATATTGTGGTACACCACAGAAATCAGCTCAGAAACAATGAAAATGGTTTACACATATTAGTATTGAGAATTGTTTTAAAAGATATCGGTGTTTTCTTCCTCTCATCACTATCCATATGAATATTTAATTCACCCCCATGTATATTTATTGGTCCTATATTTCACCCTGTAAAGGGTGCAAGGGTGCAACCATGTGTGGTCATTTGAACTTTAAACATTTTGAAACGAGTATTAAATTTATTTAATTATTTAAAAATGTCGTTCAAACTTTGATAATGTAAATAAAATAATATGTTAGCTGATTCTGTTCTGTATTGTTTACTAAAATAAGAAATGTAAGATTTTGCGAATATAAATTTTATTAGTGGCATCTTTTTAATGTTTAACTATACTGCAAAGTTAATCGAAGGAAGCCTAATAAATGTATATAAAAACGAAATTATGTAGAGAATGTTTAATTCATCGAACAGTAGGGACACACTAGCTCAATTGTTAGAGCGACCGAAGAATTTTCTAGAGGTCCTAGATTGAAATCCTGCACGTAATGATAAATTTTCCATATATATATATATGTTTTACAAATTCAAAAAATTAAGAGAAGTCTTCAATATAAATATAAATGGAAATATGTATATGTATAAAAATATATATAAATCTACGTTTGCTTTGTGTCAATTGTTCTAGAATTCATGTGTAGAGGAGGCAAAAAAGGTTTTTTGGTATTTGCTACTAAAATATAATAAATAAAAAATAAAATAAACAGCCTTTTATTTCTTGTTCAAAAAAACAAATCAATACAGAGAAAAAGCAACAATGAATTCAAAGATTATGAAAAAGAAAATTATTATGTTTCTTATGACTATATAGTAAAGTTCTATCTCGCGTTGTATTTACAAAAACAACTTTACGGATGAAGGCCTCCTCCATAGATTTCCAAGTCTCTCTAGATTGGGTGACCTGGAACCAACCTGATCCGGCCGTTTTATGATCTCGTCGACCCATCTAGCATAGGTACTAAATATTTTACGTGTCCCTTGTAGGCCACGTGTTGTTTCCATTGGGCTGGTTGTGGCAGGGTTAAGTAGTTAGTGACAATAGTGTCAGAACAGAGAATGCTATAGTGACGTTAAAAAGAGTTAAATAAACCCGCCACCATCAGGTCACCTCCCGCGAGAGCCTGTGGCGTCAGGGTTCTAGTAGAAGGAGCACGTGGGTGTCGCTAAAAAAATCTACGTTTGTAACATTTTCTATTTTACGTAATATTGGTCTACAACCTGTTTTTTAAATAATCAGAGACGAGTCTGGTGTTATTTTTGCGTTCTAATGCCTTCTAATTAAACTACGTTTCTACAACTATATTCATTCAGTCTCCCGTACAGTTACACAGTATTCTATATAGTAGTAGTGAAAAAATATTGTGTAGAAATGTACAATATAACATAATATATAGAAGGATGTTTGTATATATGAAATCGATGAACTCAGAAACTATTAGACCGATGATTATGAAAATTGGTATGTATATGTATTTTTCCACGGAGAAGGTTTATATGGTATGCCCATTCATGTAACTAGCCACCAGGCGGCGCTGTCAAATATCGACTTCCGCCCCGTTCAACCGATTGTCATAAAAGTTGGTATGACCATGTATGTTTCCTCGAAGAAAACGAATATGCTATGCCCATTGATGTAACTCGCCACCAGGTAAAGTAAGGGTTAGCCCAGCGAAGCGGGCTGGGTTCGCTAGCATAACATAAAAATAAATAATTTATAAAAAATCAGGCATTAACATAACTCAAACCCCAAGCATGGCTTGTATTACGGATAATTATACATAAATATGTTTTTTTGTTACAAATATATATGTATATATAAAATCAAAATGTAAATATATTTTCTAGTTTTGGGAATCGAACCCACGATTTCCAGTACAATGTTCCGTGTTATTGCCACTAAGACAATCCGTCATAAATAACGAATTGATGATTTAAAATGTGTATAGAGTTTCCATGGTATTACTACCCTTTGGAACCGTGCAACTACAGTTTGACGTTCAAATAATTAAAAAAAAAGGAAGTACATTTTTTGGCTTCGACGAAAAAAGAAAAGATACAAGCCTTTGTAATTAATAAAAATAATTAATTTTATTTATAATTAAACACAATTCATCTTTTAATTTTTACTATCTAAGAAAAAATACAGAATAAAATGCAATAATAAATAAGAAAAGATGTATATAAAATTAAAAATCGTCTTTCGAAAGAAACCTAATAGATGTCACCACCATCCCGATAAAGACGATCACATATAGAATGCTTAATTCACCGAGGCGGACAGGATACGGTAGCTCAGTTGGTAGAGCGACGGGACGGTTTCCCAGTAGTCGCGGGTTCCGAGTTCCTGCCCGTATCGGTGTTTTTCATTCTATATTTATATAAATTTAAATAAGCTTAACATGGCTATACATGTTCAAATATTTTCAAGCATTAAAACTTGGTACTTTATATTGTGACGTTAAATTCATTACATATTTTAAAAGATTTACGATAAAAACCATCCCAATTATATCTGTTTTATCTTAACCATCAAGAGTATCTTCTAGAGACATTCTCTCTTTTTGTCATCTGTAAGTTACGCAATTTTAAATTTAAAGTACTTAATATAAAGCTTCTGTAATAATTAAAATTCAATGACATACCGAACTTGGAATCTTCGTATGAATCATTCAGAATCAAAAAAGGAAGAAATTTAAGATCAGTAATTCCCTTTCATGCTTTTTGTAGAAACAAACTTTATCAGATCCTGATTTTAATTGACGATAAAGTAGGTTTGTTATATTTTTATATACATGTCCTTCTATAATTGTTTTTATTTAAGTTACAGATTCAATATCTACTCAGTATCATTAAATCAGTATAAAAAATAATTATGTACAGTCCATCCATCCATTCTAACTGCTTCTGTTTACAGGCTTTATCCACTTTAAATTTCTTCAAATAGAATACATATTTCATCCTCATTATGAATTTCTATACGAAAATTCATTGAAAATGATATAACCAACCACAGAGCATCAAAATGCTCCAAAAATGGTCAAAGTAACTTAAAATTCTCAATTAGTATGACCGGATCACAAATTAGTGGAATTTTTGGTTGCCCTTGAGATGAAATTTTGGCATTGTTAAAATGATCAGAAAAACAACGGTATGTCTGCAGACAACGAAACTGCCAAATAACATGATTCTTAGGACTTCATATAATTAATGTTTTTATTATGAAAAAGATGCCAGCAACAACAAAAAAAAAACTAACTGTCATAATGTAGTAAAGTAAATTTTAAGCAAAACAAATAAATGGGAAAAAATGTTATAGTATAACAATTGCCGTACAAATTACACAAATTGATCTAACCCCTAAAGTAAGCAAATAATTTGCTTGTGTTAAGGATGTTAGACAAAGATACAAATACGGAGCACTTAATTTATTTTCAATTATTAGCCCAGTGACCTTTAAAACTATGTGTGAATTTTCAGCTGCCCAGTTAGTTACATGCTATGAATACACAATAATAATGCAATTATTAAAATACCTATAAACGATATCAATATATTTTCATTGCATAAATGAACATAATTATCATATTTGTATTCATATCAACAACTCCTTGAACATTTACAACATTATTCACCTTTATTTTATTAAAGTATTTTTTATAGACTTTTTGTTGTATTACAGTTAAAGAATTTAAATTAGTTTCGTGAACAGAAAAGTTTTTTTCACAAAAAATTATCAAGAAGTTGCATCGAAAAAAGCAGCTTGATATTAGACGCATCCA
This sequence comes from Napeogenes sylphis, assembly GCA_959347405.1. NCBI lineage: Eukaryota > Metazoa > Arthropoda > Insecta > Lepidoptera > Nymphalidae > Napeogenes > Napeogenes sylphis. The sequence goes on along the minus strand of OY365780.1, from coordinate 31,500,643 downwards.
ACCCTTAATTTGAAACAAAAAGACCAAAATCCATTATAAAGGTATCACGTAATCCGAGATAAATTACAACTTTTAATTACTTACATATTTCACACAAGGATATCGCATTTGGGTTTTTTATTTCTAAGGACCACCTTTAACTTTGGTAGCACAATCCTGCAGCTGTAAATCAGCTGTTGTCAACAACCAAACTCTTTGGGTTTTTTAGGGTTTCGTAACCAAAGGGTAAAAACGAAACTTTATTACTAAGACTTCTCTGTCCGTCTGTCTCCAGGATGTATCTCATGAACCGTGATATCTAAGATGACATTTTCACAGGAAATGTATCTGTCTTGCCGCTAGATGAAAAAAAATATATTATACAAACAAAATAAAATAAATATTTAATTTCCCGTACAACAAACGTGTTTTTTGCCTCTTTTATATAATGGTACGGAACCCTTCGCTTGCGAATCTGGTTCGCACTTGACAGATTTTTATTGTTAGGGGATAATTTGTTACGATTAGCATTTTAATTTTATTATATTATATATAAAAGACAGATAAATAAATAAACAGTAAAAGTAAGGAGTAAACTCTGTAACGAACAAAGAGAATGTTAATTACATATAATACTTATAAAATTCTCATCTCCATTAACAGTTTTTATAATATTTTTTAACCTAAAGATATAAAGATCGCTGGAGTATTTTAATACTTAATTAAAGACAACAGATATGGTGGGACCGACAAGTTTTTATCATTGGTCCATATAGATATAACGTAGGTCCATATAGATATATGGTGCGTAACTTTTTATTAGCTAGGTTGTATTATAATCTTATTTAAATCTAACAAATGACTACTTTGAATAAATTTGAATGTTTAAATAAAAACAAACAGTTCGAAATCTTACTCGCGTATAATTGGATTTATATTTTACCTAAAATTTAAGTCAACGTTTCAAATTTATGATATATTTTGTTATCATGTATTTTGATGATATATTAGTTATCTTAATAAGAAACAGCTATGAGGTCGTTTTCTATACGCTTGCGCAGCATTAAACCTAGAGTTGACATTTATTATAATTATTGTTGGCTTTTGCTTGTCGGCTTTTTACATATTAAAATCACTGTACAGTACCAACTACTGTACAGTGATTTTACTGTACATGACTTGGTTTAAACTCCGTTCAGCGGTTAGGGGTACACTGGTTGCCCGGGGTACCCTTATCGGGGGGTGGGGGGTTCCGCCGTGGCGTCTCATTGTAGCGATGAGGGCAACAGTTGGTTTTTTTAGTGGGGTGCCTTAAAAATGGCAGCGTCTCCTATGCTGCCGGGTGCCGCACATACCACCCGGCCACCGCCTTTCTGGCTGGTGTGACGATGCGGAAACGCATTTTTTCAACGGAAAAAAGTAATAATAATTGTTCAGCGCAGTAAGCTGCGTATGCGCATATCTGATTGTTTCTTGGCATGAGATATTAGATATGAACGGTAATTCTAAACCATGGTGTTCCATTCACAACAGTAAGTCATATCAAGAATTTATTTGTAAATAACAATATAAATTGAGGAAAACCATGTTAGTAAGTATCCTCGGAACAAAAACCTCAGAAATGTCAATACAACAATATAAATACCTCATTTTCAAGTCCTTTATAACGAAGTTATAAATAACTCTGTAACTCTTCTTATATAGAGTTTTTCTTACATAGCAGCAGCTGTGGACGAGTGTTGACATTTTTATCTTTTATCTTATTTTTTATATCGTATATACAATTTCCTGTATTGTATATCTTTATATGAATGATACGAAGTATTAGGACAATTATTTTTATCAAAATCTGTCAAAGGTAACAGAGGCTGTAAACTTTAAGAAAAACATAATATTTTTACTGAAATAGATAGAGATGAAAGAATTATTTTTTTTTATGGTAAAAGATAACAGTTTGTATCCTAAGAACTTAAAATTCTCTCTTGTGTTTTGTGAGATGAGGCTTTTTAATTATACTACTATTGCTATCTGTTTTGACACCAAATCAGTGTTCACAGCCACTGTAGCAAGGGAGGATCTGGAATGCTTCCAAAAAAAAATATTAGAAAAAATTTTCAACGCGAGTCTTTTGTAAAAAGAATGGATTCTGTATTTTTCGTTGGAGATATTCGCAAGTTATTAGTTATCTGAATAAAAGTTTATTTAAAATCTGTTATGTTTTGTTAACAAAAGTAAAACATTTTTTTGGTTACGCCATTTCGTTTTTGTAATACAGTTCTTCCATATTACAGTTACATATACCCGATGGTTCTCTTGATAGTATTAGGTACGTCTATAAATATATGAAGATAATATCTTAATTATATTATTTCTTTTATTTTTATCGTATTAAAGTTAAAATTACGAAAAAAAATACTTCTTTTCCAATGAAATATATTAAAGCAAAAAAAAACGAAAAAAATGGTTACAAAAATTTATTTTATATTTATATTTTGCATCATAAGGGGTATTTTGAAGTACTCAAAATGATTTATTTATTTATTAATAAATGTATTAGTTGAGGTCATAAAATCTTTTACGGAACGAAATGAAAAATGAGTTGAATTTAAGAAATGAGTATTTAGCAATTTAGAGATTCATAAGGACTTATTATTTTGCAGGTTCATTCAAAGCTTATCTCTATTTTTATTTTATTTTAAGTTTTACAAAACGAAGTCGTCTTTTCGCAATCTTACCTTAAGTTTGTAATTTTTATTTGAAATTTAAATGTTGTGTTTATGTAGCACAAAGTATATATTTTTTTTATCGTTTTTATAAAAAAAAGCGCCAGCTTTAGAAAAAATAGTCCCAGTGTCACCACTCATAACAATATTCTTGAATCACAAAAATAATTGCTGTGAAAAAAAAAGTGTGAATTAAATCAAGAATTAAGAGCAGTTGCAACGTAAATCAGTTAATCTAGCTGATACAGTATTTTAACTGCGACGTTCTATAGAATTTTTTTATGTACATTTAAATATATTATTATAAATGCATGTATAAATCATTACAAATATCCTAAGCCCACGAAGAGCACATTAAGAGTGACTTTATTTTTTATACATTTATTTTTTGGTAACTTGTGTATAAGTTAAACTTAAACATAAGTTAAAATTAATTGTAAGTATCAAAATATTATCCATTTGAATATTTCATTAGGGGTCATAGCCAGCTATTGATGAAACAATATTGTTGAGACTGGGGGCTGCGTCTGGCGATAATAGTAGTGCACTATTCTTACAATTAGGGTTGTCACAACATAAATTAAATACATGATAAAAATATTATTTAATTTAAATTTAATATAAATTAAACCGAGATTCTTAAACATTTTTTAAATATTTTGTCAAATATGCTAAAATTACTTTATTAGATATTAAAGGCGGCGGTTAAATTAAAGCGCTTAGAGTGTACAAAGTGTAAGTTTACTATAGAAATGTTGTCGAAGTTGACTAGAGAGTCGTGCGGCTGCCGTCTAGCGATAACGTGAGTGCACAATTCTTTAACTTAGGGCTGCCACCTTGTTATTATTTTCATTATTTGACACCAGAAAGTTTACACATTAATAATAATAATAATAATAATATCATAGTACAAAGCAAACAAATTGATCTTACCTCTAAGTAATCAAATTATTTGGTTGTATTAGGGTGCTAGACAACGATACAAATACATAGAAATATACATAATAAATACTTAATGAAAATAATACTAAACGAATATATTTAATGAACGACCAAACCCAGGAACACAGTTCCTAATTAATTAAGTATTTATTATGTATACATACATATATGCTAATCAAATACATGCCAAATAAAAATAAATGAATCTTTTATAAAAGATAATAACTTGAAGTGCCTATTATTTATTATTATTATTTAGGTTTTGTTTATTAAATACTTTTTGAAATTTCTTTTGTTATTTTTAATAAGTTTGGAGGACTGTAAAATATATATATTATATTTATATATATATATATATATATATATATATATATATATATATATATATATATATGTATATATATATATATATTTAAATAATACAATTTTAGTTAATAAGGAAGTGTCAACCCTACAATTATTTTGCGACATTTTCAACCTGTGTGCGTCTTCATAGAGTGTTTTGTATTAGAATTTATTCTCTATTGTCGCAAATTGAAACTGTTCCGAGAAAAAATAAAATACTCACATTACTACGTTAAAGGAAAATGTTATTCTTGCGATTTTAGAAGAATTTATAAGGGCTTGTGTACATTAAAATATAAATAAAACATGTTTGAAAATATCTATAAACATGTATAGCCAGGTTAAGCTTATTTAAATTTATATAAATATAGAAAGAAAAATAAACCGATACGGGCAGGGATTCGAACCGCGACTACTGGGAAACCGTCCCGTCGCGCTACCAACTGAACTACCGTATCGCTGTCCGCCTCGGTGAATAGATAGAAAGAAACCTAAGAGATTTCGCCACCGTCCATATATATATATATGGAAATATCATATATATATATATGATATTATCCTTTTGCATAACTATATGTTAATTTAGTTATATATAATACCTTATACATATTACTAGTAATATTTCTTAGTTCACATATTCTCCTCTTTTTGAATGCTTCCTAATCTCTCTTGTATATTCTAAGATTGGCTGGCAAAGAAGATATTTTTATCATTAAGCCCGCTTTTTTTTTAATATTTTGTCTACTATGCAATATATATATATATAATTAAATAATAATAAATACTAAAAATAATCATTTATTAGGTGGAGACATCATATTTGTAGGTAAATAATCAAACATATATGTATTTATGAAATAAAAGGAAACTTGGATTTTAAGGCCTAGGTGTAAAAGGTTGTGACATGTTTTAAAACAAATATATTTTTTTTCTATTTCAAACTTCAAAAAAAAAGCTCTAACCGCGATCAGAAAAAAGAGAAATCCCAAAAATAAGTTCTGCTGCACAATAATCGATAAAACTATAATCGAATTTTGAGAATGATTAAAAATAATTAGAGTTTGTAGGTACTGTCTAAAAGTATGTGTTGATTGCAACTGTGCCTGCGTGTCTTACATCTTAGATTACCAAAATCAGCAAAATTTTTATATAAAGTACTAGCTTTTGCCCGCGTCTTCGCATGTTGTAAATTCGTAGTAAAACCATTTCTCTTTCCCTTTTTTGTATTGGTTGCTCTATGACTTGTTTTAAATGAAGTATGCCATCGGGAGATGTCGCTCACTTTCAAAAATCTATTTAAAGTTTTTAGATACAATATTAGATGCTGTATTTTTTTTATACCTCTCTTGTTTTTACTTAAACGTCCATTTAAATACTTTTTAAATAGAGTACTTAATAACCATTCCAACCATATACCACACTTATAGATTCTCTTTGAAAATAATCAAAATATGAAAATGTAAACTAGAGGAATTCTGAACTACACAGTCGACGTTATTCTGATCGTCAACTTGCAGGTCTGATTTTATTAAAATGAAAAAATCTATTTTGAATGTTACACAATATGTATTAGACATTCAGTTAGCTATATGCATTAACAAAATTTTCAATACTGAATATTAACAAAAGCCGTTTTTAAGACGGTTTGCACGTACCATATCATAGTAATCCGGCCGACCGTACCACCGCAAAAACCTGTCCCTATATTTTAAATCTGGAATATCTTAAAAAATATTTATTTAAATTTACAGCATCTAATTTAGGGCTATATTGTTCCATAATAAATGTAATATGTAGGGATTTTGAGGTACTTAAGTGATAAGGATTAATGCTGTATCGCTTAAAATCGCTTCCTAAATAAGCAGTTATTTCTCGTAAAAAGTAAAGGATAAATAAAAGTTGGCTATAATGGGTTATCCCTAAGAGACAAACATATACCATCGCGTAAACTTTCTTCTACAACTTTTTAAGGTATACAATACTTAGTACATTATTTTGATCTATCTCGTAGAGTTCAGCCAGCGTTGGCAATGTAAGCACAAAACAATGTGTTTTTTTTACGACTTCGCATTAGAAATCCTGAAATTATCAGTGGTTTTCTAATATGTTAAGCATGTTATTTTACATATAAACTTTCCTCTTGAAACACTCTAACTATTAAAAAACCTGCATCAAAATCCGTTGTGTAGTTTTAAAGATCTAAGTATACATACATACAGACAGGGACAGACGAGGGAAGCGATTTTTCTCTATACTATGTAATGATTAGTTGACACGAATTTCATCTTATTACAGTTTGGGCCCAAAAATGTATGAAAGGGTATCTGTCTCTTTTAAAGTACAGTATGGTATATGATAATATCTGAACATAGAAAAGTAAGTTCAAACATTCTAAAAATTAGTCGAAAAATATTTTGATAGTATTTAAAAAAAAGAAACAAATATGCTAAGCCAATCTTAATAAAACCAATATGGTAAGCCTAGATCATTATGTATCAAAATCGAAGTCTGTATTTAAAGCCAGTTTTATACAAAATATTTTTTCATTGCTAGACTTAAGAAAAGCTGGCGACAGAAACCCCCGCTGGGCTCCTGTCGCCAGGTTGTCTTCTGTTTTTTCTTAAAGTTAAGGACTCAATTTAATAAATACATTATAATATGTTATATTTACTTTTTTACTTTCAATCAGTCACAGTGATCACTTGTGTCTTTATTGTGATCTTGGCCATTAATTCGATAAGACAGCCTATTGACGTATTTATTAATATAAAATTAAATTGTCTGTTTGTTATTTGAATTGTATTTTCTTAAGTGTTTATGGTTATTTGATACCAAGTTTTTATATTTGTCTGTTTGAATTTGTACGGGGTAATGTTAGGAAGGACGTAACAGGATTTTCACTGGAAGATAAATAGAAGATAGAGGTTTAAAACAAAAAAAAAAAATATCCTTGAATCGTAAATCTCTTCAAAATTCTTCTAACAACTAGTTCCTATAAATACCTATATAATAATCTATTAGATTTTTTTACGTTTACAATAAAAATAACAAACTATAAATGTATGGATTTGGTTGATTTTGGATTGAAGATTTTTATATAAGTCGAGGAGGTGGGAGAAAGCAAAGTTCCTGGCAATAGTAACACTAGAAGTAATAAAACCTAATTTTTCACATTACTAATATTTAGTTTCATAATGTGTTTAAATAAACAAAAAGACATATGCCTTCAGGTCACGTAATAAAAACATTACCTAGAAATTAGTTTTTTTTAAACTGAATTTAATAATACTAATTTTCTATTTATTTCTCGTTTTTATAACAGTAAGTGGTTTCTATATAGTTTCCGAAAATAAAAGATAAAACTCCTAATTTTTGAGGGATTCACAAAATTCATATAAAAAAGTCAAAAAATTATGAAGAATTTAAAATAAGTTTAATAATTTTTAGTTGAAATTCAAAAAGGGAGCAGTGATGGAACAGTGTACACTCAATCTATTAACTAATCTGACATATAATGATAATGTATCTATAGTGTAGAACCTACCTATCAACTAATTACCTATTACTTTTAGAACGTAAAAAAATTCCTGACTGACTGATTAATTATCCAACCAGAACTCTTTAATGCCCAAGCTCTAGATAATCATAAAATGTTTTGTTAACAGGAGGGTTCTTTTAAATTACAGGATTCTTCTTTTTCTCTTATCGTCCTCTCGCTCTCTCTTCCCATCTCTATCTCTGTTTTGAGCAATTTAAATACTCATAAGGTAATGGGTCTACTTTTTTGATCTGCTACTACGTTGCTCTATCTAGCTAATCTAATTTTTAATTACAAGTATACCTGTCAAAATACCGTCAAGAAACATTTATTATAGTCAGAGAACACCTAAAAACAATAAGGCATCACTTACCACAAGAATTACTTGAGGCTAAAACTGGAATTGGTTTTTACAACACTTTGTAAATGGCTTTGATATGTTTATTCATTGGATCCGAGAATTTGAGCTCTACTGTTAAAGTCCACTGGAATAAATAGGCTTCAGGTTATTTTCATAATAAACCACGCCCATTGGGCAGAGATGGAAGACTAGTTTGTATGCTTTGTAAATGTTTCTCTTTTTATTAATATTTTTAAACCAATGATTGAACTGTTTCTATTTTTGATATATTTTATAAATTTATTTGTATTCAATTATATATTGAAGCTAATACAACATTTACATTTTAAATTAACTTCAATATAGTTGTGATATATATTGGTTAAATATATTTTTTGGGTATTTTATAATTTATATTTATATTCCAGATGTTATTAGTTATACCAAACCAGTATAGGTTTGGTATATATATTAACATAAAAATATTAGCATAAAAAATATTACCCTAAAGATATTACTTATTATTAGCTTTTCCATGATTAAAATATTTTAATAGTAATACCTACATATGGGGAGAAATCAGAATCTTCATTACTTTTAATAGAAGCTGGTTTAGCATTTCTAAACTTATACATATATATATCAACTGACTATATTTATATTCATTATTATAAGCCTTATTACAGTGTAATTTACGATTTTAATTCATCAAAATCATGATAAACTGTTATATCTCTGGAGGGAGTAAATTGATTTAGTAAAAATCATTATCGACATATATATATATATATCTATATTATTATATATAGAAGGATGTTTGTATATATGAAATCGATGAACTCAGAAACTATTGGACCGATGATTATGAAAATTGGTATGTATATGTATTTTTCCACGGAGAAGGTTTATATGGTATGCCCATTGATGTAACTCGCCACCAGGCGGCGCTGTCAAATATAGACTTCCGCCCCGTTCAACCGATTGTCATAAAAATTGGTATGACCATGTATTTTTCCTCGAAGAAAACGAATATGCTATGTCCATTGATGTAACTCGCCACCAGGCGGCGCTGTCAAATATCGACTTCCGCCCCGTTCAACCGATTGTCATAAAAATTGGTATGACCATGTATTTTACCTCGAAGAAAACGAATATGCTATGTCCATTGATGTAACTCGCCACCAGGCGGCGCTGTCAAATATCGACTTCCGCCCCGTTCAACTGATTGTTATAAAAATTGGTATGACCATGTATTTTTCCTCGAAGAAAACGAATATGCTATGTCCATTGATGTAACTCGCCACCAGGCGGCGCTGTCAAATATAGACTTCCGCCCCGTTCAACTGATTGTCATAAAAATTGGTATGACCATGTATTTTTCTTCGAAGAAAACGAATATGCTATGTCCATTGATGTAACTCGCCACCAGGCGGCGCTGTCAAATATCGACTTCCGCCCCGTTCAACTGATTGTCATAAAAATTGGTATGACCATGTATTTTACCTCGAAGAAAACGAATATGCTATGCCCATTGATGTAACTCGCCACCAGGTAAAGTAAGGGTTAGCCCAGCGAAGCGGGCTGGGTTCGCTTGTTATATATATTCTTCTAAAGCTAGTTATGGGGTTAATAAATGGTATATTCAAAGTCTGATTACTTTAAGAAGATGTAAATAAAATCATCAAAAGAAAGTTTTATGGTAATAATATGTCATTGAACTTAAGAAAGACAGCCTTGTATTTAGTTTAGATATTACTAGGTCCTACGATCATGTATGGCACAAGCATGCTTCTTTCCACAAACTATCTTAATATGCTTCGGCTTAGGTTTAGGCGTTCTCGTTCTCGGCTCGTTCTCGACGTATTTTGTTTGTATCTCGAGCTCGTGAACGCTGGGGTTTCCTAAGGTTGTAAACTAACCCCTATACTTTTCCTTCTGCATATCAATGATGTGTTGGATCATTACGACATGAGGGTCCTCAAAAAAAAACCTACGCACGCCCCAAAGATTGGCAACGCTCATGTTAATCCTATGATATTGAGAAGACCAAGGGTAGCAATGATCACGTGCCATAACTGTGATCTGCAGTTTCGTTTGTCTACTTTTTTAATTAAAAAAATAGGTGGTAAGACAATCACAATATTATTAATATTGTTATAATACTTTAATCGTTCTATATTTGTTAAGGTACTGGTATACACTGAATGGTCAGAATGTTTCATTAAAAAAAATCATTTTTGTTCTGTTTTGATGATTTCTGTTTTAGTCTTTGCTATCTGTATTTTGTATAAAGTTATGGTCAAACTAATTTCCATACTATAAAAATTATTAAGTATTGCTAGCAATATAAAATGCATTCCCAAAGAGCAAAATCCTCTTAAAGGTTTTTTATATTTATAAAAAGAAAATGATCAATATTCATGAAACTCATTTAAATACTTTAACAATTCAACATTATTAGTATTGCTTTATTAGCTACTGTTTTTCTTATAAGAATAAATAATGGCATGTAATGTAAATACTTAAACTCTGTCTCTCTGTAAGTAGTTTACCGTATAAGGAGGTAGGATGGTCTGAAGCTACCTTAAAAGTTATATGTAAGCTAATTTATTATCTTATAAAACATATAATTAGAGGAGACTGCGATAATTAAGATAATGAGTGTTTATCTTATTTTTATATATTTTTTGTGGACTCGTATTTAATGTTATTTACAAAAAGTTGAATAGTTTGGTTGTTTAAATATCTATTTATTTAAAAATATAATATCTGCTAAAGCTAGTTATGGGGTTAAGATTTTAACTTATAAAATAAGACTATTATCTATTTATATAATATAAACTATATATTTATTGCGCGTGAAACTGGGTTTAGAGATAACGGTGTTCTAAGGAATTCTTAAAAGCGTAAAAAGAAAAAATAACGCAGCATCGGACGTTCGCACAAAAACAAGCATTATAATGTAAAAAATACAGACCATAATAGTTTTATTTGTAAAGCTAAAAATAGTCAAGATATTTCCAAATGGCTGATTTAGTAGGTAATCACGTTCTGTTAAAACTGTATTTGTGACAAATTTAATATTATTAATGTGACAAAGTTCTTAACCAGTTTCATTAATAACTTAACCGTTTTAATATGATACATTCGAATATTATATATGTATGTGTAACTAACATCAACCCTTTCTAAACTGTGACGTTTCTTGATTACATGTTAGATGTAAAATGGATTCCAACGGTGCTTGCGCACGCGCAGACTGGTGTACGATTTGAACAGCGGTTAAAGCTTAGAGAATCTACATTGGAGTATATATTATTTAATTTGTCTGTGTAATATTATTTAATATTATAATTAAAAGTTTTGTTAGTTAACAGGGTTATAACTTAAATAGAAATCATAATAATATTATAAAAATGGTGATTATTTTAAAGGTATACAAAATAACAATATAGTATTAGAACAAACTTAAAAAACACAATATTTCACCTAACAGTCTAAAATTACTACTACATACTAGAGTTTTTTTCAGTATTTTATTAAATAAATTATTGATAACCATGTATTGTCTTGTGAAATCAATTTCCAGTTTAATTGAGAACAATTATCACACAGTCTTAACTCTTTATTAAAAGATTGTTTATTGTTTAATCCAAGTTCTTTAAATGGCTTCAAAAACTGACTGACTGGCTGACTTCTTCCATAATCTATCTGCTGTTGATGGATTAACATCTCGTTAACTTGCGCTTGTTTTTGTCTGATTTTGAATTTGAAAGCAAAAAGATTTTAGATACATTTTACAAGCAAATCTTAATATATTTTATAGATCTATGGTGCTGAGATGATTACATTTAAATCATCTTAATTAAAATCAATCAATCAGTCAAAGAACAATGTGACTTTTCCGTCCCTATCTCCATAAATAAATATTTTTAGGGTGGCAATGTCAATGATAGAGTTTTTATTTCTCATGAATATAGTACCTATTAATTTTTAATCTAATCTATTTCTTCTGATCAAGATCTCCAGAAATCTTATCTCAAAAGATCTCATCTCACAAACTTGGATGTTAAAAATATGTAGGCTCAAGTTGAAAAATCTTTTAAATTATAATTATTTTATTTTCATTGACTTCAAACTCCTAAAGTTTTATAATTATTTCTAAGTTGTCAAAGAAGTCAATTTGATACGTAACCTTCATAATTCAAAGGCCCAATTCATAAATATGAAGTAAATCTTGTCAAGTTTGTTTAAAAATGGAGAACAGTTACACCCGACAACAAAGGATATGTCTGCAGCTTCCCCTCTTAAAATACTTTCTTGAACCCCTTCATAGTATCAATTCAAATCTTCTCTAAGGTTTCACAGATACTAAAGCAAAATCCATTAAAACATTGTCCCATACAAGGAAGTTTTAAAACCTTATGAATTACTTTCACTTCAAAATGACCCTTTATCTGTTTACACATTAGTCGTTCAAATGACAAAATACACAATGCATCCAAAACCACTTCAAAAGAACTTGACTGCAGGCTTGTTTGGTTTAATACGAGGCCCATATGAAATGGTTGTCGGCTGGGACGTCTACACCTTATACAAATAAATCAAACGCCTGGAATTTTCGACATGTTGGACAAATATTCGACCAATCTTCTAACGATGTCTGGGAAAGGAAACCCAACTCTAATTTTATGTAATTTAAAGTTGATATTATATATTTAATGCCCATTTCTTAAGTCGGCGATAAACATATTTCAAAGGTGACAAAAAGCGAACGTATTCGATGCGTTTGCGTTTTTATCTGGGACTATTTTAATGGAAGCCTTGATTTGGAGCGGGTAATTAATTATTCATTTATTTATCTTTCACTATACACATCATTAACATAAGGCTAATGTATTAGAGTTTCAAATAAAACCCATATTGACAATAAATTTATCAGTCCACCAAAAAACAAAGTCTCCAGCGATAGCCAGGTAATGATGGATTTGCTTAGACCCGTAATTACTAGAGTTAAGTTCAATTTAAGATCTGAATAACTGATTGGTCTTTACATACAATTATTATTAATGTTAAGCTTAGTTTTAAAAATTGAAAACATAATAAATGATATCTATACTTCATATTATAACATTGTATAATAATAAAAAAAATGTATATAATATTATATTTATATATGTATATGTAATTGCTGTGCAAAGGACTTACCTTACTAATATAGTTTTTTAAGATACCTGTAGTAATAGAGACTCCTTTTTGAGTAATTTATCTCAAAATTCAACGATTAATCTGCCAAATACAAACTAAATGCGAAAAGTGCACCGGCGATGTGTCCGTGGATAAAAGTAGAAATTAATAAAATATATATATATATAATATATAATCTATATTAGACATGGCTTTAAAAAACCACAAGTGCGGTTTTCATTATTGTCTTTTTAGTATCGTAATACTTGAGGGTATATAATATAGGGGTTTAGAAATAACAACTTGGAAAGAAAAACCGCAAGTAATCAAAATTGATTTAATTATTTTTCACGTGGCAAGAGAAACAAATCTAGTGTTATTTATATAATAATGCAGTAGTTTCATAACCAACTACTTCATGAACAAATAAACTTGTTATATTAAAATATATACCTAACTCACGGTTTTGACGATAGCAAAATGAATATTATTATTAAACTAGATCTTCAATATTTTGTTTTAAATTCATTCAAATATTTAATAACCTGCTGGTGTAGTGGATAGTGAACCTGCTGAGCTAAAGGTTGTGGGTTCCATTCCTATACGATAATATAATCAGTAATGCAAAAGCTTTTAAAATAGTAAAAAAATATATGAATACTTAAACATATTTAAGTAATTTACATAAACATTAATCTTATCTGTACCATAAGCAATCAAAAGATATTTAATTTTCGATAGTACTTATCGTGTACTTGTTTTAATGAACTGTTGAAAGTAAATGACCAGATTAACAATCTTTCACACTGAGTAGTTATTGAACAATCCACACTTCATTATTATCACTACAAAATATTTACCATTGTTTTATTCATTATACCAATTATATTCCTATATATATTATATAATAATATATAATGAAATATTCTTCAAAATGAATAGTCACTCGGTAGTTCAAATGGTGTAGCGGCTGGAAAGTATCCTAGAGGGTGCAGGTTCGGGTTTATCAAGGTTGTGGGATTGAATTAATTAATATTGCTATTATTTTGGTTAAATTAAAACACGTCAAACAAATTAACATAAATTTTACTGCATATATGACGTACATGTTTCTTACTACAACGTCGTTCTGTTTTTCTGTCTGTTTGTAGTTTGTATTACTTCTAATCTTTATTTTGAAATCTTTTTGTAGTATGATGGGTATTCGCTGTAAGAAAATTTGTTCATACCAAAAAAAAGGGCTTCTCTATGCAATTATTAGGACTTGTGTTATTTGACCACAGGTGAATCACAAGTCTCTACGAGTACAGCCGAAGCCACACCTTGTATATATAGGAGAGATTATGTAGATAGTTTATATTATATACTTTTGTAAGGGTAATTTAAAACAGAGGTAGTCGTGACTATGCATACCATATGGATATGGATGGTCCAAGTGAGAAGCGATCAGTGATTTCAAAAATAAATGCTTTTAATAAATATTACGATTCTTTATTATGAATTTAATTACATTATAATAAGGAAATACGATAACTCAGGAGGTTAAACATTTTTTTTCTAAAATTATAGCTATTTCAGTGAGCCAATTAAATTTGAGTTATTTCTAAATGTACCTGAAAATTTTACGTAAAGCGTTATTTCGAATATATTATCTGTGAAAAAATATTAGATATTACCAATTGAGTTATATTTGGTTTCAATTAAATTAAAACAGCTTTTAAGCAATATAATTTTAAAATGTACATAGGTACATATGTATATATATATATTAAATTGTTATAACACGAAAATATGCTTTATCTTTAAACTTAAAGACCTTATATCATGGCCCCTGAAATTACCATCATCGTGTTATGACCTCTTCACATTAAGGGGACTCTGACCCCTCTTAGGTGAATATTAGGGATTTGTTGGCACATTGTTCTTCATCCCAGTAATTGGCAAAACCTTGCTTATGTTAAAAAAAATACAAAAATATATATATATTATATATATAATATATATAATAAAATGTGTGTTGTTATATTGTTATTGTGTAAATTGAGACTGTCGGTGTTAAGTGAACCCACTCGGTATGCATTTACACCTTTTTTGTTAGGAAAGTCGGTATTTTTATTTGATGCTTTATTTATTATTAATATTAACGGTATTTGTAAAAATGGTATGTATATGTGAAATTTAAAACATTTAAAAGGGGTTATAATGTTTAAACTTATTAGTAATAACAGGTAAGGTAATCTTTCCCTGGAATTATTTGAATAGAAGTCGAATGTCCGACGTAACTTCCATTACAAGATTCACACCTTATTTTGCAAATTAGTAATCTACTTACTACTTATACTATACAATATTTTGGTCATCCTATTTGACTAACTACTAATACCACACTTTATTTTGCACATCCCATTTGACTTACTAGTTACTACTTATTGTATACCCTATCTTGTATATTCCGATTCCGGAAGAATTAAAAAAGCTACCCTCAATTTAGCCTATGCGTTAACTGTCTGTCAATCACGAAAGGAACTTTCACATTTGCCGCCACTGTACGTAGCCGACACGTATCAGCACAGACAAATAATATTATTTCATAAAAAACTAAGGTACCATAGGTATTATATATAGGTAACAATTTCTACGCGGGTGCTGATTAACATTCTAGATTTGAATATACTTATAAATAATACTAGTATCTGCCACACTTCAGCAATAAAAGCTCTGTTAGACTTTTATTCAGAAGATTTATATTTAGAAAAAATCTAACGTATTCTAAACACAGAATCTTAACAATCGGCATTCAACAAAACAAAACTCTCCGGTGGCTGTTAACAGGTAATAAGGTTTTGGAAATAGATGGATTTATGTGACATTGTTATTGGTTTTTTTGTTGGTCGGTCTATATTTATGTCGGTTTGTATACCTCTTGGTAATATAAGTTTAATTTGTTACGGATATTTGGGAATGTATCATGTCATAATTAATTATAATAAATACATTATAGTATAATACATAATATTCAAATGTATTTTTTCATATATATGAAATATATATTTTCGTTATTAGACAATACAATTTTTATACATATAGTACCTAGTTAGTTATAATTAAATAGTAGGTACTGCAATAAAAAATATATATGTCGGAGATAGGAGGCAATATTCGATGGCTTGTTCGTTCTTGATAACGTCTTCTTGTACAGGATGCGAGGCGTAGGTCTCAGGCAATTAAACCACACAGTCACAATATGACAATTACTTGTATTAAATGTAGGTAATCACAAATTACATAGTAGGTATACAATTATCAGAGTTTCGTGAACCACCGGTCCCGTTTGGGGGGTCCGGACTGTAAGGCTCACACTAAACAATAATCATCTGGTCTCGATGCTCTCGGATATTTAAAATGTCTCCGGTGCCCCTCCAAACGATTCCGATCACGTGACTCGTTACGTCACGGCGTTCACACCCCACTATTACAATGATATCAATTGAGTTACTAATTATCGTTAAATTATCGTGATCTGCGACACGGCCATACTGACATGTCACACGTCCTCGTGTGCATATTTATCTGAAATCCAAACAATATACAACTGTAGATGTCACTCCGCTCGGCCTTTCTGACCACATAAATAATCATGAATCATTCTAAAATCGATAGTTATAATAACTGAAGCTGTTACATAGAACATAACTCAATCCAAGTCATTCCATGGGATTGGACTAATTGGAGTCAAGATAGACAACCATCATTGGCGTCAAGTCAAGATAGACAACCCGCATTGGCGTCAAGTCAAGATAGACAACCATCATTGGCGTCAGGTCAAGATAGACAACCCGCATTGGCGTCAAGTCAAGATAGACAACCATCATTGGCGTCAAGTAAAATAGACATCTTATGAATTATCATTATCATCAGAACAGCCAGCAACAAAACAATTATCATAATCATCATCGTCATCATTGACGTCCAAAATTATCAAATTACAACCGACTTTTTATTATCGTATCTCAGAAAAGATATTAATAAGATCGGATACACTGAAACACTTAAACTTTACATATGATTTCTGTCTAAATGGATTGATTTTCTTTGACTTAGCGAGCATTTAGCACTTGAAACGTAAGTAAATTGAAACGAATCACCTTTTCGCTGTAACATGCCCGATGGTGGATAAATTGCGCAGACATCAACGTGTTGCTCGCCACGTGCCATGCCAGCACCGCTGCCATAGCTGCCATGGTCACGAACACCGTCATCATCATCAGCACCATCAGCGCCATCAGCGCCATGCACGCTGCGCCATCATCGCCATTCGCGCCGCGTTGTCACCGCCATAATTTCTCATTTCCTTCTTTCTTCATTAGCAATTCCTTCTTTCGTAGAATTCTTCCAACGGTTATCATATAATCTAATAAACGACTTGCATAAGCGATTAAATAGGTATTTTCTCTCGATTTTCTTGATATGTGGGTAGATCTCAATTTTGAAGTTTTGAGATAACATAAATTTAACTTGATTGATTGATTGATTTACAACCATTGATTATCAACTGTTGATTGATTGTATTGTTTCTGGAACTTCATTGTTATTATCTTGTAGTGTGCGTTTCAAATAATAAAATCACTTCATTTCTTGCTCGACGTTATTTGTAGCTTCAATAAACTTATCTCGCGGGTAGTTGGTGGTTTGGATGCCCGAGTGAATCCCACTTCTGATGTCGGAGATCGGAGGTATATTGGTGGCTTGTTCGGTCTTGATGGAGTATTCTGGTACAGGATGCGAGGCGTAGGTCTCAGGCAATTAAACCACACAGTCACAATATGACAATTACTTGTATTAAATGTAGGTAATCACAAATTACATAGTAGGTATACAATTATCAGAGTTTCGTGAACCACCGGTCCCGTTTGGGGGGTCCGGACTGTAAGGCTCACACTAAACAATAATCATCTGGTCTCGATGCTCTCGGATATTTAAAATGTCTCCGGTGCCCCTCCAAACGATTCCGATCACGTGACTCGTTACGTCACGGCGTTCACACCCCACTATTACAATGATATCAATTGAGTTACTAATTATCGTTAAATTATCGTGATCTGCGACATATATATTAGAAGAAAAAATGAGAAACAAAAAAAAACAGAATAAACTTGCACGTTTATTCATATAACAATTGATTAAAGAAATATTTTAAAGTTTTACTACCATTCAACAATTCTATATTCAGAAAAAAATATTTTACAATGGCTTGATTATAAGTAGGTATCATTATAACAAGCAACTAGCAAAAACATTTAATATAATAATTCATAAAATGAAAATTCAAACAAGACACCATATTATATTTTGAATATTCTAAATGCCACTGTATTTACTTGCATTTAAATAATAATCGAAGACAGCAAAATTGATCACAGGTCATAGCTAGAGGTTGGGTAAGATCAGTAACGTGACTTAGCAATTGTTTAAATTATATCTATAATGCTTTATTTCAACATTATATATATATTTAATAGTTTGAGTATTTGTTTATCCAGTATTCAACTTAGGTGATCTAAGTTAAACTAGATTGAACATTAACTGTTAACTATTTTAACAAGTAGCGGAAAGCTCTTGAAATTAACAATTATTAACCACTTATTCATTATTGGTTTCAGATTTTATTGCTATACTATATTACATATGAGCTATTTTAATAATAGTAATAACTAATAGTATCACTATGAACTGAACTTGAAAACTAATAAAAAAATGTTCTGTAGTCAATAAAAAAATGTTCTGTAGTTACAATTATAATATGTTAAAGTAACATGTCAAAAATAATAACCTTAAAATAAATACTATCGATTTTATTTATACGTATTTCAATTAAAGTCATGTTAAAACACTGGTTCCATGTAATTGATGTTTCTCATTATCTTCTAATTGGATTGGAAACTGGTTTAGTATACTATTCATTAGAAAAACTGACAATCATTGGTAAATTAGAGTTTGAGAGTAAGTTATAGAGTTGTATTAATTGCATTTTTTTTAACTCACATTATATAAAAACATATGGCATTAGTGATCATTAAGTGTAATCGAAGTTTAAAGGCTATATTAAATCTTTACAAGATAATCGCAGCAAAAGGTGCGTCTGCGCAACTCGTGGGAACTTTTAAACGACTTTGGTGGCATGACAATTAAATTCGTTTCCCTTGCACTTTGTACATGTAATTTAAATCCTTTTATCTTAATTTATATTAAAGAACAGTAAAAGTATAAGAAAGATCTATTTTTTGCGCTCTACCCATACATCTACAAATATATATATCTATTATAAGTTCAATTTTCAATATCTATATTTATTATAAGTTATGACCTTACAAAATTTCCTTCACAAAGTTCAGATACAAAGTGTTGTCAACGAATACTTACAACATTTTCAATTTTAACACAAAAGCGTCTAAGTTTAAGAAAACCCATATCTTCGCTTGCAGCCTCCCTAATAAAGCATTGATAGCCAAACCATAGTATAGGGTAAAGTTATGTCCGGGGGTTGTTTTACGATTATTTTACAAGAGGGGTGAGAATGAATCATGGTAACGTTTAAATAGGACATCTTATAAATTGAGCCTCAAAAAGGTATACAAAAAAATGTTGTATGGAGTTTTTTTGTAGATAAAAGTTGATGTATAAAAATACTAAGATAATACTAATTTGAATCTGTTTTCTTTATATTTTCTGTATTCGCATGGCTCTTGAGTGTCTGATATATAAAAATACTAAGATATTTTTTTAATATGTATTCTTTATATTTTTTGTATTCGTGGCTTTTGAGTTCTATTTCTGAAAAGGTATCTTAAAGTATTGTATGAAAAGTCTATAAAACATGTCATTAGTACACTATCATCATTCATATCATGCCATCATTATTTTCTAAATCATTACCGCATGTTTCTAAAAAGTTCTACCTTTCTAAGCTGTAATTTGTGCTAGATCCGTCATTCGAATACAAAAATTATACCGCATCTAATTGGAAATAAAAAAATGGACTATTATTATCCTTTCTACAATATTATCCTAGGGCCACTCCTACTATGAGATTTACTTGAGGTGAGAATTCAGCGAGTTTAAAGAAATATCTTAAACTTCATACTTAAAAACAGAATACAATAAATATACTATTTGATATTTTATAAAATATATATGACATCTACGATTTAGTCTTACATATACTTTGTAAGTATAATATAATATACTTAAGAGCATACACAAATATATTAAAACTATACCTAAACATGAAATCCAATCCAATCATAGTAGGGGTTCACAGCAGACGAAACTGGCAACTTTACGATTCCACTGCATCCCTGCAACGGAAAAATAAATTGCGATCTCCCTTTTTACGATGTACTATAGTTAATTATAGTATTCGATTACTCTACATCAACAGGGCCGTAAATCGAATACAAAACTGTATGGAGCCGTTATTGTTACTTCAAACAAGGTTCATAATATATATAAACCTGTATAACCAAAATATAATTTAAATAAATACAGAATGGTAAGTAAATCATTACGAGCAGAGATTCGAACGTATGAACTCTGAGTAACCGTGTCGTCGCTTTAATAATTGTGCTACCGTATCCCTACACTTTTCGATTAATTATAAGGTTCCAATTGATTAATTATTTTGTTTTCTAATCATTATTTTGTTTTCATAGATTAACATATTTTTATATTATAATTAAGTTAATAATACTTATAGAATTGGAAATGTTAGTGTATTTTTAACAAAACACCTAATACAAGTAACAAAAAGACACAAAACTTATGGACCTCTTGTAATACTGTCATTTAAAAACTTTAGCGAAACAACTAGTCATAAAAAATTTATCTGATTGTCTGAACCGATACTGTTAATTGATTAGTGGACCCATGTTACTCTCTGTTTGTGTTGATATTAAAATGCTAACCCGATTATGGTAGAGTTTTAGTTAATTTTAAGAATTGAAGGAGACCGTAATCAATGTTTACAAATTTGTAAACTGAATTGCTTGAAGTTATATACTTTCATAATGATTCATGCGGACAAAGTCGCCTGCTAAAGTTAGTTATATAAACATAACTGATAATGTCTTACTTGGAACCCATACCTATTTATTATCTCCTTCTATAAATAATCAAATATATTATTATAATTCTACACGTATCCCGTCCAATAACCACTTTACAAGTAATTAGTATGTGCTAACTTTCAAAGCGGTTTAACAACTATTTGCATAATGTACTTGTGATATTTCTAACATTTTCGCGATTAAATGTTTAATTTACGTAAGACTAGATTAAAGAAATAAGTTCTAGATTTAAAAAATAAGTTCTAGATTAAAGAAATAAGCTCTTTATTAATATGTACTTAACTAACCAACATTTTTACTAATAAATGTAAAGTTAATTAATTAATGTAAGACGAGATGAAAAAAATAGACTCTATATTTAAAAAAGGCTCTAGATTAAAGAAACAAGCTCTAGATTAATATATATTTAATAAGAATAATTAAAGAGCGTTACAAATGCGCCGGCGCTTTGTTCTTACGGTAATTGAAATCTATTATAGTTGTCGGATTCTCCAAAGGTTATAAGAACTATATTGAGCAAATAAATCGCTAACATATTGGTTCGTTATAAAGAAATTTAATCATGTCGGTTTTAAAACCCCAATAATGAAATAGGGGCCTATTTAAGTATTACAATGTTAATGGCGTTGATAAAGAAAATGGCGGACACTTGAGTTACACTGAGACTGACACAGAGTTTAAGATAACATAATTACAGAATTAAAATATGTGTTAAATTTTAAAAAGTTCTAATTTACTTACAAGTAAATTTTATGAAAACGAATATTTTTTTTTTATTCTTGATTACTAGAACAAATATTAATGATATTTCCAGAATCAGTGTACTGCTTTTATTTTCGGTTTTTTTATGGAAAACCTTCACTAAGGCACGATTTTCTTGTTCTCCAAGAGATCTAGATTTGGAAGATTGTTTTTAAAGTAATTTTACGAAACAGAGCTCGAATGATAGTTTAAATATTAAATACTACGTAAATAACAATGTACAAATACATAATAAAATAAATATAAAACTTACACAATAAAGTAAGATTATATATTAGATTTATTAAATACCTGATAAAAGACGAAGTAAAAGTTGAATACATTCGAATCGCTAAAAAATATGAAATATGATCCTTATTATCAAAGCGATCAATCAAAATATGACAATCAAATAAAAAAACATATTTGGGGAGATATTCCTTTGTCCTTTTGTGATTATTGTGAACCATGCCTGATACATACCTTGGTAAATACTTTTTAGGAATACCTGATCTTAGCAATTAAAAAGTACATTTTATGATTATTTGATTTATATTCTATAAATCTTATTTGATATATATAAACAAGTATAGCCATGCTAAGGTTATGAAATTTTAAATAAACATAGAATGAAAAACAAACCGATACCGCAGGGATTTGGTCTGGTGGTTAGTAACTTTGACTGCTGAATCAGAGGTTGTGGATTCGATTCTCAGACGGGACAATTCTTTGTTCAATCACCAGATTGTTGTTCTGAGTCTGGGTGTACTTTGTACCTGCTATTTACGTGTTTGTGAAGCGACAGGGATAATATATTCTCTACTGCCTGTTATATTTATAAATAATAAATCTTTTGTAAATTATAAGCAATCAATTCTTCTTTTTTATCAATTAACGATAATTACTACCAAATTTATTGAAAGATGACTAGTTATCGTGTTTTAACGTAATAAATAATAATTTGATAACGTGTTCAAATTGACGGTTTTCCATTCAACATATTTTGGTTATAAGACAATTTAATTATAGGTTTTAGGAAGTACCAATAGACAATATATGGTTATTTTATACACACATTTGTCTGAATACACAGTTTTGTTGTGTGAGAATTTTACTTTGTTAGTGTAATTTTGAACCGACTAATGCTACATTATAGTCATAAATTGTTCTATTTTAATAATTATTACTAAAATAAAGGTTTTTTAACTGTAACCTAATTATTATTGTTTTTATTAAATAATCCATATTTGTTTCATAGCTGCTATGGTATTTCCTAAATTTAATTAAATATCAAATAACCTTAATAATATCACGTGTTCCCAAATATTTTTAACGACCAATCTGTACACGCCCTTATTTATTAGACGAGTTTTAAGATTGCTATTAGAGGTATGAAATTCCACACATTATATAGTATAGTGTAAAATAAGATACAAATTAGAACCTTATTTTATTGATGTTTTTTCGAGAGCAGCTTTTAGCGGAGAAAGCTCTTTTAAACATACGAAACTAAGAATTTTAGTTTAAAGTCTTATTGTACCTTTTATTTAGTTATTTACGAATGTTATTAATTATAAGTTTTATTATAATTAATCATATTACCTCTTTTTGAGACTAAATATCCAATCATCTATCTCTCTTTATCTTTCATCTTAACTCGGTACCTTACAAATGTCTATTTAGTATGTGCAAAGTAACTGTATCAGTATACGCAAAAGCAACTTTCAATTTTATTAACGGCATTATTTTATGGGCGGGTATAGTCGTCTACAGAAGTGTTGGTATATATAACGTGTATAAAAATACATGTATATTAATGTGGTATAGTCACAATTTTTTTATTTTTATTTTATATGGAAATAATAAATGACAAATATAATAGTATTTACAAAATAACAGAGTCATAAGGTCACGACTCTACGTTATATATATAGAAAAAAAGATTATATATATAAGGATAATATAGGCTTGGCTAAGGATATAAAATATATCCTTAGCCCAGCTTAGACAAGAGAGGTCACTTACGAAACGTGAGGTTGATCGTAAATTGACTGAGTGACATTTACCAATGCTTTTTGTACGAAATATTTGTTATATACCATAATAAATTACAGTATTGAATGTTTTGCAATGTAGTAATTACAGTTGTGAGTTGTTTATTGTTCGTTTAAACTGACATTTAACAATCTGATATAAAGGAATTATTTTTGAATATCGAATTATTATTATACTTGAACCTGTGAACGCAGTGCAGTGAACGCGTTCTGTTAACTGAGTCATCGTGTCAAATAGCTTAGATGATTTTGCAATTCAATTTTGGTGATCTGATAAATTACATCACTTAAATCTAATATAAAGGTTAGTTTATTTGTGATTAAATAATAAATATATAACACTTGTAGTTATATCGTAATAGATCATGTCATTATAACAATCTATGTCGGAAATCTGAATATCGGTCTGTTTGTTTGAACGAACATAACTTGAGAACCAGTTATGCGATCTACATTATACTTTTTAGGAGGGTTGTAAGTTTCCTGATCAGGTTTTAACTTACCATTAGAAGCCTAAGATAAACCTAGATATATATCTCGGGCAGTAAATAGATAAGTAAAATCAAAAGTAAAGTTTTACTTATAGAGCAAATAAAATCTAGATATACTATAATAATGAATAATAGTATTAATAAATTAATAAATATTTATAATATAAATACATTAACGCCATCTAGTGGTCAGCTTTTACTTAATATGGCTTAGTTTTATACGCCATTAAAAGCATTTTCATGTGCTTTTTTATTTATTACAATAAAGTGTTTATTGGATTTTCTCTTTACGGCGAAGATGGCGGTTTTATTAGAGTTTTAATCGTAAATTATGTTTATCGCTCTATTTTCTATTTTTATATCAACATCAAACTCTAAATATTATTAGATAAGCATATTACAAAAATAAATATTATTATGTTATTATAAACATTATGAAAAACATTTCCGTAAATTATAAATCAATTTAATACTCTACTTATATTATATATAAAAATAATAATAATATTTATTTAATAACACTTGTGTAGTGAAGTGTACTCTTTAATAAGGCCCTTAGTGAGATGATTACAACAGAGTTTCTTCCTGGTATTTTTACGTTGTAAAAACGTCATTACGTATATTACAAGTTGGCTTAGAGTTAAATATAATGAACAACTTGTGTTATACAGTCGTTATTACACAGTACACATCTCGCGCCATCTAAATTATGTTGCTAATTTAGAAAGCGTTTATACAATGTATAATATAAAGTTTAGGTTCAAATGAAATGAATAAATACTGAGAATGTATTTATTAAACGACTAAACCCAGAAATACAGTAATCTATGCTCATCACATACAAGCCTGTCCCTGTCGGAAATCGAACCCGAGTATCTTTGTGCTGCTACACGTTCGGCGTCTGCGCCAACCACTCGCTCAACGGTATTGATACAAATATAAATTTTATTTATGGAATACAAACGATGCTGACATCAAATTTGTGACCAATAAAGCCAACATTGGCCCCAACATTATATATTAACGAAAGCGTCAATATTCATAGCAATCGAAGGGCGCACCTGTGACTCATGGCTATTGGGTTGTACGAACTTATTCATCCAATTTGTATGTAAAACATATTTTAATAAACTTCATTTTGTATACTTTATCGAATAAAATATTATTTGTCGTGCAAGAATATTATTAACTTTAATCGCTTTTGTACTATTGGTATATCATAATATTCTTGTACTGTTTGACAAATAAAGCCTAAACATAACCATAGATTTTTTCTTTATTCATTCTCTTCCAGCGGAAAGGAAAGAGAAAAAAGATTAGATCAGGTCATAAATTTTAACAGTTTATGACTTCTAAATCCTAAATCTTTTAGATAAAAAATAGGTGTACATTACATAGTCTTAGATAGTGAAAGTTTCGTCACAAAACATCTTCCGGTTGTGATAACGGAAATTAGGCTAATTGTGTAGTGCTTGATTTATGGAACTTTGACATTGTATTCATACATGTTTAGCCATATTAAGCTAACTAGCTATCTTTAAAAAAATCAATTAACAGCGTATCAAACCGGACAGGACTTTGATGTGCCGAGGTTTTTGATACAGTCTAGCAAGGGCAGAACATGAATCTGCAATCTTTGCAATACTGTTCCGTCTCTCCATCAATTGAGCTAGCATGTCGGTACCCGCTTAAAAGAATAAATGCATTCTAATTATACCTATAATTATATATATATATATATATATCTGTTATTTTTTTTACAAAAATCCTAACCAGCGTTTGAAACTACATATTACAGAATATAATAATATTGAAAAGAAACCACAATTGAAATTAATGTTTGAAATGATCTTTGACCACGTTAAGTTTATTAAAATTTGGATAGGTTCGATATGTTGAGGTTTTTTTTATTTGTTTAAAGGCTTACTGAATAAATTTATATGGTATATTATATATTTACGTTTTTTATACATTTTATTTATTGTAGATAATAAAGATGAACAATTGGTGTGGCTGTTCGTTTAGTTGAAAAGGAACATGAGTTTCAATTATCTTTTTGTTCAAATTGATCTTTTTATTCTTTATTTATTTAAAAAATATGGATTGGAAAGAATTTAAATGATATTTTAAAAAAATTATTCGTGTACCACAACCCAAAACATGTAAATAACCCGAGAAATAACGCTGGTGGATTTTGTTGTTTTTGCAAGCAGGTCTTGAGTATGCAGTAAACTTATAAAATATCTATTGAATACGCAAAGAAAGACTCAAACAAGAAGGAAGTCGAAGTTAACATCAGCGCAGGTAATATTTTAAACACTATTGGTCGCGGCTACATAAAAGACCCCTTACAGAAATTCGTCACACCGGGAATTTGTTATTAACTACGAATTCTCGATTTCATTTCGCTTCGACAGATGTGAATAAATGCTGACTTACAATAAATTTTGTAATCTTTTGTAATTAAAAAAAAAACTTTTGTTAAAATTATTATAATAGAAAAGAATATGCATGCTCTTCCGATTTTATTATAAAAATTAGCTTAGTTTATTTACCGCCTTTTGGTCTAGCGGTTAGTGTAGACGCCTAATGTACTGCGCAAAGGGACTCGGTTTCGATTCCCGACAAGGACAGGGCATGTGATGGTCATTTTCCGCGTTTACTTTGTGTAATTTGTCCAGTGATATTATTATTTTCGTTGAAGATTCGAGTATTTGTAGGTGAAAATGGTAATGGTGTTGGAAACAAAATTGTAAGAAAACATTCTAATGTTAGAATCACTGCACACACACTCAAAGACACACACTCACGGATACTAAGATAGTATCCGTTTTGAGTGTGGGTTTACGTATACTAAGTGTACGTACACTTTACAGGCTCACTTTATTTATAAATTTACAAATACTGCAATCGCTGTAAATGTACTAAGTATTATATCTTAAACAAACTAAATTATTCAAAGTATACGATTTTTTTTACTTATTTAAAACAACTTGGACTATTATTTTTATTGATTGATATATACTTTTGATTTCATTATCTTACAAAATAAATATTTTTTTTGTGATTGTGTTAATTTGCATATTCTAACTCGATAATTTTACTCGTTTTGGTATACTGAAGTATAAAAACACTGTTAGGGGTTTTTTATAACTATATAATACTAGAAAATATTAGAGAACCACTTTTTTAACTGAGTGCTTTTCTAAAAATGTGTTTTCAGAAACAGAAAAATAAAAACTCAAGCAAATTGTTGTGATGTGAGCATTCTTTCATCTGAAGTACTATCGTCGAGACAAAGCTAAATTAGCTATGTTCCATTTCTGTAGCATTTTTAAAAGAAGTTTAGCTTCAAATTTTACGATTTTTTTTTGTGGAGTGATTTTTGATTTTTTTTTGTGGAGTGATTTTTTGTGAAGACAGATTCATTCTACCATTTATTGAATAATTTAACATCGATGACACATATTTTTCCTCTATAATTAAGCCACCATAAAGCATTTTTTTATTACTAGTGCCACAATTACTCAGTGTTGCCAGCCTTATTGCCACAACACACGCAAGTATTTAGTTCGTACAGAAACGTAGATTGATTATAAAAATGAATCTTCATTAACGGTAAGCTAAAAGCTCGTTACAAACAATTTAATGATATGGAAACTCCACTTATGTTGGAGGTTCTCTTAGTGCTTTTAAATTGTTAAGTAACAAACATTACTCTTAAATACAGCTTTTTATATATTTTTTTAAATTAAGCGTAGATTCTAAGAGCTTATGAATGTTGCCACATAAAAAAGCTTTACGTAGAATATTGTTTTAAAGCAGTTAAAGTTATCTTCAATGTTAAAGAATATATTAAACATAGAATATAGATACAGTAAGTACTAAGCACTAGAACTAGAAAAAGGCACTCAATTTTAATTGACCTACATAATGAATCTAGGTATTTTGCCATAAAAACGCGGTAACCCCAACATGGATGACATAAACAGGACTCCATCCCCCCATTTAAACAAGTTGAATGCGCTTCCCTGATGCTGCACGTGTGGCACTCAAGGTCTCCCAACCCTTTACACATCCTCTCATGTTTGCAATTAAAACGAAAAACAGACAGGAATAGATATACACGAATCATCTAAGAATAAAAGAGATGGCACGCCTCATTTACCAGAGCACTTTTTATTTCCACTTGCACTCAAGGGAGGTCGTCGGCCAATCAACGTACTGTGGCGCGCCCGTTCCCATTGGCCGGTTTGAATAGAGAATTTTTTCAAAGAACAAAAGCAGAGGGTAGGTAATAGCGAGTTTTGTTTTCTTCGAGTGGCATTTCTCATTCGAGTACCGGAGTTCGTACAGAGCGGACGTCTCGAGACTAATTACCTTAGCTTACATGTATTGTTTCAAGGGTGCTCTTACTAAGCTCTCTTCATTTGAATTGTCAGACGATGATGTTTAATATTGTTATTTATTGTACAGAACTCGTTTCCGGTTCTTGAGTTACGTGGTATTACAGAACAAGCAAATTAGCTATGTTTATTTCACTAACAACCATCCTGTCTACGATGTTTGCTAAACCGGGTTGTGTTTGCTTTCATTCAAGAGTAACGAGATACATTACTTATGAACATATCTCCCAATTAAGTATGCAAATTGTGTTTATTTAAATCCCATTTATTGTTATTTGATTGTGTTCATTGAATTTGAATGTTTATTTCATTATATTATGCATCCACTCGTTTTCATTATAACAGTTCTTGGTAAGATGGATTCTCTTGTTTCAGGAATCTGGCTGCTCCAGTTGGCACGATACAGTCATCGAACAAGTCATTGGAGACCTTCACAACGATACACAAAGAAAGCTGCCATAGACTAGAGTTTTTAGTGGAACGACAGAAACAACTGTGTATGTTGTCTGACAAGATGGTTCAGGTGAGGTTGTTTTGCTCTATGTTTTCTATATAGGTACATGGATCAAAGAGGTTTTAACCTTGTTATTAGTCCATAGACTTCTACCCAATTAAAACTGTTGAATGATTATGAATTCAATTCTACCAACTGAATAAACAATTTATAACAAAACAGGTCTTAGGATATAAAAGTTTCATCAACCTTTTAATATACAAATTCCTATACAAATCGACTCTACATAAAATACATAACATAATTTTTTTGAAATTATTTTCTTCATTCCTATTCATAGTATGATAATTTGCAATTTGAAGAGAATTCTTTCTTAATAATGATTACGTACTTGGAGTTTACATTAAAAACTTAATAAAACTAAACTATGTAGGTAAGTATTTATGTATATATATATGATTATCCTCAAAGTTACTATGAGCATTTACGGTTTCACCAGCATATAGAATTATGTATTGTAATAATCATTATGATAATTATATAATTATAATTATAAGTATATTCCGTTTAGATTTTGACTTGAAAAAATGTTGTGTAATTTATGAACCGCAAGCAATTATTGTTCAATGTTTTTTCATATCGTAATTATTTTGAGGCGGTGTATGTAATTAAATGTTTCAACTTATTTACTGCCCAATAATTGGATATTATAGTTTTATATTCGTAAATGTTTTTATGTTAAAAGCTATATAATTAAGTATATCCTTGCCTTAAGTGAAAATGAATTATTTAACTTAAGCTTTTATATAACCATTTAAGGCTAAATGAACAAGATTAAGTATTTGCTTGTAAAAAATCCGTAAAGAGTTCCATCTCGTGTTTCAGGTCTTACAAACAGGAGCACAGCAGGCGGTTGAGGAATGCCAGTACCAGTTCCGCAACAGCCGCTGGAACTGCAGCACTGTTGAGAATTCCACTGATATCTTCGGTGGAGTGCTCAAGTTTAGTAAGTGTTGGTTCTAAGACAAATCAGTATGTGGAATTTATTATAACATATGGTACTAGAAAAAAAATATGATAATCTTTTATGGTTATAAGGCTGAACAAAAAAAAAATACCACGAATATTGATATTTTTAATTATATATATATATATATATATATATATATATATATATATATATATATATATATATATATATATATATATATAAATATATATATTATATTTGTTCATTAATTTTTAGTTGCTGTATCGATATGAAGTACGCTTTTTACAAAATGCTATTGCGATGCCATGCCGTAAACATAATACGTCTATAGAAATAAAAGTCATTAAAAATTATATCACCTTTACTTATAATATAAGGACGTATAAATGAGAGTAATGGATTTTAAAGTTCGGTGGCATTTGCAATACTAATAGTTATCGAATATAAAAAGATTTTAAAAACATATTACAAAAAAAGGAAAATAAAGATTACTTACAAATTAACTGATGAAGAAAATTGTAGATAGAAGAATTAAGGGTATAATGTTAATGTTAATACGAAAATCCGTGAACACTTAAATAATTATTGGTTGAATGTTCAAAGGATTTCATAGCTTTGATGTTCTTTGAAGGATCAGGGTGTTTATATTAGTATTACTAAGAAAACGATGTATTTATATGTTAAAGAGCTATTCTACAGCTTACAGTATTAGTTATAAATGCTTCCGATTCTGAATTTAATAATTATAATAAATGAACGAAATATCATTATATCATTCATTTATTATCATTATATTTAATAATAATAAACGAATGAAATATTAAATGGAAAATGAATATAAATTAGACTTATAGAAGTGATTTTAAATTTGGGATTTTTTTAAAATACAAAAGCTTACATTATTTATAGTACAGCTTTCATGATAGACTGCACAGAAAAGATAAATAAAGATAAACCAAACATTCACCCATGCTAATTCTTTTATTCAAAACTGATTTTAATGTAAACGGTGTTAAAAAAAACTAACAACTGTCTACCTGAATACTTATGTTATTACAATAAGAAATCTGTTTCATTCATTTAAAAATAAGAAACTTTCAGCAATCACTAAAATTATAACTAATTCTTCTGTTGTGTGTGTCTGTATGTCTGATGGCGATCAAAAACAGTTCGATTTTCACTTATGGTTTACTAAGAAGATTAACTTATAAAGTTTATATGAAAATTTATAAATACCGTTAAGTTAATAGTCTGAATAAAAATAATTAGATCCTGTTAAATTTAATACATTTCTAGAAGAATAATTAAAAATGCTTAGAAATCACAAAAATAGTAAAAAAATACAAGACTTGTTATTTTAAGCGTCACAAAAATAAATTGTTTATCACAGGCGCCTAAGCTATGTTTCATGTCAGACATATTGGGTCTACTTCAAGACTGTTCATGGAACCTTCTTGATGTTTTGTTTATTTTCAAATGTCGATTACTGGGATCACGTGTACACTTGTTGACTGAGCTTCTCAGCTTGTTTACAGCATCCCACTAATAATACAACCAGTATAACTTAATACCCCATATGCAGTATACAATAACCAGTCCCTCAATCTTAGTATATTGATTTATTATTGCAGAGGTCTTAGATATTGGATTTAAAAATAGAATCGGTTCAGTGACCTCTGTTTTAGAGACTAGTATTTGTTTTGTGCTTGTTTTGCTAAACAAATTTTGTCTATTTTTTTTGGTTAACACTGATTCTAAATTAATAATTAATGCTCTTATACGCAGGTATATTATGATACTAATTAATATATCTAATAATTTACCAGAATCGCGGGAGTCAGCATTTGTACACGCGTTATCAGCGGCTGCGCTGGCGCATTCTGTAGCCAGAGCATGCAGTCGAGGAGAGCTGAACGAATGTTCATGTGACGCGAGGGTCAGGAAACGCACTCCACGACACTGGCAATGGGGAGGATGTTCGGAGGTATGCGCTAATAAACATTTATACATAATCAACAAAAGATTAGGTATATCAAGCGAGGCTTACTTAGAAAATTTGTTTAAAAAAACCAAATGTGGAAATAAGAAATAAATAAATTTGTATAAATTTGTTGTTTTGAAATAAGGTTTATAACCATAACATTAAATTACAATGAACTTAAAATCAATGTGACATATTGGAGTTAGGTAATCAGTTACCTACTGGCACCATTTAGGAAGATAAGGGAAAGTAAAAACCTTAGTGTATTTGTAATTAATTGAAGTGGGTAAAATCTTAAAGCTCTTGTACTCCAAGGCTTATTTTATTTTAGGGAACTTCTGAAATTATATAACTCAATTATAAGTATATAACTCAAGTTAAGTCTGGTGTCTTCAAGAGAAGTGTGAATAGGTTGCTAGGTTAATGCGCCTCACCACCTAAGACTACATTCTTCTTACCATCAGGTAGAAAGTAGTTAAGCATTGTACTAGATTGTTTGAAAAAATAAATAAAAAAGACATACTTCACAAAATATACATGGTGTAAAAACAATGTTTTGAAAATTAAAATCCTATCCACATAAACAGATGGTTTTTGTATCGGCATCAGAAAAACTATAAAGGTGATCTGTACACATGATTCTCGTACTGGCATTGAAATTTTGCGCTGATTTTTTGATTATGTCAGCTGGAAGCGTTTATTTAGATAAACGCTTCTTCATGCTACTAATGTTTTTTGCGACTAAATAAACAGTGATGATACTTGGAGTTCCACTAGCTCTTAAGTTAGTATAATTAATACCTTCTCACCTGAGAACTTACACCTGTAAACAATGATACTTTTCAGGATATAAGATATGGTGAAAAGTTCAGCCGTGATTTTGTGGATGCCAAAGAAGATAAGGAATCGGATGAGGGGATTATGAATTTGCACAACAATGAAGCTGGTCGAAGGGTAACAAATATGAAATACCTACACTATCTTTAATTTTAAATAAGCTTAACATGACTAAGCCTGTTTATAGACAAGTACAAATACTATATTTGATTAATGATCG
This sequence comes from Napeogenes sylphis, assembly GCA_959347405.1. Lineage (NCBI taxonomy): Eukaryota > Metazoa > Arthropoda > Insecta > Lepidoptera > Nymphalidae > Napeogenes > Napeogenes sylphis. Next base: position 31,467,291 of record OY365780.1, on the reverse strand, counting down.
TGAACATTATCACAAGAACCAGACATGATATTGACTCCTCAAAACTTAATTGCAAAAGGCATTTCAAATAAAAATCATAAGATTTCTGAATATTTAGTTGAATTGAAATGAGAAGGTAAGTCCAGAGAAATGTCAAAAATGTTTGATACTCTTGTTCAGGCTGTCCGAGGTCGTATGCAGCGCGTGTGTAAGTGTCATGGTATGTCAGGGTCGTGTTCAGTGCGCGTGTGCTGGCGCCGCCTGCCGCCACTGCGGGCTGTCGCCGACGCACTCACCACAAGATATGAGGGCGCTAGCCATGTTAAGGTAATAACCATTGTGTATCCACAATTAAACATAATCTGAATTTTAAATCAACTTTTGATGGTTCAGTTCTTTTATAGACTCTGACATAAATTGTAAGGGTTAAAAAAAGTAGTCGTTTATTAATTTCGGCCGTACTTATACACAATTTGAGTCGTATTATAGACTACGACTATACTACGTACTAGTAGGCAAGTGGTACAAAATATTGAAAAATATATGTGACTTTCTAAGATTTTGCCTCAAACTAAAACTCATCAATCATAAGAAACAACCAAAATAGAAAAAAAAAACCTGCAGATACTATACAAAATTAAATTTTCAGATCGTAGAGAGAAAAAAAGGGAAGAATATAAGGAAATTACGACCCATCCACGCAGATATGAAGAAACCAAATAAAACTGATTTAGTTTATCTTGAAGAATCACCAGATTATTGTGAACCCAATGACGAGTAAGTAACAAAATGTTTTGATTGCTTCACTATTTTTACATTCCACTTTAAATGTACGATATACTGTATCTAAAAGAATGCATTATAAATTAATCTCTTTTCATAATATTTATAATTTATAATATTTAAAAAAATACTAAAACTTTTTTTGGCAAAAAAAAAACTAATTAATCAACTTCACTTCACTGTTACAAATTTTAAAATATTATAGTTGAAATCATAATTGCAAAAAATAATCCTAGTCAAAAAATGTACATTCCTAACCTTAGACTGGGCATCCTCGGCACCAAGTCCCGCACGTGCAACCGCACGTCGGCCGGCCTGGACGGTTGCCGGCTGCTGTGCTGCGGGCGCGGCTACCAGACGCGCGTCCGCGACCACGAGGAGAAGTGCAAATGCCGCTTCGTGTGGTGCTGCCGCGTGCACTGCGAGGTCTGCCGCTCCAAGAGAGACCATCACGTCTGCAATTAGGCTACTGGATGCCAATAAAGTTCCACGGAGTCATTAATTTCTTTGCGTGAAGCAAGTTTTATGGATTCTTTAATTTCTTTTGTATGCGATGGATTTGAAATCGATGGGTTTGAATGTTGTTGAATGTGGTTGAAATGTTGGTACTGTTTTATTTATAAAATCTGCGATCTCTATGCGATTTACAGCCGATATTATTATAAATATCAAGTCATTGACATCTTATTTATTTGCTCTTTTAGACTTGTTAGTAATTAGAAGTATTTTGTTATAGATGATAAAGATGGTGATGGGAGAATTCGCCATGATATTTATATAATCAACTTAACATTTTGTAGATCCTTCCAATTTTAAAAAGTTACAACGTTTGATATTTATAAAACCGTTTTAAATCTCTTGAGGTATAAAAATATAATTGCCCTGCATCATTAGATCATTATATTCTTCTTTCATCTCAGGCCATCGAACAAAGATTTCAATATTACCTACTGTTACATTGTGCAATTTATAGTATATTAATTAATTTATAAAGATTGAACATAGTCGTCGCGATCAGCAACGTCGACTGACTGATTATTTAGTTACTTATAATTTTATTATATTGTATTTCTGATTAAGCTTTAATTTTTTATAACAGTATTACCAACTAATTTATTTTACGTTTTATATTGTATAATATTGTAAATAGTTTTTTTGTTGTAGTCTATTTAAGTTGTTGGATAACTTTTACTATATTACATTATTACGATTTAATTCGTCTTAATTTATGCATTTCATTCGTAATAATTCTGAAAACATATTTATCTATATTAATTATTTTTACAAATTAAATAAAATTCGGTTTTTGATTATCTTGAACTTTCTGATGATTTTAAATGTATATATTAATATTGCACTAAATGTACTTATTAAAATAACTTATTTTACGTTCTACCTCAGAAATTAAATCTTTCAACCAACAATCAACGATTTTAAATATAAGGCAGACGTAGAATTTGAGTCTTTTAGATTTAAATATTTGTTGTTGTAAATAAATTATTTTAAGAATTTAGTAATTTATTATGTTAGATTGTGATAGCTTTACTTTTAAGAATTTAACCGGTAAAACTTGTAGAATTTCGTAATTTATAAAAAATTTTGATTCTTATAGTTTAGATTTCGCGATTGTAAATAGTCCTTAGTTTTAATTGTATATCGTGAAGTACCGTTTAATTACATTAACTTGCGAATATATTAGCAACCTTTACTAAAATGGCTATTTATAAACAATTAATGAAGCCTTTGATAAAATTATCTTTTTTGATATTAATCGTATAAGGGTTACCGCAAGGTCGTGCATTTGATCCTATATTGTTTAAGTAATTCATAAGTGATATAATTGATAAAACTTGTATTGCAACTATAAACATTTGTTTGAAATATTCACAATCTTTACAGGTTTCATATGAGATCACAACTCGTAATTATATAACCTGCATATTGAGTAGATCTGCTCAGAATCGATAAAGTAATTATAGATGGTAAGATAATCTCGTCTCGAGATAAATCCATACCAAATGTTAATTAATGTTTTTAAGTAAGACATGTGTACAATGACCAAATAAAAATTTAATGTCCTAAGCTTATTTGACTACTTAATATTATTATAATCAACTCTCGAATGGAAATAGTGTCCATTTTAAAGTTTTTTGCTCATTGTACACATCAAACGTTGCATTAGATTAGAATTATCTTTTTGGATATGGACTAGTTACTATTTGATGTACACATAAAATAAATGTATCATAAAATTTATTGCTGTTTAAGTCATTGTCCAATTTACATAAATAGATACTTGATTTCTGCAACATACATTTCTTGTTATACAGAAAACATGAAAAACTTTAAACATAAATATCATTGCCTTACATTTATTTTTAATCAAACATATCAAACAGTGTACAATTAATTACTTATATATAAAATAAAATATTTTTGAAACTATTATCGGAAAATTTAAAAATTCTAAAAGTAACGTCGCACTTAAATCTTAATCTAAATTCTAGAGCGTGTCAAAAAGTAAACGAAACCAAATTTTACTTTTTAAAGGACCAACTCCAAATAATTACTTTTAAGTATAAAGATATGGAAAAAATGTAAAAGCCATTTCATCCATTAGCTGAGAATTAAAAAATCGGACAATACCTATTTTGATTTTAAAATAAAGTTTAATAGTTTAGCGTTTAGGTAAATAGCGTCCTCTAGTACAAAATTTCGAAACCACTAACATAAAATCTGTTGAAGGAATTCAGCAAATACATTAGGTGAGCTTAACTCGTATTTTTGTTTTCTTTTATAAACTAGATGGCGTTGTTAATAATAATTAAATAAACATACGTACATTAGTCGCTCTTAACAAAGTGGAATTTAAAAACACCAATAACTTTTCTTAAATTAACAATGTTTATAATATAATTGAATACCAGATGAGTTTTTTTACAGACTTGATTCCAAAGATGGCGTTACTAGTATGGGTGGGGTTTTGATGTTTTACACTCACTTTTTGTTATGGTAACAAAAAGTGGATTACTCCCCTACATTGGATTTGTTGATTTTCAAAGACTTTATATCTCTTCGAAAAATTGGAGTTATATGATGACTTTTAAAAAGTGTATTTATTATAACATTTATTTGGTTTCACATCACCAAAAACATACACTTTTCAAGAGAATAATTTACTTACATTCTACAAAATACCTACATTATTACTAAATGTTTTTATGTCATAAAAAAGATACAAATTTTATTTTAACTAGCTTTATTATGAAACCATTTTATTGCACCATTATCAATAAAATCATAAAATAGATTACGTTACAATAAAACCATTTGATCCTCTTATATCATCGTAAGAAACAAATCTCAGCAAATATTCAATATGGGTGACTGAAAAGTATAAATAAACGTACATTCTAGGCCATGGATATTGATCGAAAAACAACTATAGTAACAAATACCTCTTATCTTATGTTGGATAAGTTTCGTTATCTTGACGAGACAAAGATAATTTGATTTAGTTGTAACAAATTTCTTAAAAGGTATACTTGTATTGTAGGAAAACTTGAAAACTTCGCAATAGATAAAGTAAAAGAACCACTTGTAGAACATTATAAAATTATAGAAATCGCTGAAGTGTCAGCGAATGTTCTTAGATAGTATCCTGAACATAATTCACTAAGAAAGAATATTTTGAACGTGTTTCACTGAAAACAAGGACAGTAGAGTAAACATAACAAGAGACAATGAATAACGATGAAGATAGAAGAGGGAGTAGGAGTCGACCTCTAGAAAGATCTCTGAGTTATTCTGAAGCTATCGGGAATGGATCAGACGGTAGAACATTGATTGAAATACCAAGAATTTTTAACACAGAAGTATATACGAATGAAGAAATAAAGAAGCAGTATAGGATATCTCAAACTTATGTAGAAGGTAAAGAAATAGCATTCCCGAATGCAATTACAAATTTTGATACAAACAGCAAAGGGATTCAATTAGAAGAATATAGTTCACAATGCTCTAGCGAAGATGAAAAAACAGACGGTGGTTTAGTTATGACTATAGACATCGAAACAGAAAGTCCAAAATCTTCCGATACAAGAAATGTTTCGGATACCTCCACCCAACCTCTTGTGAATTCCAATGTGTCTTCCAATGATTATGAGACTATAGAAACAGCAGATAGTTTTTGTAATGGAGATTTTGTGACCCAAAATGCTCATGCTCACTCCCGCAGTTATACTAAAAGGCGCAAGAAAGGAAAAAAAATGAGGTAGGTTTTCTTTAGAATTAATTTGGATATTATGGACTATCGTTTTAATGAACGGAAAGATAGTAAAGTCTATGGATACAGGAAGTTTTTAAACACTTTATCGAACACTTATAGATACTGCAGTCACATTAACACGTGCAAAGAAGACATACATTTCATATTGACAAACCTTGACATACATATAATTACGTGACCTTGCACTGACATCGTTTTTATACGCAAAACTTAAATGTTCTTAGTCGCTTATTACGTTTAGGTTGAAATTCTTTAACAAACTTTACTATATAATGATAATAGTTCCCTGTTAAATATTGTTATCCTTACTTTGCGGAATTTCACTCTATTTTATAGAAATACTTTCATTTTAAGATATTACGAAGATGATTTGGAATGCAACGGAAAAGCAATTTTCATCTAACTCTTCGGTATATCGGTAGGTCTCTCTGAATAACCTACAGGTGTGTAAATAAAACAAAAGTTCGACCAAGTGCGAGTAGGACTCGCACACGAAGGGTCCTGTACCATTATCTATACAAGATCGAAAAAAAAAGATATTTTTTGTATGGGAGCCCCTCTTCAATAAGAATTTTATTCTGTTTTTAAATATTACTAACTATCACTATTTATGAGTTAGAGTCTGATGACAGTCAGACGGACAGTTGATTCTTAGTAAAACGTTTCCGTTTTTACCCTTTAGGTACGGAACCATAAAACGATCAATTAAAACACGCTACTTGAAAACAATATGAAAAATAAGAAAGATTAAATAAAAGGTTTTAGGTCCTTTTATCAGATAAATACTCTATCGATAGAAATATTTGTAGAAAGATAAGATAAATCCATATTTATTTGCTTTCATATTTAAACACAATCTTCTTCATTCTAAAATAAAAAAAATGATTCACTATTTGGGCATGTAAAAAACACGACCACTGATAAAGCTCGGAATTTATTTCTTACTATCAATTTAACTCTATTTTTAGCAGTTCCTACAATCTATAAAATGCTTGTTACAGACAACAACACGGTAGACCGATACGTTCTAGAAGAGTCGTTAATAAGTCTGGAGAAGAAAATGTACCTGTGAGGAGTCACATACCGGCAAAATCTATTAAGTACATGAGAGACATCGTGAACACTGTGGTCCGTAATAACATTTCGTCCTAAAAACATTTGATTATAACCTAGTCTATACCAATATACCTAAAATTTAAAAACGAATGTAGGAATATATTATATCAATACTGAATAGATTTGAGTTTGATAATCACTTGTTATTGCCAGCAACTTCATCAGCCTATAATAATCTGAGATATCAAAATTCATACAAACATCCATTTTAGTTTTATTTTAATGAAAACCAAAACTATTTCTTTGTATTCTTGGAAAATAAGATATAAGTGAGTGGAAAGCGTTATTGTGTTGATGTTTTCATTAAACACAAAACTTTATCACAATCCGTCCAGTAATTTTATTGTAAATATAGGCCAAATATTTTTTGTGTTTTCTAAAATGTGAATGTGCCTATACTATACTCAAATGCGTTAAAATCCGATAGGCACATTAGATTAATAGCACAGTAGGGCAAACCGACAACAATAAAAAAAACCATTGTTTTGAGTTTCTTATCAAGTAGCATAGCAATAAGTATTTATTTTAAAAACTATTTTATTTTATGAATGTAGTATACAAAAGATGTGAATCTTTGTATCGAGCGCTTTGAATACAGAAATCATCAATGAACAATTTTATTCCTACAATAATAATTACTTTCCAACCTCATTTTCGAACGTTATTTCAGTAATTAAACTCAATCTAATCATAACAAGTATTAAACAGTTTATTCATATCTCCTTATAAACCATGACGTATCACCAATTCCTTCTCATCACCATCCAATGCCACATTACCATTCTAAATTGAATACTAATTTTACTTCATAGATATCTGTATTCCTGGGTTTGGTTGTTTAATATATTCCCAATATTTATAATGTGTATCGTAGTCTATCACCCCTTTTTTTACGCCCTTAACACAAGCAAATAATTTCTTAATTGGGAGGTTACATCAATATGTGTATTTGTCTAGTATTATTATCATATTTTTTGTTTATGTTTTAGATTAACAGCAAATGGCGTTTCATAATCTTCATGATGGTCTGCGCTCATTTTGTATTCTGGCTTTTTTTTGCTGCAATTTGGTATGCTGTTTCTTCCTCTTATCAGGACGATATAGGAGACGGAAAAGAGCATTGTGTAACTGGGACTTCATCCTTTGCTGGTCTTCTTATGATGTCTGTTGAAACCCAGGTAAGTGTAATGTTGAATGTATTATTGAAAAGAAATAATTAGAAACCCCTCTATTAAAGTTTCGGGTTTTGAAAAGTCAGTTTAAAAAAATGTTTTTTAGTAAAAAATACTCAACTTGAAGTTTTTGTAATTCAGATGACTATTGGTTACGGAGTAAGATATCCCAATGAAGAATGTCCAGAGGCTATTATAGTGATGGTGCTTGAGGTATGACCAAAAAAAGAAAACCAAAATTATGAAATGTCTAAAATTTTACAAACCATCAATTATTTTAATATTAATTATTGTATAGATTATAGCGGGCACAGCATTATCCGGTGGTCTCTCCAGCTTACTCTTCACAAAGCTAGTTCGACCCAATAGACATGTGTCTTCTGTTGGATTTAGCAAAAAGGCAACTGTAAGTATTTATGTATAATAAGCTACATCATATCATATCATGGGAGCCCCCCCTATTTATTAATTGACTTTATTTAATTGCCAACACATATTTTTAATTTAATTTTAATATAGTACTAACGATAAGGTAATAAAAACGAATGTTCACCTTTTCATAGATACAACTTTATGGAATTTTTAGTTTCATCTTAGATCAAGACATCAAGTTTATTGAACCCCTTAGAATACCCCAGCGGGTAGGCTAAGGGGTTCAAAAAAGATTTTTCAGAGGGTCTAGTTCTTGTATACAATGTGACATGAAGTGACGATACTAATTTGTCACCAGCGCTCATAAGATACCTTCAAATATGGGAAGCTGTAGATTATCTAGATAATTGACAACAAGGCAATAATTACCACAACTTGGTTATGCGAAAACACGTTTAAAAAATTTAATACGTTCTTATTAATTTTATAGGTGTGTCTACGAGATGGTAGGCTCTGTCTTCAATTTAGAGTCTGGGATTTACTGAATCTACATTTAATTGGAAGCACAATTACCGCGTATATGTTAAGGCAAATTAGGTATGTATTAAAATAAACAAGTATTAAAACGTATATATTTCTTATGATTAAAATATTGTTAAACAAATCTAAGCAAATATGACTTAATAACCTGTAATTGAATTCCAATTTCAGAACTCTAGAAGGAGAGCTAGTAACAAATTATATTCATCAACTAAGCTTGAAAGAAGCCCGAGCATTCCTGCTCTGGCCAATCACCGTTGTTCACGTCATAGACCATGAGAGTCCATTATATGATCTATCAGCACAAGATATGTTGGATTATAGGTATAATAAAACTCTGATCTATCTTTTTTATTCTGATATCTAGATTTTTTCAATTTCTTTATATGCCGCTTACGTATTACATAATAAAGTTTTGTACAATAATAAAAAAATGGGAATTAATGTGTACGGAACATATAACATATCACATAACCACAGCCGGCGCAACCTTGTCGAGGCGTCAGGCAAATAAAAGGTATGTGATACCTAATTCGTAATTTCATAATTTTCGTATTTTAATTTCCGTTTTTTCTTTAAATATATATTTATTTAATAACTTTAATAAAGTTTCGTTTTAGTTTTTGAAATTATTGTGTTACAGGTTTGAAGTAGTGGTTTGTTTGACTGGTTCCTCGAAAAATATGGGCACAGTCACGCAGAGTCGGACATCTTATCTCTCCAAAGAAATAATTTGGGGATATCGTTTTAAAAACGTATTGACGTGAGTTCTTTTGTTAATTAATAACAATAGTTTTATAAAATATGATTTCATAAAAATATTAATAGAATATAAAAAGTCGATACGATTCGAATATGTAATATAAAATATTAAACATTTGAAAACTAAATCATTTTGGATTAAAACAGATTTTAGTCAAGTTATCATATACTCTGTAATCGGCAAGGGGTGTTTTTACTTGTAAAAATATACAATGTTAAATAGCAAATGGCTCTACGGTCTCGATATAAACGAGCTACAAGAAATAGCTAGGTTAATACATTCTGTATGAATACTAAATAATAAAATATTATATAAAGGTACTGCAAGAAAGGGGAAGGATACAAAATAGACATCGATGGACTGAACACAGTGGAACAAGTCGAAACACCGCTCTGTAGCGCCAGTCGTCTACATGAATTTGAACAAGATGTAAAGTCAGAGCCATTGCTGTCAACACCAACTAACATGTCAGTATCACCAACAAATATGTCATTAAGTCAGGAAGATTCGTCAACTTTGTCCAGAAATGACGAATCTCTACCATCCAGTCATCATTACACTGGAAATACTCAGAAGAGTCACGGCTGGCATTTTAGAAGGTATCCAGAAAACATAAAGGACCAAGGAGTATACACATTGACGTCAGCTAAGGCCATTGAACTGTGATATGAAACTAACCTTATTTTGTATAATGTAGTCCACTTAAAACCAAATGTAACAAATTTTGTAGAGCACATTATTTAATTCTTAGCTGGAAAATTATTATTGTACTTACAAATTATCTAATTTACAAATTATTTCTTTTATTTTTATTGTTGTTATAGTGGTACATGAAATTACATTAAAATTATTGTAATATATACATTAAAAGTATACATTAAAATTATTGTATTATATACATTAAAAGTATACATTAAAATTATTGGAATAAAAATTATGCTGACTCGTAAGTTTGTTATTTGATATCAAAAGATCTTATTTGTAATCCGAAGTACCAGAATATGACGAGAATAATTAACTGAGCGAACGAAGCAAACAAGCTTTTGAAATTTATTTATGGGTATATATATGTATCACATTTACCAACAAATTTTGTTTCACAATTGCAACAATGCGATTTTAAAGAGAGCAAATTAAACAATTTTAAAACTCTAGATGCAAGTTAAATAAATAGTAACTTAAAATACTTTTTTGTTGTTCTTATTATTTTATTTTTATTGAGTTTAGATGCGTTTTTTTTTAAACATTCTGAAAAAGTTTAAATAGTTCTTTAGGTCTTAAGAATTACGTACTTTTATTTATAAAGATATGTATATATACATCAATTAAATAAGATTTTCATAATTAATATTTATAACTTCTTTAATATAAGCAATAGGTATAAAATATGTAATATAAAATAAGTGATTTAAATATTGTTTAATTTAGATAATATTATCTAATTATTTTGTCTAATCCATATAGGGGTGTATCAAATGTAGCGGCGGTGATGTTTAATAAAATAGTGATTTAATTATATATAGTTATAACAAATCTCTGAAACTACTTTGTTATAATATGAAGCCATTGATATTTTTGTAATCATGTGAATTGAATTATATGAATTACGATTATTATTAGCCTTGCTGCTTTCAAGGTTCCATAGGGTAAAAACTGAACTCTATTACTAAGACTTCGCTCTCTGTTTGTCTCCAGGCTGTATCTCCTCAACCATGAAAGCTAGATAGTTGAAATTTTCACAGATGATAGATTCTGTTGCCGTTATAGCAACAACTACTAAAAATAGAATAAAATAAATAATTAAGAGGGGCTCTCATGTTCCAAAAGTAATGTTTTGCTTGCGATACCAAATATTCCCATTATAACTGGTTATATATTAACTTTGAAAATACTTAAGGGAATAAAAATAAATTGTGTATTCAAGAAAGTACGGAACCCTTCGTACAAGAGTCCGACTTGCACTTGGCCGATTTTGTAATGTTTTAATAATCTTTCTCTCTTTGCAAAAAAAATCGATACTTACGAGTACATTACATCATATTTTCCTTGCTGTAAGAACTGAAAAAGAGACAAAGCAAGTGAATACTTTTTTTCACCATTTCTCTAAATGGTTGTGAAAATCCAACAGGCAACAAGGCGGGTTACCGTTAGCCGGAAAGGTTCTAAATCACTGTTCAAAATCCTTAGCATCTAATTAAACTAACATATCGTCATGAAATCTAATAATTGGTATAAGTTCAGGATTATTATCTCTCAGCAGAACGATCAGAAAAAAAAACTTTGGTTTTTTCTTGTTTGTTTGAGTATGTGATTTTTTTTAAAAGACAGTAAAACACATCCGGCATTAGAGATTATATTATCCCTGTGTCGCTTCACAAACACATAAATAACGGATACAAAGTACACCTAGATAGAACAACAATCTGTGGATTGATTTGTCCCGTGTGGGAATCGTACCCACGTCCTCCAGTTTAGCATCTTATCTTATCTTTTAACCGTAGAATGAACAGTATACCAGATTAACAGACAAATATCTTTATATTACATATATATGTAATATATTTATGTAATGTGTATATTTATATAGTATAGTAGTAGTAATATGACAGTAATATGATAATAGTAACCCCATAAGTAGATTATATACAGGGTTATTTGTAACTAATTGGCCACCTTTTGCACCCCAATTTTTACAAATCTTGATAAATAAAACAAAAATACGAAACAAAGAAAAAATCTTCCTCGTTTATTTATTACTCTGTATTTTATAAACAGTCCTTAAAATTTCAACACCCGGGCACCATACCTAAGAGTTAATGCCAGTCCAGAGGCAACAAATAATTTTTGTCTGGGAAAACTTACATTTGAAAAACTATTAATTTTAAAAAGTCGTAGAACAAATCTTGTTAGGATTGATGTAGAGACGCTGGGTACAAGAAGTGGCCCATTAATTAAAAATAACCCTGTATTTTAAAAAGAAAAAGAATATCCCCGTATTTGAGATTATATTATCCCTATGTCGCTTCACAAACATATAAATAACGGATACAAACTACACCTGGATGGAACAACAATCTGTGGATCACACAAAGAATTGTCCCATGTGGGAATGGAACCCACGATTGGTTCAGAAGGGTCACTAACCACTATACCACTGGCTGACACAAAAATCACAAGGCCAGATTCATTATTGTGTTGATATTATTGTACCCGTTAATCTCTGGCACTCTTTTGATTTGATTAATTATATTTGCATTGAAAGCCCGTATCATGAGGAAGGTAATATATGTGACCTTTGTAGTATTAGGAAGTGCCTTCCGTATACAATGTCTTTATCAAATGAGATCAGTAACTTTGAACAAATGATTGTTAAATATATCGCTAGTAGTCAATGCGTGCACTCAAACTTTTTAAATGGAATACTTCATTAGTAATACATACATACATTAATAGTTCATTAATATGAAGACGAATTATTTTTGGTATGTTCTAATTAATATTTTAATTTCTCGTACGGTTGAAAACAAAATGTACATGTATTTTTTTATAGAAATACTAAAAGATATGTTTCATAGTTTACTACATGATTTATACTAAACATAAATATATTTTTTAAGTCTTTTTAATACGTTAATAGTTTTCTTAACGTCTTAACTGGTAGTAGGGGTAGGTACTGATAGTATTTTTTTATCATCTAGTTTACGCTTGTAGTTAACTTCACGGATGCTGCTAGTTCATACCATTGACATATCCTTATTTAATTATTTGGCAGAATTGATTACTTTTATTGTTATAATATAAACCTAAAATCTTTAGGTAAATGTCGAAGTTTTTTTAATTTCAATGAGGTATTTTATTTATATCGTTTTTTTTAAACATCTATAAATATTTATAGCTATGTTAAGCTTATTTCAATTTATTAAACATAGAATTAAAAATAAACCGATACAGGCGGGATCCAAACCCGCGACCTCTGGGAAACCGTCGCGAATATCATTATTTTATTAGTACTATTACCGTTTTGTCATCCAATGAATTGTGAAAATTGGGTAAATTAAAAAAAAACATTTCTAAAGAAATGACAATCCCGCTGAGTTTCTGTCGCCTGCTCTTCTCCTGTCTGTGGGATTTATTTTTTCGAGCTGGAGGTAGCTAAAAGGTCATTCGAAAAGAAAGAAACATTCCTTTCGGTAGTGCATCTTTTCAATGTTTATCTATATTGCAAAGTTAGAAACATTGGTTAGGACTTTCGAAAGTGGCGTAATAGATGTCACCACCGTCACGATAAAGACGATCACATATAGAATGCTTAATTCATCGAGACGGATAGCGATACGGTAGCTCAGTTGATAGAGCGACAGGACGGTTTCCCAGAGGTCTTAGTTACGAATCCTTGCACGTATCGGTTATTTTTCATTCTATATTTATATAAACATGTACAATATAATAAATAGCTAAAAGTACAGTTAATCTTGAATGGAGAGTTCATTGACATTTATTTAAGAACCAGTCAGCTGATTTAAATTAGAATGTTATCTTTACGTGTATATATTTACAGATGACTGATATTAACTTGAAATTAAATTGTAGTCAAAAGCCTGATGCTAATATAATGGTCTTAAAATTACCATTTCCATGATTTATCAAAAACAGGAGTTATCGCCCTAGGAGATAAGGTATACCATACCTTTTATTTGCCTGATGTTTCGACAAGATTCCACCGGCCGTGTTCACAGGCTGTCTGTCTTAGCGGTACAGTTTTCTTGCCGTCTAATCCGTGAAATTTCCTCATCCACCTGTTTATTAATTATTATTATGTATATTACTTCGATAGTATACATATATATACTGTCTTGCCACGTACCGTCACATAAAACACTTACAATATTCCTATTCTGTAGTCCAATCGAAACGTCCCAGTTCATGTGTTTAGCCGACTGCGAATGCCGAAAATAATTAGGTGTTATGCTGTTTATCTCTGGATCCTACGGTTCGGATATCTTAGATTAATCTTCCCGATATAAAGTTTATTGTTTCTATCTCTTATTGCACCACATATTATACTGGAATTTAAGTGTCGTGCTTTGGACCGTAATTAAAATTATTATATATTATGAACCGGAAACTGTAATTTCTCATCTTTTGCATTGAATTTTGTATAACGTCTAAATTGAAACATCATAAAATTAATTCCTACCACATTATAAAGACTAGTAGTTTTAGAGGATTCTGGATTAATAAGTGTTTTTATATTTCTATTTTAATAGCATTATTTTACTATATGAAAATAAATTATACATTGGAAATCGCATTTTTTGGACTGACAAACATAGTAGAAGTAAATGTAATGTTATTATATAAAATGATTTTTCAAACAAGAAATTATGTACGTTAATGTTTGAGGAAGTCACGATAATTATAATGTTCCTGTTTTGTCCTTATTTCATATTATTGCCAGCGACTTGCTCAATGTGTACATACATACTGTATAGGTAGATATGTATAATATCCGTACATATATACCCACATGTACATCTGTACGTACACACACACATGTACATTTGTATATACATACACACATGTACGTCTGTACGTACATACACACATGTACGTCTGTACGTACATACACACATGTACGTCTGTACGTACATACACTCATGTACATTTGTATATACATACACACATGTACGTCTGTACGTACATACACACATGTACGTCTGTACGTACATACACACATGTACGTCTGTACGTACATACACACATGTACGTCTGTACGTACATACACACATGTACGTCTGTACGTACATACACACATGTACGTCTGTACGTACATACACACATGTACGTCTGTACGTACATACACTCATGTACATTTGTATATACATACACACATGTACGTCTGTACGTACATACACACATGTACGTCTGTACGTACATACACACATGTACGTCTGTACGTACATACACACATGTACGTTTGTACGTACATACACACATGTACGTCTGTACGTACATACACTCATGTACATTTGTATATACATACACACATGTACGTCTGTACGTACATACACACATGTACGTCTGTACGTACATACACACATGTACGTCTGTACGTACATACACTCATGTACATTTGTATATACATACACACATGTACGTCTGTACGTACATACACACATGTACGTCTGTACGTACATACACACATGTACGTCTGTACGTACATACACACATGTACGTCTGTACGTACATACACACATGTACGTTTGTACGTACATACACACATGTACGTCTGTACGTACATACACACATGTACGTCTGTACGTACATACACTCATGTACATTTGTATATACATACACTCATGTACATTTGTATATACATACACACATGTACGTCTGTACGTACATACACACATGTACGTCTGTACGTACATACACACATGTACGTCTGTACGTACATACACACATGTACGTCTGTACGTACATACACACATGTACGTCTGTACGTACATACACTCATGTACATTTGTATATACATACACACATGTACGTCTGTACGTACATACACACATGTACGTCTGTACGTACATACACACATGTACGTCTGTACGTACATACACACATGTACGTCTGTACGTACATACACACATGTACGTTTGTACGTACATACACACATGTACGTCTGTACGTACATACACTCATGTACATTTGTATATACATACACACATGTACGTCTGTACGTACATACACACATGTACGTCTGTACGTACATACACACATGTACGTCTGTACGTACATACACTCATGTACATTTGTATATACATACACACATGTACGTCTGTACGTACATACACACATGTACGTCTGTACGTACATACACACATGTACGTCTGTACGTACATACACACATGTACGTCTGTACGTACATACACACATGTACGTCTGTACGTACATACACACATGTACGTCTGTACGTACATACACACATGTACGTCTGTACGTACATACACACATGTACGTCTGTACGTACATACACTCATGTACATTTGTATATACATACACACATGTACGTCTGTACGTACATACACACATGTACGTCTGTACGTACATACACACATGTACGTTTGTACGTACATACACACATGTACGTCTGTACGTACATACACACATGTACGTTTGTACGTACATACACACATGTACGTCTGTACGTACATACACACATGTACGTTTGTACGTACATACACACATGTACGTCTGTACGTACATACACTCATGTACATTTGTATATACATACACACATGTACGTCTGTACGTACATACACACATGTACGTCTGTACGTACATACACACATGTACGTCTGTACGTACATACACTCATGTACATTTGTATATACATACACACATGTACGTCTGTACGTACATACACACATGTACGTCTGTACGTACATACACACATGTACGTCTGTACGTACATACACACATGTACGTCTGTACGTACATACACACATGTACGTCTGTACGTACATACACTCATGTACATTTGTATATACATACACACATGTACGTCTGTACGTACATACACACATGTACGTCTGTACGTACATACACTCATGTACGTCTGTACGTACATACACACATGTACGTTTGTACGTACATACACACATGTACGTCTGTACGTACATACACACATGTACGTTTGTACGTACATACACACATGTACGTCTGTACGTACATACACACATGTACGTTTGTACGTACATACACACATGTACGTCTGTACGTACATACACACATGTACGTTTGTACGTACATACACACATGTACGTCTGTACGTACATACACACATGTACGTTTGTACGTACATACACACATGTACGTCTGTACGTACATACACTCATGTACATTTGTATATACATACACACATGTACGTCTGTACGTACATACACACATGTACGTCTGTACGTACATACACACATGTACATTTGTATATACATACACACATGTACGTCTGTACGTACATACACACATGTACGTCTGTACGTACATACACACATGTACGTCTGTACGTACATACACACATGTACGTCTGTACGTACATACACACATGTACGTCTGTACGTACATACACACATGTACGTTTGTACGTACATACACACATGTACGTCTGTACGTACATACACTCATGTACATTTGTATATACATACACACATGTACGTCTGTACGTACATACACACATGTACGTCTGTACGTACATACACACATGTACGTCTGTACGTACATACACACATGTACGTCTGTACGTACATACACACATGTACGTCTGTACGTACATACACACATGTACGTTTGTACGTACATACACACATGTACGTCTGTACGTACATACACTCATGTACATTTGTATATACATACACACATGTACGTCTGTACGTACATACACACATGTACGTCTGTACGTACATACACACATGTACGTCTGTACGTACATACACTCATGTACATTTGTATATACATACACACATGTACGTCTGTACGTACATACACACATGTACGTCTGTACGTACATACACACATGTACGTCTGTACGTACATACACACATGTACGTCTGTACGTACATACACACATGTACGTCTGTACGTACATACACTCATGTACATTTGTATATACATACACACATGTACGTCTGTACGTACATACACACATGTACGTCTGTACGTACATACACACATGTACGTCTGTACGTACATACACACATGTACGTTTGTACGTACATACACACATGTACGTCTGTACGTACATACACTCATGTACATTTGTATATACATACACACATGTACGTCTGTACGTACATACCTAGTTGTAACACAAGTAACTCTTACTAATTTCAAACCTTAAATAGATCAACCTCCATTGTCTTATTAAATTAGATATTATACGAATATAGATATAGATATTATACATAAATTCAAATTAACCATTATTTTGACTAATGATATTCAATTTCATCATTAATATATTTTATTATTTCATCACAGTTTCATCAATACCAGTTACGTTATATTGTCCATTATAGTAGAATATCAACTATTTTATTCGACAATATTTCTGCTTAAATTCATATTAACAAATTGTTAAATAATGGGATTCATTTTCATAATTAATAAAAATAATGTATTTGATTAGTTTTATTCTTTTATACTCAAATTTATTTAGTACAAATAATTACGATATTGGCAACATTAAAATTCCGAGACGAAAATGACAACGAGACTTAGTACCAAAACCAAACTTACTAAATAATTGACAAGTGGTTTTGAATAGTTTAGAAAAGAGTATTTTAAATGGACCAGCTATATTATAAACATTATTATTGCTTTAAACGAAGTATTTTTAGGGTTTCTTTCCCAAAGGGGTCAAAACGGAGCCTTATTACTAAGGCTGTTTCCGTCTCTCCGTCTGTCTATCTCTAGACCGTATTTCACAATGGGGTCCCTTTACGGAAACGTGATTACTCCCCTTTGATTTATAAATAATAGTACGGAACCCTATGTGTGCGAGTCCGACTCGCACTTAGTTGGTTAATATAAGAAATGCTTTTAAGGTCTGTTGTAAAATGTAAAAAGTGTAATGTTGAAATAATATTTAGAGTAGGTATATGTTATAATGTTATACATTACATATATTGTACATTATACATACTTTGACCTGTTAGATTGTGTCAAACAAATGTAAAAAAAAATATTTGATATAATTCACGAAATTAAAAATACTTTTCCAGTATAAAAAAAGCATTTTGATAGTGTATTGGCTGCAATTTTATGTTAGTACCTATATTGACAAACTAAGGCAATGACAATGATGTTAAAAACCTGTTTTATCAAATTGATTAGTTTTAAGGCTTATAAAAATAAACACATCCTTTATATAAATGTCAAATGTAACATATATATATCAAAATGTTTTGTAGACTATTAGCTATCATTATTATATTAACTTAAAAAAATATATATTTTTTGTATTTGCTTACATTACTAATTTAGTATTATTGGTAATAAGCTAGTCATGTGACATCGAAGTATTGCTTACGATTAATTAATGACCGATTACTCACTTGTGTGACTAATAACGGTAATTGTAGGCCATATTTACCGGTAGTGATGTCGATACTAGTGTAGGAGTAAATAAATTAACAATTATCCTAAATATTATATATTTGTACAGAACACTTTAATAATAATAATGCCACTGGACAAATTGCACGAATTAATCTAAACCGTAAGTAAGCAAATTATTTGCTTGTGTTATAGGTGTTAGACAACGATACAAATACATAGAAATACTCATTACAAATACTGTTAATATATTAAATATACGATCAAACTAATAAAAACAGACATATATGCTCATCACATACATGTCTGTTCCTGTCGGGAATCGAATCCGAGCCTATTTGAGCCGCTGTACGTTAGGCGTCGGCGCCAATCACTCGACCAACGAGGCCGTTAAATTAAACTTTGATATGAAGACAAGACACTACTAGTTGAAGGTCTGTGTACTGGAATGTTTTGCCGTATCAGTGTAGTCAATTATTTTGGTTCTTAAGTTGGGAAAAATTTGACGTTTTTTTTTATTAAAATATAGTCTGTCTGTCTGTTCTCTGGGTATTTCAGCCTTACCGCTTCCATCAAAAAATATTAATAGGTAATATTATACTAAAATCTTCTTAAAATGTTTATCGCATAATGGTGAATTTGTTTTATTGTATCATTAAATATTTACATTACTAAAAAAACTGTCAATCATTCTAAAAATACTTTGATTGAGTAATATCATTATAAACAGTAGCTCAGTATTGTTTGAACATAATCCAATTTTCAACAATGTCAAAGTAACTACAAAAGAATATTATAAAATGGATCTGCAATGTAAATTAAATTTGAACAAAGGCTTTTCATCTCTCAGGAAAAAGTCTAAGAGTCGATAAAAATATTAATTGTGTACTTATTTCTTTTTAATTTATTTTAAAATTATTCTATTTTTCTATAAGATGAAATTTTAACAGTACCGTCTCTTCCGCCAACTAAATTGTAATTTGTATTTCGAGCGTCTATATAAAGCATTTTACTATATACGCTATTTAGAATAGTTATTGTTTAGCATATATATTTTTTCGTTATTTAAGAAAAAATGCGTTATTTTGTTAACATGATAATGATAGCGAAAATGTAAGTGCAGTCTTTTAAATTAGAAGTTTAATAAATATTTTAGGATTTTTTATTATTGAAGTAATAATTTTACTCCTTATTTGATATTTATTACAACTAATATCATCCACTATAAGAACAGGCATTAAATTAAAATAATGATTACATCGTGTTTTCATATTTGACAGAATAATTTATTGTACATTATAACATTAATATATAAAATTAATAGTCTTTTATTTTTAAAATAAACCAAAATTTTAATATTACATATGTTATATATGCTATTTAAAACATTATATTAAACTAGACAAATCAATAACAATTAAAATTTAGTCCACACAAATTCTTAAATCATTAAAAATCAGAAGCTCCTAGAGTACAAACCTGCACGGAGTATTTAATGCATTGGAGTAAGATGTATGTTGTAGTCGTTGGCTAAATACGGAGAGCGCGTGTCGTTATGACTACTGGCGGGAATAATTACGTAAAAAAGTAATGACAGATAAAATATTTAATAAAGTAAATTGGTAATAAATTTATTAAAATTACCTCGAGTTAAAAGATGAAGATAATAAAAAGTTAAAAAGTGTTTTTGATTTTTAGTTTTTCTTTTGTTTTATGTGAATTTATGGATTGAAATAAAAATGAAGTATTTTTTTCTAATTCTTGTCTGTTATGCAGTGAAATGTGAAGATCTTAGGTAATGTATATACATATTTACAATTTTACAATTGTTATTAGAATTTTACAGAAATATTTTATATTTACATTTTAATTAATTCTTGAATAAATTAATATTATGAACTACTTAAAAAAATTAAAATATAATTTATTTAAACGAAAATCATTTATTTGAAAAACATTTTGATTTCATCAATCAATTTAATAATAGGATACCAAATAGGTATCTTTGAAAGTATTTTTGTATTCGATTGTAATAAATACGTAAAATATACCTAAAGTATACCTACATATTGTTTATTTGTCATAATTAACATTTAATAAACAATATATAATATTTGTCAACAACTCCTGTATCTAGTTTTATATATAATGCAAATTAGCAACTTTATTAACAATAACAAAATATACTACCTATAACGAATAAAATATGTAATAATAAATAGGGTCATTTCGCCTGTTTGCGTCCATTTAGTGGAGTTGCTGACTTTGAAAAAGAAAATAAAAATGATTTAGCACTACTTTTGAATAAAAACTTATGTACAGTGTTAATAATATAGTCTTTTTTATATTCATTTAAAGTTTTGGTGGAAAGATATAACGATTTAAATATAAAAGTGATAAATATCAGATTTGGGCGATTTAGCCAGTTTGCGTCCATAAAATCTAAATTGCGTCCACTCATGTCCAGTTTGCGTCCACCAACTTATATATAGAATTTAGGGGAGATTTTTATTAATTATTATTCAGAAAGATTAGATTTTAACAATTTATTGTTTTATGTCTAAATATTTAACTAATTAAATTTTAAAATATTTTTAATAACAAATATATCATCTTATATATTTGTCACAGCCAATGTTTTCTTCGCCTGCTTCATCTACATCTGATATAAGTATGTCATTACATTCAGCACACTTTGTACTATCCACGGCTGGTAAATTTTCTTTTCAGAGTATCAGTATCTACTGTGACTTTAACAGGAAGTGTCTTTTTCCTACGTTTTGGAGCAGTTCCTTGAAGTTTTTTTTCTCTATTCGTTCTTTATTTCTTTTTCTTACTGCTTTGTTTTTTTTCTCCATCTGCTCTTTATGTTCATAATACTTTCTCGATGCAGACGAAGATATGGCCGCTGGAGTTCTTTGATTAAATTTTCTTGCTATGCTAAAAATTTCAGCCAATGTCAGGTGGGTTTTAAATGGATCAAAGATTTCTGAATGTGAAACGCCTTGAATAAATAATGAAGATGATTGTAAACTAGGAGGCTTTTCTATAGGTGAAATAGATGGTGATACAGTTGATGCTAAATGAATAAAAGCAGTCGGAGGGGGTTTTGATATTTGTTGCTTAGTTTTCTCAAGACTTGGTGTAGTATGAGTTGCCATATCTTCTAGTGGTAAAATAAGAACTTCATCTGAAGACACTATTGAACTAAGCTACAGGTAACTGCCAAAAAGGTGTATAGGTAAAATCATTTTTATTTATGTCATGAGTTTCAGAGTTGCACCTTGATACACTGTGATTTCACAATTTCTAATTTGTTCAATCAGGAGCCGTTAATAAATTACGTTAATTTTTTTTATTATAATTACATTAAGATATTATTGATCGTAGGTATATACAATTTTATTAAATTTAAATAAGCTATACATTTTTAATTACTTTTATAAATAGATAACAAGAAAACAAAGGTGGACGCAATCTGGTCTGTCCTAAATAATAGGTCATAAAATTCGCGTCCACTGCGGACGCAAAGTGGAATTTTAAAAATTTGTATGTACTAGTTTGCGTCCACCTTATTTTAACTGTCAACAATTAAAAAACTTAAGTAAATTCATAATTATGTTTTTCCTTTCTTTATTATTAAGGCCTAGAAACATCTATGTATCCTTAACTTCACATAAAACAATGTAAAACTAACCGTGAGTGGTGTTGCTGCTCACTATTTTTTTACTAACATTTAAGACATTCGCAGTCTTTTGTCCCGTGGCTCAGATAAATTATTTTTTTTTAAAGGGAAGGATTGCGCTCAAGGAAATTTTGTTTATGACTGTGTATCTCCTATATATTGAGGTATTGGCAAAAATTACATTTGGTTTTGTTAGAAAGTTCATGAACTTATTTTCGAGTATTTTATGAAAGGATAGCCGTCGAATGGACGCAAACTGGCGATGGACGCAAACAGGCGAAATGACCCTATAACGAATAAATGCTAGAATATAATGTTACTATTTTGTTGTGATCTTGCTAAAGATTAAAAGGGGGTTAGTACTTATAATATTTTTTATAGTTTTTAACATAGATGTAAAATTATAATTTAAGTAAATAGGTATATTGTTTATTTGGCATAATAAACATTTAATTAACAATATATTTGTCAACAACTCCTGTATCACGTTTTGTTTATAATGTAAATTAGTAAAACTATCAACAATAGCAAAATATACAACAATGAATACAATATATAATAAGGAATACAGTATATAATAATTAATATCACGAATACATGCTAGAATATAATGTATCTTTTTTTCTCGTGACCTTGTCATATATTTAAAGGGATTAGAACTTATAGTAGGTATTATTTATAGTTTTTTACATAGATGTGATATTAATAATTCATATTGAACTTTTACTTTATAGCGGTAATGTTATTTATTATATAACACTCTCAAATCAATAAACATTAGAGACTTCATGTGAATAAATGTTTTCGCTCGATACACAAACTTACAAAATATGAGACATTCTTATATATGTGTTAAATTATGTTAGTACGTAGTAGTGTAATTTGTATCTATTAAATTTTATAGGAATTATCATATTTAGTATTCAAAGTACATATAGTGATTTTTGCAACTTATTTATGATAAAAGCAAATAAATCATTAAAAATAGAGGAATGTATTGTATAAAACACCAGAAAACAAACAACGTCGAAATATATTTTTAGCACAATAATGATCACCAAAATTAAGTTTATTTTAATACTTCATATAATAAAAAGTAAATAAATTGATTATTTTTACGTCTTTAAATAGATCTCTACATTTTTAATAAAAACCTTTATAAAATAAACATATTTAAAAATATTTAACCTTGATTTTAAAACTGTTGAAGTTGTTGTATTATTATAAGAATTAAAGTCATCTAAATCATTATCTACACCATGTGTCAAAACTATTTCTCTTCATAGAAATATACAGGTTCTCGAGTTTAATCTAGGGATTGCCTTATACAAAAGCCAGACTCAAATATTATACGTTAGGTGTTAAATGTCGCTAAATATTAATTATTATTATATAGAATATAAATACAATTACATCCGATTTATAAAGGTTAAAAATACTTTTATTTCAATCTTATTAATATTTTGTATTACCGTTGTAAAAACTTTTAATCAAATAAATAATGAAGCCAGACGCAGCCCTAATGATAGACGTAGGTGGGATATTATTATTACATCATTATATATATTACCCATTAATGAGTATTATATTGTAATATGCTTACATCTTAATGCAATCATTGTTAATTTCGTTCGGCCATGTTCGACCATGTTCGGCCAATGGTCTCTACCTATTAACTGTACCCACAGATTCTACCAATTTTATAGAAATGATCTTATATATACTAAGTTATAATTTCAACTTTAATGAAAATATTGATAAAAACTTCCTAACTTATGGATCTTTACAATTTCAAATCTATATCTATGTATATAAGGTATTTCCATATTTGAGGGAGTTTTAATTTAAAAAACCACATTTTTAAACTATAGCTCTTATTTTTATTCTTGGCATATTGGCAGAAAAGATTTTTTGAAATACCACCCGCAAAATATTATAATGAGAATAAAAAAATAACGCCATTTTGAATAATAGCAGGGTCAGTTATTTATATACATTTTAGATGTATTAAAAAATCTAAAAATCGATACCTAGTTGCTACTAGTATAGCCATGTATTCCGGAGATGCTGTAAGCTCGCTAATAAACATATATCAATATGTATTGTGGGAAGGAAAGGAATTCCTTCCAGGATACCTTCCGGGAATTCCTCTTATGCTTCCCAGCATACAGATTACATTCCTAACATGTCCCGAACCATTTTTGTATGCTGTAGAGGCAAAGTTATAAATTTTGTATATAAAATATAAACTTATTTATGTAATACATTATATTTTTTTTTCAATATTTAAAGATAAAAGTTATTGTACCTACAATAACTATTAAATGTCAACAGTTTTGGTTGCAGACTAAAAATAAAACAACGTATATTATTTTTAATAAAACAAAAAATATTAAAAAAAATTTCAAGTACCTTCGGAGAGTATTGACTCTTTGAAAATTATATAAATCACGTGCCAAGAAACGAAGCAAATCTAAATTTAGATTTATATGTCAATATGTATTTCCGCGTCTCTTCTTGAAGAACAAAAATAAACCTTATACATTTGAGGAAGTTGAATTTATATAAATGTATATATTTTAGAATGACTCAGTAATGCCTGAATTACATTTTTTGAATAATATCTCGTAAATAAACTTTTTGTTAGAATTGTAATAAAATAAAAAAAAGCTCTTGAACTTGACCACTTGTCTAAACATTACACTAAGTCATTTTGGTTCAAAAAAGAATAAATTTTTAATAAAAATGTTCTTTTTTAATTTTATTTACTACGTATTTTTATGCACCTTTATTTGTTCACTTATTCTTTAATTGCTTTCTGGAAAAAAATGCTTGTGACGTAAAGTTTGCCTTAATAAATATCATAATTGCTTGCATAAATAAATAAATAAATAAATGATGTAAAACTTTCAATAAACCTAAGAAGAATATTTTATATACCCCGATCAATCCCCAAAGAAACTACAATACAAAGAGACAAACATTATTTTATATATTATAAAAGTTTTTTTCTATAGAAATTCATATTTTCGCTGGTGCCAGCGACATCATTTTCCTTTCCCAAGCAAACAGGCATTTTTATTAACCATTTGTACTAAAAATATCAGATTTTATAGTAATTATTGTCAAAACCAGTATGTATTCATTAAAATCCACAATAAGACCTTAGGACTATAACCAATTTTATCAAATTTCCAAATTTTATATTTCAAATAGGTAAATATTTAACGTAAAATTTCTGTCTTATTTCTATAAAAGAAATATTTAAAATTTAAATAAAAACTTCAAGTAAAATTTATACATAGCTTATAATGAAAAAGAAAGTCTTTTTAATTCGTATCTTGACAGCAATCTTAATAAAAGCATGTCATAACATAGCAATAATTTCTTAAAAACTTAACCTAAAACAAATAATAAATAATTTTATTCTACACCATATATCGTAAATCAAACATGAAATATATACAAATACAGCCTTATTATTATACTGATAATAATATTAAAATAATTTTAATATAAATAAAAAATTAAGTCTCTGCATACAGAACAGATAGTGACAAAGAAAGTCTTTTTAATTCGTATCTTGACAGCAATCTTGATAAAAGAATGTCATTCTTCGAATATCTAAACCTAAAACAAACATAAAAATTTTGTGTACACGATATATCGTAATGCAAATATCGTATCGTAAATAAATATTCTTTTAAATTTATTGAAGATATATTCCTTTGCAATCCGGTTATCATCTCGTAATGAATTCAGGTTAACACCAGACGTTCAATTGTACGTAATGTTACAATGGCTATTACTGTATTAAGATTTAAAAGATAAATCTTGATAATGGTTTTATAATACTCTAAATGACCGAGCATTTATGTATAATTTAAATTTCATTTATTTAAATTAAATTGTATGAATTTAAAACTTTATTTTATATAGGTATATTCCCTTTATATAATAGAAATAACCATATGTAATGTACATTATTATGTACGATAATAAATTCGAACATTTTTTATGAACAGTTTTGTCTGTCTTATTACGCTTGTTCGAACTAAACTACGAAAATGCTGAACAGATTTGGATGAAACTAAGATAATATTGACAACTGAATAAACAGCAGCAAAAGTCATACTTTTTTATTTAAATTTAGAAAAATGTTAGTTACAAACAAAATTCCTAATGTTAATAAAAGAGAAATAAAATAATGAACACATTATAAATAATGAAAAAAAAAAAAATTAATAAAAGAGAAATAAAATAATGAACACATTATAAATAACAGGAATCAAAAAATATACAGTAAAATAAAAAACAACTCGTTATGTGTACACACACTAGAATAGTATAACATTGTGTACCAAGCTTTATACAAATGACATAACGTGGGTTGTTGAACTATGTTCTTGAAATGTCGAGGTTATCATAACAATATGGTTATGTTATGGTTATAAATAGTTCATAGGTAATATAAATAAATACGTCCTACCTTAATAACATGATTTTAATACATATATAATTGTTTAATGAGAAATATAATAAACGTAATTTTTTATGATGAAAATGCAAATAGTGAAAAAAATCTTATATTATTAATTCAAATATAAATAATACCATCAATCTCGAACGTCTGAAATTAATAAAGAATCTTGATCTTTTTATTTGCTCTTACAGATTGAAATTATAATCCTTTTCCTTAGTTATTGCAAAACAACACGTACAATAAATTTGTTGGAAGCCATTTAAGCTTGATTTTAATCTTGGATTGTAGATTGATTATTTATTTTAAATAAATTTAAATTATGACATATTGCATTTTCTTAACAATACTTGTTACAAAAAAAAACTATTTGTGTGTGTATGTTTAATACTATTTGGATAAAAATAATAACAGTCAATTTTTATATCATTCCAGCAACAATTATTTTGTTGTGGAAATGCCAGAAGATGATCCGCCGCAGCTGGATGTAAGGTATCTCAAAAAACCTTTCCATGTTTTCTGGAACGTGCCAACAATGCAGTGCACCTCAAAGAAGATTATATTCCAGAATTTATATGATAAGTTCGGCATCATACAAAATGATAACGACCGGTTCATTGGAGAAAAGATCACGATTTTGTATGACCCGGGGGATTTCCCAGCAATTTTTAAGAATGAATCCAGTGGGAAATATACATTGAGAAATGGTGGTGTCCCACAGGAAGGGAATTTGCAGGAACACTTGAATGCGTTCAAGACAGATTTGAATCAATCAATACCGGATCCAGACTTTGATGGTGAGATAGTTTTTAAAATTCGAACATTTACTGTATGATGAATATTATTCAAGAACGGTCAGTGAATAAAAAATTATTAAAAAATCCAATACTTTTGAAGACATTTATTACCTGCTGGAGAAGTCTGATGGGTTGAGCTCTTATCGTAACTTTAAAGTGGACTTGTCATTCATGTCATGTCTGTGATATTCCTCATATATAAATATAAAAATATTAATAACTAACAAAATGTTATACACTAAAGTTTAATCAAGAAATCTTATTCTTGGTTTAGCAGAAGCAATGTTATGTATATCTTAATATTATTGTATTATCAGAATTAACAAAATATGCTAACGAAAGCTATATACAATATATATAAGCTATTCAAAAGAAGCCTCGAGTTTCTAAGAATTGAAGTTCAGGTGTGTTCATTCCCATGACAAGCTACAGATATTTGCATTCCACGAACATATTTACATATAAAGTGTCTGACAAAGTATTCAATATTTCTTTTATAATTCGGTCAAACAGTTTCATCTGCTAATAAATCCAATTTCTCTCTATAAAATTAATTTATTACCGTTAATTCTAAAAACTTAGACCACTTTATATCATTAAGAAGCACAAGTCAGAAGATAAATTAAAAGCTTAGTGACAGACAAATGGACAGACGGACATCCGACATATAAATAAATTATTTCTCATCAAATAACCTAGAACCGGATCTCCGACATCCATTCTTAACCTCTGTTCTACTCTCCTTAAGCTTTCTCAAGGGTGGCAACCCTTAGCATCAACCCGTATTTGGATAGGTGTATGACGGACCAGAAATCACCATGGGCTATTCTCATTCGTCTCATATCTATAAAAAAAATAGTTTCTCCCATATGTATGTTGGTCTAAGGGTTAATGATCCTAAGTAATTCGAAGGTCATGGTTGAATCCCACATAAAACCATTGCTTTTGTGAGCCATAAATTGTTGTTATTAATATTAACTTTTATTTTTTGTAAACTATAACATAATATCTATTCTCTTCTATGTGTGTTAATGTCTGTGTGTGTTAACATATCCTAATAAAAAAAAAGTAATCATAATAATTATTTATTTATTCTTAATATACATACCTGGTTCATACATCATATATGCGAAAAAATAACAACAACCTATGTTTGCTGCTGTGTCAAATATTAGCTTACGTAATGTTTATATAGCACATGTAGGTCAAAGTACACGGACTCTGAATCATTAGTAAAATACAAAATAAACAAACATTTTTTTATTCACCGAGACGGTTAGTGATACGGTAGCACAATTGGTAGAGCGACAGAACGGTTTCCCAGGGGTAGCAGGTTGATATCCCTGCTCGTATCGATTTATTTTTTATTCAATATTTATACAAAACTTAAAAAATACAAGCTGAGCACTAAAACGAATTCTGAACGTATTCCCAATAATACAAAACGAATTCTGAACTTCTTTCCAATAATAAAAAATGAATTCTGGACGTATTTCCAATAATTCAAAATGAATTCTAAACGTATTTCCAATAATACAATACGAATTCTGGAAGTGTACTTTATATTTTTTTCCAATTCCGGAAAACAATCTTATTTGACCTACTTTTGTAGCTGATTATCGTAATAGCATATTAATTTGCAATGCATATTGATAAGTATCACATTTATATAATAATGTACCTACAATATGATGATTCGTAGATATATCTAGAAGGTCATAATATTATTACGTTAAAATTAACATGTGTTTCATTATTATCTGTGTACTTATCAAGTCGAAGAAGAAATATGTTTTAAATCAATCTTGTAAAATGATTTGTTATTTCATGTATTGAGTATTCAAAACGTAATTATGGGTCGAAGTTTAGGCCTATAACACCATAGATCTGTAAAAGATTTTAACTAAAATATCTACAGTACGATGTTTTTCACAAAGCTATGATAATGGAGCTTGAAAAATTTCTAAAATATCGGGATTAAAATAAATATTAAAGAAAAGTCGATAAATTGTAAATACCAATAATTACTTTCGGAGTTCTTCCTCATACGATGGTAGTGGGGGAAGGGAGGGGGGTGGTTATAAGAAGTACTATCGTTGTCAAAGGTCTTCATTACTCCTAATAGATTGTGTATGTACTGAACGCTCTGTATCACTTTTGAACATTTCTAAATAAACATTATAAGTTCAACTACTTTACGCGGTACTAAAAACTTTTCCGTAGCCAATACGTTCCGTTCCCAAACCCAAGAAATGTTCCGTTATCACTGAGCCATTGTCGTGTCAATTTTTAGTAAATCGTAAATGTTTAGTGTTCCTTACGTTTGCGTGAGTTTTCTGTTTGGATGAGTTTTCCTTACGCAATACTATACGTAATCTCAAGGATTCTGATACACACCCAGCACTAAGCATTTCTCACTAACTCAACACACTCACACAGGCACTAGGCTTCGGTTTTTAGGTGACCGTAATAATGATATTTTTTCTGTACCATAAGATAGTCATAATGTTAGAAGTAAGTGACCCCTATCATATGTTATGTTATAGGTTAACGTCCTGTAATATAGGATTATAAGTTTTGGAGTAACTTACTAATCTTAAGCTTTGAATTAGTGTTTAAATTTATTCTTTCGCATATATCACACAGCTGTAAAGATTAACCTGTTGGTGTAGTGGTTAGTTACCCTGACTGTTGAACCAATGGTTGTGGGTTCGATGCCCACACGGGACAATACTTTGTGTGTTCCACAGATTGTTCTTCCGATTCTGGGTGTACTATGTGTGAGTTATATGTTTGTTAATCCCGTCGCGACACAGGTATAATATAATCCCAAAAGTGGTAATTATCTTTTATAAAAAACCTATTTATTAATATACGAAGTAACGCTGCCAAGTAGGTCCATTTTGGTGCTGGGCATATATATAATAGTGTGTGTAGGCCTTCTGTACAACATAGATACATTAGTTTCTAAATTAATAATATTGATTACAGGTATCGGTATAATTGATTTTGAGTCCTGGCGGCCGGTGTTTCGTCAGAACTTCGGTAGCTTAGTACCATATAAGGATGTTTCAATAGAAATAGAAAAACGACTGCACTGGTGGTGGACAAAAACTCAGATACAGGCTGAGGTATGTATGATATAACAAGCAAACAATAAACAAACAAGCAAACAAACAAGCAAACAAACAAGCAAACAAACAAGCAAACAAACAAGCAAACAAACAAACAAGCAACAATACACGTGAAACTAATAAAAGCCTGTTAAAATTACATTACTGAACCTATTCAGTAATTTAGTTTTATTATTAATAATAATTGTTTCCTATTGAATATTTTAATAGTTACGTTTTAATTTAAAAGTGTTTGCCTAAAACCTTAATTTGTATATTGAGAAACTAATGCTAATAAACTTTTGTTATAATAGGTACTTATGGAATCATAAAATAAGGCAAACTTGTTATCAGATTAACAAATTTTTTTCATTTCATGTACAATAAATTTATTGTATAAAATTTGTAAAGAACCTTGTCTTCTCTATACAAAAATTAAACAAGCCAACCCACATATTTATTAAAATACACCTATTGGAGTTTCTTATTTTGTAAAATACACCTATTGGAGTTTCTTAGTTTCTTATTTTTGTATAAAATACCGTAGTTGGTGACGTACCCAAAGTTCGATAATATTAATAGATATCCAAAGGAATTTTCAACTCATTTACTATAGCGACTTTAAATTACAATGACATGATTCCAGCGATATGAATATCTCTTATGCAATCAGTAATTATGACAACACTATAATTCATAGCAATTTGCGGTCTTTATTAAAATGCGTTTCAACAATTTAGTTTAGTTTTAGTGATGTGACCCAAACTTTATGAATCTTTGAAGTTTAATTTGTTAGTTATATATTTAAGTTATTTTTTTAAGCATTGACAACAATAGTAATTTAATATCTTATCATTGTACTAAGAATGCCAATAGAACACAACCCTGGAAGTTATTACAGTAAAGTCGTTCTAGAATTCGGTTATTTCAGAACGTATGATGATGATTTAAAGTTATCAACACGATCATTAATTTGGTAGAGCAATGGGATGGAATCTTAAAGGTCACAGGTTCTACTCTTGCCTGTGTTGATGATATATTAATAAGTAGTTACAATTTTTACTTTGATGTTCAAAATATTGTCTTAAATTTCAGGCCACAAGACGGTTCGAAGCGGCAGCTAAGAAATTTATGCAGACAACTCTATCTATAGCAAAGCAGATGAGACCTAACGCCCTATGGGGATACTATGGTTTTCCACAATGTTTTAACATGGCAAATAATAATCTAAAGGAGAGCTGTGCTAATAATGTCCCTGAAGAAAATAATGGGTAAGTTTTGAATAGAACATTACATTATTAATTAACATTTTAAATATATTATTATTATAAAATATTTTATTGAGCCCAATAAAGGTACAAAAGGCGGACTTAATGCTAAGAGCCTTCTCTACCAGTCAACCTGAGAATCCAGTAAAAGATAACACACAGAGGCGATATACTAGTTTAAATCACTTAAATAATTAAAACAGAATAATAATAAAAAACATTTTAATAAATATATGAAACTAAGAACGTGCACAACAAATACAATGTACTATTTAGTTTACAATGTTGTTGAAAAAGAAAATAAATATAGCATACATAAATAAATAAATATAATACATATATATACACACACACACACATATATATTATACGGTTCATATATAGTATATATATATGAACCGTAGCTACATATTCATATATATTCATATATATGTATACTATATGAATATGTAGCTACGGTTTCAAAAGTTTATGAATCCCTCGTATAGTTTTTATTTTTATTTTATATTGATATAAAATTTATATTTATTTTTTTTTAAATTTTAAAATTTATAAAATTTGATATAAATTTTTTTTTCCAGTATCAGTTGGCTCTGGACAGAAAGCACAGCTCTCTTTCCCTCAATATATAGCTCTGCCTCACTCTCTTCGTCTCAGCTTTCTTCTCTTATCAACGGGAGAGTTCAAGAAAGTGTAAGAGTGAGAGTAAAGAACACACCTGTGTTGCCGTATTTCTGGTTTAGATATAGGGATGGTGGATATATGAGTCAGGTAAGATTTTGGATTTACTATTGCTAATGTTTCTAGAAAAAACACATTTAAGTTATTGCTTACAAGTTATTATATATATAAAGTTCTTATATTTTTTATTACAGCGAGACTTAACAGCAGCTCTCAACACTTTATACAAGTCAAAAGCTGCAGGTTTCATAGTATGGGGTAGTTCTAACGACGTAAATACTTTAGAAAAATGCATTAACCTCTACAACTATGTAGAAACTGTACTAGGTCCAAATATTGCGAAATATACAAAACAAATAAATAAAATTAACGATGATATTGATACAACAACAATTGAACCTACAACTGATCAAGTTAACTTGAATGAAATTGAAGGAACAACCATTTCAATACGTATGGGTCCAATAGATCCTGAATTTGATTGGATTCCACCTAAAAATTATTCGGAAGATATTTCACAACAAGTGGATGAAGAGTTAACTAAAAAAGGTTTTAATAAAACAGCTGATGAATATAAAAATCTAAATCATGACGTTGTTATGGATTTAATTTTTGATGCTTTGATCAATGCACGAAGTAATATGGGTAATAAAAATGTTAGAGAAGCAAAAGAAAGTGATAGTAAAAATAATTACGAAAGTTCCACTTTATCTGAAATAGGTTTAAAATCGAGTGATTTATCTCCTGCTTTAACGGAGTCTTCAACGGAATCTTCAACTGTTAATGATGGAATTACTAATTACGAAAATTCTTACAATAATGATATATCTACAACAGAATCCACAGTTGCTTCTTATGAATATACCGATTCTGAAATAAGTATTAAAACATATAACAATGAGGGGATTACAACACAAGGAACTTCTATATTTGATGAATTAACTTATGATGACCAAAGTACTGAGACTTATTATGAATTACCGGAATCTGATGAAACAACTAAAAATAATAAAACTGATGTTTTGATTAGAACTAAAAATACAGTCAATAAATTTATTACTTCTACTGAAGAAAGATCAGATAACTTAATAGTAGCTGAAAAACAAAAATCTAATGACTTTTTACATCAATCTGATATAGAAAATGGAAGAACAGACAGTGACTATTTAATAATAATTAAAGATTCTTCTAATGAAGAAACTACAGAGTTTAATATAGAAGATGAGATTGGAGATTTATTTACATCACAAATAGAAAATGAAGAAAATAAAGATTTCAGGGATACGACTGAAGATTCGGATCAGGTTGTGACTTATGTTTATAGCAAGTGAATGCTGTGAGTAATATTAACCTTACTAATAAATAAACAAAAACATAGCCATATAAAATATAATTAAATCAATCATATCATTTATTTAGGTCCAAAAGAAACAGGTTTGTCCAAAAACATAACATTATTTGCTAAAATAATTTGTGTTATTTTTGATGCTATTTAAAAAAAAGAAGCGAAGAAATGTATTTTCAGTCGTTTATAAATCATTTTATCATAACATCGAGACATTACAAGCATATAATATTATTCTAATTCATTAAACACAAATGCAATTAATTATTTGTACCTACATATTGTTTTTCATTTATCTAAAAAAATGCTTATTTTCCATCACATTGTTTTCTATTTCTCTAAAAACAAGCTAATTTACTGTATTTTTTGTTTCCAATTCTCTAAATGAATGATTATTTTCTATCGCATTTTTTCCATTTCTCTAAAATAAATTGCATATTATTCTTTTATAATACCTATGTAGTTATTTTTTATCATCGAATTTATTATCTGTTATACAAAATTACATAAAACAAAATGCCAATTACTTATATTAACATTTCTATAGGTTAACGAATCTACGTCGCAATTGGGTCAAACTGTATCATTACGGAACATTCTTTTCACCTTTATTTTTATTACAATTGTCGTTTAATTCATGATTTTATGTTTTATATTTAAGTTAATGTTATGTGTGTTACTGTGATACGTTTTTGTTATATTTTCCTTAAAAAAGAAAATGTTTTGTGTAAATATATTTTAAATAATGTACATAATGTGTTAAGTACAATTTGTGAAGAGACTATATGAAATATAAATAAAACTTTTTAAAGTGATAACTGAATTTTTTGTTCAATCTGTTTTAGACGTTGGTAATTTCTACAATTTTTTTTTCAGATTTAAAGATTTATTACGAAAGTGGGTAGCGATACGGTAGCTCATTTGCTTGAGTAACGGAATAATTTCTAAGAATTCGGGGATTCTAATCGATCTTTAAGGGTTTAAGCGAGGTTTTTTTATTTTTTAATTAAGGAAAAAGTACTGTGTAGATTATTACACAATCAATACCGTATTACTGAAACTACAGAGTGTATACTATCTGAACTAGTATCAAAAGTAGAGAAAGGTTTTTTCTAAATATAATGTCTCATAAACCAATGTGCATCAAATACTTCATTTGCTTAAGTAAAACAACTTGGTCGAATTGTCTGTGACTCATTCTTTATCTGTAAGACGAAGCTTCTTAGCATTTCATCGATTCACGGTGCGGGCCCGGGCCCAGGACTGCAAACAGTGCTACCCAGGTGTAGTTTTAAAGGGCACACTCCTCTCCCTACCTAATAAAATTTGGAAAGAACCTACCAATACCGCCTTTGAAATACGTTCTAGAAATGAACCGGTACTTCTTCTAGAAAGGCCAAGGTCTTTAAGTAAGTTATAGAAAGATTTTGCTATTATACCTCTCGCTCCCACTTCTATTGCGTACAAGCTGACTATAAATTTATGCCTGGACAGTTGGTCAGTTCGTAATACCTACTCATTAAGCTTAAATGTGTGATTCCTGGGGATGTTTGTTTCCCAGGGCACACAGTAAGCTCCACTAATATTACAGATTTTTTAGAATTTTTATAGGAGCCTTTCTTTTACGAATTCTACAGATCATTTGGTGGTTGTTATACCCTTTCGCGCTCTTGCTACTGAAAGACTAACCGCTTTCCGCATGGTGGCGACGCGAGTATTGACCTCTATCTAGAAGTACACCCTACAAATAAGTGTTTCGCAGTTCCTACTGCCTTCCCAGAGATGTTTCAAGACTTTTCGCCGGCTTTGCCTCATCTTACTAAACTACTTTGATCTGTAGAGTCATTTGGAATGCATTAAGATAGAATTATAATAATGCTGGGGACCAATCATAAAGTAGGGTGGACCACTTCAAAGAACCATGGATCCATTTATTTAAGAACAGGCATTGTGCTAAAATATTAGTTATCATTACCGAAATTAAACACAATGAACTCGCTTGAGTAATTCGTGACAATTATCTTATCTCCAAAGTTAAACATCACACAAATTGTTTCCGTTTGCACATACAAAATAATGCGATAGTGAATTAGTTGTTTAAATAAATTCTTATATATACATTAATATCAAGAAAAAACTATTTTCAACTTTTGGACAGTCTCTATACTTTAAAATCATTGTTATAACTGATATGCTTGGAACTTTTTCTTATTGCGTTGAGATGAATAAATAACAATGCTTTAAAAATTATAAACCCTATTTCAGATTATACGAGCGTTTTTTATTACTAATTTAAATTTTGGTGCTTGACGAATTTCAGAAGGGTTAATAAACTTCCTTAATATGTATTGATGTAAAGAGAAGACTATGAATTCTTTTTAAATCTTATTACACGCACTGAGGAACGTCAGATCTTTAACATTATAGTGCAGATGGTAGAACGAC
This sequence comes from Napeogenes sylphis, assembly GCA_959347405.1. Taxonomy (NCBI): domain Eukaryota; kingdom Metazoa; phylum Arthropoda; class Insecta; order Lepidoptera; family Nymphalidae; genus Napeogenes; species Napeogenes sylphis. The sequence goes on along the minus strand of OY365780.1, from coordinate 31,430,354 downwards.
ATAGCATAACATATTTATCATGAAAAAGAAAAAAATACTCCCCAAAGACAAGTACAATATTATACTTGCTAACATCTTGATCCAGACAAAGGCCTTATAAGAAATGATGAATAAGGACAGAGCACTGGCATTCTCCTATGTATTTGTATTAATATGCATTAAATTACATTACATTGTGTGAATGGTTCTTTGATTGCATTTTATTTCTTCTAAAGTCGTTGGTATTTATGTGTGTGAAGCCCATATATTAAAACACTTAATAGATTTGGAGAAGATTAAAAAATGAAAATTGAGAATGAACTTTTCAAATACTTTACTTATTTTTTTTACATCTATAATAAATAAATCTCGAATCTTTTAAACTAAAAAACTGATATACAACCCGCAAAATAAACTATTAAACCTTAAAATTTAATTTATAGAATCTACGAAATATAAAGACCTCCATGCCCTCCAAATCTAACTTATATCATACAAAAATATATCCCGATTAAAAAGAATACAGTGCAGACTAATTTTTATGAACATAAAGATTCATTAATCTTTTAAAATTGTGATATTACTATATACCACATTTACAATGTCTACACAAACATCATCGACATCAACAACAACGTGTAAACATCATCATAACATAGTTCGTACATCACGAACTCTTAAGTAAGTAAGGTAGCAAATAGACAACAAAAATATTGGAAAAACTGTGATGTTTCATGAAGTTCTTACCAATGAGCGTTTGTCAAGTGGCAATTATAAATTATAATTCTGTTTTGTTTTTGGCTTCTATAACCAATTTATTATATTAGATTATCAATACTAAATAATGTAATCTTGTTCGCAAATTACACTTTAGTTATTTAAATAGACAGAAAAACAGAGAATGTTTAAATGTAAACAATAGCTTAGTGGTATTTTTCAAATAGTTTGCGACAAATACCTAACCTTTTGCTGAATAACAAAATATGTTCCAAATAGACCTAAATTTAATTCCAAACGAAAATTTTATTGAGACTGTTCTGTACTTTTAGAAACTGTTTTTTTAGGAATATTTTATCAATTACCAACTTGTTAACAGTTCTGCACTTGTTGCTTTACCTCTTACTTGTTGTAACCTCTTCCATATGGACGTCGTACATATTTTGATACAATAAAGAAAACACTATTATTACATAAGCTGCCTCAGCTTCTGACGGACAGCTAGTTGTTTAATAATTGGAAATAACATTCATTACTTTTACAGTTTGTTAGTTTATTACACAAATATAAAACAATTCAAAATATAAAAAAACTTATTCTAAGTGGTGTCCATTGGCTGCAATACAGTTCTTTAAACGTTGAGGCCAGTTATCAGTAAAAGCATGCGCTCTTTCCATGGGGAAATTCTTCACTGTCAATCGTATGGATTGTTTCAGGGACTCCAAATTATATCTAAAACTAATAATCTAGCGTATTAAGATCGGGACTAGACGACGGCCAGTCTTCAGCTCCGATGAAGTCCGAGACGTTCACTTTCAACTAAGACTCCGTGGACCAAGCTTTATGATCCGGCGCAGAGTCTTGCTCGAAGGACCATACTTGGCCATTGAACATGGTGTTATCAAGGGGCTTAACTACCTTTTCAAGAATGGTATCTTGGTATACTTGTGCCGATGTTTGGATACCATGTTCACAAAAATATGGCTCAGTCACTCCTTATAAACAAAAAATAAATATGTATGTCGGCATCCTCATCCAATCATCCTCGTAATTTATATTAATAAACGAATAATATTATAAAGAAGAAAGATTTGTTCATTTGTTAGTTTATAGTAGACAAGCTGTGATACTACTTAATCGAAAGCAATAGCTCTTTAATGTTGGAAATTTAGATTATGTTCAAAAAAATATTTTTGTAAACTATGTGTAAAAAGAATTAACGCTTCATACGTTTTAAACCAATTATTCCAACTATACTGGAGAGATTTTACATAAATTTAGCGTACTTGTAACTCAAATTCTATTCTTTTGACTCAGGATAACAATACTATTATTAAATTTGCAATAAATCCTGGTAATATATTTATCTTGACACAGCCCACGCTTGTAGCGTTAACTGCATGGATGACATTAGTCCATACCGGATATGTTCATTCAATTATAGTTCAGTGATACTGATAATAGACACATGTTCTCATTAATTATTTGGCAATTTATACTGGTGCAAATACAACAATGTAAAAATAAAAAGTATTTAAGAATCATTTTGTAAGAAGCTTTTTGATAATGGAATATTTGTTTTTAATTCTAATTTGTTACGCAGTAAAATGTGAAGATGTTGGGTAAAGTATAATTTAAAGAGTTTTAAAATACATTATTTGCGAATTTTTTTTTTATAAAAGTTAGAGAATCCATAAAAGAGTTGAATTAAATCTTTTTCCCAAAAGGTTAATAAGAAATAAATTAAGATATCTTCTTTATCTAATGTCAATGGCTTGAATGGCTTGCAAGGCTTGGAATGGCTTTCCAAGGTTGTAAAGTGGTCTCATCTTTACTAGCTATTTGCGAAATGCAACTGGTTATTTGTATTTAATTCTTATGTAACTATGAAATCCATTGATTTATTATATATAGGTGAGCCAAGCTTAAATATGTCAAGCGAAAAAAAAGAGAAAGCAAATGAGGCTACCTGCCTCTCTCTTTATTGCATGTGTTGTTAGACATAGATAAGTATCTCGCTCAGTCATCTTCCATCTTTTATTATTTATTAAATTCCCACTCGCACGCCTACATATGGTTTTACTACTCTATTTAAAATAACTCCATAATCAAATCATTTGTCAAGTTATGTGTAGTCCTATAAATCAGATAGGTTTTTGATACGCATCAACTTACTTCTTACTTATCAATAATTATTATTCAATACCTTCAATTTAATACATCTTTTATTTTCAGCAATAATTACTTCGTCGTCAAAAAGCCAGAAGACATTAAGCCGCAGGATGTAAAGGATCTCAAAAAACCTTTCCAAGTTTACTGGAACGTGCCAACAATGCAATGCACCTCAAAGCGAATACCATTCCAGAATTTATACGAAAAGTTTGGCATCATACAGAATGACAATGATCGATTTATTGGTAACAAAATCGTTGTTCTATATAATGAGATAGATTTTCCAGCTATTATAAAAAACAAAAGTGGCAAAAATGTACTAAGAAATGGTGGTGTCCCTCAAGAAGGAAATTTGGAGAATCATTTGATCGCCTTTGAAAATAATTTAAATGACAAAATACCAGATCCATATTTTGATGGTAAGAATTTTGAATATTTTGTATGTATTGATTATCAAAAACCGTTTCGTCGTCAACATTTTCATTCCAGGTATTGCTATAATAGACTTTGAGTCATGGAGGCCAGTCTTTAGTCAGAACTTCGGGTCTTTACAACCACATAAAACTCTTTCCATCGAAATAGAAAAACGTCTACATAACTGGTGGCCTAAGATGTGGATAGGAAGAGAGGTATTTTTTATTTAACATTAATCAATTAGTTTTTTATATTATTATTATTATTATTTAATTTAAAATTAAGACAGACTTTTAACTTTGAATGACTGACTATTCTATTGACCTACTTAAACATATATTCAACATTTTAATTTTTAACGCAAGTACATGGTTACTTAATGTAAAATAAAATAAGAACTTATACCAAAAGCTTTATTTCTTTGCTGATAAAACATGTAAAATTATAGTTCTTTATTTAAAAAAAATACTATTTTTAATACTAAAAACTTATTATTTGTGATAAACATTGGGACATGTTATCTATTATGAAAGGGATATAAGTTCATAAATTACTTAATAATATTTTTAGGATGATATCACAATGGAACAACAACAATGGAATGAAGAATTAAATAACTAATAAGTTATTTACATAAAAGTTATTAATTTCAGGCGTCACTTCGCTTTGAAGCAGCAGCAAGAAGATTCATGTCAACAACTTTGTCCATGGCAAAAGAAATACGTCCCAATGCTCTGTGGGGATATTACGGGTTTCCGTACTGTTTCAACATGAGGGGTAGAGATATGGCTGAGAAGTGTGCATCGAACATTGATAAAGAAAATGACAGGTATATTTTTTTTTTCACAGGTACAGATATTCAATTATACAGAGTGGAAAACAAGTTTTTATTTTTCAAATGAGGATTTAAAAGAAAAGAGATTTAAATGCTAATTTTTAAAGTACACAAATCGGGATTTTATTTTGAATACATTATCCATATGTGATTCTTAATTATTTTGACACTGCTGCAACCTGGAGCGGCAAATTTCAATGACGGTTTGACAAGTTTTTCGTGAAATGTTTTGCATCTCCTCGAGAAAATTTACCCTTAATTCCATTAGGTTGGGTTGGGTTGGGTTGCTGTTGAAAACTTTACTTTTAAGGTATCTAAAGAAAGTAATCTAATAAGGATAAGTCCGGGCTACGAGGTGGCCAGTTACTGTCATCTCCTTTGGATATAACTTTGTGCCAGAAAATTTCACGAAGAGCACTCCATGAGTTGTCGGAAGTGTTTCATTTGCCCCATCTTGCTGAAACCACTATTGTTAAATAAAACATCTAAATCCTGTAGCGCTGGTGAAAAAAGTTCTATATCATAGCAATTTACCACTCGGTATTCACTGCTATAGCTTATTCTCGGCGATTTAAAAAAAATGGACCAATTATGCGTGTTGCTGACAAAGCTGTATGCATGTAATACTGTATAGACTGTCAACCAAAAAAACAAAAATAAAAAAAAAAGATGTTTTTGATGCTCTAATTCAAGATTAGTCTTCTTCTTTCTCCTGCCCTTTTCCCACTATGTGGGGTCGGCACAACATGTCATTTTCTTCCACTCAGCTCTATCATTCGTCATCTCAGTATTTACTCCTTTTCTCAGCATATCATATCACACAGTCGGGCGCTATTTTCATACTTCTCCTTATATACTCATTTCTAATTTTGTCCATTCTAGTTATACCACACATTCATCTTAGCATTCGCATCTCAGCCGCGTGTAATTTCCTTTCATTCGTCCCTTTCATCGCCCAGCACTCTGAACCATACAATACAACAGGTATTGTATGGTTTCGGTTTCAAGATAGGTATCACTCCAAAAGGGTGCCTCTTCTGAAAAATAAAGTATTGTAAAGCTGTTGAACGCCTCTAACATTGTGTTTGCTAATTGGAGCTTGGGAGTATGATCTTGAGACTTTAATTCCTGTACCATTCCTGTACCTGTACCACGAATCTAACACGATATTGGTACACCTAAGTTACGTCGATTTCATGTTCGTTTCTCTTTTCACGTCGCCAAAGTTTCCTAATTGGATTTAAACAGACTTTTGGTAAACCCTGTATTTCTACAGGCCCAAATACCTACAAAACCAGGCAGAAAGTTGATGTCAATGTATTAAAGGATTTTTTTTTTTTAAATGTACTAGGAAAAATTAACTGATTAATTAGTTTGGACTCCATCCATCGAACTCTGAAAAATTGTCTCATTGAATAGAATTTAGAGCATTTCAAAATGTTGTTTGTTAGCTCAGCCAATTCGTTTATTATGAAAAAAATTTATATGAGTAGTCTTACTCCCCAACAAAAAAAAATTGATATCAACAATCTGTCTGATAATAATTTATATAATTCCTCTTAATAAATTAATATTTCGTAGTAATATTTTTTTTCTTTTAAAAGGCTTTAATATAATCAAATTTCATTGGATTTCAGTATCTATTGGCTCTGGGCAGAAAGCACGGCTCTCTTTCCTTCAATATACAGTTCTGTTTCACTTTCTTCTTCTCAACTTTCCTCTTTAATCAAGGGCAGATTGAAAGAGGCTTCACGAGTGAGAGGGGGAGACACACCTATTTTTCCATATGTCTGGTATAGATATAGAGATTCTGGATTTATTACTGAGGTAAGATTTTTTTGTTGTAACTAAACTTCCGTGAACCATGACTATTAATAAATATATATTTATCCAGTTATGTTCCGTTAAATTGATTGCGAACGCGAGTTCATGCCGCAAGTCCTCCATGATTCGAGCTCATGAATAGGAACCCGGAATGGGTTCCTAAGTAATAATTTTAATACTAATAAGACGTTAGACATGTATAATAATGTTTCTTTGGTAATTATGAATTCTTTTTTGGTAATTATGTAATATAAATAATTGATGATCACCAAATAAACATTAAATTATAAATAAACTGCAGGCATTAAAAGCCTGCAGTTTATTTTTAATTTAATTTTTCTTATTGTAAAAATATTATTTAAAATTCGTAAGATAGAAACAGAGAAAATCTAATAATAAAACAATACTAACATAAATTACAATATTTTTTAATTACAGAAAGATCTCGATGTAGCCTTCGCTACTTTGTATCAATCAAATGCGTCAGGTTTAATAATATGGGGAAGCTCTAATGACGTAAATACTGTTGAGAAATGCAATAAACTCTTAAAATATGTAGAAACTGTGCTTGGTCCAAAAATTGCAAAGTACGCCAAACCTATAAGAAAGATTCACAATGATCATTTAGAAAATAAAGAAATTTATACAAAGGAAACTCCAAAAGTTATTGATGGAATATTTTTTAGCCAAAGCACGCAAAATTTAAATAACGACCAATTGTTTTCTACGGAAACTTTAAATGATTATAATAAATTTACCAAAACCAACAAGAATTCACAAACTTTAAATAATGACGAGATGTCTTCAACAGAGAGTATTATAAAATATAATGAATATACTAATACTGATGATTCAAAGATATTACATAACTTCGACTTAACTTCATCCTTATTAGAATTTTCAACTATTCATAGCGAATATGCTTACCAAAGTAAACAAACTCTAAATAATGATGAGGTTTCTTCAACAGAAACTGCCATTGCCTTCAACAAACATGCTAATAATGTCAAAAATTCACAATCATTAAATAATGATGACATATTTTTATCACAAATTTCTAAGGCTTACAGTAAATATACTACCACTGTCCAAACTACTCAATCTCTAAATAATAACGAGATTTCTTTAGCAGAAAATTCAACTTCTTATAATGCAGGCGAAAGTTCACAAACTTCAATTATCGTCATTTCTGATACAAAAACTCCATATGTTTATAATGATTCTTCTGAAGCTAAAAAAACTATAGAACCTTTGATTAGCGCTAACCTAATATCTTTATCAGAACCATCTACTATTGATTCAACTATTAGTGATATTTATAGAGACAGATTTTCACAAACTTCAAATGTGTCTAATCGAAAAACTACAATTGATTATACTGATTATTCTGAAACTAAAAAACAAACTTTGAATAATTACGACGTCATGTCTTCATCAGAATCTTCAACTACTTCTGAAGAAAATACAACAATTTTCAATACCAACGAGAATTCTTTATCTAAAATTACATCTTTTGATAATAGTTATAGAGACGAAAGTTCACAAACTTCAAATACCCAAATGTCTAATGAAGAAACTACAATTGCTTATAAAGAGTATTTTGAAAACAAAGAAAATGTACAAATCTTGAATAATGACGACGTTGTATCTTTATCACATTTTTCCACCTCTTATGATGAAAATAGAGACTACAGTACAACAATTTTAAATAACGACGAGTTGTCTTCATCAAAAATTACAACTCTTTACAATAATTATAGAGAAGAAAGTTTACAAACTTTAAATATGTCTAGTGAAGAAACTACAATTGCTTATAATAAATATTTTGAAACAGAAGACAATTTGCCTACCTTGGATAACGATAACGCTCTATCTACAACTATTTCTGGAAAAAACAAAGACCACAACAATTTTTTTTTTAATAATGATGAAATTACTTCAACAGATACTTCCTGCACTAAATATATAAATACTGATAAACAAATACCTTCAAAAGGAACATCTATCATTTATGACCACTTTAGTGAGGATCAAAATACCAAAAGTTTACATAACATTAAACATTTAAAAGAAACTTCACCACCTTCAGTTGAAATAAGTTATACTGATAAAAGTACAGCTATTTTAATTGATGGCGAAATAATAACGGAAAAATATAACTTAGAGTCAACTGGAGATGATTTTTTTATTACCAATGGGTTACCTAATTCTAGTGAAGATCGATTAGATTTTTTAATAAGGGCAGATAACTTTGCAAATATTGAAATTCCAAAACAATCTGAACACGAGAATCTGAAAACATATATTGATAATAAAATAGGTATTGAGAGAAATGAAGAATTACCAACTAAAGATGAATCCTTTCTTACCATTAAACCTTCAAATTCTGATAGTGATAGACCTGATTATCTAATAATAGCTGATAATTCCACAAATATAGAAACCTACAATCATTCGGAAAACACAAACATTACCAATCATGATAACGATTATTTAATAATAGTTCCAGATTTTAATAATGAAAAAAGTAAAATAGATAATATCTTAGATAATAACCTAGATTTAGAAACCACAATACAAACAAAATCTGATTTTGAAAAAGACACAAAATTTGAAGATTTTGGTGAACCAGCTGAACATTTAGATCCGGTTGTTGCTTATATTAATAAATTAAAAGACAAACAAGAATTAATAATGTCAACTGGAGTTGAACCCTTGAATAATATTGAGCTTCTAAATTCTGATGAGGATGCATCTGATTATTTAATAAAACTTGTTACAAATAAGGATACTGACAGTCAATATGAATACACAGAAAGTACAATTGCTGACGACGACTATATAATAATCGTTAAAAATCTTGATGATTGATGATTCTGAATAAAAAATATTTTTTTTATATTTTTTCTTCAAGATATAATTTAATAACATAAATAATGTATATTAAAACTACATTTTTTTCATTTTATTTAAAATCTTTACCAAATATTACAGAATTTTAGTAAAAATATCAATGAGACACAATTTTAGCTTTACCAATATTCAATGTGTTTTCCCATTTTCACCACAATCAGTGGTAAATACTTTTGTAGATATTAAAACTCCAAGAATCCGTTACATATGACTGGATTGTTTAAAAAAATGAAACATGTCGAAAAAAAATGGAGTTTGATTTTGGATTTGAGATTTTTTTTAACTATATAACTGTAGGCGACAAGTATTCTTATAATATATATCCTTTTCAAAATATAAATATACCCTTTCGCGCTTTGCTACTGAAAGACTGACCGCTTTCCGTACGATCTCTAATATCTTATCGTGGCGACGACAGTATTGAACTCTATCAAGAAGTACTCTACACCCAAAATAATTGTTTCGCGGTTCTTACTACCCTTTTCGAAAACTTTGGCCCATCTTACTAAATTACTTTGATCTGGGAGAGTCATTTGGAATGCATTAAGATAAAATTATTAAAATGCTGGGGACCAATCATAAAGCAAGATGCGCCACTTCGAAGCTAATGGAATATAAAAATGTTCTATGGTCACCCATTCGTTTTGTATTTCTAGGCTCATCGCGTGCAGTCAGTAGTTATCGTTTTCGTCTTGTCTTTTAACAAAAGCACGTAATAATATTAATTCTAATGAAACAAACGAAAAAAATCTAAGGTTTATTAAAAACACAACAATTCAAATTGTAAATAAATATAGAATCCAAAATAAAATGATAGGGGCAATGATTCGAACCCGCGACCTCTGGGAAACCGTCCCGCCACTCTACCAATTAAGCTACAGTATCGCTGCTTATAACGGTATATTTTTCATTCTATATTTATTTAATTTTTTAAACAACAACAATTCAAGCTCCACATAAAATGCTAAAACTATAATTTTTGAACAATAAAGGCATTTGATGATCTGTTATAAAATTTCTATCCGGTCTCACACTAGAAAATGGATTGTGTTTGGGTTCTACAATCACATCAAAATCGTTTCTTGATAATCTTTTTATATGCCCCAAATCTTGTTTCAATTCTTCTAAAGTGTACGCAGTTACGACAAATGGGATTTTTTGCCTTAGAATACAACTTATAGATGAGGGCCAATTTTCCTTGTCACTATATGTTGATGAACGTTGAATGTTGGGGTTGAAGGCACACACTGTAAATATAATTATTGTAATATAGTATTTTTCTAAAGTAAAATAAATAAGTGTCAGTCTATACACGTTTACGTTATACGGGCTATTTGTAACATAAAAGCTAGAGATCTCTGAGAGATGCATTTAAAGAAATCGGTATTCTTACGATCGTTTCTCAATACATTTTTAATAACTTACTACATTTTTAATAACTTACTATATTTTTAATAACTTACTATATTTTTAATAACTTACTATATTTACGCCAAATTTTAAATACTTATATTAAAAATAGCGATAGAATTACGATAAATACAAGAAATAAAAATAAACTCCCAACGCCCAAATTTCGACTTCAAAAATTTAACAAACCCTTCATGGGCTTGAGTGTACGCATATAGTATAATAAGGTTCCACAAGATATCTTAGATGTTCCTCTTCTTACTTTTAAATGTAAAATTAAAAGTATTTTATTAAATAAATCGTATTATAATATTAATGAATTTTTGGTTGATCGAAATGTGTGGAACTTGGATCGTTGACTCACTTGCAGAGTTGATGTTATATTGTATAAGTCAAACATTGTTAAATTTCATTTAAAAGAGCAACTGTTGAGTTTCTGGACAGCTCTTTTCAGCAGAACAGCATTCTGAGCTGGTGATAGCTTACTCACGGAATGATTACATTAAATTGTGACCAATTTAATGTAATCATTGACGATTCTAAAGTGCGTGTAGTTATCTACTTGAACAAAGATATTTTGAATTTTAAATTTCAATTTGAATTTCACGACAGAACACGAGTCTCCTTTCTAGTACATTACCTTCTTTTAAATTATGTTTCATATCATTCTTCTTCTTCTTCTGATAAGACATAATACCATATAATTATTATACATATAATAGGGGAGTCATAGGCAGGCCTATGAGTGTCAGTGCCTGACAAATAATATAAGAGCCAAAATGACAGACTGATCTGTGTCTAATCTCACATGCAAGAAAGAGAAACAGATATTTTGCCTTATTTGCTTTCTCTTTTTTTAAGGGGCAGTTTGATCATTTATTACAAACTTAGGATAAAAAGTTATCATTACCAATATTGGGCACAATGAAGTCATCGCTGGAGTAATATTCGTGATAATTTTTCTTATCTTCGAAGTCAAATATCACACGTCGTTTCTTTGCGCTGCAGTTTTCGCATAATCTGTATATACAAAATATATAATTAATTAAGTTTTATAAAAAAATAATAACTCATAACATGAAAATATTTTTTTTTGGACACAGCTATTTAGGGCTCATTGATAAGATACGACTTTATATTACGCCACTAACGAAGTAGATGAATCTTAAGATGTTAGACATGTTCTTCCTACTTATCTATAAATTATTACTTAAAGACAAAACTTCATTTTGAAGAATAGTTATTAATCACAAGAACGACTGTAAGATTGGTATAAAATAAATATTAAATTAAATATTCCTATATGTAATATGATATCGTTCCAACGTGATTCGTTTTATAATATCATATTATAAAATTGCACTCGAGATTAAAATAACATTAATAAAACTATTATATTGGATTTACATATAAATTTTTAAATTTAATCCGCTAAGCGTTTTGACGTTTCGACTTGCTGCTATTCTGTATTTCGTAACGGGAGCTGAGATATGTGTGTCAGATGATGTGTGCGTGTGCGTGTGCGTGTGCGTGTGCGCGTGCGCGTGCGCGTGCGTGTGCGTGTGTGTGTGCGTGCGTGCGTGCGTGCGTGCGTGCGTGCGTGCGTGCGTGCGTGCGTGCGTGCGTGCGTGCGTGCGTGCGTGCGTGCGTGCGTGCGTGCGTGTGTGTGTGTGTGTGTGTGTGTGTGTGTGTGTGTGTGTGTGTATTTGATATATGATAAGTTTTGTGTGTAAGTCAGTCAGTCAGTCTAAGATACCGAGGCCGTGTTCCGAAATACAAACCAGCAAACTGGCCAGGGCTAATGACGTCATAACACCGACGCCATATTGCACTGATGTCGGCCATATTGTACTGGTGAGGTAACTTTATAGTAATATAGGCAATTGCAGAATAATATTCAAACAGTAATTAGAGTTGCCACTTTTAAAAAATACATTAGAGATAAAGGACAACTTAATTTTCGTCATTTTAATATTTGAAAAATATATATACTTTATATTTGTAAGTTTTATAAATTATTATCACAGTTACAATAACATAAATGCACAGTATCTATACAGTAAATTTAATTTAAGATAAATAGATGTTTTTTTTTCATTTTCGTTCTTATTAGGTATAAAGATATTTTATTTCTTTCGTCTCACCATTTACTATTAATTAATTATAATCATAGTCTTACTAAATAATTTTTGTACTTGTTTAGAATTAAATATCTGATTAACAACACTTTTTGTTGTAATTGCTTTGTAACTCCATTCTCTTGGAACTTTATTATTTTATGTAATAAAATGTATAACTATCTAAAATATGTAGTCACAGATTAAAAAGAAATTTGTAATACTCTGTCAGTAGTGTCAATTTATGCTGTCAAAGTATTCAGTGCTGGCCATCATATTTCGAAACGATTCACCAGCATGGCGTTGATTTTTGACGTCATCAGCACTGGCCAGTATACTGGTTTGTATTTCGGAACACGACCCGAGCATGGAATTCGAAACGTCATGTTACATTTGAACTTTAAAATGTAAATTCAACATGCATAAGTAAAAAATAGGTTTATTTAAAAGTACTCATGAAAATCTAAGGAAATAAACAATTTTGGTTGCCGGGTCTTCATCCTAGTCTAGTTCGAAAAGTTTAATGAGGACATTGTGGATGTAACCCAAATATTAAATTGTATGTATTGATTGACACTTTACATATAATTTCTGGGTGTGTATGTGTATATATTATGGTTCGTAGATTTCACTTTATTTCAACTTATGTCAATGTAAGTTTACTTTGATATACTTATAGAAGACTTCTAAAGTTAACAACAAGTCAAATAGTCAAATTTTTTTTTATCTATATTTTATTGTAACATCATATATTTTTTTATTCATCAAACGACTCAAATTAACTGACTGATTGCCACCGGTGGTTCAGTGGAACTTATAGAAGAATGTGAACTTCATAAACCCTAAATTTAATTTAATACACACGCAATTCCAGAAAAGAGTATTAAAAGTTATTATAAAGATTGCATTTTATATGAATTAACATTCCTCTTAATTTTTTGTAGTATTCTCGATGCCAGTAATTCTTACTATAGTATAATCACATATTTTGTGACCCTTTCTTGACCTTTTAATTAATCAATAAAAACTCTGAATAAGTAAAGGCGTTTTAGCATGCATACGTAGGGAATACCATATTGATAAAAATTACGAATGTTACTTAAGTGTTTTATTTGTGTTCAGGGTCAAGAAAGGTGTTAGCGGTCAATAAAATTGTTATAGGTCACGGTCGCCGAGGAACTACCGGGGCCGTAGCCCCCGGAAGTTTTTTCGTCGTTTCTTCGTCGTAGTACTAATATAACAAAGCAAAAAGAGTTAGATATATAAACTCTTCTGCTTATTTTTATATACATATATATTAAAATAAGTATAATAAAATCAAAGTATATCTCAGTTATACAAACTTGATTTTTCCAAGTAAATCCAAAGGTAGATTAGACTGGTTCAGAGTTGAGTCTATGAAGACGATTCGTAACTCTTTGACATCAGTTAGTAGGTGAAGAAAAAATATCTCCCACTTATTTAAGGAATCAACTTCGGATTGCAATTCACTGCCGATAGAGTGTATTGTGAATGTTGATTTCTGAAATTATAACTTATATTATTCAATTATTATAAAAGTTGAAATCTCAAAAAAATTATTGTATATTCAAAATTCAAATTATATGTTCTTAATACCAATAAATGATGTGCATTCTTGTAAGTTAAATTTGTATAGAAATATGATTTTACTAGTTAAAGGTACTTTTCTTATGTGTTACTATATAAATTTATTTAGTAAGCCTTTAAATAAATAATTAAATAAATAAATATAAGGTGTGATGTTCTATTATTAAAAATAAATGGTGACTTAAAATATTCCAAATACCTTGGTGATTCCATTTGTTAAGGACGAATGATATTTTGTCGTAAACAGCTGGTAGCAGTAGACTGTGGTAAGTGCGGCAGATGCTATTTGAGTTAGTGTAGCGTATTGTATATCGCTTATATCTGAAAATTTTACTAACCATGAATTATAAGATTCTCCTAACATTATCCTGGTGTGGAATATATCATTCAGAAACACGAAATGGATGAAACAAAGTAGCAGAAGAAGAGTAGTAATAGTATCCGAAGATGACAGGATCGAAGTTTGTGAAGTACAAGTCTGATAAGATGACGTAGCACAGAAGAGCGTAGAAGGAATTCGGCATCTTGCGTCGCCAATAAAAAAATGGGATAAGGATGGTATGATGATGATGAACATAAATTATTACATTATTTTTATATGTATAACTTAAAATTATTGTCTATATATTAATCGAAATACATTGCACTAACATCGAATTTAGAACAGTTACTGCTTCCAGTTTTTGAGTATTATTGTTAATTGAGTATATTATTACAAGTATAATTATAGTATATATAGTATATATTTATTTTAAATAGAATGTATATAACAGTTTATATGTTTTCGAAGTAAGACAATTTAAATATTATAATTAGGCTATTGGAAAGTTAATTACAAATACAAATCAAACAACTCTAATTACAGTAAAGAAAAACTGCTGCCATCAGCTAATTACTTTATAACGATAATAGGAATTTTATCTGACAATCAGACACTTATAGATGGCCATCGCATAGCCAACATTGTATCAAATTGGGGCCAACTTTGCATCAAATTGGTGCCAACTTTACTAAAAATCAATAACACTGTAATTCAAGAGTTTTAAAAAAGTTCTTACAGAAATCCGATTTAATTTAAATTATGTGCTATTTTAAATGTCTGAATGCTACAATAAATCTTATGGTGGGTTTTTATATAAACAATACACCATAATAAATATATCAGACTTCTACAGGAAATATCCTCGATACAAATTTGTTGCAACAATAGTATAAAGTCAGTTCTAGTTTCTGATGTTACAACGAACACACAAACAGAGACTTGATATAATATATATTGATATCAAATTATATGTATAGAATATTAAAGAAATAATTAGTTATTGTAACCGCCTCGTTGGTCGAGTGGTTAGCGTAAACGGAGTGTAACGGAGCAAAGGAGCTCGGGTTCGATTCCCGACAGGGACGGGCATGTATGTAATGAGCACAAATATGTGTGAATTTTTGGGTTTGGTTGCTTATTAAATATATTCTCAGTATTTATAACGTGTATTTCTATGTATTTGTATCGTTGTCTAACACCCTTAACATAAGGAAATAATTTGCTTACACAAATTTATTTAACCCCTAAGGGTTAGATAAATTTGTGTAATTTGTCCATTGATAATATTATTATTGTAATTATTATTATTATTATTGCTTGACGGTTTGACCGATTTTAACCAAATTTTCAGAGGATCTTTAGATTGGCCCAGTCCAGTTTGGTGACGATCGCAGAATTTTTATTAAACTGTCCGGAACATTTTCTTTATTACTGATATTATTATTTACATCAAACTATTTAAGGTCGGTTATTAAGTCATGACACTATCCATGTACAAGCTAGAGAAACGAGTAGAAGAAAATGTAATTCAGATTGAATCATAATTATTATCGCGGTGGTTAATTCTTATATTTAATTCATTTTTTATTCTGTATTTTGAGTTAATACATCTTTAAATTAAGCTCGGCGAAGCGGGCCGGATATGCTAGTATAATAATAAATACCTAACGTATGTATTGAAACTATTTATTTATCAGGTGATGTATTATAATTGATTGGTCGCTGACATAGTTGCAAATATAATTCAAATTTAAATAGAAGATACATTTTTTGAGTAAAATCTATATTCCAATTTTGAAATGGAAGTCAAAATTACCTACATCTTAATACAATAAGATAATAATGAGATCAAATATGTAAATGAAATATTTTAACAAACTAATAATAATAATATCGTAATTATAAACAGTCCTCAAAACATAAAGTTATCATGCATTTTGTTTTATATCTGCCAATGAAATAAATTCGAATTTTGATCTATTTATATCTGCCCGTGAAATAAATTCCATATTATGTATTCTATGAGTAACGAAATGGTAAGAAACAGCTGATTTTATATATGCATACACACATATACACTCCCAAGTCACACACATATATACTTTCAAAACATTGATAATCTGAGCTCGTTGCATCGCACTGATATTGATTTTCGAGCTACCGACCTACGACAACTCTACGTGCTTGTATTCCGTTCAAACAAGTACACACAAATATGTGTGCCTCACTACTAACAATCATCGGTATCGCATATAACAGATTTGTTTAATAATTTTATTTATTCTCTGTCCTTATATTTATTTAATAATACCAAATAACTCTTTGTGTTTAAATTTAAAAAACTTATTACATTATGTACTTTCATTTTGCTAAATAAAAAGTATCTAGATTTATACTTGATTATATTAAACACTTGATGAATGAAATTAAACCTTTTTTTAATGAAATTTCTAGGGATATTTTTTTTTAATAATGCATTTTTATTGTACACCAACAGTTTAAAAGACAAAAAAAAACAAAATAAAAGTACAAAAGGCGGTAAAACATTTTGAGTAAAAGACAATTATTTTTTTCGACTGGTTTCAGGTACTTTAATCGATTTGTTAATATAAATATGTAATTAAAAACAAGAAGGTACATCCTTACATACAATTATATAATTTCAGTAGAAAAAAATGAAATTCAGGATAATAATTATTATTGCGATGGTTTCACTCTTATATTCAATGTATTTATTATTATGTATTTTAAAAATAATATTTTTTTAAATTAAGCCCGGCGAAGGACTGGGTATGCTAGTTAGTAAATCAGATCTTACCAATCTTCTCCTCATACATGGAACCAAGAACTTCGTTAATGTTATCAGTTATTTGATAATGTTCTAACACCTTTGTTGGCAGTCTTGGTTCCATCTTTCCAAAATTCTGATGGTACATCACCAACTTTTTATATAGAGTGTATGGTTTACACCAACGTTGATGCGTTGCGGGCAAATGTTCAGGATGGTCAGTGCAAAATGATATCTGCAATTATAGAATATATGATTGGATGATGATGATGATTTTTAGTAAATTATTTTGGCAATATAACATATTCGTAAGATATATAATACACATTAGTTACCTGTCCACAACCCTCACAATCAGTCAGCTTCTTTTGCTGCCACTCTCTGCACTTAACATCAGCACAAATTCTTGGATAAAGCATTGCCTCTTGTTCCCAAGGTACCAACTTCCTCTTCAATATCCTCTCGCAAGATAGAATCACTTGCATCCTCAGTACTCGGTATTCTTGGCCCGTTATATTCTTTGCATCCGCATAAATGTGTTTTTGATCTAAAATAAAAAAAATGCATACATATTTTAAACAAAACTGCTTATTCATTGAATTTAAATTTTAACAAAGTTAATAATGTATTATTTTATTATCTTGTTTTCATATTCATAGAGTCTATAAAATATGGCGAAGCTTAATATTTAGTACTTAAGTTTTATTCCTTTGTTTGTTTTCGGATGATCCAAAAAGTAAGAGCTGTTGATCACAACATAGCTTATTTGAATCAACCTTCAATGTACCTTTTAAATGGGCGATCGTAGATACAGCAAAACAAAGCGGTTGATGTTGTGGATAGTCTTCATCTTTATGCTTTGTACTGCAATAGAAAACTACTGAGCAAAATTGACATGGAATTCGGTGAATAATTTCATTTTTACATAATTGGCACAAACTTTGTAGAAAAACTTTTCGGAAATTATATTTATAAACAAACTCTTGATTCGTATTTTTGGAAGAAACACCAAATTTTTGTATATTATCTGACATTTCTCCATTTCTTTTTTCTGACCCTTTCACCGGTTCCTTTGATTTCTTTTCTATATCAACTGAATCTTTTATTTTGACTTTAGCTTGAATATAATTAGGTGCTTTATTCTTTTCTTTTTTATAATCGGTTTTATTCGATTGTACAGGAATATCGGTGTGGCCTAATAAGTTTTTTGGCTGCGAAACTGGTGTCTGTTTTTTTTTCCTTCTCTCTTCTTCTTTTTGTTTTTCCTCTTGTTCTATTTCATCTGCTGGTGCTATTATGTTTATTTCAGGATTATTTTGATATTGAAAAGTATTCGCAATTTCATTTGTCTCCTTAGCGATAAGCTCAAATGTTTCATTTACATCGTCTACACTTGAAGTTAATGCATCCTCAAAGTTTTCTATAGGTTCAAAAGATAAATCTAAATTTAAACTCCTTTTTCTATCTTGATTATCTGTCTGTTTTTCGCAATCTTTTTGTGAAGAAGAGTCGCCCTTTTGGCTAGAGGTTTCTTCTTTTTTTGATTCCTGGCCAATTTCCGTCTTCTCACTCTTTGCAGAAGTTTCTGCAGCACAAGTAGATGTGCTTGAAATATAAGATGTACTTTGTTTACCTTTTTTCTTTGATTTGCCTTTGCCTTTATCTTTCCTGGCCGGTATAGTGGGTTGTACACCCATAGTATTTTTAGATGAGTTTTCTTTAGCCTCAAGTATTTTTTGAGTATCAGTTGGTATATTATGTAAAGTAGAATTATTTTCAGAAACAGTGGTTTTATCATTGGATTTATCATCAATATTAGCTTCTTCATTTTTAACGCCCAAACTTTCATTTCTTGGTCTTATAATGCTATCCTCAATTTCTACTTCTTTGGATTCCTGGAACTGATTTTGAAAAATTTCTTCAAAATCTTTTTCTATATTACTATCGCTGTTCTCAATATTTGTTAGCTCTGCTAAAGATCTTTCAATTGAACGCCTGAGCTCCTCCATATCTCTATTTACTTCTATCATTTTAGATTTAATATCTGTCTTTTCTGTAGGAGAATCATTAATTTTGAAGTCCATTTCTATTACTTTAGTATTACTATCTGCTTTGTCGATTTGTGTTTCAGGTGATTCTCCGGAACCTTGAACCATAGGTATGGTAGAGAAGATAGGAATTCCTAGTTTTAATTCTTCGGGTGTCGTTATTTCTTGAATTATTGTATTGTTATTGTTGTTATCAACAACCATTTGACTAGAAGACCGAGGATAATCTATAAAGTCTGGCGCGATAATACCAGTATCAATTTCTAATGTGGCAGTCCCACATGACTCGGTTTGTTGTGATAAAATATTAGGATTATCTCTAGTTAATACAGTATCTAAATTAGATGTTACAGTTTCTGGTATAGTAGGATTTTCAACATCCTTATTCTTTTTTTTCTTACTCTTACCTGTTTTAACTTCTACAAAGTCACTGTAGTCTGGTTTTATGTCAACATCAGATATTTTCTCATCTTTCTTTTTTGGCAACAATTCTGAAGATTCGCATGGCAGTCCTTCAAAGCTTGTCATTTCTTTAGGTTTATCTTGTTTCTTAATTACTTTTGTAGTTTCAATATTTGCTTGATCTATATCATCATTTTCTATATGCACTTTTTCAAGTTGCATAGTATCGGCAAATTTCAAGTTTTCATCAGCTTTTATCAAAGATGGAGGAATACTCTCATTATTTGATCCTTGTAAATTCTTTTTCACTTTTCGTTTTTTCTCTACTGGCTTCGCTATTTGTGCCTTTGGTTTTGGACTTTCTTCTTTTGGCTTGATGTCATCGATTACGACTATATTCTCCTCTGTGACCCTACTTTCAAGTGATTCTTTATTTTCCATTTCCGTCGACACGCGTGGTGGTCGCTTTTTATCTTTTGTTTTATGTACTTCTGTTTGTGAAACTTCACATTTTTTAATTTCTTTTAATTGTGGTTTTTCACATTTTTCTATTAAAAGCTCAGATATTGTTGTACTTTTTTCTGAAGCTTCGTTTAAAATATCAACAGGGGCCCTTACTACAGTTTCTGAATCCGATATTGTTTCTTGACAGGATGATTGAAGTAACTTTTGAAAAGCAAGTGTACAAGAATTTTCTGTCTCTGTTTTTTCGGATTTGTCAGAATCAAGTCGACTTTTCCTTTTTTTCTTTTTTTTTGCTGTTGTGGTTTCTTTTTCAATAACTTCTATATTTTGTGAACTTATAATAACACTTTTATCAATTACAACCTCTTTTATTGCTTCCTTTTCTCCAGATTTCTCAATTAGAGGCGATAAAGCCACTTCGTCGTCAATAGACTGTGTTTTAGGTTTTTTATTCTCATTTTTTTTCTTACGGCTACTTTGCATTTCTTGAGTACATTCCTCGAGATTATTGTTACCATTATTGTTATCATCTTCCAATTTTTCATGTTTTAATGTTTCAAGCAATTCATTAGGTTTCTTATCTTCTACTAATATGTCTTTCTTCTTTTTACCTTTGGTTCTCTTTGGCTTTTTAGGAACATCATCTATTAAATGATTATCTTCAACTACTGAAAGTTCCAGTACTTTACTACCTTCGATTTTTACACTTTGAATTTCAACCTGTTCCGGTTTAGCGATGTTCTCACTTACGGTATTCTCATTTTCTTGAAAAAGTTGAACAGGTTTAGATTTATTTTTATTTTTGTTTTTCTTTGCATTCATCTTTTACAATAATTGAACAATAAAAACTTTCACTCCTATTATTACAATTGAACAACGACTGCACAATTCTAATATCAATGTTCGTCTGTTAGAACTGTGTGTCAACGGTTATTATTATCCTAAAATTTCCACGTGTCACATTTTAAATGTCAATTCTTTAATCATATGTTTAATTTCATGTTTTGTATCAATGGTATAAGGTTGAATTTAGAATAGCATTTTGATGATTTTTAGCATGCCACTAGTAATGAGGAAGCACGGCTTGCCAAAAGTGCATTCGCTCAGATACTGTTTTATAAATAGAATTTAGCAAAAGAAATGAATAAAACTTTTGGATTGTTAGCGATGCTAATAACGATTGTTTTATTATTAAATATATTATAATATCTTAGATGATTAACATGAGCAACAGAAAATTTAATATTATTTAAAAATTGTAATAACAAAAAAGGGTAGATAATTCTTTTCTCTCTGCCACTATACCTTTCAAGCTTTATGAGGCATATCAAAACTTATCAGTGCCACGTTACTATAGAATGACGTCTAACATTATAACAATAGTATTAACAGTAAAATTTATAACAATAAACCATTATCTAACACAATCTGTCTTGTAAATAAAATTGCTATGACCCATATAAATCTTTTATAAAAACCCAATGCACAACCCTGAGGTTATTGATAAAAACGAGTTAATATATATATTATAAGAATTTGAATTTTATATCAATAACATTAAGACGTATTTTTCAAAAACACGGTTTGTCATCTGATTGAGTGGCCCTCGTTTTAAAATGCTAATGAAGGGGTTGCCCGCTCCCTAAAAAAGTAGACCAAGAGCTAGTTAAAGTTAGAAGTTTTTTTTAGAAAAAATAATTTTGTATACAAGCTATTTAATAATAATTTAATCATATCTATATAAGTTTTAAATCATGACAACTATTTTGTAGGTACAGACCACTTACAAGTCCTAAAGTATTAATATACCTAATTACGAAAACCATCACATGCGTCTTATCATTATATTTAGTCTAATTTAGTCTATTTATATTATTTCATTTAATTACGCTTCAACCTTTTTTATGCAGACAATGAACAGTAAAAATATATTTATAAGACCATCCTTTTTCGTATATTTTTAGGTATTATATTAATTTATTAAATATTTTAACACAATATTTGATAGAGTTGCAAATGCTATATTTCTTTAATTACTACTTTAATTCTGTGTCTTCTATCTATGTCGTAAGCTCAAAGTTATTTTATACAGAAAACATGAAATAACAGCCCTAGCTATAAACAAAATTCAAATCTTGTCATAATAACTGGAACATATCATTTACATAATAAAATACACATAATTAATTTATCCTAGCTCTTGTACTATAAAGTTAGAAGGGTAGATGTAGACGACTGCAGGGGGAGATAAAGGACACCGCGTAAACTAATTATAACTGCGCAAACGCACTCGGCGTGGACACACGCTTATTGTAGAGTACCTTCTATTAAAAGTACCAAATAATAAGCATTACTCTTGCTTCTAAACTTAAGTACAGTTAATACTTATACAGTTTCAATTTCAAGATAATCCATGTAAGGGTCCTTGATCCTACTAAAAAAATAAAAAAAACTACATTCGATAACGATCCAAAGAACCACTAACATAGTTTTTAAAATACTTATTACTAAATCCATTTTGAATATTCAATGTCAATCATTTGACAAATAATAGTTGGTACATATTGAGCATATTCAATGTTAATCATTTGACAAATAGGTATATACTAAACGTAAAAAGTGCAAGGGCAATGTTTCCATGGAGAAAAGTTGAAAAACAATAAAAACCAGTAGTTTTTTCATACTTCTCCAGCGTCGACAACTTTTATGTCAGTGGTCAAACAGTTCACTAACCTTCCATGTTACACTTACCTGTTTCTTGTACCTCACTCTATCCCTTATATAAGTATGAAAATATTAATATTTTCTTTATTTTATTCACACATACAAACTTAGGTATCAGTATATACTAAGGAAAAAAAAAGTCCTCTTCCATGTTATGTAGCTTCGGTACGAAATCCGCATTTATTTGACGCGTGCCGTCAAAAGATATAGAGTAGGTAAAATTTATCATATATTTCATCAGATATTAGATATTATATTATATTACATATATATATTTTTAGTTTCAATGTTATAACATTTCTCAATAACTTCTTCAGAAGCAAGAGTCTTGTGAATTTTCTTTTATTTATAAGTCTAGAACTATATTTATTTATCTTCCTATAGTTATTTTTAGTTTTCATTTAGTTATTTAATTCTTCAGTTAGGTTATATTTTTAGTTCATTTAGTATTTTTACAATACAATGCAATAAAACAAAATCACAGCAAACCCTCTGTCAAATCTACTCTATATGTAAATAGATATAAGTATTAATGTTATGTTGAATAATTCCGTACAATAAAAACGTGCGTGTCCGAGTTATGGAGAGCTTTGGTT
This sequence comes from Napeogenes sylphis, assembly GCA_959347405.1. Lineage (NCBI taxonomy): Eukaryota > Metazoa > Arthropoda > Insecta > Lepidoptera > Nymphalidae > Napeogenes > Napeogenes sylphis. The sequence continues at coordinate 31,407,020 of OY365780.1, read as the reverse complement.
ACCGACAGCTGACTGTCACTGAGAATATATTATATAATATGGGACAAACTATTTGTATAGCTAATTGTATAATTTGGGACAAACCATTTGTATAATTGTCTTAAGCTTAGAAACTAAATTTAGACTAATATTGAAAATGTTTTTGAAATTTAATTTATTTTATGGTTAAATTTAAGTTAGTTGGAAACTAGTTTTTGTTGTTCCCGAAAATTAAATTAGATAGTATCCATCGTCGTTAGTTTTTATATTTATTTTATGCATGTGTGAGATTAGTATTGACTAATTATGGAATGACAATATTATTTTAAAAATATGACTACAATATGTTTGTAATATATGTTTCTAGAATAATTTGTCAAGTCATTCAGTTACATTATTACCACATATTTCTTTACCTATTTTTTTACTTTACCATTAAATCCGTTTCTGTATTCGTTTAATAAATCAAAAATTACCAAATAACCGTCTTGCTGTATTCGTTTATTACTAATGAATGTTCACAATTAAAGAGATACAGCAATGTTTGCTAAATAAAAAAATATGAGTAACATTTATTTATAATGATTGCGAAATACAATTAAATTATAGAAGAATATTTCAAGTATTTTAATACCTTAATATAATGAAGAAGTATTTCTGCTACTTAACGTCAGTTAAACTGTCAAACTTGTATCCTACCAAAATGATACAAATTGTTCAAGAACTTCTATCATTACATTTCTTATCATGAGTGCCGTTAACTCCTACTACACATTTTGAATTGTCAAAAGTTTTGGAATATTTATGAATGATTTAGTTCGGTTATTATATTCGTTTTGTTTCCCTATTAAACTCTTATAACTAGAGATTCAGTTTCACTTGTGTTTTCAATCATTTTTACTGCACCTACTACTACTCTGCTACTACTAATACTTCTATTCTTTCTACTAGTACTCAAACTACTATCATACTCTATTGAGTATGATAGTAGTTTGTTAACTTATTAAGTTAATACCACTTGTTTCGATATTCAAATATTAGATAACTAAACATATTGTAATTGATTGCAATACACATTGTTGAACAAAATGTACTGTAATCTACTACAGATAAATACTAAACAAATAAACCACGTCGAAACAAAGTAAATAAAATACTATCATAATCCAGTATCTATATTTACAATTCAATGGTTTTACCAAATATAATCGATACTATTATATTTTGATCGTGTACTATATTTGGACAATTGTTTGTTGAAATAATAAGATTGAAGTTTGTTCGTTAAAAGAAATACTAAATAATTTTTAGGGAAAAGAACATTCTGGCATTTAAAAACATTTGGCTGGGCATTTTAATCAAGGAAAATATAATCCCAGAAGATCGCTTGGCTAATGAATTAATTAATGTATAAATAATTAATTTACATACTGTAATTTATAATATTTAACCTAATTGACTTTAATAGAGGCCGGCTATTCCAGAGTTCAATATCACAGAACACCTTTAAACGATTTTGTAGCTTATCGTGAGGTTAATTAAATGTCAACCCTTCTCTCAAAGATGGAAAAGCACTCTACTATAAACTTAATCTTTGACGTATCTCATAATACACTTAAAACAAAAATATAAACACGAAAACAAATACAAACATTCAATCACTATTGATTGAACATGAAAACAAACAGAAATACAAGTTTCAAACACAGAAACACAAATACAGATATTTATCCACTTCTGATAAATACAAATACAAGTTTGAAATACACAAATACAAGTATTCATCCACTATCGATGGATTCAGCGGTAACAAGGATGCTACTGTATCCTTTATCATCGCCGCTGGCAAAGCCTCCGGCTATTCGACTAAATGAAAAGGGGTAAAGCTGTCAGTGCTTTTATATTGTCTGTCCACAAACAGAACTCGTTACAGACAGTAAATACATATTTGATATTGATATGGATTTATGAGTACCATTTAAGAAGAAATTAACAATGTTTGTTTGAGAGGTGAGGTGTAAATATACTGAAAGGTACTAATAAACTAAGTATATTACTTATTATTATTAGTATATTATTTAAAACTAAGTTTCCTAAAAAAACCGAGATTACTAATTAAATTAAAACTTAACGTAATCTTAGTCATTATATTTTTTTTTTTGACTATATTATCTAGACGGCAAATTACGTAATTGACGAAATATAAGCTAATTATTACACCTAATTATTTCATAGATTTAGATGTATCATTTCCCTGTGTTTACTAAAAGTTCATAATAAAGAAGTGGAGTACACAATAATCTTCCAGCCTACAAACTTAAGCGTGTTCCGATGTCGTTGACCTCCGACAAGTGGGGAGATTCCCCCGATTCGTGTCCATAGATGAAAATTTGAAATATTGCAACCCTATATAGATTGGGTGATATTGAACTTTTTTATTGATATATAAAATACATTACCAGCTCTATTACCATTTTATTGTTTCATCTCTGTTTGATTTACCTAAAATTATAAATTATCTTAGGTTTATTTGATTGTCAACTACATTATATATATATAATGTTAATTATAATCATTACTTTTTTTAATGAATGTTATAATTACTTATTAATAATTATCTATGAATACATTGTATAATTCCTTCTGATATATATTTTTTATTTTGTTCGAATACAATGGAAACCAACAACCACCCTTGGTTGCGACTAAAAAAGCCACTGGCGCCCCTAATAAAGACATTCACAGACAAATATATACTCTATATAACATACATAGACTTTATTTTCCTTTGTAGAAATTAAGGCATCTATTAAATAAAACATTAGGCTTGAATATTCTAAAATAGCCTTAAGCCTCTACTAACAAGGTTTGTTTTTCATTGCGTATATATCTCTTTACACACAATGTTTTGGTAAAATGAACTATAAATCAATAGACTAGAGTCCCATATTCCGTAAGAGTGCAAGTAAATAAAATTTACGATACATTTAGGGGAAGTAGGAAGAAATATTACAATTCATACTTCGATCATTTTATGAAAAATTCTTACTTCGTCCTACTATTTTAAATTGGGTTTTTGAAGGAACAACATTTTTTTCTCCAGGGGTTGAAAAGTATGTCTGTCTCTATGTGAGAAAAACTCAAATATTAATCTCCTATTTATGCTATCCATTTTCCCAAACAAAGTTTTTATAATCACAAATTCACAAAATAAATAACAGACAATTAGTAAATATAATAAAACATTATTTTTAACATATCAATAATAATGTTGGCCGTCTAGTAAAGCTGAATTATCATTTAAATTGTTTTATGATAGGGTTGACACTTTGTTGTTTAAATATATTTTCTGATATATTTATATTCTAGTGGATTTCATTTCTAAAAATTATAAACAGATTGAAATACTGATGATAATAGACATTCTTGATAATTGGCAAACGAGCAGACAGTGTGATGAACCTTAAGAGACGATGAGTACTGAAACCTAAACAGATTTCAGCGTTAGCTCAGAATGTTCGATAACGTAGTGTATCAAAACTCGTGTATTAATATTATAAAAAATAACCATCGCAAGGTTATTTAGATTTCGAATTAAATATATTCATTAATTTAGGCGAGAATCGAACCTGAAACTCTGTGGAGTCGATCACGAAGCTTTGCCATCTAAGTAATCGGTGTTGAAGAATTTTGTGGATGTCTTAAGATGATGGTCATAAAATGACAAGAAGTAGATATCACCCACGTTTACATTCAAGTTTCTCTTTCAAAGTAGAAATACCAACAACAATAAGGGTGGTTCTAAAAGCGTTTGCTAAATGTCTTGCAATACGTAAAAACAAAAATACGTGAGAGGGAGAGAAATAGAGAGAGAGCAAAAAGACATGCTGCCGACGTAATAATTTCAGGGCAGGCACCAAGCAGAGCCGGTAATGATAATTTATAAAAAAAATATCAGTTATCCCAAAAACATATTATACAAATGGGTTCACCCACCATTAATTTAATATTTATCTAATTTAAATTTAAATAAAAAAATAACAATATAAAACGTAAGTGACAACCCTAAACACAGATAAGCCCCATAGACCAATCTAACATGCAAAATAGTACCGGCACGTTCCTTGTGTATATAAACCCATTATTGTACCTGGGTGTTATTTTCTGAGATTATTCGAAAGACTAAAATAAAAGTCATTATTTGTATATGGATTTATTTTATATTAATTATATATATTGTTGTTAATATAATTATGATACCATTTATGGATATTCCTCTAAATTAAAAGTAATAAGATAAAATAATAACATACAAAATAATAATAATCTGTTGTTTTGTTACGAAATAATTAAATAAAAAATAGAAAGCATTTATTGTCTTTTTCCTGAAACTTGTCTGTAAGCCATTTTGCTGTAAATAAGTATTTTTCAGTGACTTTGTTTCACTATATAAGTAAACACAGCCCTGTTATGTCAAGCCTCTAAAAGTTTTTATTATACCCCTCGGGGACTGTATTTTATTTATATTTCGGGATGTTGTGTACCCTATGTCCTTTTCTGTACCCCTAGCAATGTGTCTAAGACGTGAAAGTGTAACGAACAAACTCACATTCTTATTTATAACATTAGTTAGTTAGGTCAATAACCCTAATATGCGTTAAAATGCTTAGCCTAGCATCGAATTCTTCAAATATATATAAAATACATATATTTATATAAAACGTAGCCTATATCATATACATGATATCTTACCCAACCTTTACATAAATTCAACTTTATATAAATTCCATTTTACTATAACTCAATATTTCAAAATATATTTCCCCGTCATTTTCGTCAGTATGAAGTTATGAATACAATAAACATACATATTATTCGATCTGGCAAGTGACTTGGTTTCATCTGCTAGCCTTCTTGGCGCGCTGCCAGACGATAGCTGAACTGTAAATTGGAACAAGTATTGGTAGGTACTATATACGTTTTAATTACCAAGAATACACAAAACTAAACGAATAAACAAGCTTTTTTACTTATTGTTCTATGTATATTATAGAACAATAAGTAAAATGGTATTTTAAATATACTTTACTAAAGGTCATCTAAAGTTAAATAACTTTCGTAATGATGTCAATCAATAACAAAATAAATCTGTTTTCTTTTTCTTTTAAGGTATTATATTTTTGATAACCATTGACCCTAAATTTTCTAGACCGTACTCAAATGTTTATACATGGACTTACATAACGACCTAGATTCATATATTATATGTGGAAAATTCTTAAAACATAACAATTCCAGTAAATATCAAAGAGAAGATTCAAAATTAGGTTATAATTTTAACTGGCACTTCAGTAACAAATTAATATTATACTAAGTAAAACGAAGTTATTTTCTTGACGCTCTACTTCTCTATATACTAACCTACATATACGTACAATGTATTACAACTTCCTGTTTTAGAGATAATTAAGTAGTAAATAAAGATACTAACATTATATAAGAATCTTATATATTGTTTATATCATTTATAATAGCCACCATAACGCCTTAAGCGCTGTGCCAAGTAATATCTGGCACTAATACTGTTTGGAGAACAATTAAAAAGTATTTGTTTTATTCAATCAGCGTGAAAAATATCTTATAACGCTCGCTCTAGAAATCTCGGGTCAAATTTTATTCCTTAAACATCAAGTAGCTAGATTTTTAGGTCGCTAGGGACGGGTTAAGGCGGGCAACTTCCTTAGCATTCTCTTACGTTTAAGGTCGCTTTTCCCGTAGCAAAAGTTAGGTACCCAGTTACGTGGAGCTCGCTCCCGGGATAGGATCGATGCCGGTGCCTTGTATCTGGTTTTTTCGGACACTATACCAACCGGGAGGGGTGAACGAACGGGGTTATGTAAGGAAGGATCGATAGAACGGGACATGCGCGCACCCTACGTCCAACCCTCGCATAATCATTCGCGCGGGCCGCCGTAAAGGACGTGCCGTGTTTTTGTTTTACCGCGTTTTGTTTCCCTTTCGTTCTTTCCGTTTATGATTTAAAGCCATCATGTCGAAGGGCGACAGTGAACAGCAAAATGGCTCCGGCGAGGAGTCCAAGACCAACCTGATCATAAATTACCTGCCGCAGAGCATGACCCAGGAGGAAATCCGGAGCCTGTTCTCGAGCATCGGCGAAGTTGAGTCCTGCAAGCTCATACGGAACAAAGGAGCGGCCTTCCCCGATGCATTGAATCACGCGCTGCACGGCGGTGGACAAAGCCTTGGGTATGCTTTTGTTAACTATCACCGCCCAGAGGATGCGGAAAAGGCCATCGCCACACTCAATGGGCTGCGACTCCAGAACAAAACTATCAAGGTATCGTACGCTAGACCCAGCAGCGAGGCTATCAAAGGTGCTAATCTTTACGTTTCCGGCCTCCCCAAGACAATGACCCAGACCGAGCTAGAGCGATTATTCAGTCCGTACGGTCGTATTATTACTTCTCGCATACTTTGTGAAAATTCTGGAGGGCGGCCTTTCACCGGCGGTGAACAAGGCCTCTCAAAGGGTGTCGGGTTCATCCGTTTCGATCAACGCGTTGAAGCTGAAAGGGCAATACAAGAATTAAACGGAACTGTGCCTAAGGGAGCGACAGAACCGATAACAGTGAAGTTCGCCAACAATCCAAGCAACAACGGGAAAGCGCTAGCGCCGCTCGCCGCCTATCTCCCAGCAGCCCTGCGTTTCCCGGCGCCTCTTGGAAGATTCAGCTCAGGCAAGTCCCTTCTCGCTATAAATAAAGGTCTACAACGCTACAGCCCGCTGGCTGGTGAGCTGCTCGGCGGAGTCCTTCCCGGGGCCGTCGGCTCCGAGTGGTGCATCTTTGTTTACAATCTAGCCCCTGAAACCGAAGAAAATGTACTCTGGCAGCTGTTTGGTCCATTTGGGGCCGTCCAGAGCGTCAAAGTGATTCGCGACCTGCAGACAAATAAGTGCAAAGGGTATGGCTTCATAACAATGACGAATTACGACGAAGCAGTCGTCGCCATACAATCCCTAAATGGCTATACGCTCGGGAATAGAGTGCTGCAGGTCAGTTTCAAGACGAACAAGATCAAGACGATTTAAATCGTCCCGGATACGGCCTAGCTGGACGCTAGGACGGCACAGCAGGCGCGCACCCATACATACACATTAATACCGGAAGACATCATGCCCGGCGACACAACCTGATCAGACTGTGTCTTCCCGATTTTGTACCTTAATTGTAAATTTAATCGATTTGCTCATTGTACCTCTTTGTTCGACGATCGCCATTTTCATCACGTACAACTGGGTTAAGTGTTACGGAAATCAAAATGGCGGAATGGAAATGCGCATGTACGGATGACATGGCGGACGCTGAATGAAGACACCGAGCGCGCAATAATAAGTTAAGAGGCATCAAATGCTCTGATACAACCATACATATTAAATAGTCAATAACAATGACAATCAACTTCGCTTATGAAAGGTTGTGGTTATCGAGAAATAATTATTGATTATAAATAAAATAATTAGCAATAATAGCTTACCGCTATTCTCACAAGGCGATCATATCTTACGATGTACAGCGGCCGGCTCGGCTAGATTCGATGTTTGCCAAATATATTGACACTTTTTCGCCTCTGTCGCTCGCGGCTAAGTCTTTAGCTAAGGGATGACCGATGACCGAGGCGCTCGATCCAACTATAATAGAATTATTGTTAAAGATTGGAAAAATATATATTATCTATACATATATTTAATTCATATATTAATCTAATTAAGAATGAAAACTAATCAAAAACTGTGATAGGTTTTGATAAAATTTTAAAAAATAAATCTTGAAAGATCACGGGAAGTGAACCGACAATGGAGGTGGCGTACATAGGTCATAAATACGAGTTTATCGTACCTTATAGATAATAAAGGCAGTATTGTCGTAATGGAATTGCGAGTTGGTTATGTACGTCCACCGATGGTAGGTAGGTTAGTTTTTGAGAAACATTTTGAGGTTAATAGAAATCAGATTACGCTTAGGGCAGTGTCAAAATGGCACACGCAATCAAAGGAAGATGGGAAAATCGATTCAGCTTTCCTGCCCGGGCGAAGCGGATGGAGGCGTCTCCCTCCCCCCGCCCGCGCTAGAGCGAGACGGCGCTAGCCGGTCACACGGGTGACAAGAAAGTTTGCGGAACAATGGTGCATACTAGTCTAAAGATGTCGTTTCGTAAAATCGATGTCAAAACATATGATCGGTACCTGCTATATTAATAATGTATGGATGCGACCCTGCGTCTATTCGAAGTAGGCTTTAATTGTCTTAGTTTAAATAAAAATTTGTAAATAGAAAGTTGTTTAAAAAATATACATATTAAAAATAGAACTCTCGCGTCAGATACGCCACCCGACACAAGTAATAAATTCTACCCAAAAAACAGAAAACATCGAACTTGAATAGATATATTATCGTGCCGTCCTACCGACCCTACGATTTTTGTAAAAAAATATATACTTAATATATGTAAAAACAGTTTTGTAACATTTCAGATATTAAATAAATAGGTACTCATTACTAACCAAAGATGAAGATTTAAATTTACAAGTATTTATATATTTATTATAAATTAAATGTAAAACGTGCAATAACTGATAGCCAGTAATTTAATAAAAATATATTAAACAAATGACTCGAAGAGGCGTTGGTAGAAATAATGGGACGTGGGTTCAGTGCCGCGTTCGTTTACTATTTATTGTAAACTTCGTTTATCCGAAAAGCCACTCTTTCGATTTCTTTATCTTATTAAAAAAAATCGCTTAATTTGATCCAGCTTCTTGCTTACATTCCAATTTAGTGATAATAAGTTTAAGTATATAATTTATGAATTTAGAGTTACCATACGTCATTCAGTCGCTTTAAGGTCATAATAATTTTATAATATATTTTTCTGTCAGATGACATTACTGTCATTGACATTCGTGAAAATGACATTTATGTTGTGACATTATTTGATTAATTATTAATTATTAATTATAATTATTATTAATTATGATTATTATGTACGGTTGATAAACTGTGAGTGGTTGCAGCACAAGTTTTGTAAATCAATAATGTAGTCGTGTTAGATTAATAGTTGTTGTTTTGTGCTGTTCCGAGTCTCGACTCAGTCTTAGCCGCGGTGTAGGCGGGAGATTATTTAATATTATTAACCAATGTTGACGAATAATTGATGTAATGCTAATTTTTTCTATAATATTTTAGATTAACCTCATTCATTTAGTGTATGTATTTAATTGTATTTTTTCGTCTATTTATAGTAGGTGTGCATTTAACTTATTTAATAAATTGATTTATTTATTAGGGAAAATATTTCGGACGATAAATCATTTATAGTGATATTATAATCGTGCAATCGAGTGGGGGTTTTGGAGGGTTACGATTCTATTATGTTCCGTTCCGATTATTTCGAGTTGGTTAGTTCCATTATCATATAATATACATTTGAATCGAAACAATAACACCAAAGTATTGTAAACTCATCGACTTTTTAGATAATAAATAATATATTGTGAAAGCAAAATATTTTGGAGTGAAATGTTGGTAATATTTTGGTAAGATGAAGTAGTCACTTAGTTCTGATATTAGTAGAATGTTTTGTGCAGTCCCCTTGTTCTTTCGGTCATAATTAATAAAAATAATAATAAATTTAATAATAGTGCTCAATAGTGTAGCGTAGAATAAAGAAAACATGGAAAAGCAATAATAAAATATTGTGAATTTTTAACATTACACACAAGTAGGTATGCTACAATATAATTAACTTAATATTTTTATATGTATTTTGAGAATATACTAATATAAAATTCATATCTACATAGATGTAAGCGGCAGACAGACAAAACGTTCTACTAAATATTGTGATTGGGGCGTTTATGACTATCGACGTTTCTCAAATCGTCATAAGATTAGAAAAAATTAGAAGGCTGCTTAAAAGCAATAATCATTTAATACATACGGAACCTAGAGTTCTACAAGATGTCTTCCTTAAGGAAGCAAAGAAAAATACGTTCTGAAATCGGTAGTCATTAATGCTTTAGAATCGCAATATATCTACAAGACTATATATAGCTTTGTGGATAGATCGTCGAAAATGTAACCCCCAGTGGCAAGGGATAGTCAGACCTGTCGATAGCGTAACTGCTAATTTTTGAACGGTGTTTTGATGCATTTTTTAAAAATTTAAAAATTAAAAAAAAACTAAACATAATTATTGGCAATCCAGAAACAATACTCTAATACGCATAGGCTAATTGACATTGAGGCTGTGAAATTAGCAAAATAAAAATAAAATTACACGTGGTGAATGATCTTTATTAATAAAAGTATGGTATTAAGGATTCACAGAATGATAGAGTATTTTTATAATATTCGGTAGAAATGCAATGAGAGTCGTGTTTTCGCGCTTTCTTTGACGTTTGGCTGTCAGCTGTCTGCTGTCACTGTCAGGTTGAGCGTGTGAGAGTATGCGTTCCATTACACTCGGTTGACATTTCTACTTTCGTTCTGTGGGAAATCATGCAATCACGCGTACAAACACAAATTTAATAGCCCATATGTAATAAGTAAATCAATTGATTATTCCGACGATATTGCGTGAACCGCTGACTGTCCAGTTAATATATAGTAATGGGAGAGGCAAATGCACCTTCAGTAAGCTTATTGGATATGGGTGATACGGAATGGCCTTAGTCTCGGGCATAGGCACAAAATACAAATACGATGACCGAGTCTTACGCTATTCCCATAGTTAAGACACAAATTGAAGAAATGAAATCTTCCATAGAAAATAATACGTTAGTTTAACGTTTGCGTGAAAATATTGCAACTTACGTGGAACGACACTGGTTGCGTTAACTCTAGTCAAATGCTCAATAATTAAAAAGTTGCATCTAGTGTTGTAGCTGCGTTTAATCGATAAGTTGGAATATTTTAATCGTAAACAACTCGAGACATCGACTAAATGTGTTACTATTACTTCATACAAATTGTAGTCAAATGCAACACCAGTACTGGGAGGGCTATATTATTGTAAAATTATTAAAATATTAATTAAATACTGTGTTTGCTCATCAGGTACTTCCTCGTCTTTTGGATCTCTTTCTCTAGTATAGCTTAGAGTACTCTTTAATAGTTTTATATACTATAGCCAGTTCCAAGTTACATTTTTGCCTCCCTATTTACAAACATTATTTTTGTGAAAACATACGACAGCGCTTTAAAACCGAGCCAGTTGAAGACAAATTATATAATCTATAAAATAAATTTTATCGAGCCTAAAGATTTTTCACTTTTTTAAACACCATAGTAGAAATAGCACAGATAATTTAATGAAAAATCGGTGCCGTATGTAATCGCAAATCATATAGACAGTGAAAAAACCGATGCGGATTGACAATGTAACGATTTCTGAACGTAATTTTCGACTAACCATAAAGCTGAAGATTGCAATAAATATTAAATATGTAAATAAACCGGCATCGGGGCTTCGGATGAGTTACCGAATAGTTTCGAATTTAAAAATAATATTAAAATAATATCATATAATATCAATTTCACTGTCTATTTATTAGGTTATTTTCGGTGTTGATTCCTCTTTACTGCGTACGGTTTGTTCCCATTACGTCAAAATGCATTATAATTGTACCACAACGAAATTTCAATGTCGGTATTGATAATTATAAAATGGCCTAATTTTGATATATAGGCGTAACCGCGGAATGGGAACACAATCGTCTTAGACTTCAGTGTAGCATGTGATAGACCCACAATCACGGCCCAACAATGGTGTTGATCCCAACCTCCAATGTAAAGCTAGAGATATTAGGAAAATGCAAAGTAAGATAAAATTAAATGTAAGTTTTACGAAGAGGTCGGATTTCGGCTTGACATTTGATACAAACGTTTTAACGTAATGATCTTCCGATTTCTATGGAGTTTCTTTTTATTATATAAGATGTAGGTCTATGTTGGTAACAGATTTAGTTGATATTGTAACGCGTCATTCCGTGTACTCGGATAGTTGCGTTGCTTACCTAAGACCTAGGTATATATTATTGTGTCTGTTTAAACGATTACCTCTACTTCATTATAGCTTTTGTGAAGATTTTTTATTTGCACAAGATACCGTAGTGAGAATAAGATTGTTAGAACTGAGTGTTGTGGCTCTTCACACTGATATCAATTGTTACAAGTTGTGGAGAAATTAAAATTATTTTGTATGATAATTGGCGGTGTGGAAGAGCTCTAATACTTTTTTAAATTTTTAACAGACTATATTTATAATTGTATCCATCCTCTCTAAACTTTCTAAGATTAGTTAAATAAATCCTAACTCTAAAAAATATATATTAGTCACAAAGTAACTCAGTTCTAGCATCTTATACACTTTACGCTTGCTAGCAGTTCCATAATAGCAGAGAGAATACCGAGAGGGAGTAGTCCGTCTATATAGTGCTATCTCTGTCTATTATGGACTGAGTACTCGTGAAGTTTATTTAGACTAAATGTTGTTCGCTATATTTTAAGATTGCAGTTTTCCAAATTCGCATTTACCCAACCGGGTATAAAGAAGTCTTGCGTTTTGGAAAATTGCAATACCGTTCGTTCGTTCGGTATAGATTTTTGAAAATACTCATAAAAGTAAGCATTATTAACCAAATATTTACATCTGTAGTGGTTATTTGGCTGTTTTATGTAATTTATTCATTAATTAATATTTTCGCGTCATTTATGTGTCTATAATTATTAATTTATTGGAATTAATTATAATTGAATAATAATAAAAAAAATGAAAATTATCACATTCTTCTTCAATTTATACAATAGTTTTACAATATGATATTAAATATCCTCAATGGTTGTAACTATACATTTCTTGTTCTAAATATATAAAAAACCCGATTTATATTTATTTTATTTTCTCCCTTTATACCCTAAAACTCTTAGTACATACTTTTAACAAAAAAAATATTCTATAATTAATTTAACTGCTTGTAATTAAATTCACTAAGAGGCCGATATAAATTACAATAAAAACAATTTCATCACCCTGTCATACAATTTTAATTATCTGTGCAAGAAAAATATGAATAAAAAAAGTTCACTTCATTATCCTGTCATAAGTTTTTATTATTTGTGCATTTTTCTGCATATATAATGTTTTCATAAATACTAACAATAACTGTCAAGCCTCAAATTCTTAAATAATAAAGAAATAATTTCAATGTTTTATATAAAAATACATTTTGTTGTCAAATAATAGTTTAATTTATTTCCTTTAATTAAAATATTATATATATTTTTATGTCATCTGTCAAAACAATACAGATAACAAATAAGAATATATTAATAAAATAAGTTTTGAAAGCAAAATGTCTACTATTCTCTATTTGTACAAATATTGTAAAAAAACTATAGAGACATGACTTCAGCTGCTAATAACTCAAGTTTATATAAATATTGAATATTACTATTAAATATGTTTCTTATACAATGATTACAACACTTATTAATATTACTAAATGAAATAAATGAAAATGGGATTAATTGAATTGAAAATTAGTTTATGATTACTTAATCTATTCTAACAGATTTATTAAAAAGTTCCTAATATTAAAAAAAAATAATTATATGATAGAAAAGGAACAAAATGCACTTTTACATGCAGTATCATTCCATCTACGGAGAGTCTACGAGAGTTACAGAGACGTAAGTAGCAGAAAGAAATAATAATATGTAACTTAGTTATTGTAAATTATTCAAAAAAAACAAAAAAAACATTTAAAAATCTATTCTAGTCTAGTCTTATGAAATATATGAAAACATTCAAAAATCTAATTTGTATTTGAATACATCTATTCATATTTTCTTTAATCGTAACACTATAGTATCAATACTAGAATAGATTACCTTTTATAGGTAGGCATATGTTTGACACTTATAATATTATAAACAAATAGTAATAGTATCGAGAAACTAAGTAATAAAATAAGTAGGAAACTAATTGCTACGTGTTCAGTTTTCACAGAACTTAAAACAATGGTTTTCTAAGATTAAGTCTGATCATTTACGATATTACGAAAAACTATTGAACGAATTTGGCTCAGCTACAGGTTACAATTATAAAACATATTAACACCGTACTTTTCGGATTTTTAAGAGAAATCATAGAGATATGATTATGATATAATTACAAAACAACAAAAGTTAGGGTCAGTTTTATGTAATTGGTGTGGCTTTTATCTAAGTCAATATGAAATACATTGCACGAAGTTTCTCTCATTTTCACAAAAACAAATACTGTTTTGGTATATAATATAATTCCTATAAAACTAACAAGGATTTTATGAATTTGTATAAATTCTAGGTGATGATGGCTTATGATAAAAAAAGAAGAGCAAAGGACAGACAAAGTCGCTGACAATAACTAAGTATTATTAAATATAACCTTATTTTTATAAGTTCGCGGCTTCTAGCTTACGTAGAAGGTAACGATCTCCTCAGTGACCGACAGTACGGATTTCGCCGAAATAGGTCCACTGGGGACCTTCTAGCGTACGCTACACACATTTTAGGCGAAGCCATCGAGAGGAACGGAGAAGCGGTCGCCGTCTCTCTGGACGTCTCGAAGGCTTTTGACAGGGTCTGGCATGTGAGCCTTTTAAGCAAGCTTTCAGCGTACGGTATATCTCCTGGTCTGATTGGCTGGATAACGGACTTTTTAAGCCAGAGATCTCTCCGTGTTGTTGTCGACGGGTGTTCTTCGGAACCCTTGACAATAAATGCCGGAGTACCTCAGGGGTCCGTTCTTTCTGCAACTCTTTTTCTGCTGCACATTAACGATCTGCTGAAGCCCGGTATCTATGGGTATGCAGACGACAGCACAGTTGTAGAAAGATATCTGCCAAGTTCTCGGGCTAGTAGAGATGAAGTACAATCTGAAAGAGAAGCCATGGTGCAACGTTTGAATGACAAACTTCAGGCAGTCTCCGCATGGGGCAATGCCAATCTTGTCAAATTCAACGCCACCAAAACGCAGACGTGTTTGTTCACCGCCAAAAGGAGCCCCTTCACCCTGGCTCCTACTTTCCAGAATGTATCCTTGGAATACAGTGACTGGCTTCAGTTGTTAGGCTTAGAGATCTCCTCGAACCTCAACTTTGGTCGGTACATTGAGTCCAGAGCAAGAGCAGCCGCAGGAAAGCTTGCCGTACTTGCGAAGGTGCGACAGTACTTTACACCGGGACAGCTTCTTGTATTATACAAAGCACAGATCCGGTCGTGTGTAGAGTACTGTGGCCACATATTTGCTGGTGCCGCAAAGACTCATCTTGCGGTTCTGGACTCAATTGAGAGGCGAGCAAAGAGGCTTATTGGCGACCCTAAATTGGTTGACGCCAAACTCCACAGCCTTGAACACAGGCGTAGAATTGCTAGCCTCTCAGTATTCTATAGGATACATTTTGGTGAGTGTGCGCAGGAATTGCACGACCTAATTCCTCCATCCCCGTTCCTTTGCCGGACGTCCCGACGCACGGCGGGTATCCATCCCTACGTTGTGGACACTCCACCTGTCCGAACGAAGCGCTATGCTTCATCTTTTTTAGTGCGTACAGCGAAGGACTGGAACAATCTGCCTGCGTCGGTATTTCCGGCAAAATATAATGTGGGTGTCTTCAAGAGGAGAGTGAATAGGCTTCTAGGTTAATGCGCTTTACCACCTAAGACTACATTTCACTTTCCATCAGGTGGAATGTAGTCAAGCATTAACCTAGTTTTGTATAAAAAAAAAAAAAAAAAAAAGTGATTAACAATATAGATTAGGGATTAAAGTGAAACTAAAACTGATATACCAAGTTATCTTAACGATTATTTTTAAAAGTTTTAATTAGCATGACGTAGAAACAAACATTGACTGATAGATGATTTAATGAAAATTACGATAATCGATTTCGGGGGTTTTTTAAATTCTTTTGTTTTTTCTTTTTAAAGTTACGTTACTGTTTCCATATTAATACAATATTAACATTAACTAATGAAGACTAATTTTAATACTTGTTTAAGGTTTTACTAAGAATATTGCACAAGAACCTTTCACCAGCACCGGTAAAAGCTCAATATCTTGGAGACGACTGTTTTTATTTCGACCAAACAGCTAAGAACCTTCTCGACAGACCAGTCTCGATTAAAAAAAAAAGCAATCAAATCCGTCATCTCGTGGCTGCTACGATGCCACAGAAGGACACATAGCTACACAGGTTAAACTTATAACACCCGCCTTTTTGGGTGGGGGTTAAAAACAAATGTACGATTGTGCGTGTCAGGTGTTGGAAAATGATCACTACCGCTTACAGACTTACCTACACTCTCAGAGGTATCAGAACACCGGGATTTTTAAAGAGGGATTTTGCGCCTTTTTTGAATGTGAACATAAGTGAAAGAAGTTCAAAGTTCCCCATCTTAGAAGCACAAACAAACAAAAAACGTGTATGATTTCTGGATAAAAGTTGTCTATGTCCTATGTGTTGCCTACATGGTTTATCAGTGTGTACAAATATGGACAAAAAAAAAAGTTTATATAAATCCATGTACTTTTTTTTTCAATCTATCATGTAGGTAGGTATAAGTTGAAAAAACTGCATACAATTCCATGCATTATGCATATTTTAACTTAAAAATTTCGAATAATCATACACTATAATATAAATATGTGGGATACTCACACAGCTGTTCTATTAAATAAATCAATACTATTGATTAATTATTAATACTATTGAATAATTATTTCTTAGGAAAAATCATTTATTAATATTATTGAATAATTATTTCTTAGGAAAAGAATACGCAATGCTATCTTAAGTCAACCACATACAAGTTTATTATTATTATTTTTTTTTTTTATTATTTTTTTTTTATTCTAATAATTCAATTAAACGTATGTAATTAAGAAAGGTTTTACATTGTTTACAGGTTTACAATAAACGAATTTATAAAAAAAAAAATCATAGAATTATTCTTTCAAAGACGTAATCCACCAACGTACAAGATTACTTGTATTTTACCTAAGTACAAAATAATTAAATTAAATGTAACGTAAGTAAACACGAAAAGTTTTAAATTTGTTCACATGCCCAGAATAAATTTACATAAAAGTTAATATTCACAACATTATTGTTTCAAAGACATAAGTATAAGCTGATTGCCTACTGCTACTTATATGAAATAATCGTCTTTGAGCATTTAAATGTAACATTATACCTACTTCAGGTTAGAGTTGTTAAGACTAGTTATGTATTGAACAACTGTAACACTAGATTGATCAACAACTACTAGTTGTTGATGAACTGTGATCATTAAAGTATTATGTAACTTAAATTTTACTTATATATTTATATCTTTTCTACTTCAAATCAATATCTTGTGTACGTTAAATGGAAGTGGCAGGAGGGCCTATTTCGATACCATATTTATTGAAGAAGGATCCTCCCGCGAATCAAACTCTTTGATAAACCGATACCTTGGAAAGACGAGGCAAAATACCTAGGAGTAACGTTAGATAGAAAGTTAGTTTTCACTGCGCATATTAGGACCGTTCGTAGCAGAGCGGCCTACATATTAGGTCGTTTATATCCGCTGTTAGGCAAGCGGAGTAAAATGTCCCTTCGCAATAAGGTGACACTTTACAAAGCTTGCATACGTTCCGTCATGTCCTATGCGAGTCCCGCTTTTGCGCACGCTAATCTGAAACCCCTTCAGGTGATTCAGAACAGGTTTACACGGATTGCAACCGGGGCGCCGTGGTTCGTACGCAACATCGATCTCCATAGAGACTTGAACCTTCCGACCATCGCTCAGTACTTCAAGGGGCTTTCCCAAAAGTACTTTGAACGTGCTGAGCGACCACCGAACCCACTGGTGGCTGACGCCGCAGAGTATAGACCACGTAAGACTACTTTAGTCAGAAAAAGAAGACCCAAGTCGGTACTCGTTGACCCCGACGACGCGTTCACAGTAGGTAATAACGTGTACGCGTAGGCATAATTGACACCACACAACATACAGACACACACCGTCTGTACCTGTATAGACGAGGTCCCAACTGAGTAAGTGCTCCGTTGCTCCGGCGTTCTGCCGTCGGAGGACGCTAGTGTCCAAATTTCCTTAGCTTCCCTCCTGACTAACGACGCCCCGAGCCGAGGTCCGTGTCTCAATCTGAGACGCCCTCGGGACGTCGTTCCCCATGGGGGCCCATCTGGCCCCCCCTTGTTAAGGGTGGGTCCAGACCCACCCGCTCCCCCGGTGACGCTGTAATAGCCAACCGGGCTAACAGCATAGACAGACCAAAAAAAAAAAAATTATTGAAATAAGCCCTTCTCTAAAACCCCTTAAAAACTTAATGTTAAAACTATGAGTCCAAACGCGTCCTGTCTGAGAAGAACCACACAACAAACTCAGCCCGAAGCCGGATATTTTTTTTATTGTGATCACTGTTTCACAAACGTCAATCTTAAGAACAATTTTCGAACAACTAGAACGCAATCAATCGGAAATAAAGCCTAATGCTTTTAGGCAACGAATATTAAAAAATAATAATAACAGCAAAAACTCGGCCTGCATCACATATAAAAATATAAATATAACAAAAATGGTTTTCGAAGTATTTCGATACTCAAAACACCCCATCCTTTATATATGGGTTATTGACGGCTCTCTAATATAAAATATTAGTGCTGCGCCGTCTGTTACTTATTACTACCTTGTCCGATTATGAAAGGGAGAAGGCCGGGGATATTAAAATATATACTCGTTCATGCAATATGACATAGAGATAAGAAATTTGAATGTCGTTCACAGTTCAACTATTTATTTATGTTGTAGTTTAATTAATTTATTTATTTATTTAACATGAACACATACATACATATAGGATTACAGATTCAAAAGTAAAAAGGTTTTTTTCAAAATACTATAACTAATTTCAAAGAAGAACAAAAGAAAAAAAATATAATCTATAATAGATATTTCTAAAAATATATGTTACACATAATACTACAATGTTGATTTAAAATAGACATTGTACATGAAACATAATAACTGAATGAAAATATAACATTAATTTTTCAGGTAGTTGTTAACCTGAAAACACTAGAAATACTACAATATATATTACGTTCTAACAATAGAAGTAATTTGAGTGCTATTGATTTTATAACGCATCGACGGACAGACAGTCTGTAAGGTTGACTTTACTATTATAGAATATGGCCTTGGAGTTACTAGATAGTATTTGTCTGTTTGTTGTGGTATAGTATTCCTCTTTCATAGCTCCTAAACAAGAACGGGATTTTTTATTCATTATTTATTTATTTATTCAACGCAATTTCATCGCAAATTTCAGATATTTGAGTGTTTTTTATTTCTTTGATATGTTTTTTTTATTGAGTTGAGTTTCGTTTTAGTTTATTTTGGTCTATCTGGTCTGTTTTATTTCTATTAAAAATAAAACGTATTTGTTTGAAATTATCTAAATATGTTTAGCCAGGTTAAGCTTGTTTTACTTTGATTGAAATAATATAAAATTAATATTCTTCAAAATGGGCAAATCTTAAAAATGCGAGGCTGAAATCAATAGTTTTTTGTCTTTTATTTCTCAAGTATTCTCGATTTAATACCTATTATTTTAAATAACTAACTAATAATAATAATAATAGATTATTTGAGGTATTATTTTTACAATTCCTGGTTTATTTTTTAAGTATTTATTATCTATCAGAGGAAACAATATTTATTTATTTTATTAATTTGATATTTTCTTTGGAGTAAGTAGGTAAGTGATGCCTTCACTTTATATAAAAAAATAATAAGGGGTTCTATTTTGCTAATAAACATGTTTCTTTTGCACAAGTCTGCAAAAAATGACAAAAAAAGTGTAACATGAGGTTGTTATCCAGACATCTCATTTCCGTGGTATATCGACGAGTCAACGAACTTTGGGGTGATTTCGCCATATATTGGGGTAAGTCTTAGGGTATAATGACTTTTGTTACGAACATATTGAATTTATGGACCTTTGCTTTTATCATTGTTAGGTGATGGAAAAAAGTTGATATTAAAACTATTTTTAATTTTTCTTTTATTATTGTTTACTTTTCAATGTCAAAAATTATTAAAATTACATCGTTTTGTGAAATAAATCTAAATATTTTGCTTTATATTATTCATCAAAAAAAGATTTTAATTCAAGGAATATATGAACAGAAATCTAATTTAAAAATTGTATATTGATACTTTCTTTGTATTCTTTTTTCTTTTCAATGAATTTTATAATTATTTTTTGAGTGTAATAAACAATTTTACTATTACTACTACTAAGCACTACTAAAATATTATAATGATGTTTATATTATTTACACAACATATTTAAATTTTAAAAGATTTTGAAATCCTAAACACGCTGACCAGTAACCGGGTTGCCATAGAAATAATTAAATTAAATTATGTATGCAAATAGGGGACTTTTAATTAGGAATTTTAACAGGGTTGCAATTTAATTATGACAAGACACGGACTTTTAATATTAGGGTTGTTTTATAACAGATGTTTTGCCAAAAAATATAAGAGTAAATAAGTTATTATTATGACATTATCTGACTCCTATTTTAGTTATGTTTTTCTTTAAAATTATTCGCCTCATATTTTTTTTTCGGGAATGTATTTTGTAGAAATATAGAAATTAATTTTAGTTTTGCAACCAATGCTATTCCGAGATGTTATACTATTGACAACTATTCTGATTGTTAATAGAGCGTTGACTCAATGATTTTATTCGCACATTTTGCGAAATTTCTAATGCAACAATACTTCTAATGCAACGCCGATGCCAGCAAGGAAACATAATAAAGCCGGTACTCGAAATACATTAAAACAATGCTTAACCTATTGGAAGCCCTCAGTTTGATTATTTGATATGTCGGCGAAAAGCAAAGTGTCGTAAAATGATAAACATTTGAAATTAAAGCCCAAAGAGTACATCGTAATCATACTTTCAATCTTAATAACATCGATCAAAGTACCGAACAACGCCATCTATTATAACTCCTTAGAACTTCTTAACCAGACTGATGGATCTTGCGGCGGGAAAATGAAATGGGTGTGTCTGGTGTCAAAAGGACAAAAGCTAGCTCGACAAAAGGACGATAGATGGACCTTAAGGTCAGTAACGTGGTCAAAACTAAGAGGTATCAAAACAAGAGGTCGACCTAGGGCCAGATGGGCAGACGAAACAGTAGAGATGGCGGACGAAAACGTTGTGCTAAGGATAGAATATCGTGGTATTACCTGGGACTTGGGAGAGGCTTTTGCCTGAATGGGGAAAAATATAAAAAAAATACAACTTATAAAATGTAAAATGTTATATGTTTAATAATTA
This sequence comes from Napeogenes sylphis, assembly GCA_959347405.1. NCBI lineage: Eukaryota > Metazoa > Arthropoda > Insecta > Lepidoptera > Nymphalidae > Napeogenes > Napeogenes sylphis. The sequence goes on along the minus strand of OY365780.1, from coordinate 31,385,549 downwards.
AGTTAATTTATTAACAATGTTTACATGTGTATGTGTTTATCACTAGTGTGTGTGGAATTAAATGTAATGTTTTCAATAACGCCATGTTCTATATATATACATGAGTGTTTAACTGTTAATTTATAAATCTGTGTAGACAGCGTGATCTGTGAAGCCTTTTTTTATTACCTATTTGGGTGTCACGCTAAAAAATATTTACCGATTCTTTCCAATTGTTCTCTGCTTCCCCCGGTGACGCTGTAATAGCCAACAGGGCTAACAGCATAGACAGACAAAAAAAAAAAAAAAAAAAAAAAAAAAAAATGTTCTCTGCACGGATCAGCGTACACATCAAATTACGGGTGACAACTGACAACTGTTTAGAATAAGCTTTATCTTTAGAGCATTTTTTTTTCTTTCTACTTAGGCGGTATTGTTGTGTGAATCCTTAGGATAAGTCCAGACATACGTTAGACCTCGTTTTGTTATGATTTTTATTATTTTGACTATATTTTAAATATAATATTATATTATATTATTATAAATATGTTTCATTCTTTAACTAGTTTTTTTAATTTCTTTTGTACATCATTATTATAAAGAGGAAACTCAAAAACTATTCAACTGATTATAAAAAATCTTTTATATGACAAAAAATACATTGGCATAAAGAATCAAATCGGCGTTTTGGTTTATTTTTACTACAAAGCTAATAGTTTTAAATAGATCTGAATACCATAATATACCTACCTATCTCTCTCACTTCATTTCTTTCTTTAAAACGACAAAACAAATTTTTATGGCATTAAATTATCACTAAGGCTGTTCTAATGTACTAAATATTTTAATTATAATAAAGTAAAACCGAATAATTCAACAAAAAATACTCGCAATATCATTTTATTAAATTAATATTTTAACATCAACTAGCAAGATGGTTCCCAACTTCGCACATAAAAGTTTCTGTACCTGCAACAGATAAAATATATAAGAACATCAATTGGCATTATATATATGTATGTCACTCATGAAAAATAAGAAATATCTATACAAATAGGTAGAGGTTGAAACAATTTGCTGTCTGTAGCCAGAAATATTAAATCCTTTAATGCCTTTTTATATTTCAACTTTGTAACATAATTTTCCTCGAAACCTTGTGGAAGGGCATTGACTGATGTAAGCACTAACCATTTTCTGGTACGTTTTCCATAATATTTTTTTATTTTACAAACTATGACAAAATTCAACTTAGAGGCTTTTCTGGTTGGATAATTGAAGGATCTTTTAATTTTAAATTGACTGTTTTAAAATTGATCTTAGAAGAATTAGATTAATAAAGCAGATTGCTTTGGCGTCGACTTTTAATATTTTACATTTTTGAAATATTTGTTTTTTATAATACATATTCCTTACTTAAACTACTTTTTATACTTTTTAAATGATATGATTTAAGTTATAAGTTTATTAAAAGTAATTTTCCAAACTACCAATCAGAGCAGAGGACGCGCCTCGAGCGGGGTCGAGGCGCCATCTTTGAAAAGTGAGATGCTGATGGCGCTTGTAACATTTGGGTTTTCTCTGTATTTTGAAGTGATCAGATATTGATGGAGTGATTGATTTGGTTTATTGTAAAATAAATGACGATACTAAAAACAGTGGCCCGAACCCGCTGTTCGGTTCAAAATTAAAAGTTAACAATTCTAATTCATAAATAAACATATAAAACTGTGATATTGTCTTTTGTGCTTACACTTTATCCCAATGACGCCCACAAAGACTGCAACAAATGATGCTTCTCCGACATATATTAAAAATAATATCAATTTAAACGATTTATGGAGATTGTATAATTATATATAAGTTACATACCTTTTAAATATAATATTATACATATAATGTTACTAATATAAATACATGTAATATATGACTAATAACTGTATATATATATATACCTTTATGTCTGTTCACATGCATCCTGAGCTCTTTAATACTAAGGAATTGTTCCTGACATATCCTGCATTTGTAATGGTACTCCACCGCCTGTAACAAATAGGTTTAGAACATTATAGTACGAGATCCAACATTCAAAAGACAGGCATTCTTAATAAAACTATCAATAATATAATATAAATAAAAATGCATGTTGTTTCTTAGAATATGATATATCTTCAACATACAGAGTTATTTGTAATTAATTGGCCACCTCCTACAGGTAGCCTCTTTACGCCATTTCCAACAAGATTTGTTCTACGAATTTTTACAAATCTTGACAAACACAAAAAAACGAAACAAACTCTGTTACCTAAAAGGTCAACGCCCGGGCGCCATAGCTACGCTCAAAGTTAATGCTACTTCAGAGGCAACAAATAAATTTTGTATGAGAAAACCTAAATTTTTAAAACTATTAATTTTAAAAAGTCGTAGAACAAATATTGTTGGGATTGATAGAGAGGCTAATTAATAAGAAATAACCCTGTATATATCTTCAAAATGCTGCAAGGATTAAAAATATAAGTAATACAATGCTCCCTCACTTGTCTAAAAGATTACGGCAATAGCAAGAAGAATTGTCAAGTCAGGGATCAGCCTCTAAAACTTTTACTGAATCTAGTTGCTAAGACTTAGGAAATAAGAGATATTGGGTCTCTCTAAACAGGAATAAAAAATAACTATGTCAAAATTGAGCGCCACTCTGAATAACATTTAGTTTTTCACTTTCATTGCACACTCTTCACTCTATCAAAAGATATATTTATTTAAAATGTTCAATAAAGTTTATCTATATACCTATAATAAAACTGTAACTGATCGCTATCTGAACAAAGAAATTATTTTCAAAAATTCATAATGCCATTATATAAACAAGAGCATCCAAAACAATGTTTTTTTGTCTGTTCGTCTGTATGTCTGTATGTTTGTGCACACTTATCTCAGAAACGGATTGAACGATTTGGATTCAGCTTTTGAGAATATGTTGTCATGGGCTTCACTTAACATTTTGTTTAATTTAGCAATCGGTTAACAAATAAAGAACTTAATAATCTCGTATTTTCGTACCATTGCTACTTACCAGTGATTTAACATACTCCTATAGGAACGCAAATACTACTTGATTGAGATCTATGAGACTGAAGTTTTTACATACATTGGTATGTACAAAGGCTACATTTTATCGAAATTGAAATCTACGCGTACAAAATCGCAGGCACAGTTAGATTTCAATAATACTGATAAGTAGTTATGTAGGTATTATGTAAGAAAACTGTCAAATCCAATCCATAAAAGACATAAAAGTAAGACGTTATACAGGGTTATTTTTAATTAGTTTACCACCTCTTGCAGGCAGCCTCTATGCTTCAATCCTAACAACATTTGTTCTACGACTTTTTGAAATTAATAGTTTGAAAAATTTGAGTTTTTCCACACAAAATTTATTTGTTGCCTCTGAACTGACATTAACTCTGAGCGTAGGTATGGCTCCCGGGCGTTGACTTTTTAAACACTTTTTACAAAATAGAGAGTAATAAGCAAAAAAGGAAGCAATTTTTTTTTGTTTCGTGATGTTTATCAAGATTTTTAAAAAGTCGTAGAACAAGTATTGTGTGTGGATTTATGACGAGAGAATGCCTGCAAAAGGTGGTCAACTAATTAAAAATAACCCTGTATATAAATGAATAATCACATCAGGAAAGAAAACAATAAACAAAACAATTCTATATAATGTTACATACAATTTATATAAAACTTTCAAATCTAAGGAGATTCAAACAATAAACAGAAAATATTTAAATATAATAATATACTCACAGCAGCCAAACTTCTGGACACTGCTCTCTTGTATCTCCTGACATCAACCTCCGAGTGACATTTCATATGAGCCAGCAAGTTGTACACACTGATACATGGTCGCTTACATATATGACAGGTTATATTCTCTGTAAAGTTAGGACATACTTTATTAATGTGGAAAAAGATATTTAACCATCAAAGAACATTTTACATGAAGTAAAATGAATATATCCCTATTTTAAAACAAAATAACACAGTACACTGTTTAAAATCCAATTAAATACATAAATATAAATAATTATACAATAAACGGACCTTGTCGTGTCGGTTTATTTTTAAGACACTTTTATTAGCTTATTGTTTGCTTGTTTGTTTGCTTGAAAACGACTTTTTCGAATGCGATTTTGTCTCATTTACCACGGACCGATTTTGTTGAAACTTTGTACATATATCAAGGACCAATAGTAAATTAATAAATTGATGAGATTATGACTTTAAGATAATATCTAAACATATATATTGTTAAGCCTCCTGAAATATATATTGTGAAATAAAATTAATTCCTTATTAATAAATAATAACAATCAAATATAAAATTGTTTTTACATGGTGATTATATAAATTCCCTAATTAAATAGTAACAAACCAACAGTCCTTGCTATTTCTATTGACTACAATTAAATCATAGTACACATTTCATAATACTTACTTTTATCATTGTTTTTGAAACCTCTCCAAGATGTCTGGTAACAAGGTGCACAGATCTTACACGATGTTACTTCCTTGAGGTACTTTATGTCATCATCTTCCGGGATATCTCTGTAAATAAGAAAACATAATTTTATTTAGGACTTCTAATACTCCTTCCAATATTTATCTGTTTATGTAATTTTTAACTATCTACTTTTCAATGTTTTTTCAAAGATATCAAGTTGCAGTCAAACATTATTATCAAGTAATCTTAGATCAACAATTTTCTAAGTACACAGAAGAAATAGTGACTTTGTGTATCATTAATTTACTATTGAATTAACCCTTGTGTTAACCATCCACCATCCCCATAAAGATGATCATATATAGAATGCCTTATTCACCAAGATGAACAACAATATGGTAGTTCAATTGGTAGGGGGATGGGATGGTTTCCCAGAGTTTATTTTTCATTCTATATTTACATCAAATTTAAGTAAGATTAACATGGCTATACATGTTTATAGATATTTTCAAACATACTTGACCATTGTTAAAATGTTAAACACTATTTAAAAATAATTTTAAATACATTAACATATGCCAAGGATTTTTCATGTATTTAGAGCAAATTATGCATTTTGACTGAGAATTAGGACTTATCATAAAATTTATTCTAATACTTGCCCTATATTATTTTCTTTCTAAAACTAACCTAGGTAATATAAATTTGTAAGACTAGATTTAGAAAAATACTTTACCCTTTTCTCTCAAACAATTTGTATACCAATGACAAATTATCTTTTCGTTTATACACAATCAGTGACTCCACTTCTTTATTTAGCTCCTTTGTTATTAAAACCTCTTCTTTATTATGGAATGACTTTCGTTTCTTGGATTCCATCAGTCGATATAAATTGAGGACTTTCTTTTCTCTGTATTTAGGAAGTACTGCTTGAACTATTTCTGATCTTTTTACCCCTTTTTTATTTTCCACACAAATTTTACTGTGCATTGTCGTTTCAGTTTTGCCTGAAAACAGGGAGAAAAAATATAGAGAATAATAATCTTTTAAGATTGTTAACATAAATATTAAATTATAGTGGTGTAAATACATACCTGTCATGTTATTATACAAATTTCTTAGTACAACAGTCCTTTTAGAAGACACCGTTTCTTCTTTATCTGCTCTGAGTGAGGAATCATAATTCCTGAAGTGTTCTAAACACAAATTGTTCCAATTTTTAAGCTTTTGAGTATTTCCCTCGTCCCTTAGAAGAGCGCGCACCGGCAAGCATAACGGATCTTCGTAATCAGGAATTCGTATGTCAAGTTTTTTACGGTTTTTATCGTATTTTTTAATTGGAACTTTATTCGAAACATGTACACGGTCTGTGACTTCTAATTTCCTAACCGGTACATCCACGCGTCTACCTCGAACTCCGCTTTGACGTTTTTTCTTTTTCTGCGGTAAATCATCTCGTGGATTATAATCTGAATCCTCTTCGTCTCTTCTTCTCCGTTTACGTCTTCTGTCACTGGAGACGCGTTCCACTAACAATGTGTTTCGAGGAGACTCTTCTTGTATGGTATCATTTGGTTCCACGACAGTTAAATGAGCTGGATCCAATTTGATTAGGTTTTCCACTTCAACAGGATGCACGCACTGCTGAACAATATCAGCATCCTCATCTAGAAACTCTATATCACCTTCGGCAGTTTCTTCTTCCGACATTATTATTTATAATAATTAATAATTATTGAGTTCTTGACTCTTGTTGTTAACAATTTTATCAAGTATGATGTATGACAGACGACAGTCGAATGTAGATTGACAGTTCACAGCGATCAGCGCATTTTAAGAAAACTTAATTGTACTTGGACAAAAGTTAAGGGGATTTTTATCTTTTTTTATGTTTGTAAAAATAATTTGTTGCAATAATTAAAGAAATATAATTTAAAAATGCAAATAGACGTGCACACAAAAGTAGTTATATTATAAGGATTAAGGACAACCAATTATATAAATAATAATTATTTTTAGAACAAAAAGTACTCTGTGTAGAACAGAGGTGCAAAAACTTTCTTCGTCTAACGTCCACCTTGAAAATCAGTTATTTTGTAACGCCCCCCATTTTTATCTTCTTAAAAACTTTAATAACTTTAATAATAATAATGAGTTTCGTCTGTAGTTTAATTAAACCTTTATTATTATCGAGACTTTACTTACCAGAAAGAACAATAATTATGTAACCTTACAATATTAAATGTATTTTTTATTAAAAATTTACATTTAATCTTGAGTAATAGTAATAGAACTTGTCATATTTAAAAATATCTTTTATTAAAAAATTACAACAATGAACATTGAGCAATACTAATACAACTTTTCATAATTAAAAGTCTTCTTCTTGGCATTAATCCCGACGTATGTCAGGGCCTGCCTTCCTGCTTAACCAACTCCACTTGGCACGATTTTTGACGTCCTCTGAGATTAAAAATAATATCATGACAAATTACACACATTGATCTAACCCCTAAGTAAGCAAATTATTTGCTTGTGTTAAGGGTGTTAGACAACGAAACAAATACATAGAAATACACATTATAAATACTGAGAATATATTTAATAAACGACCAAACCCAGAAACACAGAAATCTATCCTCATCACATAAATGCCTGTCTCTGCCGGGAATCGAACCCGAGCCCCATTGCGCCGTGACACGTTAGGCGTCTGGTAAACACAGGTTAGGTAAACATATCAAGGCATTTCCGTCCGACAAAGTTCTTAGCGGGCGTGCGACAAAATCCGGACAAATATCGTGTAGAGGTCACCTCCCCCTTGGAAAACGCCGATCACTATCTGGAGGAATCTGTGTTTACATTTTCCCCACCAGCTCTCGAACCACATGGTATTAGACGAGTATGGAAATACAAGTCAGCAGATTGGGATGAGATGTGGCACTTTTTTGCGTCTTATCCTTGGCGGCAGGCCTGCTTCTCTTCTTTGGAACCGATGTGGTGCATCAGGCAATTAAGTATTTCATTCTTTTTGCTGACGTACCCATCGGCGGCAAAGTTCATTGCCGAATGTGGTCATGCAGAAGACCGAAAATAATCGACATACTTCATTTGGGCTGATGCTCGAAGCCGAAAAGCTCCGGATGTAAGTTCAAAGAAGAGAACCTTTAATCAAGCTGCCAAGTCCTACAAAAAGGCATTGCGGAATGCTCGAACGAATCGTTAAGAATGTCAAAAGCTCTCAGTCATACCAACTGGCAGTCAAGCTTTCTGGTCTTTTGCCAAAGCGATCGAGTCGAACTGATGCCAACTCTCACTGTCTGCGCTGCAGAAGCCGGACGGATCCCAGGCCCATGCAGCGAAAGAGAAAGCGAATGTCTTTGGTTCTCTGTTTGCTGATAATTCACATCTAGATATTGGCAATGCTTTTCCAGCACATCTTCCTTACTGCGGTATTTCAATGACTGAATTCCGCATCACGAACAAAGAGATGGAGATATGGAGAGCATTTTGTCTTTTAGATGTGAATAAAGCCAGTGGTCCTGATGGTATACCAGCTGCTCAAGATATGCGCTGCTAAGTTATGTCCTGTATTGACTCGTTTTTATTGCCTCTCTTTAACTGGAAAAGTGCCGAAATCCTGGAAGATTGCCAACGTGCAACCAGTGCTCAAAAAAGGCGGCCGTGCCGATCCTGTCAATTATAGACCGATTTCAATCACCTCCATACTCTGGTAGATTATGGTACGCGTATAGAACTCGCGCCTTCTTGCTTACCCAGGAGGTAATGATATCCTCAATGACCGACAGTACGGGTTTTGCCGTAATAGGTCTACTGGGGACCTCCTAGTGTATGCTACAAACATTTTAGGCGAGCTCATCGAGAAGAATGGAGAAGGGATCGCCGTCTCTCTAGACGTCTCGAGGGCATTTGACAGGGTCTGGCATGCGAGCCTTATAAGCAAGCTTTCAGCGTACGGTATATGTCCTGGCCTGATCGGCTGGGTAACGGACTTTCTGAACCAGAGATCTCTCCAGGTAGTTGTCGACGGGTGTTCCTCGGTACCCTTGACGATAAATGCCGGAGTACCTCAGGGGTCCATTCTTTCTGTTGCACATTAACGAGCTGCTGCAGTCCGGTATCTATGTAAAGATTATTCAAATTTTTATTAATTATATATTAAAAATAAAGCGATACAGGCAAATATTCGAATTTGCGACTTCTGAGAAACCGTACCTTGAAGGGATGGGTTCCAGTAAGGATGTATTTTTTATTCTGTTTAAAAAAGTGGATGTTGTGTGAGGCAAAAGGATAATATTATTAGTGAATTTAAAAATATGAATAAGCAAATGTTACAAATCAACTATGACTAACACCAGTGAACCCCAAACTTTTCTCGATCCCTAACCACCCCACTCTAGGCTTCCAGCGTCCACAAGGAGGCATTATCGCTCACTTTGGGAAAGACTTGTGTCGACTGTAGAGCTTTGGTAGTTCTTAAGAACCAGTGATCTACGAAACGTTTTAAAGCCTATTCTTATATCTTGATAACAGAATAAATACATATATTAGACAAACTTATTATATTTTTATTATTTAAAATATTTTTATCACAAAGAAAACCTTTATGTAATTGGTTGTGAGACTACAATATTCAATCCATATTTTATAGTTTATACTCTGTAGTCATTAACTTTGCAAATGGCACAGTAAAAAAAATAGAACGCAAGAATTTTTGACAACATGTCGGATAAGTTAGTTTTTTACATTATTTTTAATAATAAATCTAAAATTATTTGCATAAGTTATTAAGAAAATATCTTCTGCAATTGATAATAACTTAATCAGTAATATATAAAGTTTGTCGTGGTAGTAATACTGTTGTTGCATTGTGCTTACTCGCGTGTCCAAAATCAATAAGTTTTGTTTGTTCGTAGTGAGGATTTACTTGGAGATGATTTAGGAGACCAGAGCCTTGCAGACTACAATCTTGGCAATGAAGAGGAGGAACAGCTTTTAGCGGATGATTATGACGGAGGTCCGTCACAAAATGTGCCCACAGCCAGTGCTTATAGGGAACAAGCGGAATTGGTTCCGACGGAATATTCCTCTGGGACACTGGAATACAGTCAGGTAAGATATTTTTGTAATGGTGTGTTTTTTTCCTTTCGTTAAATTACTTAGTGTACAATTATACCATCTCAAACAATTTTTATAATATAGAAAACAACAAAATAGAATCCTACGCTTCTTTCTTTGTTTTTTTTATAAACATAAAAAGACAAAGTTAGTTCAGTAAACAATTGCCTGATTCACTGATGCATAATTAACAAACAAAATAGATAAAAAGCTTGCAATTTAAAAATGCTTTATACATCCATAAAAAATAATCATTCGAAGTCAGTTCATTACACATTAAACAAAAAAGATCTTATATGTATAAATCATGTTTTAAGCAGTAACTTTTAGAAATATGTAACTTTGCATTTAATTTTTTATGTTCTAAATTAAAATGAATCTACCGTATTAAATTTAGGTTCATAAAAGAACAACAAATGAAACTGAAATTTGATCTTTTATTATATAATATATCTGTTTTATATTAAACAATATACTAAAATATTGTAAATATTTGTATATGTAATATGTCATTAAAACCTTGTACTAGAATAAGAAGTAAGATTCTCTACATTATAACTTCTGTGGAATATAAAGACATAATAAGAATTACAACTTTTTTTAGTTTACCATTCACATAACAATTTAATATGTTCACAAAAATGAGTATGTCAAAGAAAAAATATCAATCTTTCTATAAATTCAATACATATCCATACATATCCATACTTATCTTTAATTCTAATAGTAAAATTATTGAAGAATATTGCTTAAGCCCGTTTGTGTGTTTTCAATAAAACACACATTACCATGCCATCAATTTTGACAAACATTTTGATATTTCTATAATAACTTCCACTCAATAACAATGAATATACCAACAGCCGCTTCCGTACATCCAGCCTGAGACAGAGAGTGTGGTACCCAATATAACAGTAGAAGTACCAAACACACAATCATATACACCATACCGAGAGACATATGAACAGGAACATGCTGTACCGCCAGCAATTGTGAGTAATGAGTATATTATTAGTGAATAAATCATATTAAATAATTTTTATCAATGTTCTTACTATAAAAATAATCACACATTCAATAACTTTATTATAAAATACCCACCTCTGAGTATAATTCATAATCTAACCACAAGCAGGAAGTGCTATTGATTAGTCACTATTAACTAAAACATATGTGAAAACATTCTAGACCTTCTGTATAATTATATTTATAGTGTCAAAAACATTCAAACAAATGCAGTGTTTTAAAATACCAAGATAAATATCACCTGTAGAAACTTTCTGGAGAATTCTAACACTACTGAGTTTTTAAATAATGCCATAAATATTATAATACTCTTACAGCCTGCGGCTCCAATTGAGTCACCGCAAATAGTGCCTTCAGAATTAACAGGACCAGCGAGTGAGTAATCATAATAATAATAACAATAATAAGTAACTAAGAGAACTAATGTAAAGAATATTGTTTAGAGAATTTACAATTAAATTTACATTTGAATGACCTACAGGTTGCTCTAAAATATAAAATTAAAAAAGAAAAAAAATAAATAATATAAATTATTATAATCAAGTGTCAATATTTATTTCTTTGGCAACAGTTAAAATACTATGTTATTAATATACAGATATTGAGAATCAAGAGAGAAGTGGAGAAGCACATACACAAAGATTGCCATTACCAAGAAATATTCCAGATTCTTTAGGTATGTCTAACACTTACACTTTTGTTGTGTGTATGTTTGCACTATAAAAATAAAAAAAAAAAAATTAACTACTTTTCATAGAAAAAAATGTGGTTAGTACACATTGAAATACAAAAAATATACTCACTCAAATTTTAAATTTAAACACGATGTTTCAAATGCTTTGCAGCAATAATATTCATGGTAAGAAAAGATGTAGGTGTCTGAGATCAGACATAAACATAGCTTTAAATTAAAAATGTTTGTATGTGTGAGTTAATACCGTAAAAAAAAAATTATGGTATTAAAACTATTTAGTTTCATCTCAATATTTTATTTTTGATCTTATCTCTGTAACATTTTGATTATGTATTGTTTTATTATTATTTTCATAATTAAATTCTTCATATTGTTCATTGAGAATAGTGTTCATCAGTTCAAATATTTATCTAATATTTAAGACCTCATTGATATTGTTGACATGTAACTAAAACACAATAATAAAATAAATACATATGTCCAAGGTATGATAAAATTCTAAATATTAAGTACATTTTCAGATAAAGTGTTTGTCCCAAGCTTCCCTGGCAGAGGACGCTCCTGGAGGAATCCAAACAGACACTTCAAACCATACAGACGATTCAACAACTTCCGAGTTAGTATATATCTGTAGCTATAAATATATTTTGTGTTAAGTTTATTACTGTAAATATAGATTTGAACCGTGATCTCTAGGAAACTGTCCCATGCTCTACCAATTGAGCTACCATTACATTTATGCCCTCTTTGTCAAATTGTGATGTATTTTTTTTTATTACAGGGTCATTTCAACCCAAGGGCGTCATTCTCACCGCCAATACGCCCACAAATCAGACCGGAAATGCAGGATATACATCATGAAATGCCGCCAATGGGTCCAGAAATATCGCCGGAAAGACCAATCCTACCCCAGGAGTTACCCATGGACAGACATTTCAACCAAAACTTCCAACGATTTCAATTCCGGCCAAACATCGACGATAGGCCCAACTTTGGCAACGTTCGCCCAAACGCTGGCCCAATGTTTTATCAACGTCCAGCCTATAATCCCAGGTTCCCACCGATGCGTGAGATAATACCCAACACAAATCATTTGCCACAAGTGACGATACGCCAACCATTACCAATGCCAGTGTTACCAGCTAAGGAACCAGAAGTGAGAATGTTACCAGTTTCATTACCCCCAAATTTACCACCTGCTGGCTTGGCGGGAAAGAAAGTACTGATAAATCCACATTTTAAGGGAAATTTTCAACCTCCTGTTGAAGGTTAGTACAACACTTAATAAAAAATATAATTTAATTAACCTCAATATGGTTATATAAATCATCAACCTGCTGTGGAACAACACAGTGGGTACGACATTAAATGTATAGGCTGACGTATGTATTATATTGTTAGGGCTCGCGTACATTCCAACCCGCATCAATACCACACCGTTGAGTCCCACCTTGGAGGCCAGATTTGGTAACTACTTTACTTAGTGGCTTGATGGACTTGGCTTTGTTTTGCACTTGTTTAATAATATCTAGAATATCCCAGAATATTCTAGAAGATTAATTATTAATAGTGGTATCTTTACGCTTGTTAACGGCAATGTCTATAATTTAGTTTTAATGAAGAACTAGTTGATCTGAATTTTTTTGAAAAAACAATAATGCTTTGAAATATTTATTAATATTCATTGAGGTATCAAATACTAATTTTCATGGATATTGATTTGAAAATTTTCCCATAAAGGTTTTTTGGTAGCTTACATTCCAAAATAAACCTAATAAATGTCTTTGCGTTTTAAACCCTTATAGGTGTTTCATGATAGTCAACGCTAATGATTGTAGAATTATGTAGTTGGATCATCTAGGTTAGTGATCCTAATTATTCAGACAAAGATTACAAAGATTATAAAGGAGCCAAAGCCAAGGTTCAATTCCCACATGTAACAATTGTTTATGAGACTCACAAATTGTTTGTGTTTGTTATTTCATATTCTCTAATATGGGAGTTGATTTTCATAAAAAATAATTACAGTATTCAGAAGCATTTTTAAACTATGGTACCAAAAACTATATTCGTTAGAGGCTCAAAATGTTTGGCTATTATTTATCAATTAAAATAAATGTGTATCAGCCTAATATACATTACCTGAAGATAGTCTAATACAACAGAGAAGTGAAAAGTATGAAATGATTTGACAGCACTGTCAAGAGTCGTAATTGGCTGTCTTTCACTCCACCAACCAATCGGAGATTATTCTTCTATTAATTAAATCAGAATTCGAGTGTCTATTGGCTAGCGCGTTTCTTGATTCTCAAAATCAACAAATGTCTAACCAACCTCGATCATTGCACTGGCTGTACGAACGAATTACATACATTGCCGGTGACATATACAAAATGCTAAATTTAATTGCTATGACACAATGGCTCAGTTGTTATAGTGCCTGTATGTATAGTTGCAATTTTAATTTCTATTTCATAATTATTTTTATTCAATTTATGTGTTTGTAATATCTATGTAGTTTTGATTTTAATATGCCTTCTTTTTTATCTTGCATCTTAAACTATTAATAGATTTTATTTTTGAATTACTAACTTATTACACATAATAAACGCACAGATGTATTTTCTTGTGATTCACTATTTTCATTTGTATTGAGTGTATATAACCCATGGCCATTCTACGTAGGTCCCTCTGCGCATGTAGACGAGGCGGCGGAGAGGTTCATCGCCGAGCAGAGAGAGGCGCTGGCCAGGGCTGCCAGGAGAGAACCTATGAGGTAAGAGAGTGGAAGTACCTATTATCTATATGTTATCTATTTTCTATTTGCAGGATTGATATTATAATAATTAAAAAACATTGTTAAATTTCATTTAAAAAGAGCAACTGTTGAGTTTCTGGCCAGCTCTTCTCAGCAGAACAGCATTCCGAGCTGGTGGTAGCTTACTCACTCCCTGACTATACTGACCAATTTAATATAATAATTGACGATTCAAAAGTGCTTGTAAATGCCCACTTGAATAAGATAAATAAAAGATCTTTTGAATTTTAAGTTTTAAATCCCTATAGTATATAGTTAATGAAGCTGCCAAAGAAAATAAGAATAATTCCAAATTCAATCCACAGATACATAGAGAACACTACTATAGAGATAGAGAATGAGTTGGCTCGCTCCAGCCGACGCTCCGACGACGATCTGCTGAGGAGACAGGAGGAGTTCATTAACGCTAACAGGGCCGGCCTCAGGAGACGGTTAGTACACACACACACACACACACACACACACACACACATACATACACACACACACACACACACACACATACACACACACACACACACACACACACACCCACACACACACACACACACACACACACACACACACACACACACACACACACACACACACACCCACACACACACACACACACACACACACACACACACCCACACACACACACGAGCATTACTTTATGTACATGGTTGTATAGAGAAACATGCACAAGTACTTCTGTTTATCTTGAAGGATTCTGAATTAATAAAATAATTACGTGAAAAAATGATCAACAATGTCATTTTTGACAAATAGTTTAAAATAATATATCTCTGTGTCTCTTATTCATTTAAATATCCTATGCCTTTCAAGCTAAAAACACGTTATATAAGAATATTATATGCAAAATTATCTAGAGTCATAATTGTGTTTATGGAGATGTTACATGATGAATACAATTTTATATAAAAAATTAAATTCATCAAGGCGAGTACGGACACGATAGCTCGATTGTAAGAGTGACCGGCACAGACTTACGGATTTCACAGTTACAAGTGTCACTCGTGTTCATTTACTTTTATTATTATACACTAACTTTTGCCTGCGGCTTCGCACGCCTTAAATTCGTTGTAAGAAAAATCCGCTTTCCCTTTTTTGTATTGGCTTCTATATGAATTGTTTTAAGTGATACAATCAAAATTATGACATCGGCAGACATCGCTCACTGTCAAAAATCTATTTAAAGTTTTTAATAAGGATACAATATTAGATTCTGTATTTTTTTTATACCTCTCTTGTTTTCACTTAAACGTTCATTTGTATACTTTTTTAAATACAGTACTTAATAACCATTCTAGCCATATATCAGACTTATAGATTTTCATTGAAAATAATCAAAATATGATCATGTAAAGTAGAGGAATTCTGAGCTACACAATCGACGCTATTTTGACCATCACCTTGCAGGTCCAGTTTTATTAAAAAAAATCTATTTACTAAATAATATGCATAAGACATTAACAAAATTTTCAAACCTGAACATTGACGAAAGCCATTTTTAACACTGTTTGCACGGTTCCATACCATAGTGCCCCGGCCGACGCGACCGTACCGCCGCAAACGCGATGTCCCTAGATTTTAAATCTGTAATATCTTCGAAAATATTCATTTAAATAACATGCTGTAAAGGGCTATATTGTTCCATATTAAATGTAAAATGTATTTAAGGTACCTACTTAATTAGATAACGATTTATAATGTATTGCTTAAAATCGCTTCTTAAATAAGCCATTATTTCTTGTGAAATTATCAGTGGTTCTCTAATATATTAAGCATGTTATTATACATATAAACCTTTCTCTTGAATCACTCTATGTATTAAAAAAACTGCATCAAAATCCGTTGTGTAGTTTTAAAGATCTAAGCATACATACATACAGGCATAGGGACAGACGCGGGAAGCGACTTTGCTTAATACTATGTAAAGATGTAGAAAACAAAAAAAAATCTAACCTTGTATTAATGTTTTTTCTTTAGCATGCGCTCCCCTTCCCCGCGACGCACTGACGACCGACGCAGTCCGGAGAGACGACGGGGGAGCGACGAGGTGAGCTACTTACACGTACACACACAGACACGTTCTCACACGTTGCATACACTTACGCACAGACACGTACGCACACGTTGCATAAAAGATAGCAAGGAATGTTTTGTATAAGTATTGTTTTTTCTAGCAGCAGGATAGTGAATACAGACGCCGTGTGAGAGAACAGGAGACTTTAAGAGAGAGAGTTCTCCGCGCCAAGGAGGTCAGGAGACGTAAGAATGCCGTCGCACTGCAAAAACATTTGACTGATAGGTAAGAATATAACAAATCAATTGATTAATAATTAATCAATTTCATTTCGCTTAAAATGTATAGGGTGGAAAAATATCGTAAAAATGAATAAAAAGTCTTATTTCTTATTGCTTTTCTCGTACAAATATGAGCCAAAAAAATTATAAAATGGGAAAAAGTACAAGATCATACATTAAAAAAACATGCTGTATTTTAGGCTTCATTTACTAGTAGACTACAGTGAGTTAATGACGGATCGTCAAACGACGAACGAAATTACCCACCACCTTGCACGTGTGGTTCGTGGTAATAATGGTACCACCCCAGTCCTTGTGTCGTGAGACGCCACTAAGGGTCCAAAATGGGAAAGAATTTCTGTGCTGACAGTAGCACGAATATACATCCATTTGTTATTTATTCCTAAAGGAGTAAATATACATATCTATACTCTGGATATGAAATTTAACATTACTTCATTTACTTATATATTATGCCCCACGTCAGGGTATCTGTTTTCGTAAAAGAGGATATTTGCTATCGCCATTGTGGCAGTTTTGAAGTAACGGGCCGTCCAGTACGCTGGCTGCACGTGGCCCTAGATGATCACGGTACAGTTTACGAGTTCTTCTCGAGCGAATCATTTCCATGGTCCTGTTCAAACTGTTACTCACCACATATTCTCACAAATGTGGTCCTTGATGACTTAAAGCCCACACTGACCACGTAGTTAGATTTATATTTGCGACTGCGAAAAGTCTATCCTCACTATTTGAGACTCCTACTAATACTCTTCGTTGGATCGCCCGCTGACTACACATCCCTACATATATATACCAGGACACCGTCCGACCATTGCCTGGATTGAATTACAATGCAATTAAGGGGTACACCCCTCGAGGCAGGTATTTGTCCCTTCCAACGATCCTAGTTAAGTGATACTTCAAGGAATGGATGCTTTTATATTGTACCGAGCTTTGAAGTAATCAGTCGTCGTTAGATCCCGGTCCTGGTTTTATGCGTCTGTTAAGTCAGCTTCTGTTTGTAAACAACAGTCGTATCAATCCTGGGGAGGTGTTGGCTACAAGGAATTCTAACCTTGCAACCAGATTCGTGAAAATCTAAATCACCAGAGCTAAAGTCACGCATGTTGTCAAAATTGGCAAACAGCTTGTCAGCTAACCGAAGGAAACGAATGAAATCGGAATGATCATCTTTTTCTCTGTAGAAAGCCGATTAATCTGAATGAGTAAGGAAATATTTTCTTCCATTGTGTGCTGACAAAGCTTAATGCCCGCCATTGTTTTCAGTCAAAATTCTAAACGGCAAACTCTTTATTCCTTGGAAGATCACAAGTCGATTGAGCCGGATGGCATTTCGCCGCCTAGGACATGTGTCCCAGTGTTGACTCGTGTGTTAACGCGTCTATTATGGCCCAACATGAAGGTTTAGTAGTCCTGGATATATGGAAGTCCGCTCTTGTCAATCTGATCCCTAAAAAGATGTTGGTTCGTCCCCGATAATTACCCAGGACTACAGAGCTATTGCCATTATCGCCCTTTTCTCCAAAATAATGGAGATTATTATCAATTCTTGAACCAGGTCTTGAACTGCCTAAAAAACCATCAGTTAATCGGCAATATGACTTTAGCCATGTTCGACCATGTTCGTTCCTCAAAGCTATGCATGTTATCCTTAACCTTCATATCAATGATATTTTGGATATCCCAAACATTGTTTGTTATGAGGATGACTCCATTAAGGATACTGGTTATTCCGGTCGTGCTCTCTCAAGACTCTGTTGGTACCACTCGGGAAAATTTCGGATTAGGGTAAACTGAATCTTGTTCTGATTAATTACCAAAAAATTTAAACTTTGCTTTATCATCGATATCATTCGTCGTATCACCGCTTTTTGAGGACACTCCCTTGAATGCCTCACCAAAAATCGGAGTACTAGACCTAGCCACTTGGGAGATCAAAACCAAGTCTATACCATCACCACCAGCACCATCGAAATGCGTGTTGTTGTCAGTAAACTTACTTCCACTAACTTAACTACCAAAATATGGGATGCTTTGAATACTTTTAAAAGGCGCCTATTTTAACTTCAAAGGCTGGACGGGGATGATGTTATAGCATTCATTTGTATAAATATTTTATTTTCTAAGTTGTAAATACTAAGTTTTCATAAAGGAAGTTTTATACAATTTAATTACATATATTTTTTGTGGATAAAAATGTCGCCATTCACACCTTATTAAAATTATAAAAAAATCATGAATGTAAAGAAATATTCAATCAAATAATATATAAATATTGTATAAATCCTAAAATTTCAGAGACAAAGACCAAGACTCCACCAAGGACACTAAACCGGAAGAGAAGAAAGAAATAAAACTGGCAACCCCAATGATTGAACAAGATAAACCAGACACTACGAGAAGGACTCCGGAGAAGATAGAGAAGGAGAAGGTTGATAAAGAAGAGAAGAGAGACCGCTCTCCGGTTAGAATAGAACGCACTGAAGCTAACTCTACTTGTGGTAACTATGCTCTGCTATAAGTTTCTTAAATTAGGATATAAATTTCTCAGGCTTATTAGTCCTGTGCTCACATTGGCCGCCCCGTTGGTCCAGTGGTTAGCGCAGACACCTACGGCGCAATGGGGCTCGGGTTCGATTCCCGGCAGGGACAGGCATTTATGTGATGAGCATAGATGTCTGTGTTTCTGGGTTTGGTTGTTTATTAAATATATTCTCAGTATTTATAATGTGTATTTCTATGTATTTGTATTGTCGTCTAACACCCTTAACACAAGCAAAAATTGCTTACTTAGGGGGTTAGCTCTATATTATTATTATAAAATAATTTATAAAAACACTATAATTAGGCTTAATCTATATATTAAATATAATCTTATATACATATTTTATTACTTAAGTGACCATATGTAGATTTAGTAATATTTGGTAATATAAAGAACGGTAGTTAAGAGATTTTTGTATGTATTATCAGCAATAAAAAAGTAATCGACCAATTTTGATAAAGTTCACCGCATAGTTTTTTTCATCGTCTAAGTCTTATAGTATCTCTACATTCTACACCACAAGAATAAAATAAAGAGCAATAATTACAAAATAAAAACAATTTATGGATGACATTATGCATATAATAATAATAATATGACCCCCCCCCCCCAGACACGCTGACCCCTCCCCCGCTGACGCCCCCCCTGCCGCGGGACAGCGACGACGACCTGCACCTCATACTGGACGACATCGACGACATACTGTCCGATGACGACACCGGCCGCTTCAAGGAGAAGAACAACCAGTTAGTACTTACTGTAATTACTATATACACTAAACAAGGCACCAAGCTATAAACTAGGATTGAATTAATAATCGATCTGTAATCTGAGATTGAAATTGCGTTCACCCTTTTATCAATATGTTTAAACGTTTTGAGACAGTATCTTTCCGATCTAAGTACTTAAATAAATAATGATAATTTATATAAAAACCCATCAAAATACAGATATGATATTTTATACAATTAGTCCAAGAAATGAAACACAACCAAAATAAAATATATAATACATATATATTAAAATGAAAAAAGAAATACTCTTAAATAACATTATTATTATAATTTAGGGTAGAAACCCCAAAACCACAAGTGGATCTACGTTCCAAGCTCCCTCCACGAGAGAACAAACCGAGACAGAAGATAGTGTTCGAGAAGGAAGAGAAGAAAGGTTAGTAATAACTGTATATACTATATTTATATATGGACCGACACACACACGCCCACACACAAACACTCACAAACAATTACACACACAAACACGCACGCAAGTGCGCGCCCACACAGACACAAAAACTACTATAGTACTATAGTACTGACACTAACACTATCTGTAACTTTTACTAGTTTAAATCTAAATCCAAAGACAATCTTTTTTTTAATATTTTTTTTTTCTTAATAATTTCGTCCAAATATATATTTTATTGTCAATCGTGAGTTCTCCATGAAATAGAAAATTGGTTCTTAGAACAGTTTCTCTGTAACATTTAAGTTCATTTAAGATTTTAGGTTTCTAAATTGCTTGATAGTGTTGCATAAAAAAACACTATATGTCACATTTTATTTTATTACTTTCCATGATAATTACTAATTACAATCCAGTTCTTAGTGTTATGCTTAAATGGTTTTACAATTTTAAAATATAAAAAAAAAACTAAACCAATTTGATTGAGATTGAAAATATCAAATGAAACATGGAATAGAACTTTAAATATATTTTTATTTACGAGTATATATATAAAAATATAATTTATATACATATATAAAAATATAATATATATATAATTTATAGAATATGTTGTTAATTCTTGATGGAACTGCATTCTTAATTACGATTAAACACAATTTTTACTTTCTTGTACAAAGTTCCACTTTATTTAAATATGTGATACAATTTTATATGCGACCGGTTTCGTACATCACCATCAGGCCTATCATCACATATTTTAATAAAGTGGAACTTTGTACAAGAAAGTAAAAATTGTGTTTAATCGTAATTAAATATATATATATACTTGTACTCTGGAATTAGTTATTTTTTGTGTTTATGTAAAATATATTGAAAAGAATTAATTATATTATGTTAATTGTCTGTTAAACCAAATAGTGCATTTTTCCTAACAAATTATATTTTTTTTAGAGAAATCCCCAATACGCAGAACAATTCTCACCGGGGCGAGACATAACACTACAGAGAAAAAGGAAACGAAACCGGATAAGGTATGTTTCAATTATATTATTAGTATTAACATTCTTTTATATAATATTATGAAATATTGTGCATAATGACCAATAAATAAACTAATTAGTTATATTATTCTATTATTTCTATTTATTCTAAATATTTCATCAAAATTTTAGGTTAAATCGAAATCAAAAACGGAAGCCAATAGCGCTCCACTTCTTAAACAGCGTCAGAAAATAATATTTGATAAACTGGTAAGTTGTTTATATATTTTGGTCATTACTACATTATTTTATTAAACTAAGCAATCTCACTAAGTCTAATATTGAATATATTATAATATTACAATATTTTTTATTGTTTTTGTGTTCTCATTTATTATCCATAAGTATTATTTTCTTGTGCAACAGATTGACACTTTATAAGCTTATGGGAATATTTTTTATTTGTAAACTATAAATGCTAGTAGCTTGAGTGCGTGCATGTGTGTGCGTTAGCGCGCGTGTGCGTATTTGTATGTGTATATGTTTTAAATAACGAAAAACATTGTAATATCACAATTATCAGTCGAACGGTTTATATTATTATTTAATTTTAAATATATGCTAAAAGATACATACATCTTTCAGTCACAAAAACAGGAGAAGGAAAAACCTGAAAAGGAGAAACCGAAATCTCAGTTTCCCAACCGCCGGGTGATCCTTCAGCGTAAAGTTCAGCCGAAGGACAAGACTATGAAGCTGGACCCGTCCAGACCCAACCCGGGGATATTTAGCCGAGCCCTAGGAGGACTCGCCCCAGAACTGCACTACGACAGCGACTCCAACGGAGACACGGACAGAACGGAGAGGAAGGAGAGCGGGGTCGTCGCCCTCGTCCACAATTTACCATTCGGCATGACAGATACGAGGTTAAAAACTTTGGCCGGGGATGTACAGGTAATTAATTGTGCGATGCTTTTGATGGTTTTTTATTTATGTATTTGTAGTTTTGTACATCGGATGGATAGGTTAGTTGATTTAGCAAGATATAAATCAAATTTGAAATTTTTTGAAGGATTCATTTAATTTTATATATAAAAAGCTTTTGACTCCGGATACGCGCGCTGTATAAGGAAACGTTTTACTATGAAAACAGTCAAAATGTTATTATACATTTTCTTTAGATAAGTACCTTTATCGGGATGAAAGATACGATATGTTATTATACATTTTCTTTAGATAAGTACCTTTATCGGGATGAAAGATACGATATGTTATTATACATTTTCTTTAGATAAGTATCTTTATCGGGATGAAAGATACGATATGTTATTATACATTTTCTTTAGATAAGTATCTTTATCGGGATAATAGATACAAATATGTTATTATACATTTTCTTTAGATAAGTACCTTTATCGGGAAGAAAGATAGGATATGTTACTATACATTTTCTTTAGATAAGTATCTTTATCGGGATGAAAGATACGATATGTTATTATACATTTTCTTTAGATAAGTACCTTTATCGGGATGAAAGATACGATATGTTATTATACATTTTCTTTAGATAAGTACCTTTATCGGGATGAAAGATACGATATGTTATTATACATTTTCTTTAGATAAGTATCTTTATCGGGATAATAGATACGAATATGTTATTATACATTTTCTTTAGATAAGTACCTTTATCGGGAAGAAAGATAGGATATGTTACTATACATTTTCTTTAGATAAGTACCTTTATCGGGATGAAAGATACGATATGTTATTATACATTTTCTTTAGATAAGTACCTTTATCGGGATGAAAGATACGATATGTTATTATACATTTTCTTTAGATAAGTACCTTTATCGGGATGAAAGATACGCTTTGTCCTGAACCGCCTCTAGCAATGTGTGTGTGTAAAGTTTTATGATGATCGTTAGAGTAGTTCAGACATTAAAGAGGAACAAACTAACCAACTCACATCCTACTTTATAATATTAGTAACGTACAAATTAATCGAAGTAAACTATTATATAGAAGTTGAATTACCATTTTGAAATTCTGTAACAAAGAACTTAAAATATTAGTGATTACTAAAATATATATAACTAAATATTTGTATATGTAAAAAGCAATAAATAAATAAATAAAATATATAAACTTCAGTAAATGAGCTAAATACTTATAGGGGTATCATCAAACTATTTACAAACGAAAAACTATTTAGATAAAATCAAGAGTCCGAAACTAAAAGACTGAAATAAAATACTTGTTAATTGCAATTTTCATTTCCAAAACTTAAAAAGATAAATATAATGAATACCTGTAATAATAATAATAATAATAATACCGAAATACCTTAGTTTTACATTTAAATAGAATTTAATTATAAATAAAAACAGTCAACTAAAAAAACATTATATTATCAAAGATATAGTTAGTCTTATTAAATTCAAATCCATATATAAATATCATTTGAAGCATCCAAATAATATTAGATCTGTGATATATTATGTATTTTATTTATATTGTAATTTAATTATAGTTAAGGTATTGTTTATAATATTAGCGAAGTGATATATTGTGTGAATATAAAGTCATAATACACTTGTGAATAAAAAGGATTCTTCTTTTGTAATCTTATAATACATAGCTGTATGTTTGACTTGGTGACGGTTATATCTCAGGAACACTTTTTTTTTAATTATTATAATTTATCTTACTTATTGTTGAATTTAGATAAATTACACTCCTGTTTAAAAATCAAGAAAGTTTTGTTTCATATAAATTCAAATATTGAAATCAAAACCTAAGTCATAATAAATAACTAAACCCATTTAGTCAGTTGTGTCGGAAATTTATTTTCATTACCTAAAAATAAAATCTTTAATTACCTTAATTATAATTTAATTTTTACTAGTAAATATTTTATTATTATTTAATATAGTATTGTTTCATCTTCATAGACACCATGCAACTAGAGCCTGAAGTTCTATAAGACAATGCCCGTTTGATTTTTTTTTAATTTATTTTTTAATTAAATATGAAGCTTCTTCATTGAGTATTTTTTTTTAAATATATCTTGTAAAGACTTCATAAAAGGCGCCAAAACTCCGTTTTATTGACTATTTATGTTTGTATCATTCTCTAAATATTAGGAAATAACAACTTTTAGTGTAAAAATATACATTTATTAAAGTGTTATATTTATTATATAATTAATTTTAATCAATATTTACAACAAAATACAGCCTGAATCAGTTAACAATTATACGATCTCAATAAATATATCCGTTTTTAATCACAAATGTATGGACTAAATCTACTATTGTTAAATATATGCAATGTTTGTACATACAAAAAATACAATTTGTAAATTTTATATATTTTATAAGAATTAAATAATAATGTTTAAATTTATTATTTGTTTGTCAAAAATATATAAAGAAAATACCAAAATAATTACCCGGAATGCTGAATTATTTAAACTGGTCAAAATAAAGTGAAATTAAATTTAATATAAAATTGTACTTTTTTTTGTTAAAACGTTTATTTATTCAATATTATATAACTTTTTAGTAATTCTAATTCTAGTCTGAATACATGTGGCATTTTTTTTAAATAGTATTTAAATAAGATAGTCTAAGACCAAGAGATGATTCAGAGGATTTTTCCAGAGCTTGATATTGGATAAAGAAGAAAGAACTGCCAAAATTACTTTCAAGAACAACTCCGCGGCTGAAAGTTTCAGGAAGAAGTTCAATAACAAAATGGTAGCGGCCAGTCGACTTTCAGTTAATATTAAATAAATGTTTTTTATTAGTTACTAGTGTTTCTTTTAGTTAAAATACATGTTTACTTGTTGCAAGTTTAGTTGTTCAATTTAGAATTAAGAAAATGTCTGTCGCATTTATTAAATGTGTACAAAGTCAAGTTTGTATAATTACAAGAAATTGTATATTTTTTTCTCCATAGCATTTATATTTTCTAATATACGTAACTCAATTTATAATGAAGATAAGGTCGTATTCACATGTTTCGCATTTTAATATTCATTTTCAATTGTATTTGTACTGAGAATTGTTTAAAATAAAACCCTTTATACATTTACTTGGTAATATTTTCAATACTAGCTTTCATTGACCCTAAAATAAAACTATGACATATAAGGAACTATACTTAAACTAATAACAAAATATATACATTTTTTTATTATATAAGAATCTTGCAAGTGTATACACTGCCTTATAATTTTACTATTCCTCGAGAATATTCACATCTTGAATTATTATAATTATAGTTTTGAATAAATACTATGTATTTTTTTTTGGTCTTCAGACATTTAAGTATCTTGACATTTTGTATTATATAATTTTTGGTAAATTTGTTTTGTAAAACAATATTTCAATAACAAACTTTTACTATAATTAGTTTTGATGATCTAATTATAATATTAAAAGAATTGTTTCCCAGTTACCCGAAAAGTGTGTGAAAATAATATATAAATAAGCTTTTTCAATACATTTATATAATGTATCACATTTTCTTCATTATGTTAGAATATTTGCTGACCAATCTATATATTTAAAAAACAAAAAAATAAAGTTAAATAGATTTAGTTCACGTATTTCTTAAAATAATTATTAACTTAGTAATTTAGGTGCTTTTTATACTTAAGTTCCTCATGGGTTTGTCAAGTCTTCATTTATAAAATATTGATATTCTGACTTGGTATACAATAGTTTTTTTTAATATCTTCAACAAAATATTGTTTAGCTATTAACTTTTAAAAGTTTACCTTTTCAGGAAAGTTTATATTGTATTATTACTTAGTTCTAATATAACTTGTTTTATTATTAATGTATAATTCTTACTAATGACATACTAATATAGTGTTGTTTTTAATATATCTTAATATAATTATATAGATTTCTTCAAAGCTTATCATCAACCTTCCAGCTGGTATCTATTTCAATTTTGTTTTAATTCTGTATGAATTTATTTTATTTACATTGTTTGTTGCAAATTATTACTTTTATTATTAAGTAATATAGAACAACTGGTTTCTCTGTTAATAGAAATTTAACCTTGAATGAAAATAACAGGTTATATTCGTTTTGACTAACAATGAGTTGGTGGTAAGTCAATAGTTTGTGTACTCCAATAAAAATGTTATTTCGTACTTTTAGAAATTATGTTTTTGTTTAGATTTTGTCATTTATGAAATAGTTACACATACCCTGTGTATTTCTTTTACATTGTATCTTGCTAGGTTAGCGATCTCAAATAAAATTATAAAAATTAAATTATTACTGTGGTTTTATTTTAATGTATTATTATTGTTTTTGTCCCCGTTTTTATTTTGATATTGTTATTTATTAAACTTGGTATATATATAAATATATGTTGTTTTTATTGTCACTTGTAATGTATGTGCTATATAATATTGTAACATTGTATATTATATAATCCTCAAAAGACTGAAACTATTTAAATAAATCAATTTTATTTATATTTTGTTTCAATTGCCAACCTCTTTACAATATAATAATTGAAAATTAAAAAAAAAATCTGAACAACACTTTTGGTAGACATTTAAGATTTCTAACTGCAGTTGTGTTCCTCTAACATTAATGTTTATTTATTGTTAATCTAAATAAATTAGATTGTTTTTTTAATAACTACCGATTTTTTAACCTTTAAAAATGATCTATATCAAGGATTTGTTTGCAATTAAAAAGTTTAGAAATTCAAATCAATAATGAAACGGATTGAATATCATAGTTTCCTTGATTTTATTTATTGTACTTGACGTAATAAATAAAACAAGCAATAACTTTCTTAAACTTTGTACATTAAACAATTATTTACATTACACTGAATAAACATATATATTTTGATCACAACCTTACATTTAAACATTTAAATATATTAAAAAACATAATTATCCCTGAAAGAAAGAAACGTAGCTATATTAAAGTAATCCGGCATGTGTTCCAATAAATTCTTATATTTTTCAGTAAAATCTTCAGGATTGTATATTTTATGTGCATGGTGTGATATTTCTACTAAACTGTCGTTCTGGTTTGAGGACGGCACCTGAAATAATATTCATAAATTAGTTAATAATAACCTGGTTAGTAACCAGGTTATTACCTGATGAACCAAAGGTAATGGGTTCGAGTACAACAAGGGACAATTCTTTATCTTCCACAGATGGTTGTTCCATATGGGTACTTTCTATTCTTATTTAAATCTACTTGAAGCGACATAGGGATAATATACATAATGCGAGAGTATTCTTTTAAAAAATAAAAAAAATGGTTTTAATACTTATTAAGAAATTTTATATATCAAAACTATACCTCAACGGTAATATTGAACTCTAAAGGTTCAAAGAACTCGACGTAAGTATTGTAAGAATGTACAATCACATAAACTGGTTTCTTTTTGAAGAATGCTGTTGGTTTGACTTCCGGCTTGAATGACCATCCAGTGATATTGAAATACGAATACAATACTATTGTGTTAAAAGACGGCCCTGTAGTGTAAAAATATTAAAAATAGTATTAATTTAAGACGATCGTTCTAGGACTACTTGGTTTGTTTTCTGTACGGTCTCTTTTTGGATATTCGGTCTGTTTTTAATTATTCGGTCTGCTTTTGGAAATGATTTTTCAAATGATGTATACATATATGAAATAAATATATCACTAAAAGAATCTTAGACAAAATAGCAATGGAACCGTCGATGTATATATTTGAAAAATCATTGAAAAGAGATTAAAAAAAACTCTACAATTTTATTTGTCAATAAAAAAAATAGAACTTTTTTGTGACATTTCGATATAACTAAGTTTCAAAATACTGGTTGCAATGATATATATAATCAAATGGAACATAATAAACCCACCTTTCATTATAAAACTCAAGACGCAGTTATTTCCACCACACTCTTTATTTACTAACTTCATGGAGCGATTGAATTCTTTCGGAGGTTCCATGTTGACAAACACACTGTTTCTCCTGTTTTAAGAATATAATAAAATTAATTAAAAAAATATATATATATAGTGTACATTGAAAAAAAAAAATGTTAAATTGTTAGTTGAATATAAATTTCAGCGATGGTGTAATTAGAATATGACTCATACATAAATGTAATAAACAAAACATACAAAGCAATCGTATTTACATAAATTTGTCGAACCGTGGTCTATAGGAGGGTAGGTTACAGTAGATGACGTCATCACATTCTTTATTTATGTATTTGATGTCGCTATCTTTAATAAAACCAGATATATTATTATTTATATAATACGGGCTGTCCTTGATGGCCGCGACGGCTGATCGTACAGTGTACGGGTCAAGTTTTGTTATCAGTACTCCTGAATTCACTTCTATTGGAGCGAAACTTGCGTTGTAGGTAGTTACTTGTGTGTGCTGGAAATTACATATATTTAAATAAATATTATAAAAAATAATATACTGTGTGTAGAATGACTTAATCATATTTTTTATATCACAAAGACAACGTCAAATAATTATGAGCATCAATGTGGCTCATGTAATTGGCTCATGTAGCTCTGATGATCTTCTGAACTACTGAACCGATTGTCATCGAGTTTTTATTTGATAGCAGCATTATAATCTATAGTTTAGCAACAAAAAGAAAATCAGTAATTGGTCATGTTCTTAAGGAATAATCATCGAAAAACAAAATATCGCAAATTTTATAATTAAAATCATCGAATTTGCGCTCAACTTACAGTCAGATTGGCTGTCAACCTAATATGCGTAATATATAGTTTGTTAATAGTATGTACTCACAAACCAGTAGTGTCTCTGTAGGACGTCTCCGCGGTACACTGCTAGCGGTACGAAGGCGCCTAGTGCGGCCAACACTAACAAAACACACAGTGCGCGACGCACGCACCGTGTGTGACATAGCAGCTCTATACCAGACTGACGGAAACATTATATTAGTATAGAAAGAACATAGAAGTCAGCTAGAAAATCATGATTCTAAGAAGTTGATGGAGAGATCGGAAAAACATCGATCTCAGCTAGAATTGCGACTTTGATTCCATGAAGTCGTATGTTTCTAGAATGTGTACATGTATGCACAGATATAACACTGTTAAGATATCACAAAACACTTATTTTAAAGACTTGTGAATTAAAATATACACAGGGTTATCTGTTATTAATTGGACACCTTTTACAGGCAGTCTCTCTACATCAATCCCAACAATATTTGTTTTATGACTTTTGACAAATCAAACAACACAAAACAAACGAAACAAACAAATTTTTGTTCCCTCTTTTACTTATTACTCTGTATTTTGTAAGAAATACTTAAAAGGTCAATGCCCGGACACCATAGCTACGCTCAGAGTTAATGCTAGCTTAGAGGCAACAAATAAATATTGTATGGGAAAACTTAAATTTATAAAACTATTAATTTTTAATAATCAAAGAACAAATGTTGTGGGGATTGATGTAGAGAGGCTGTCTGCAAGAGGAGGCCAACTACAAATAACCCTGTATATATATTTCTTTAAGATAAAAAAAAAAGATTTAAAATCAAACTATCCATTATTGTTAATATAAATATGTATTGAGAATTTACAAACTCACCAAACCGAAACCGACGAAGACAGCGAGACCGGCATTGATACCACCAATGACTAAGTCTGGGTTATCGTTACCGGATCTACCCATCATAGGTGCCAGCAGCGCAACCAGATGCGTGGTCAGAGAGAGAGTGAATAGAGTAAGCGGGATGGAGAGAACAACTTCTAACAGTAAATGTTGCAACCCTATTTAGAATAGTATCTTTATTTGAGGATATAAGTGTAAAAGCTAAATAATAAGTATAAAAGATGAATAATAATAAATATAATTTCCCTGACAAAAAAAAATATGTTTAATGAAAAATACATGTTTAAATTTGCTAATATTAATAATAAGAAAGTTATAAACATAAAAAAAAAATGCACAGATTTCATAAATAATATATAATAATACTTTAAATAATTCTCACCACTTAGCCTGCAATACCGGACCAGGCTCATAGAAACAAACGCACATACAGACATCAGACACACAACTACTGTGAACAGATATCGTGCGTTTGATAGAGACGGTATAAAACTCAATATAAAGAGCAACACGGAGAGGTAGAGTCGGGTCGCTGCCATAGCTTGTACAGTGTGTATGGAACGGGTCATCTGAAAAGAACATTATGAACACGTTCAAAGGTCAAGTGTCATATCATGAGGACAAAGTTCGAAGGTTACTTATTTATCTTGATTCTTTATTAAGTCGTCCTTTTCTTTTAAATAACAGATTAAGATTTAAGCCTCGACTATACCGCCCCGTTAGAGCAGACGCTAACGTATTGATACATGTCTGTATTTCTGCGTTTGGTCGTTTATTAAATATATTCTCAGTATTTATAATGTGTATTTCTATGTATTTGTATTGTTGTGTAACACCCTTAACACAAGCAAATAATTTGCTTACTTACAATATCAATTAGAGTAATTTGTTTAGTGATGTTATATATGTATATATATACAGGGTTATTTTTAACTAGTTGACCACCTCTTGCAGGCAGCCTCTTTAAATCAATCCTAAAAACATTTGTTTTACGACTTTTTAAAATTATATTTTTAAAATTTATTTTTTTCTATATAAAATTTATTTGTTGTCTCTGAACTGGCATTAACTCTGAGCGTAGGTAGGCGCCCGAGCGTTGATCTTTTAAGTACTTTTTACAAAATACAGTGTAATAGGTAAAAGAGGGAGCAAACATTTTTTGTTTCGTTCTTTTTTGTATTGTTTATCAAGATTTGTAAAAAGTTGTCGAACAAATGTTGGAATTGATGTAGAGAGGCTGCCTGCAAGATGATGACTAATTACAAATAACCCTGTATATATATGGATTATATAATAATATATACTTACTTTATTATCATTTCCAGATTCGAAATGATGAGACGTCGCTGTATGAGCCATGAAGTATGGAAGCCAGTACAGAGGAACTACCATCCAATTATAGGATAAATATCTGAAATACATTTTTTACATTAAGGTAATTACCATTATTGAGGAAATTGTCTTGTGAGCTTAAAATATTACCTCATTTGCAAATGACTGGCAATACATAGATCTATCAAAATGGTCACCAACACGACCATGGCAACACTGGCGACGCCAGCAACTATACTTATAATACGACTCACGACTGACCACAACAGATGCTTCACAACTGACCATCCTACAAATATACAATATTTCATCAAAATTGGCGTAGACTTATATGAGGAATAATTGCCTTAACGTTTGAAAATATCTATAAATGTGTTAAGTTTATGTAAATTATAATAATGAAAAATAAATAAAATAAGAAAATTAAGCATTGTATTTGAAAACCGAGACGGGTAGCGATACGGTAGCTCAATTGGTAGAGCGACCTGACGGTTGCCCAGAGGTTCGTATCCCTGCCCGTATCGGTTTATTATTCATTCTTTATTTATTTAAATTACCTTAAAATAGATAATACATGTTTTGATGCGATTTCTACAATATATACTTACTCAATCCAAAAAGCCACAAGTAGTATCCTACACTGGACAGACCCACTACTGATACTATTAAGTCTATTATTTGAGCCGATGTCTGAGAATATGTTATTAGAAAGATATGGAAATAATCAAAGTATACTGCTGGTGAGGGCGGCTTCTGGAATATTTATTAATTTATGGGTTTTGTTTAATCTCAATTATCAAATGTCCCTACAAAGTTTAAATTTGTCTAATAACTGGTAATGATTAGAATAATAGTATAAGTGTTCTTGTAAAAAGTTTTTTCAATAAACACGTTTATTCTGTACCTCCCTTGTTAGTACAGCTTAAAATGATAGTTTGGTTCTTATCACACTATTCATTTTAAAATGATCAGTTAAGTAATGACCAGTGTGTTTCTTATATACTGCAGTAGGGTTATTCTGTAAGAACATTTTATAATCTCGAAGCGGAATCCGCGGTGAAATATTTAATTTGTATTCTATAAAACACGACACCGCACACATTTTGAGGTGTGAAAACGAGATTAGGAGATATTTAAGTGTAAGATTTGTAAGATGAATGAGTTATTTTGTTACTTATTAACAAGCTTGGACAAATTATTTTGACATTATCGAATCTCTTGATCAGAAATTCCAGAATGTAAACAGAAGCGTTCACTTTCGTAGTGAATTTTGCCACTCATATGAGATTCGAATTCGTGTTCTGTTTTTACAGAATAACATAGCTGGTTCTAGATCATATTTTAATATCAACAAGGTTCTAAGTGTTTTATAAATTTAACAACCAATTTTTTTTATTCTGACAGACAAATTTCGGTATAGACAATGATAATGATTAATTAATTTTTAAAAACTACCTGAGGGATACTATATAAACCTACCGTCAAACAACAAAGTCATATAAATAATGTTTTTTACCTATATAGCGCTGGCGAAGCTGCTAGGCAAAGTTAGTAAGTAAAGTAGTTAAACTATAAAAGCCAAAGGGATTATCGTTCTAAATTAATACAAGCGTGTGCTTTGTTACGAGAAGAAAATCACAAGCTCTGTGTCATTCTGTACCCTTGTATAGATTTTTTACACAACTTCTGTGTGCCGACCACACTCGCGTTGCAGAGAAAATACACAGATGTAGTGAGATCGCACTGAACACTTTTACTTATTGTAAACAAACTCACACAACAAACACAACTCAATGGTTTAAGAGATAAAGAAATCTATTAATATGGAAAAAACATTTTTAACAGTACATTCAACACCATAATAAATTATATGCTACTTAAAAATATATGGCACTTCATATAATGTTGTAACTGACTGTGTACCTTAACAGCTAAGTCACTGTTATCAGCGAGTCCCACCAGCAGTCCCAGCAGCATGTCCCCAGCATCTTGTAGGACGCCATCTTGTATCAACTCCGGTCGGTCGTTCCGTGTGTGGTACACGTGACCCCACTCCGTGAACGCTATGTCCATACCTGGTATTAATTGGTAATTTAAAATAATATTAATTTCGAAAATATCTATAAACACGTATAGCCATGTTAAGCTTATTTAAATTTATATAAATATAGAATGAAAAATAAACCGATACGGGCAGGGATTCGAAACCGCGACGCTCGAATGCTTAATTCACCAAGACGGACAACGATACGGTAGCTCAGTCGGTAGAGCGACGGGACGGTTTCAAAGTAGTCCCGGTTTCGAATCCCTGCCCGTATCGGTTTATTTTTCATTCTATATTTATATAAACTATTTCTGGGTTTGGTCGTTTATTAAATATATTTAAAGTTTATTAAATATATGTGTATTTCTATATATCTGTATCGTTGTCTAACACTTTTAACACAAGCAAATTATTTGCTTACTTAGGGGTTACATCAGTTTGTGTACTTTTTCCAGTGATATTATTATTATTATAAATACAATTAATAATTAACTAACTGTTATAATATGTTATAACGTTATAATTAATTAACTATTTTAAAAGTACATTTATAATGAACAAAGATACCAGTAATATTCCCGAAGTCCCTAAAAATCCTGAAGTCTGTGTCTGAGGGTATTATCCCGGACTCGAACAACAGCTGTCCCACACCCTGGGCCGTGGGACGAGACACGCGGTACGAGGACAAGAACCGGGGGTCAGTGACCTGGGGAGAGAGACAAGTCGCAGAACTGAATTGTATGTGTATAAATAAAAATATATGTATGTATGCCTGTGTATGCAAGAAACAGCGGTGATGCTTGAAATAGTAGGAAGGTCTGACTATTTCACCCCGCCCCCCCCCCCCCAAATCTAATTATGATATGGTATCTCCCCTTAATATTTATGCAATACAATTTAGTTTTTGGTATAAATATTGAATATACCTGGAACACGCTAGGTCTCCCGTTCATCCCGGCGGAGTCCAGATTGACGACTCCAATTAGGTTCTTCGACCACGGGTGACTTAAGAAACCGTGACTACCCTGAAATATATTGAAATGTCAAACAAACACTGTATATATTATTATATATGTTCGTATATATATACATCTATATATATAAAGAAGGATGTTTGTATATATGAAATCGATGAACTCAGAAACTATTGGACCGATGATTATGAAAATTGGTATGTATATGTATTTTTCCACGGAGAAGGTTTATATGGTATGCCCATTGATGTAACTCGCCACCAGGCGGCGCTGTCAAATATAGACTTCCGCCCCGTTCAACCGATTGTCATAAAAGTTGGTATGACGATGTATGTTTCCTCGAAGAAAACGAATATGCTATGCCCATTGATGTAACTCGCCACCAGGTAAAGTAAGGGTTAGCCCAGCGAAGCGGGCTGGGTTCGCTAGTATAGTATATGAATGTTACGTGCGGCTGCTGGATATATGATTAAATATGATCATTTGTGGTTTAAAAATATCGTTTTGAGGTTTAAAAATAAATGCTGATTTAAGGTTAAAAAAAAGGTGACTATACTAAAAACCAATTGTAAGTCAGGAATAATAAAATAAATATTATTTTGTTTTGCAATGATGCAAAATGTTGATTTGATTAAGCTTTATTCAACACATTATATATATAATTTTTTTGACTTATAATATGACATAAATCTTAGTTTTGTTTTTTAGTCCTTTACCGTGTCGAGTAGTCACAAAAATAGAAATACTTGAACTTGAATCGAATATATTCGGCACCAAAACCGAATAATTCGGCCGAATACGAATAGCGAAAAAGATGCCGAATACCGAATACTTACCGAATATTCGGCGCATCTCTGATTATATGCATATTCAGTTTCATGTTAGTATATTGTATCGTAAGTAGATCATATTTATTTATTAATTTTTTGTGCACCGCTCAATTATTAATTTATTTTTTTGTTATAATTGCATATCCTCAAGCTTCATCGCCTCGTTGGTATCACTCCGCAAAGAGACTCCGGTTCGATTCCCGACAGAGACAGGCATGTATGTGATGATCATAGATGTCTGTATTTCTAGGTTTGGTCGTTTATTAAATATAATCGCAGTATTTATAATGTGTATTTCTATTGCTTTATAGCGTTGTTTAACATCCTTAACAGAAGCAAATAATTTGCTTACTTAGGGGTTAGATCGCTTCGTGTAATTTGTTCAGTGATATTATTATTGTATATAAGGTTGTCTGAAATTGCTTTCAAGAGCAAGGCCGGCTTTTTGTGTCACCATAATATTGTGTTTTTTTGTTATTATTCCTTTGTATTTGATGTTTATTGGTGTGCAATGACGAATGTTTATTATTATTATTATTATTAGTAACATATACTGTTATAACGCATTCATAACATAACATAGGTATTCGCCATATGACACGGGGATTTCCCAAGTTATATTTATGTATTGTGAAGTTTTTAATGATTTGTACAGTTTATAATTAATTTCACGCCTCTTTGCACATTGTGACATTACTGTTTTTATAAAATAAAATAAAAATATAAATTACATTTATGTTCCTAGGTTTTAAATTAAAAGGTGTAAAAACGATTTTTATAATATTAATTTTAAATGAATTACATACTTACTTGAAAATATTGTTGTAGTAATGACTATGTAATGTCTATGTAATCATTACATTGCTGCTTACTTTATTAACTACATATATATATATTTAATATCGGTATATATTTCTTACCATTAAGGGAGTTTCTTCAGCACCATTAAATAGAAAAACTATATTATGTCTAAACTTCTGTTTTCTTCTCGACAGCTTGGCTAATATTTCCACCATGGCTGCACAGAACACACCATTATCGGAGGCACCTGAAATACAAACAAAATAGAACCTTACTACCCAAATAATAAGGATTAAAATTACAATATAATCAAATTTATGCAAATAATATAATAACGAAGTAATTTCAAAGCATTTTAACTCTTCTCACCTATAGCAAAAGGCACAGAATCGTAATGACAGTTCACAAGCAATGAAGTTCCAATAGTGTCTGAGGTCACCCCGCTCTCTCCCTCCAACACCGCAATGATGTTGGAAACATTGTTATAGGAATTAACGTAAGGCGTATTAAATGCCAGCCAGTAGTTATCTGGAATTTACTAATATTTTTATATATATAATATTTAAATACTTTAAATATTTGTCCATCTGTCTCATGCAGAAACCTCTCCTAGATCATTTTAGGCAAACATTTATTATTTTTCATTTAGAACCCAAAAAAGATAAATAATTCATATTGTAACTTTTACATAAATATTTAAAAACATTCAATATGGCGTGGGTTCCAGGGCTCCAGGGCTCCAGGGTTCCAGGGCTATGTGGTATAAGCAATATTATTTATTTATTCTTTATTGCACAATTTAACAAAAAGAAAAGTGTACAAAAGGCGGACTTAATGCTATTTGGCATTTTTACCAGCCAACCTTAAAAAGGTACAACAATTAACGTCTAGGCGTGCAAATTACAATTACTGTACAAACCCAAAAAAAAAACCAAACCAACAAATGAAACAAAATATATACTTGCAATATGAAGTTATTTAAACTTTATTGCACATAATAATTATAACAATATGAAATTACAATAATAGATGTTAAAACAGTAATAATAGGTGTCGATAAAGCTCACATTTCCATATCAAATTACCTGATACATATTGCCAGTCAGTGTGCACGGGATTGAAAGAACTTGCTGTAACTTCTTCTAACAACCACTTGAGATCCCTTGCCCTAACAAAGTGGTGCACTGTACCAGACACTCGGGCTTGGTTCCCGAGTATCCTATAGAGGTACTTGGTAGCAGATTCTTCACTGAATGTCTTCCAATCCTAAAATTATATTTTTGTATTATGGATAAGTTTATATGAAACAAGTATTTTTTAAAAAAATATCAATTATGTAAATTCAATATACATTTTGTGAAATATTTATATATGTATTATATTTGGAAATTTCAAATCCATGGAGTTTATCTATTTACTATCTGGAATTAACAGTTCTGATATTATTATATAGAATAATAAATTATGGTAACAGTTGTTTAACATTTCATGAAAAACTATAGTTATTTTAATCGTTTTTAGTGTAACATGGCATTTCCATGAAAATAGAAAACAATAAAATAAAATTATAAATGTTTATTATTTTTTCAATTATTATATATAAAATATATTTTTTATATCCAAAATACAAATATCTGTTAACAGACATGTTAACAGATATTTGTAAAATATTTATATAATATATTTATTTATATAAAACTTTATCTTAGTTATGTCTTTTTGACAATAATTAGTTATCTTTATATCTTACTTACTTCTTTAGATATATCTTTTTCTTTTATGATAGCTGGCATATCATATTGCATGACTCTTGCTACATAAGCAAGTAGTATATAGAATCCTAGTAGTAATAATATGTAAATACTAGATACCTGTAAATAATTTCATTATTGAAAATAGGTTTATAACTTTTTAACTAAAATGAAATTTCAATTCAAAAAAGGTTTATTATTAGAAAAACATTTCATGATTCAATACAAAGATTTATATACTAGAATTAAGAATTAAATTAATAGAATTCTAAGGAAAATAGTTGTTTTGAATCAAAACTAAACAAATGAACATAATAACAACAATTATTAATAGGAATGTTGTAATGTTGTTGAATATTAAAATTATCAATTAATTTATAATAAATATTATTTTCCTGTACCCTCTGAAACTGTGCTGATTAGTGCTTAATAATGTTAGTATTTAACATTAACCAAGAAAAATGACAAATATTTTATGCCTATGTTAATATCCTTATCTTAGAAATAAAAGCATAATACTTCACTTTTAAGCACATGCAGTGGGTGGTTCTAGGTGCAATTACCCCTTCCTGATTTAAGCACTTTATTATATAATCTCAATGATATTAAATTAAGAATAACTTTAGTTAATAATTAATATTAACACATAACTATTCTACAAGTTCACATTTTAGAGAGTATAAGTTCATATTTTAGAGTTTTACCTAAATATGTGTACATGTTACCTACATACTCAAAAAATACACTAAAAAATTATTAAAATTTGAAATTAAGAAATTTAAAAAAATCACATTACCTCTAGCGTACAAAAACTTATACCAATTATAGTCTTATATTAGTAATGATGTATTTATTTTTTTATAAAGTAAATTTTTTGTAAAAGATATCCTTACATAAAATGCACCCTCCACAAAAATACATGTAGTAAATCCATTGGAACTTTATACTAATAGTTTTCTTTTATTTGAATATCTAAGGTTAAGCAAAATGTTTTAATATGGTTTATTAAAATATTAACCGAATGTAATGGTTTTTCCTCATGGTCATCCCTGATGGTTGGAAGGTCAGAGGTCAATTTGTTGTTCTGAAAGGAAATAAAATAATACCCACTAATATTTTTTAATATAAAATAATAAAAGTTTGGAAGAGATTGGTGTGGTAATAAGAAACACTGTTTGATTTATTTTCAATCGGTTATTATTGTAAAAAATATTCTGAATTAGAAACATAATATTCTGGAAAATCCAAAACCATGCATAGATTGTTAAACATATGTGAAGAAATTACAAATACCTTATAAGATGCTTATAAAATTCTACAACATGCATATTGTTATTTGAGAAGAAAAATACTTAATATTATATTATCCCAATAAATAAATAATGTGTTTAAATGACTTCGATTGACCTAACTTTGTTATTTAATTATAATTATTTATATTATAGTTTATAACGCGACTAATAAATAATTATTGTGCAATAAAAACTTACTGAAGGCATCTTTTGTTCTTGCTGTTATATGTTTTTTTATGTGTTTGCATTTAAGTCAATCTAAGAAAGACATAAATAAAGATAAATACACTTAATTTAAATCAAAATAATAACTCTGTTACGTATGTATTGGACTAGTACTAATAATCCACTTGAACTAACTAGTAACTGTAAACAAGCAGCAAACTCAAAACTATGATAGATAACATCATAACAATATAAACAGTAAACTGTAAACACCGGTTAGAGAATGAAAAATTAAAATTGACTTGACACTTGAAGTCTATGCTATTTTGACGTTGGTGTATTGACATTGCAATTGTTTTTTTTAATTTATTTCATGACCATGAGTACAAGCCCTTCAGTCGCAATAATAGAATAAAATTATATAATTTATAAATAAGTTGACATGGAATTACATTAACATTAAATCTTTTTTAGCTATATAACAGTATTCATGTCTATTTTTAAAGTATGATATTTAAGTCAAATCATGAAACTAATATAACATTAAACAATATAATATAAATGCATTTATAAAAAAATAATTAACATTGAATTGCAATGACAGTAAAAATAGCTTCATTACACTTCTCTTTTTTCTTAAAAATTATAATAATTAAATTAAATATTTAATTTCTTACAAGTTACACTAATATTTAAATATTTTCAACAGTATTCGAGATATACTTAAAAATAGACTTAAAATAATGTTTATTTGAAAGTAATTCCTGAACACGGCGGGGAACACTTATACAACTCTGTTGCGATATTTCGCTAATGTCACTGACAAGAATCAGCCGTTGTACGTTAAATGACGAACATTCAAAAATTAAATGCTTAATATCCGCATTTTCTTGAGAACAATGTGCACACTTATTATTTTTTATGATTTTAAGTCTAAAAAGATGGGCAGGAACTAAGCAATGTCCGAAGCGTAGACGATTAATTGTTGTAATGAATTTTCTCCCAGAATACTTTAGGTCATAGTACCAGGGTTTAATAGGTAAGCTTTTTTGGACCTCTGCGTACCATTTTCCTTTTGTTTGAATGATGTGCTTTCTATATTCTCTCCATATATGTATGAAATTATTGTTTAGGGTGGAATAAAAATCAGTATATGGGATTTTCATAAAATCCGAATGGTCTTCGTCGCATTTTCGACGAGTTGCAGCATCTACAACCTCATTTCCATATATGCCACTGTGTGATGGCACCCACACAAACTCGATAAATTTATTACTTTTAATCAGCTGGTTCAACATATGTTTGATTTCATATATAATGTAATTTTGTTTAAAACTTAAGTTATTATTACATAAAGTTGCTAGAACACTTTTGGAGTCACTTACTATTAATATATTCTTAATATCTACATTTCTATTTATTAATTTTAAGGCAGTCAATATGGCATAGCTTTCTGCTGTATAGACACTACAATTTTTGTCTAATTGAATACATTTTGAAACCATCATTTGAGGATCATAAAATGCAGAAGTGACAACATCAATATTTTTGGAACCATCTGTGTATATTGTATAGAAATGAGTTTTCTTACTAATAAAGTCTAGAAAATCATATTTATTTTGGATTGAATCTAAATTACAGCTAATATGTAAATGGTTTATTAAAGAATTATAATTACATCTATACATTGGCCATATGTCATCCCTATAAATATTGTTTGTATTATCCTTAATATGATTAATAATTATTGGTATTTCAGGTATTGCAAAAATACAATCTTTAGAGTTTTTGTAAATAAAATTATATGATGTAAAAGAAGGTATATTGCTAGTATCTTTTAACCAGGTTTCATTCAATAAACATAGATCAACTTTTTGTTCTAAAAGGAATTTGTTTAATAATGCTTTTTTACTATTTAAACTTTGTATATTAAATTGAATAATATGTAAATAAGTATCCATTAAGTTATTAAGTTATGTAATAATATTTCTTTTATCTTTTTATTTGTTAAAGGTATACCATCCCTATTATTACCAAGGGCAACTAAAGACTTGACTAATGCACTGATAATTATATCATTATTTATAATTTGTTCAGCATCAATACAATTTGATGCTGTTTTTACATTTTTTACCGTAGAAAGATGTTGTGATACTGACTTACTTGGTTCATTTAATGTGGGGAATGTTTTAGATGTTATATTGGGTGGTGGGGTACTCACAACAGTGGCATAGGAACGATGACGGTGCTTTTCTTTCTTCTCTGCCGTTTTCTTCTGCTTTACAGGACAATCTCTAGAGATAGCCAAGTGACTACCTCCACAATTTATACAAGTGATGCCTTCTACATCACATTCTTTGTAGGAATGGCGACCTGCACACGAGGAACACATTTGATCTCCTCTACAGACTTTCGCGGAGTGGTTGAATTTTAAACATTTATAACATTGGATGAGTGGTGGCACATAGGTGTGTACCGAGTACCTAAATAGGCTAATAAAGGTAAACTGTGGTAAAACAGTGTCGGCAAAAGTTACTGCAACTGTGCCCAGGGGTATTAACTTTCCGTTTTCTCTTTTCATAAATCGCTTGACTGATACAACCTCTGCATCAGCAACAATATTTTTATAAATATCTTCATTAGACATATCTTTGGGAACAAATCGAATTATTCCAATAGTTTCAGTCATATAGGCTGGTATGAATGCTTTGAGCTTGTATTTAATAAAAAAACTATCCATATTTAAGAAATTATTGGCAGGCGCGGGTTTTTTAAACGTAACGCCCACTTTGTAGGCATTTATTCGGTGTACTCCTACTATTCCTTTAACGTTTTCCGTAAAGGTTTTCGTAAGGACGATAGGGTTTTTATTGCCGACTTTTTCATTTTCAGTAGATTCCACATACACCACACAATCGCCACTGTGGTTTTCTAGAAACAATCTTTTATACAATGGCTTTTTAAATATATTATAGTTTACGACGCCTTCTGGACAAC
This sequence comes from Napeogenes sylphis, assembly GCA_959347405.1. Classification (NCBI taxonomy): domain Eukaryota; kingdom Metazoa; phylum Arthropoda; class Insecta; order Lepidoptera; family Nymphalidae; genus Napeogenes; species Napeogenes sylphis. The sequence continues at coordinate 31,343,504 of OY365780.1, read as the reverse complement.
CGCCAACAATTTTTCGTTTTTTAACTCTTTCGACGGGGTCTCCCCCGTCGCTATTTACACTCATAACTAGTATTATTTATAACAGCCCTTAAAAGTAACTATTTACTTGAAAATATACAATATAAACACGAAAACTGAAATTTTATATTTTTGGGCCTTTTTTAAAATGCGCGCTTTTTGATTTCCCGCCACATTGCAATTGACTAATAAAATGCTGCTATCTTAAATTTAAAATTTCCTCAGATGATTGTATTAAAGTAAAAATGTTTTAATAATTTGTTTTGATATGGTATATAAGATTTATCAATGAATATGTTAGAAATGAAACTGGTTAATCATTCTAATTATTATAACAATTATATGGAGTATAATCGGAGCCTTATTCCCAGGCCACACATTATATTTTTCATGACGGTGGTTCTTAGTTTTGTTGAATTTCGATAGATGGTACTCTAATCAACTCATAAATAAATTCTTGAGCACAACAATATATAATAATAAATTTAATATACTTCGGTTTATTTTCGAAAAAGTATCTAGTTGATTTAGTTTTAACTGTTTGATGGATCCGCAAGCACAAACTATATAAAAAACTTATTCAATCACTCAAAATGTAGAAATAGGACTAGCAGAATCATTAAACTAGGTACCTAGGTAATAAAACCAAAATTAAGTTCTCAAGGTATTATTATTACGCGCACAATCTAAATACTTAGATTAAACTACAGAATAAATTAAACATCCGGTACTCTAGCAAGTTTAGTACAACACTCTTTTAAAACAGACAAATGCGAAATTAAAAAGGCAAACATTATCTATCGTGAAAATATATTGACTATTAGTATAAAACATTATATTATGTAATATTAATAATTTTAGTGATTTGAATTATTGTATACTTTGAGGGTTTAAGATTTATTTGTGCATTTTAGAAATATTAAGGCTTATTCTATTTAAAATATAATTGGTAAAGGTAAGTTACGTCTAAGTTTATACAATTTATGTACAAAGACAGCTATATACAACAATGGCTAACAGATCTTTACAATATAACATACCCAATATAAATAATAGTTAAAAGTAAATACATTAAGTTACATATCTAATGGTAAACATCAGGTATAAAAGCAAATAAATATAAAATTAATTATTATTAGATACACATTTTACTAAATGGGACAAAATAATTTGTTATTACACATATGTCATGTTTCAAGTTTTAAGTACAAACAAAACCTGGCAAGTATCTTATATAAATTTGCACTGACCCATGATCACATTTGAACTAGGTACTCCGTTCATGAACAGCAAAAATTGTTCTAATTATATATTTTTTGTACAATTTTTACTTATCAAAAAACAGTGTTTACGACTTAACTTACGCTATAATACTTGATTAGAAATACAAATTATAAGGCGTTATATTTAAAATAAACTATACACCTAATGTATGGATATTGATAGGATTATGTCTGACTGACGTTAATTATCAGATATCTGTTCCTCTCATTAGTGAGTAAAAGCAAGTTTATGTTCCTATTTGTATCAAAATGTTATTGCAACACTAGATAAGAAGATTTATACGGTTTAAATTTATATCACTTCTTAAGAACTCAATAGTGAAAAGGACAAATATCCATAACTATATCCACAAACCACAAAGGTGTTAAATGGGATAATATGAAAGTCTATAGCATATTCCCTTTCATCACAAATAAGTGCAGACGGATGAGAGTCTTGCAGCTTGCTCCACTCGTTAAAATGAGACGGAACTAGTCCATTAGTATACATCCATTCCTCTCACTCCGCGCGCGTACAGTGAAATACGAGAGTCCGTGATTGCATCCCTCTCACCCATGGGGCGCTAGGTGAGACGACACTAGGGTGACGGCGGCAGACTGTCGTCACTCTCGAGGTAAGTGACGTAGTTATCTTCGTGGCGTGGCGGAGGCAAGGAGGGGATATCGTAGCCATGCATCTGAAAATTTATTGTTATTTTTATTTTGTTTACTTTTTTAGACTTTAATATTAATGTCAATTCATTATAAAAAAAGTTTTATAGTACTGATTAACAAATATTTTACTTATTGGAATTTGAAAATAAAATTTATTCCACTTTTCTTTGCTTTAAAGTGGTGTTTTGGAAATTTCTTCTAGTTCTATACATAAGAAAGAGTTTTGGGACAATTCTAAATATGTAGTTGATTTGCATAATTCCGTAAAAGGTTGTATTATACGAAGTCTCATTTTTCGAATTAATATTAATTTATTCATCTTGTTATCTGTGTTGCGTTAAAAAGCGAAAAGATCGTTAACTGATCAGTAAGCTGTTAAAAAAAGGGAAGCTCATATCTGCTCCGCTCAGCATCAGGCTGACGATCTACTAGGAGGAGGCACTATAACAAAATTGGTAGACGACCGGCTGCGAGGCAGCACTATATCTAGAACTTGACTGACGACCTGCTGGGAGACGACACTCTATCACACCTGGTAAGTAGCTACTAGCTAGCTACGAAGCGGAACGTATCAAACTTGATTGAAAAGCTTCTGCAAGATGCCACTAAATCACACCTGGTTGACGATGTGCTGAGAGGCGGCACTATATCACACCTGGTTGACGATGTACTGAGAGGCGGCACTATATCACACCTAGTTGACGATGTTCTGAGAGGCGGCACTATATCACACCTGGTTGACGAGGTGCTGAAAGGCGGCACTATATCACACCTGGTTGACGAGGTGCTGAGAGGCGGCACTATATTACACCTGGTTGACGATGTGCTGAGAGGCGGCACTATATCACACCTGGTTGACGTTTTGCTGAGAGGCGGCACTATATCACACCTAGTTGACGATGTTCTGAGAGGTGGCACTATATCACACCTAGTTGACGATGTTCTGAGAGGCGGCACTATATCACACCTGGTTGACGAGGTGCTGAGAGGCGGCACTATATCACACCTGGTTTACGAGCTGCTGGAAGGCGGCACTATATCACACCTGGTTGACGAGCTGCTGGAAAGCAGCACTGTGCTGGGGCCCTCGGTCCAAGTCCGCGTGGAGAGCGAAGTCACTGAGCGCCTTCCAGGGCGGCTGATAGGCGGTGACCTCTAGTGCTAGCGATCCCGCCTCGTGGCGTACAGGTGAGCCCGCCACTAGTGGGACACCCATCGACATGTAGCCCAATCGACGGCCTTCCTGTACCGAACATGTTGAAATAGTTATTTTCTTAGGAAATATGAAGTACCTAAACTAGATAAAAATAGAAAAATTTAATCAACAATGATAAGAAAATAGTTAAAAAATCAAATCAAAAATTTTATTTCACTACTAATAACCAAAATATATAGTATGTATCAAAATCCGAACCAAAATGTTATCCACCTTCTCTTGCTGCATCTGCATCTTAAGCTGGATAGTCTTTTTCTTGTCCTTACATCGTTTATTCTGGAACCACACTCGGATGACGCGCGGACTGAGCCCCGTCATCTCCACTAGCTGTTCTTTCATCAATGCATCAGGACGAGGGTTGGCTGCATAACAGGTTCTAGAAATCAATTGTTCATAACTAAGAATTCCATCGACAAACATAAAAGTAGTTAGAATCTTATTTAAATAGACTCAAGCAAAAACTAGTGTCATAAATTGATAGCAAATAATTAAAATATATACCTAAGCTTACTTTTATGACCCATAAAATCTGAATTTATATTGTTTATAAAATTTAATTGGATACTTGTAGTGTGTTTAGGAGTCATAGGTAGTTAAAACAAAACAAATTATAATTTTTACAGCAATATAAAAATATACCTTACAATTTATTACTGTATCATGTCTAATTACTCTTTATAAATTTATTTTTATTATGACAGCATTGTAAATTGAAGGTCGTATAAATACATTTCAGTTTTAACTAATAATAATGTCTTAAATCAATTAAAAATATGATAAATAAAACAAAAGGTTTTGTTGAGTGCATTAATTAATGTTTTAGATCATGTTCTGAGGAATGGGATTCCATAATACTCACAAAATGTTTTAATTGTCTAAAAACAAACAACCAAATACGAACTATATATGCCAGTAACAGGTACCTGTTAGGAAATCAAGACTAAACCACGTACATACCTGAGCGTGTGTAGTTGTTTCTCATTGAGCACTGTACGCACTCTTGTAGGCTTGCCGTCGGCGGCGGCGCCAGCTCGAGCACGACCGCTCTTGTGTGAACCGGATTCACTGCCTGAGTCTATAATTAAAAAACAAAAAGCATTTGAGACATTTAATTTCATGTTTCCATTTTTAAAATTATTTAATAATTTTATTGAACAATCAATGTTTGGATAAATGGAACGTGTAAAATAAAAAAATGTAATTATTATTAAAAAATATCTATGTAATATATAATATTTTCATGATAAAATAATTTGAACTTTTCCAACAGGATATTGTAGGACAAATTGCAGAGGAATGCTAAACAAGAAACTGGGTGTGGCTTTTAGTTTTTTAGTTAAAAGGAAAAGAAGGTATGGGATAATGATCAAAATTATAATCCACCATAGTATCTAAATATTCAAAACCAATTTATACAACTGCAACTTTTAACAAAGCGTAACGTGTTAGGATCGCATAGATGTATCTTAAATATTAAAATAGTAGTACAAAACTGGCAATAGTTGTTATCACATAGATATATTGGCTAGATTAAATACAAAATCTTGATTGATTGTACCTATATCACATTTACAATACTAACAATTCTTGGTAATTAATCTAAAAGATAATCTATGATATCTTATCGGATATGATTATCAAAATAAAAAGATTTATTGGAAATTTACGTTATAAAATCGTCAATATTATTATATGATATTTTATATATTAAAAAGATAAGACAGTAATTGAAACATAACTATTTTTACAGATTGAACTCGCGAATAGTTAAATTTTAAATTTTCGTTTTGAATTTAACCCGACGTTTCAGATGCTTTGCAACAATTGTGTTTACGGTGCCACCGTAAGTTTAAGTGTAATTTAAAATTTTTAGATAAATTTAAATGTAAAATATTTTATGAGTATTATGACACGCGAGTCAAATTCGTTTTATTTCCATGTAAGTATATTAAAAAGTGTAGTATTCGTGAAAATTTCAGAAATACAAAACAATAACTACGTAAAACAATAAAGTTCCTACTAGCAACACAATGTAGAGACTCATTATACAAATTACTAGGATTAGCACAAAATTGGAGAGTACAATAAATATTTAACATGGCAACCCCATCGGTCAGTTCAAGGTAGTCAAAGGGTCCATTATATTACAGTAATCCTCACTTCACACCTACAGTAATCCTCGGACTGTATTAGGAACTCAAATATGCATACTCAAATATCAGACTAATTGGGTTCATTTTTTAATTAATATAATGTAGTTAAGTATAAAAAACATTTAGTAATATTATTTTGTACGAAGTTTTTAACGATTTTGACATCAGTGAACCTGCTATTTTTGTTTGAGATTATTTTAAAATATTTGTTTATTACCGAATTTGGCATAACGCATATTTGAAACAAATGGCATAAATATGACATTTAGGGATTGTGTTATGAAGATAAAAATTACAAAGTTTGGTTAAGGATAAGAAAATTTTCGTACTAAATTACCTACTGAGTACTGTATTACCTATATTTCGATTTGGTGAATTATAAATTGTTTATTTTTTGTGTTTGGTTCAAATTTCAATTAGGTATATTAAGCAATAAATTATAAAGAATAATGTATGATTCATTGAGCAATTAATGTTTAGACTTATCATTTACAATATTCATCCAATTTGAATTAAAGTTGTATTAACGGTGTTCAAAATTAATGACGTTATTATACCTATTTGATATTCGATGGATACATAGATCATATATAAAATAACAATTATTACATCTAATATCATAAATAAAAAGGACGAAATAATGAAGGTCAAATCTAGGTCACAACAAATAATTCTTAGATAAAGGCAAACTTGACGCGGCGAATTAAAAGCCGCGGTGGCTTTGTCGGCGCACTTCAAACAGATAAGGTACGATCAGCAAAAAGTTGTAATAAAAATTACCTACATAAGTTTTTGGTATCGATAAAATCTTAATATTATAGGAAATACCACTGCATGTGTTTTAATTAGTATTAAAAATGAAATTAGTCGAAATTCAAAAAAAACTATTAAGTCCAAAAAATAGCTTCCAGATTAAATATTTAGAAAATATGGTGTTATATATATAATACATATAAAAATTTTCAAATAAAAACCGTAATAGTATAATTTAGTTTTTTTTATAGTATTTAATAACAATAAAAAAAAAGATTTTTAATATTTTTCTTTTTTCTGATATCCCTACCTAAATCAGTGTCCAATCACGTTGATAACAGTTTGTGATTTTGATAATGATACGACTCATTAAGCATGTATGAGATAAAAACAGAAATTCAAGTGTTTCCGATATTAATATAGATATCCTGGCTGAGGGGTGCGGTTATATGAAGTTATACGAATTCTTTGGAAAAATGATTGATTATAGATAATCAGAATATAATACTTTTTATCACAAATGATACTTTATTTACATATATGCGAATATATTAAATATAAACGTATCGCTTCCCGAAGTAATAGTTTGTTAAAACATTATATTCGCAGACTGTTGGTTGAGTGGTTAGCGCCGACGCCTGACGTAAAGCTCAATGGGGCTCGGGTTCGATTCCCAGCAGGGATAGGCATGTGTATGATGAGCATAGATGTCTGTATTTCTGGGTTTGGTCGTTTATAAAATATATTCTCAGTATTTATAATGTGTATTTCTATGTATTTGTATCGTTGTCCAACACCCTTAACACAAGCAAATAATTTGCTTACTTAGGGATTAGATCAATGTGTGTAATTTTTCCTGTTACATTATTAATATTATTATTATTTCTGAAACTGAATTTATAATAATAAAAGTATATTCAGATTATTCTTTTATATTAAATTTGAACTAGTTACCCAATGATGGGTCGAATACTTTACAATGGACTTCAGAAAGATGTAAGTGTCTGTCAGTGTGTCTGACAGCAACAGTTAATTAGGAATTTACTTCCAACGGTTTTATTGTCCAAGTATATAATTGTGTTATATATAGGGGTCGTTATTTTCCATCAAACTATATGTATGTATATAAAAAAAATTGAAATATGCTTCAAATTTTTATTCATATTTTTGTTGTTTAAAAATATATATATAAACGTGTATGAGACTATGTTAAGCTTATTTAAAGTTCAAATAAATATAGAATGAAAAAAAACCGCTGCCTTTTTGCGAAAATTCTAACCCACATTTTTACAGTATTGATTAACATTGAAAAGATGAGAACTTCAAATTAATGTGTGAAAATATCTATAAATATAATATTTTTGGTAATAAGAATGAATCTTTTTATCATCTGTGTTATATATAGTTTATGGGAATGGGTGCTACCTATATGGTACCTAATGGTAAGTGGTGCTGTTACCTACAAGCAAATAAAAGTGGGAAATACTCTACTATCTTGGGGAGGGATAAATTAAGAAGGCCATAATAAAAAACAAAGAGAAGGAAATTGAGTACCAGATTCTCTTGAGGTATGCAACCTAGCTATAATATCTATTTGTATCTTTGAGATGGTGGTGGTAACTCGGTCGAGCCAGCCCGTATTCGAGCTGCGGTACCAAGTGTCACCTAAATAGTGTTGTGACTCACCAGACATGGAGCCCAGTTCGTGGGGATGGTGGGAGTTATTGTTGCTAAGTGTAGTATTATTATTGCTTTCCGCGTTGCCTGTACTGCTACCACTGGTATTCGCACTCTACAAAAATATTATTCATATTAGTAATCATTAAAACAATATTATTAAAAACTTAGTCCCTTGCACGCGAAACTCTTGAAGTAGCGAGAGTTAAGAAAAAAAAGCAGCACATGAATTGATTCAAAATTACAAATAAAATCGAATGACCAAGATATGGTATGCATATGCATGCATTAATGTGTATTTAGACATTTTGAACCCATAACTTTGTCCTAAAATCAGAAAAAAATAATAGCACATCTTGGTCTTGAGACTATGGGCTACCTGTGTACAAAATTGGTCTTAACTCTTAAGCATGCAGGAGTTATGGAGGATACAGACGGACGGACAGACAGATTTTGCTACTTAATAAATGTAGTTTAATACCTTTTCTAATACATCATGGTCCTCTCTACAATATAACGCTCCTCCTTCTCGTAATGCAAACTCATCTCCTATAACAAAAAAAATATATTTTTATTAAACTATTTTAGCATAAATAAATAAATTATTAATAAACATTATAATGTAACGTTTATTTAAATTAGGAAGTTTTATCAAAAACAATCAATTAAGAATTCGAATAAGTATTTTTAATTTTGAATATTAATTTTATTGGATTTTGCGGTATAGTTAACAAATTATCATGTTGTAGGACTAGCTATTTCCCGCAACTCCGACAAAAAATATTATTGTTATAATATTTTTCATATCCAATATAATCGGTTCAATAATTATTATTGAGAAAAAGACAAACAGTTGCAGTTCCAACCATGTACCTATATAATATAAACATACTTAGGACTCTTGTATTTGTCATCAATGCCTAAGAATTTTATTAAGAAAAAATGTATAATTCATAAAATCAAGTCAAGTTCATAAAGACAAAGTACTAAGTAAAATTCGGTAAAACAGTTTTTTTTTACAAGACATAGGAACAGACAACAGCTTCATCACATTTGAATATATAAATAAACTTGTTTTGTAGAATTCAATATACACTCATAATTCTTATATCGATATGTAGATATAATAAATTATAATTTTACGGGTCCATTGCTATTTGGTCGGAACCACTTTTTTTGCGAAATGGAGTTATATATACCTATTTGAAATCATCCATTTTTTTCTGATTCCAAATATGTATAACTATTTTGATAAAAGTCGCTTAGATCAAATAGCCCTCCAACTTTTGAATTTAATACAAACCAGGTATTAATTGTCGTGCGCAGGCGCAGCATCTAAAACAATCGATGTGGTAGATCTTCGTCTTCGCTCGCATCACGAAATCGTTCTTGCTAAACGAAGAACCACATTTGTCACACTTTGTACCAAATAATCTGTTGACAAATTAATGATTTTATTAATCATTTTATGAATAATCTGTTAGTTGAATATAGAAATGCTTAATAAAATACTTTGTAAAATTATTTTAAATTTTTTATTGACTATTACTGATACAGGTTATTTATATATATGTATATGTATACATAGAGGTTGGCCATTTTGTTTTTCATGAATCTTGATGGTAGAGTTCTTGGAGGTAAGTATTTATATTTAATTTTAGAGGTGTCTCCTATTTAGTCAATGTATGAAAAACTTGCGAGACTAACAAACAGACAATTTAAAATTAACATTTATAAGGTTAATTTATTGCTAATCGTAAGAAAACGAAATAAATATCCACCTGTAGTTAGGTATTTAATTGTCAAAAGAGGATAAAAATGGAGAAACCCACTCAGAGTACAAAATAGGTTTAAAATATAATAAATATACTCAGACTGTATACTATTAAAATTATTTAATTAATATAAACAAATGTAGCTACATAATTCTTAGCATTCTAATATATTGACAGCTATTTTAAAACATACTAAAATATAGTCATTAAATGTCATATTTACTTGAATCAATCAATCATTTGAAATAATACAAATATCCATACATATTACAAAAATAAAAAATATATTTATATATATATAACTCGTTATAAATAACTTAAACGATTAAACAACAAAAATCGATATAAAAGACCCTTTCAAAAATCGTCCATTAAACCTCCATGTTCAATAACATACCATAGACAATATAGAATGCTTTTAGCGAGATTGCCGAGGGTGGGGGGTGGGAGGGGGTTTTCATTCCCTAAGTGCCGGTCAATAACTTCCCCGATGCGTTTACGGTTTTACAGGTTTTCGGTTACTGATACTTTTTAGATTATTTAATGTTTTCTTTAGGAAAACAAGTTTTTATAAGCTTATAAAAAGATGAAAATGTTGTAACATTAATAAAAATAGGGTTTATTTTATATTGATGTTTGTTTGTGTGAGTAATTATTTGAATATGTGGATATTTTGTTGCTAGTTCACCAAAAAGGTCTAGAATATAGTTTTGTATGAAAGTCATTATTTTCATGATTTTCAGTTCTGACTGAAAAATAGACAGGACATAGAGAAAAGCGTATTATTTTTCTAAATTAATCTGTTTATGAGCATATTGCGTGTGAAGCCGAGACTTTTAGTTTATAAAATGTATTTCATATTTTTAAGGTTCCGTTTACCAAAAGGTAAACCAAAGCGGTACAGAACCCTATTACTAAGACTTTGTTGTCCGTCTGCCTGTCCGTCACTAGGCTGTACCTCATAAATCGTGATGGTCAGACAGCTAAAATTTTCATTACAACAAAAAATACTAAAAAACTAAAAAAAATTGTTTTTAAGGAAAACGTGATTTTTTTTCTCGATATTAATAACTGTAACAGGCAGACGCATGAAAAATTCACAGAATATTTAGTTATATGTTCAGTTTAAATAATTAAATTAAAATAAATCAATATTTTGGGGTTGTTTTCATACATATATAAGAAAACAATCTAAGATTGATATCGCGGATCGCAGATAGAATATTATTAAAACAAGTGAAACAAAGAACAAAGAACAAATTGAAACGCATTTAAATTTTAAACTATCTAAGATTGATATCTCGAACTAAAGACAGATTATTAATATCGGTGAAACAGCAAGGAAACAGACATACCTTTCAGTATTTATTTAAACTTCGCTAAATAATACATCTGCTATTGATTGACATTTATCACAGCTGCTTCAACAGGACCACACGTATGTATGTTTGTTTGTTACAAATATCACAGGAACAAGCTATTTTATATAATTAAAAATTAAGTATTGAAAACATTTTTTTATATATGTGTAGTGTTAAATTTATTAGCATTATAAATATTAGTTAATGTGAAATATATAGGTATTAGTGAAATATAAGTGGAAGGAAATAAATTTTCAATAATATTTATTAACGTATTTTAATCAATTTATTAACTTGTATATATTATATTATCAAACAAGTAATATATTATATACTTATATATATTGTTATAATTTCAAACTTGGTTTAGCTAATTAGGAAGTAATTTTCTGACAAATAAAACAAGATAGAGAGAGAAGAAAGAATAAGAGAGAAAGAGACACCAAAAAAAGAGAAAATTTAATTGATAAGTAATTATCAGAATCGCTCCGCTTATGAACATAAACGCCTTATAATCTTTATTTGGACAAGTAACGGGAGATGCGCGTATCGTCTCGTATGTCGCTAATTGTAGGGCGTGGGGTCTCAACCCAGATTTAGGGTTACACACACACATATAGACTTATTAGTTGTATATATATATGGATATGTGTATTTATTTAAGGCTTATTACGCACTTATTACATTTAATTTGATATAATTATGAAATCTATTTCTAATTTGATAATAATGGATATTATTTTTAATTTTTTTTCAGACACCTCCATCTCGTCTCGTCTCGTGCTGCATATCATTCGAAACGTCAGGTTAATTTTAAAAAGTAAATTTAAAATGTAATTAATATACGCTAGTTAAATCAGTAAAAATAGTTTTATTTCAATAATCGATATGTTAGAAATCTTATTATTCTACAATATGTTATTAAATATATCATTTCATACATCCGGTTAATGATTTCCGGACGATTTTAATAAAAGTAACAGTAGGATGTTTGTTCTGATAGAAATTCAATACGTAAACATTTGCTTCCGTCAGCTAATGAAGGGTTAATCTATTTTGATATATTTATAGAAGCAAAACTAATCGAAACGAGATATATTTGACTTATAAAATATAATAAGACTTGTATACTTTTTTATTGTTTCCGTAAGAAAGTTGATGTATAAAAAAGTTTAATATACTCTATATCTTTTTTTAAATGGCGGCGATATAAGTGTAGGTACAGGTATCGTCAGTTAGCCGCCTAAATATATGAAGTGACATAAGTGGGCGAGGAATGCTTATATAAATATAGTAAATCAATGGATCCGTGAGAAGATAAACACAGATTAAATTAACATGAAGACATAAAAACAAATAATGCATTAGTAAAAAAAAGTAATCGAACGTTTTTCCGGCGGTACAAACGGAAACAAACATACCATAGGCATATCGGATTCCCGCCGCCCGCCGCGCTGTCAGAGTGACGTTTGTTTTGGCGCCAAAATACATAATGCCAAGTCAAACCCGGTTTGTTTTTCTCGGCGCATCACTGTTCAAAGCGGCAAAGACAATTCGTATTCTGCCAAATTAGGTTTTAGTGTTTGCTATCCGATTATATTCTCTATATCATCAGTCTAAAGAGGTTGTCTGTCTGAATATGTAAACTCATAGAGTGAACTTTGTTTGCTGATGTGTAATTCTATATTTCTGCCGCGAGAGATAGAAGGGTGAAAAGATAAACAGCCAAGTTATTTTAGTGAATTCATCTTAGTCTGTGTTTAAAAAGTGGCGCCGCAATACGATTGACGTTTGATTATGAATATTTTTTTTACAAAGAGGTTTTATATAAGCCATAGACTAAATATGGTGTGGTATTGTAAACTTTTTCTTTATTTAGATAGGTATGTTTTGTAAACAATACGCTGTTAAACTTTATTAAAATAGTTCGTTAATGATATTAAGATAGAATATTATCATAATTCTATTACTGTCACTGTTATTTTTATATGTTTTTTATTAATATTGGAATATATTTAAAATGCAAAATAAATTTTAACACAATTGTCGAGATGACTGACGATAGAAACCTACGCTAAAAATCACAGGTTCCAGTTTTATTTATATATTCTGTATCTTTTTTTTTTATAAAGATAATATTTATAATATTAATATTTACCTATAATTTTTATTTAATAACAACATTACAGTAACATTTACACATATTTTAGTATCTATCAAAATTAGTGTAGGTGTACTAACTCATCAGTAAAAACTAAAATGCAATATTTCTTTTTAGTAAAAAAAAATACAAACTCTCAATGATGTAGCATTTGTTATTCATAGAGTATAAACAACGATTGTTTAATTCAACATGAAGTTAGTATTTGCACGACAACATAAATAACGCATCTATTTATTACGCATTTATTTACACTGGTTATTAACTATTAAATGTCATATTAGTTATTATAACGAGTATCTAAAAATAATTGTAAATATACCATAGAGTTTGTAAATATACCTATCATTCATAGAGTAGGGAAAAACATCATAAAATGTGTCGAAAAAACGAGAAAGCAAATGAGGCTACCTATCTGTCTCTCTTTCTTGCATGTGTGATTAGACAAAGATAAGTATCGGTCTCCCATTTTGCCTCTTTTCTTATTTGTCAGACACTGACACTCACACGCCTTCTTATGGCTCCCCTATTCTATGTATAGTAGGTATATGTATGGAATATACCTATAGACATATCATAATATTAGATGGGTACTTCTAATTGCTAATTTATTTGAGAACTCATTAGAAGATAATTCTAAATATTTAAATAAGTTATAATTCCTTGAATCAATGCTACTAATTTGTTTTCTCATAAGGATAATGTATATTTGAAATAATAAACTTAACTTTGACAAATCAAAGACAAACGAGATATTGAAGTCGTAGATATGTATGTGTGTTTGTTACTTCTGAATGACTATACCGATTTGGAGCATAATGTGAGTGTTTTATTATGTAGGTACATATATATATATATATTAGATTCGGGATTTTTAAAAAATATTTTATTATTATCACAACTTTTTGTTTTAAAAAAAATAATAAAGAAATCTTATTTATACATTTTTATTATCCGTAAGTAGGTAAATAGATGGAACCATTAAAGTAATCTTACCTAGTATAATCCCTCTTGCAATACGTCTTCCCATCCCTCACGAAGCAGGTGCAGGACTCGTCCAAGAACTGCCTGCACTCCTGGCACTTGAGGCAGGCCGCGTGCCACTCCAGGTCCGGAGCCACCCTCAGGATGTACTGGTCGTGGATCTGACCACCGCACCCCACGCAGAGAGAGAGACGAAGCTTCTCTGATGAAGAAAGAGTTTTGGTTAGAGTATACTTTTTATTTTTCTTTATCTTGAGAAAAAAAAATGTGTTACAAAGAAATAAATAGGTATTTATCTATCTGATAAAAAATATCCATTTTTTTGTTGGTAAAGTTATATCTATAGATTTAAAGATATACCTAGTAATTATTAAGTAAGTACCTACTAGGTATATATTAATATTTTAACATCGCTAGTAATAGGTAGGGAGGTAACCCCTTCACCCTTTAGAGGTGGAATTTTGCAAAATATTTGTATTCTTCGAGTTAAAACATTTTACATAGAAGCTATAATTATATATTTTATAAAATATTGAAAAGAATACAAGTTATATTAAATAATACAATTACCTACTAACTTATCTTTCTTTACCTTAATGAAAAATACTTAATGTTCATTTGATTGTTTTCTGTCCCCAGTTACCTAGTTTACCTAGTTTCTTTGTAAAATAGTGTAGGTAGAAATGTAATAGGTACTATTAAGGTAGGTAGATTTAAAGGTTGTTTATTTCGTAAGTAAAATAAGTAGTAAAGATATATATATATATATATATATATATATATATATATATATATATATATATATATATATATATAAAGATATATATATATATATATATATATATGTCGATAAATTTGTGACGTGGAATTAGATGTTGTTTATAATATAGTTAGTTAGTTTGTGGGTCTATGATCTATCTGTAAATCATAAATAGGTATAGGGTCTGAAATCTAGCTATTAGGAGGGAATAAAATATGTTATGATGAGTAGATGTTGAATTAGATGGTTCTTATAATTTTATTACTCTTTTTTCTGTCTGTAAATACATGTAAAAGTCTGTAGTTTCAAAAGACATATTTTTATATAATAAAAATATCTAAATATATATAAATATTTCTCTTTTAAATAATTATCCAAATTTTACAATTATTTATAATATTTAAAGTAATTTAAATGGTTAAAAAATTAAATTTAAAAAGATGCAAATATCTTCAGAGGTACCAGGGGAATATAAACAATGAATGAGAGAGAAATTATGAATAAATTATCTATGCCAGTCGAATCGATACAGACTGGGCGTGGCTTTATTACACCCCGCCCTAGAAAGAGATGGCTGTCGTCTGTCTCACTTCTCGACTAGCGTAGATTATGATTTGTTTATTTAAGATTATAGCTTTTTTAAGCTTTCCGTAAAAAGCTGAATAAGCTCTTGTAATGACTTGGCTTGGCTTTTACTTTGAAAACCGAGCTTATTTTTCTACTTTTAAAAAATGTAGGTACCTGTTTTGTAATATATTTTCCTTTTTATTTAAATAAAAAAAAAGTAAGTGTTTTTAGTTATATTTTTCATTTCAATTAATTTTCTCAATTAAATAATATTTTTGCTATAATATTTATCAATTAAGGTAAATTGAGCCTACCTACTCTGTAGTTAAATATCCAAAATTTTATTTATGAGGTAGGTACTAAAAAAAATATATAGGTATACATTAAAAAGATCGGGAACTAAAGCTTTTGAAAAAATATAAATCTTTATTTTATTATTATTTAAATAGGTAACCCACTTATAAAAAAAAAATTAAATAAAAAAAATGTTCCAAAATATCATTTAAATGTAAGATTTCCAGAACTGTATATTTCATAAGCGATTTAAACCTTTTCTACCTACGGATTGAATTAGGTAGAAAAGCTCGGTAGATAATTTTCTTTTGAAAGATACTATTATTGGGTAGGTACCTACCTATTGCTACACTATTAATTTTATTTTTTATGTAGGTATATACATTTATTTATAGCTTATAATAATTATTATTAAAAATAATCTTTTGGGACTCTTACAGGTAGCTACCGAAATAATACTTAAAGGTAGGAAATATGTGTGACTAGGTAAGTATAAAACATATAATTTTTCATACATATAAAATAGTGTATTTTATTTGTAGGTATCTATGTACATTGGTTTGTTTCATAATGATAACGAAATTTTAATATAAATACATTATAATCTGAGGTTTTTTTACGTATTTTTATCATAATTTTCTAATATTATAGGTAATTTTAATGTTTTAATGTTATAATTATGATATATTTTGAAATAACTAATTATAGGATCCGGCTTTTTAAAGATGGCTTAGTAATTAAAAAAAATATGCAGTATTTAAGATATACGAGTAGGTAACATTTTTTTAATATTTTCCCCATACAGAATTTATTATTGTTGTTGTGTGTGTGTGTGTGTGTGTGTGTGTGTGAAGAAATAAATAAACAGTAGGTACATAATATTTAAAACTTTAATGCGTGTTTAATAATAATAATGGGATGTGATCCCGTGGTGTCATAACTAATGGGGGTAATAGTTAGGTTTATGGTATTCTTAATACAAAAGTCTCAATTAGGTCACCAGCTACCTGTCCTCTCACAAGGAACTGGTGGCTTATAAAGAATTACCCAACAAAAATATATAGGTAAGTTTATAATAATTATATAAGAAATAAGAAAAAGATCTTCGTCTATCTGGTTTTATAACTACGGTAATAAAATTAATTAAAAATGTAACCTTTTAAAATATATAATTGATCGTAAAAACATTTGGGCATTGTCCTATCTTGCACTTAGCATTTACGAGCGCATTCATAATGCATTTATTAGCAATTTGATGAATTATTTTGCAATTAAGCTTTTTATTATGACTTCCTCAATTATATTTGAGAAAAGTAATTGCAAAATGTTATGGTTTTATTTTTGTATAATTTGTCTATAAAATAGTTTTTCCAAATTTATATATGCTTATAAGTTTTTAATAAATTTAGAACGAAAATATTTTTATGATTGGATTCGAACCTGCGACCATTGTTAAACAAATTTTATTAAAAGAAAAACTATTTTACTCAATATTTTACTTACCGAGATATAATTTAAGTTTGACTAATAAGTAGGTAATAAATTTAGTAATAATAAAATCTAATTAGTTTCTTTGTTACTGAAGTTTTGATTAATTAATGATTTAATGATTTCGTTAATTGCATGTTAATTATATCGTTAAAATTTGGTATGTTTTATGATCTAGTAGCTTTTAAATATAATTATCTGTGTCTCTGTTTGTAGGTATGTCTGTAAAAATAAATGTTATTTTCTAACTTTTTATATGATATAACTATTTCATTATTAATTAGATATGGTTATTTATAGGAACATAGCTATCTTACAATATATTTTGTAAAAAATATAAATTTTACCTACCTACAAAAATATAATGTTGTAAAAAATATAAACATATATAAATATACCTACCTACATTAGAAAACAATATATTTAAAATAGAAGACTAGAATAACATGAGGGATATTAGAAGTTGGTTTGTTATATCAAATATTTTCTTATATAAATCATTGCATATTAAAGTCAAAACTGAAATTAACTGAAATGTGTCTGTACACTTTTCAGCAATTATAATCAGTTTCATGTAACTATTATCATCCTATCGCCAAGTAGAACACTTATTCGGTATAATTTTCGGCAATCATACAAAAATATTTTATTTAAACCCAGATGTCAAGGTTATCCAAGTCAATATTTTTTGCGGTATGTTCAAAAAATACACAGACATTGGATTCAAACCCAGGACCTCTTGGTAGCACTTTTAGCGAAAATATGAGTAAAAAAACTAACAAAAGTATGTTTATTTATATTTATCAGCTTATATTTAATTTTAAAAAATATATATATAACAGACATTTATGTATATAATATATTTTTGACTACATTATTTAGAGTTTAATGATAAACATTTTTCTTATATACAGTCATATCTATAACAAGGGTTAAATATTTATTTACTGCATAAAGTTATACCTATGTGTTTAATTTATACCTGTCTGTGTGTTTAGTACCTGTGTCTAATATTACCATTTGTATGTGGGTGTACAAATCAATGTGCGTGTGTGTGTCTGTTTGTATTTGTGTGCGTGAAGCTAGTTTTTAAAACGCGTGCGTTAGAATTTATTGTGTCAATAATGAACTGAGCCGTCGTTGCATTAGGGTTGTCACTCTATAGTTATTAATATAATATCTATGTTACATATTTATTTGTATATGATTATTTTTCGAATAAATCGATGTGATTTGTTTCGACTGTTTTGGTTTATTATTAATAAGTATATACTATAATAAATTGTTTTATTATATTTTCTTCTATATAACAATTTTATTATAGAATATATAGAAAATATTTTGGTTCTATTTTATGTACACTATCTCAAATAATAAAGTATTTATACGTAGACTACATTATTTGTTATATATCTCATATGTATTAAATATTATGTCGGATATATCGTATGTATTATATGTCTTTTATATTATTATTTTTATGTTTATATGTAGATTTAGATATAGATAGTCTTATAATATTCTTTTTTTTTTTTTTTTTTTCTTATACTTTTTATGTTTTGCACGCCTACCAACATCCTCTCCTGTACTTTGTAAGGTTGGCTGGTAGAGAATGTCTTTGTGGCATTAAGCCCGCCTTTTGTGCTTTATTTTGTATATTGTGCAATAAAGAATTAAATAAATAAATAATAAATAAATATTATTTATTGTATCTTAAAAACTATGTATGCAAAACAGTGTAACAGGATTACCGAATAAAGTAATTAAATAAAGTAAATATGAAAATATTATTTTCACTTATATTTTTATTTGTTTCGTACCTGTTTATAGATATCCTTAGATATCCTTGCATATTTAATAATATCAGTGTATTTTTATGTCACACACACACACACACACACATACCTGCACATAAACAGTTTAATTTTGCAACGCTTGTTAATGTAATTTAAAATCATTCGGGTTTTGCACACAATACCTACTGCATAGATACATGATGTAGCGGGGAGGGGATAGCGCTTTGGTCCGGAAGGAACAAAAAAGATATACTAAAATAAAACCTTAATTCTTTTGAGTAAAGTATGAATATTCATATTTAATACCTGAATGCGATACAGTTATTTTACACATCTTGATAAACAACACAAAACAAACGAAACAAAAATATTTTTGCTCCTATGTTACTTATTATTATTTTGTATTTTGTAAGTAGTGCCTAAAAGGTCAACGCCCGGGCGTCATACCTACGCTCAGAGTTAATGCCAGTTCAGAGGCAACAAATAAATTTTGTGGGTATTGGAATTAATTTTAATAAGCCGTAGAATAAATGTTGTTGGAATTGATGGAGACTGCCTGCAGCATGTGCCCAATTAATTACAAATAAGCCTCCAAGATCTGACTGCTAAGCAACATATACTACCTATATAATTGAAATTATGGTAAATACTGAAGAGATAAATTATTGATGGAGATGACAAGAGTTATGTGATCTCTGCCAAATTACTTGATCTCAATGATAGATCATCAGACGTGGGTTGATTGTTTTATCAATGCTGAGGATTGAGGAGTCTGGAAAATTCAATTTTATTGACTTAACCATCTGTGATAGTGAAGTTTGTATGTAAATTGTATGTATCTTTAACTCTAAATTGAATTTAAATTTGGAATATATATAACGGCAAAATGAAAGGGATTTTCTGTAACACCAAATTTGAAAAGTAGTACTGCAAATAAAAGAGTTTCTTAGGGCTTCTTTTAGATAAAAAAAATAAAAGAAATAACACCAGTGAAAAAGTTTTTTACGGTTGTTGGTGAGGTGATGGTGGTCTTCTCTGGTTCATCGGAAGAAGTCATGGACATGAACTAGTTATAAAGCTGACCTGGACTGTTCTTAATTCTGGGGTTATATGATCTGGTGGGTTTTAAATGTTATATATTTATGGGATTACATTATTATAGTTCTTTTTATTTCTTTAGCTCATATAAAATTGTGATTTTTGGGTAATGAATCAGTGATCACACTGACTGAGTCAGTTAGTTCTTTTAATATATGTTTAATGAGTTATTTTATTTTTGTATGCATATTTTAATACATTTAAGCTAATTACGTAACATATTTCTAAGTATTTAAAAATAATAATTATGAATATTTTCCAAAAAATATGGCATCTATGCCGTATTTAAAACTGTACCTTCCTAAAACAAAAGATTAGAATACAAGAAAAAAGCTACCCTAACGTGACTTGCAAAAGTATTCAAACCAACGAAAAAAGAAATCCCTATAATAAAAAAATAATAATAAATCCATTAAGTGGCAACCCTACAATCAATAATCAAAATCGGTGCTACAAAGACACCGCCAGCGATTAACATCACGTAGGGCTTCACGTTCATATCTACACGTGCTGGAATACAACTTATAGTTATAATAAATAAAATATACTAATTCTATGTTATAACTGTGATTTATTGAGTCAGTTAGTTTTGAGTTTTTAAAAAATTTGAAGAAAATCACTTAAGACGCAAACGTAGATGTAAACCTAAATTCTTTTCACTTATTGGAAAGAAAGTGAGAGAAATATATTGGTATATGAAACAAAAAATATATAATTGTTATTATAATTTGTTTTATTTCAATATGAACAAAGTAGGTATTGATATACCTAATTTCAAATAGATATCTTTCGTTGAATTCAGTCAGTTTAGTATAAATAAATCTAAATTGTATATAAAATTATAATAATATTTTAAATATTAATAATAATATTTATTTAAATTCAGAAGTTTTGTATCTTAATTCTGTTAAAAAAACGATAATTTTGTAACGTAGCAAATCACGCAAAAGAGATAAATGTATATTTTTTCCATTTATAACAAAGAAAGCAAGAGAAAGTAACTTATTGACGTAAACCACAAAAAATAAATGTAATAATTTATAAATTAAATAAATTTATTGTATTTAAATAGGAAGAAAGTGTTATTTTAAAGAAATATTTTTCCAAAATTCAAACATTACTGTAACTAGTGAAACTGTAAGCAATAAAGCTGTAAACTGTAAAGTAAAACGAATATCAAAACTGGTCTTAACGTTAAAATACAAACACTACTTAATTCTTTAGTTAATTCTCAACAAATAACTGCAACAGTGAAGTATTCAAACTGTATGTCTGTTTGCTTTAACTATTATACCTTCTGTAGAGATGCCATGAGCTCATGTTTTAACGGATTGTCCATATATATATATATATTTTAAATTGACGTTTTATTTTTTATATGAAAACCTTTTTATTATTTTTCCCTTTTTTATTTTTCTTTTATAACAAAAGATCATTGTAGTGTGTATAGGTTGCTCAAAAAAGTTTTTATTTAACTTAAAAATTAAAAAATATCCGGCAAGATTGAAAATGTTTCCAAATGTCTTTTAGAAGTATAAGTAAGTATTATTATCCGAATGAAATTCCTGTTTTAATAAAATTAGTATATTATTTTTTATATAATATAATATGATTTTATAATGTCAATAATCATTAAATTTGCTTTCAAGGTTATTCAAAAAAGTTTCAATCAAGAAAAATACGTAAATACGTAAATGAAGATTCAAAAAAGTTTGTATAATAAAATAAAAAAGTTTCCGGCCAGGTTGAGAATGTTTTTATAAAATTCCCATATTTTTTTAAACTATGCTTCCTTTAAGGTTCTTTCAGTAATGCCGCGGTAGTAGTCGCTAATTTTAACCCTGTCCTTTTTAAACAGTTTTAAACCAACAAGGCTATCCAGACGGGTTATATTTGTGTACAATATAACCATAAGGGCATACAAAATCAAGGTGCTTCAAGAATTATCCTCACAGGATTTTGAGCTTTAATTGTAGTGTAAAGTTGATATAAATTGTTTGTTCTGTCATTAGAGTGAGTTCCACTGTTTTTATATGAGTGAGGACTTTACTGGAGTTATTATAATTTATATGATATTTTTAAGCTTTAAAATCTGCACTGCTCGGTCGAGTGGTAAGCGCAGACGCCTAACGTATAGCGGCGCTATGGGGCTCGCGTTCGATTCCCGACAGGGACAACATGTATGTGAAAAGCATAGATTGCTGTATTTCTGGGTTTGGTAGTTAATTAAATATATTCGTTTTATTTTTTTATGTATTTGTATCGTTGTCTGACCTTTAACACAAGCAACTTTGCTTACTTAGGGGTTAGATCAATTTGTGTAATTTGTCCTGTGATATTATTATTATTATTAGAAAATGTTATAATGTTTTTTAATATGTTTGAATGTAATTAAAAAATAAAAGAACATTCCCATTCTAAAGATTACTGGAGTACCTATATCTCACCAGTACACGTCGAAGGGTTCTTAGTTTGTTTGGTTCTTCAACCTGCTTCTTTTACCGCCAAAGGGTGCCGCAGACGATGTTTACGTGTCTGTATAAAACCTTTTTATTTTTCTTTTTTAGTTAATGGCCGCGGCCGTGTATGTCGCCAGCTCGGAAGTGAACTTTTTAATTGCAAGGAGTTTATAACTAACCTTATTTTTATTTAAATATTTTTTTATATTTTATTGTTCTATAATGTAAAAATTATCTAATCTAGAATCGATATAAAATATTTTTTTACTAAATTACAGAAAAAATCGATGTAAGATTTTCGTTATTTCAAAATTTTTATTTTTTATCCTTCAACAAAAAAATCGATGTAAGATTTTCTATGTTTCTAAATATATCTAATCGTTTGACTAAAGAAATATTATTGAATAAGTACATACCAAGATAATCCACGAAGCGTAAGACTGGTAACATATCAAGAGTAAATCGATTATTTCTTTCCCAGACTTTAATCTTTGATCGTTTGACACTTACAATGACGCCATGTTTCTTCTTTTTTATATTTCAAGATGGCGCCCGATATGTGAATTTAGATGTCAAATTGAGGCAGAAGAGAGATTTTATCTTGATCTAGCGACCTTGGCTTCGGGCCATTAGACGTTCAGATCAGATTATTATCGTTGAATTTAAATTTTATTATGTTATTAGAAGTTTGGATTTTTTTTAAAGTTTAACAGAAGTTCTTGTAATGTTTTACACATTTAACTTCAACAGATGTAAATCTTGAATTTTACTGACATTTTCGTTTGTAATTTTATTTTATTCTACAATGTTTATTTTTTTCATAATAGGAAAAAACATCATAGTAATACTTAATACCTACATACTTCCTAGTTTATAACTGGTAACGGTATTGCAAGGATCGCGGATTCTAGTCCAGCTTGTGTTAATTTATAATTGCCTACCAACTTATTAATTAATCTACTTATTATTAAAATAAGATTTATTTAAAAACTGAATAATAATATTTTCCACATCCCATACAGAGTGTCGTTTTAAACGGAGTATAAAGAAATTTGAATTTAAAACAAAACTAACTAATTAACCGTTAGACATTTTTTTATGTAGGTAAGTAATTCTTATGTAAATACTATAGACATTATTAAATATATATTAACCCGGCTATGTCAATTGCTATGTTCGTAAATTAATTGGAATTTAGAAACTAGTCACGTAAATTAATTGAAATTTTGATCAACTAGTTTCAAAATTACAATTAATATACTTGAACATAACCGGGTAAATATATATAATCAACATGGATCACAAAAGTTTAATAGCAATATTTACTAAACATAATTTCTATACTGTTTCTAAGTGCAATAAAAACACTCTGTATATATTATGTTCTCGGTTATTTCGTGGCCCCACCAGTAGCGTGTTAGATATTGATGTGATAGACTAATGACTTGTGGCTTTTTCTTCTCACGATGACTCAATTGTTAAGGTATGAGATTCAAATCCATTGTTTAAAATTATTATTATTGATATTAGAAAGCGGTATTTATTAACATATGGATTTTAGCATTTTTAGGTAGCTACAAATATTAATAATATCTATATCGGTAGGTATCAATATACATTTTGATAATTATTTTACGTAGCTATCCTTTAATTAAGTACAACCTGAAAGTCAAATAGGTTTTAAAAAAACTCATTTTACATTCCCCAAATGTCAGATAATTAACAACGGTTTTTTTTTCTTAATCCACAAATATTGTATCAAATAACTTTCAAATGAGTTTATTCCGCAGTTAACATTTTATCCGAGGATTAAAAAAATATCAGGAGAATAACATTTAATATGTTAAATTTTATCTGAGGATAAAGAAATTATGTGTAGAATAAAATTTAATAGGTAAAGTTTTATCCGAGGATTAAAAATTTACCAGTATAATAACATTTAGTAGGTTATTAGTCACAGAAGTCAACCTTCAATTACTAGTTATGTAAATGCGAAATATATGCATGCGATTATATTCTGACCTACTTTATATTAGAGGTCATATTCCTTTGTATGTTTTTTTGTATTTTAAGTACATCAGATGTCAGATTATGATAGCTTAGCTGAAAGGTTGAGTTACACTTGTTATTTGTCTTAATTTTTTTAATTATTAATAGAAAAGTTTTATATATTCATCATGAACTGATGGTGTAGTGGTTAGTAATCCTGCTGAACTGAAGGGTGTGGGTTTGATTTTCATACGGAATAAGTCTTTTTGTGAGATACGGGTTGTTGTTCTGAGTCTTTGTGTATTTTATGTCCGTTATTTATGTTTATTAATAGACATAAGGATAAATATAATCTATAATACGAAAGAAGTTTTTAAAAAAATATATATTTGTAATGTTTAAATTTTTGAAACGGTTTAGGTTATGGAAAATATTATATTATGATAAATCTATTGATTACTTGAGACATCTATAGATTATTGTATAAAACTATATTATTACTTAATCTCTTCACAGAACTACTTTTAATTTAGGATAAACCATATGAATATAAAAGCATACACTATAATAATATATTTTTTAATCCTATCCCAGTGTGTTTCTACCCTATAATAAAGTTAATTCCCTTAACATCAGACAGACAGGCTACTGTAAGAATTTATGACAATGTTATTAAAAATATTCGAAGATTGTAAACTGGCTGACCCTTTTCTTTTTTACCAAAAAATCCCAATCTCTTATTAAAATTTTGGTTAGTTGAAACTATAATATATCTCAATCTATATATATATTATTGGTGATAGAGACCTGGATCAATATAGGATCCTATAACTCTCCAAGAGCCACCTTAGCGTCGGGCAGTCAGCTGTAAAAACCATAATTATTATACATAGAATAGTTCAGCCATAGGTCGGCACGTATTTGTAAGGTACGGAGGTTTTATAAGTTTCTTCATCATATATGTAACTAGCAGATCATCACCATACATAAACACGATCGTATATAGAATGCTAAATTAATAGAGACGGGTAGCGATACGGTAGCTCAAATGATAGGCCGACGGAACGGTTTCCCAGAGGTCGCGGGTTCGAATCCCTGCTCGTATCGGTTTATTTTTCAATCTATATTTATTTAAAATCGACAATAAGATTAAAAATACTAAGTTTATCTTGTAAGAGCCTTAACAGAACAATGTTATAAAGTGCATTTTCTTAAGAAATTTAATATTTATTTAGTTACGACTAAATAATTATGACTATTAAATTGGAATATAGGTATGTAGATAAATATGTAGGTAGGTAGGCAGTAAGGTAGGTATGATTCCGACGAAACCTATGTCATACATTATATAGGTTACGAACGATTATCTACTAATTTACGAACTTTTTTAAACTTTTATTTAATTGTTCCTTATATTTTTAAATAAAAAGTATATAAATTTAAAAATATAGTGATATCTGTTATATTAATAAAAAGAAACACAAAAGATACAACGTAAATATCAATTTGAAACAACAATCAAATCGAAACGCAATAGGATCAAAACTCTGTTAGTAAAAAAACTAAACCATAATATATTTCTGTGTTAATTAGTAAAGTATAAAAAATAATATAATCTTAGATGTGTCATCAAGGTATTAAGAAATTTGGATACGCGGGTAAGATAAAAACCAACATTTGGGGATTATAAATTCAAAAATGTTATACTTTTTTGCCAATTTTTAAAGTAATTTTCCAGTAGTAAGAACAGAATCAAATTTTATTCAGTAGTTTAAAATAACTAACGAATATACAGACCGACAGGCCTGTATGTATAAGACTTAATAAAACTGGTTAGAATCCAACATAACTCGTTATTTTGCTTCAAATATTTGTAAAATGTTAAAATACATAAAAACATGAGATATTATAATGTATATGAATTCTTATAAACTTTATATTTTAATCACTTGGTCTAAAAAGAACTTATAACCAAATAAAATAGATTCAAATATACCTAATAGTACCAAATCAGTAAGTATAGATGAAAAGTTCCAAATATATTAGTAGGTACCAAGTACCTACCTAAGCATAGATAAAATAGGTCCAAATATAATAGTATCAAATCAGTATCTATATTGATCAGTATCTATACTTCATCTATAAAGCAGGTTCAAATCATTATCTATATTAATTAGTATCAACATAATGGTTCCAAGTCATTATTATTTTTATTATTTTTCTATCATGAAAAAAGCAAATATTATTTTATTACCTACATTGTTTTTGACACCGCGTGTGTTTACTAGTTGAAGTGAAATTAGGTATTTGACATGGATTTGAAGTTTGGTTAGAAATTGTGATAAAATTGGACTGTATTATTTGATGATGGTTTTCTAATGGTGGAGTTGAGTTGGTTTTGGTATGTCTTATTTGGTATTGTATTTATTATTGTTTTTGTCTAATAATCTTAACTCAACACTAAAACTCCTCTTTTCTAGCATTGTAATAATAACATACCTAAGTTTTATTATTCTAAAAAAATAATTCTTAACAAATATTCTTCATCATTTTGCAATCACAAAAAATATGTTTTAAAATCTTGCAAATGCTTTTGAATTACTGGTACGAATCTTTATTGTCTGAATCTTTTTTACATTCACGAAATACCTGTTTTAGTTCGTAGTTAGCTAGCTATAGATAAATTATAGCTTGTCTAGGGCCTAATACCAAACAATGCAATTTAAGACGTATTAAGAACGTAAGTAAGACGGAAAATAGATTAAATGTTTGTTTTACCATAATTGAATGTATGTATTTTCTTAAATTTATCAATGTATTGTATACAAATAAACAATCTTCCTTATAACTCATCTTTAAGTGTAGATTTTTTTAAGTTTAAATTTTAAAACCCCTTAAGCATCTGTCGACTTCCGAATAGAAATGTCTAAGGGTCTATAAATCACTGTTCCAAGTACAACAATTGACGCCATGTCACTGACCTGTCCGAAAAAAATGTTTCTCTTTCACCGGATATCATAGAACTGGCGACAAAATCGTGGCGCCAGATTTTTTTTGTTTTCTGTTTCAAACTAAAAGTTACTGTAAGTTATGTAATTAGAGTTTATAATTGTTTGTAGGGTTTTTTTGATATTGTTTTTACGAATTTACGCTTAATTTCAAGTTTCAACTCATATGTTCAGTTTTTGGTTATAACATTTTAAAGTACAGATTATAAGAAGTTATAACTTTTTATATCGTCATGTTTTTTTTTATACGTCGAAACTTTATAACCAAAAAGTTTTCATTGAATATAGAATAAATATTACATTTAAACAAAAATATAAAATCAATATTAACTTTTGCCAAAAACAGCTAATGATTCTTTTAATAAACTATTTATTAATGTTTAAACATTTTAGACGAGAATCCAAAACATCTACGGCGCCACCTTATCGTTGTTAAGAATGCCAAATATTTCAACGGGACGTCACAACAAAAAAATTGCACTTGTCAAAAAAAATCCTTTGTGGTCAAAATAATATGAAGATGTTAGTTTAATTTGACAGCTGTCAGAGTAGGCGTTGTTTGCGCCAAATTATGATTGATATTTCAAGAGATTTGTTAAATATTTTCATAGATTTATATTATGTTGTTGTCGACTCATTTAACATTTATTGATTTATTTATTCCTATATCTACTAGCTAGTGGATTTTACATTAAAACTGAAAATAGTTTTAGTGCTATAGTTTCCGCATAGGATTTGTGTAGATATAAAGTTTTTGATACGAAACAATACCTATTATTCTCAGTCCGATGCCTAAAATAACTTTACAAAATTAAAAAAACGGTCAAAATATTTAAATAAACACATTTCCGATATAAAATGTAATAACATTAATATTAATTTTCTAAATGTCACTATAATTAGCATTATAAAAACTTTTTGCGTAACCATAAAACTTCACATACTCCAATAGATTATTAACCCTCTAAAACTTAGATTAAACTGAACGGGTTTTAAAAAATAATCTCCCGACACGTTATCGAATGTCCCCCATAAAAGACCTATAATAAAAAACAAAAGAAAAGCAAAAAATCTTATCTCCGTCCGGCGCCAGTGGTAGCGAGGCGGGAAGTTTTTTTTTTATTTTATTTTTTCCGAAGCGAAAATCCAGCCTCGTAATTGACAGAATTTACGCAGCCGATAAAAAAGGTTTTATATCACTGGCTTACTTTGTCGTTACGGCGCTTTCGTTTTCGAATCTTTTTAATTCCTATCTTACATTCCCTTGCATGTCTTAGAAACGCCGCTCTTGTATACAGAAACACAGACTATTGATAGAGTCTATATATATATTATTATTATATATTTAATTCTTTTTATAAGAGCATAAGTAAAAAAAGTTTTTAAGCAGTAAATTCAAAAATATTTTTTTCAATTATTTCTTTTTAATAATTCAACACTAAAAGTTTTGTTTTTTAAATGCCTTTAACAAATGTTCAGTATAAAAATTTAATGAGTATTGAAATAATAAAAAAAATCATTAATTCCTAAACGAACAAGAAGCGGCACATGCCAAAGCAATTCTTGAGATAATATCTAAAGCAGTTCCGGTGCTGTGGTTTCATACGGTGGTCTACTTGATATAATTACTTCATCACCCTTATTAGTAAAGCAATAAGAGCGATATTTAAATTTATGTTATGCGTAGGCGTCAATAGTGAATACATAATACGATAAATCTCATCTGTAATTGGTATTGTCTACTTTATTTATTGTTGTGGATTAGTATACAAAAAAAAAATATCATATATTTTTATTATTTATAAAAAAGTTTGTACTATCAATAATTACTAACTATACTTACAATGCTAAAAAATATCAAGAAATATAGTACCTATAGGTTACCTATTTTTTTAATTTTCTAGCACACACACATAGATATTGCACACAATCAAAAACTGTTTATGTCTTTAATATTATTACTAAATAAAATGAATAAAGGATACTTCAACGTACCAATAGTATTTTGTAGCTCACGCACACAGAGACATTGCACACATTTAAAGGCAAATTTCCTATTATTTGTCATATTACACAGGCGATATATTTTGACGTACTAGTGGGATAGTGTCATGGTACAAAATAGGTATATTTAAATGTACCATGAGGTACAAAACTACTGAAGCAAGACATCCTTGACTAAACACGGGGTACTAATGCGAACATATGTTTAGATATACTATCTAGACAGTAGTAAACGCAAATCATGTTATCAATCCACATGAACTTAACGCATATGCTGTTTTATTTGTTTTATCTATGGTAATTTTAGATATGTCAATGTCACTTTATTTTTTAAATTTGTAATCGAAGGCAATGTTACAATACTTTCGTACAATATTAGTACATCATTAGATGACAATGTAAGCGTGGTTTTTTATATTTCTAATTAAAGGAATTGTCACAATATTGCCGAACTATATTCCAACAATTTTCTTTTTTTAGGAACATATAATTTTCAAAGACGTGATTTTTTTTTTGTAACCAAACTGCAGAAATAAATAAAGCCTAAACAAATCAAGTTTTCTTTTTATAAATAGTTGATAAATTCAACAAAGTACCAAAACTTAAAAATATCATCTTATATCGGTTTTAATATTATGTATTGACATATATAGCATATTCATAGACCAAAAAGTTTAAATGAAAAATGATTACATTCGTTTTTTTTTTTAATCATAGAATCAAAAACTTTAAATACAAAAAAGTAACTTTTTCTTAATCATAGAATCAAAAAGTTTAAACACAAAAAAGGTAAGATAGATTTTTATTAAATCATAGAATCAAAAGTTTGAACACAAAAAGCCTACATTAGATTTTTTAAGCCATAGAATCAAAAAGTTAAATTACAAAAAACTATATTCGATTTTTTTAAACCATGGAAACAAAAAGTTTTAATACAAAAAGTTTACATTAGATTTCTTTTTAATATGAATGATTTTAAATTATTGGTAGAACGTTGGAATTCTTAGAGCGGTGTATTTAATGTTTTTTGTTCGGCGGTATAGTTTAGGCGGTAGGTGCGAACGCTACCGACTTCGCACCATAAAACGTGCTTAGGTGGTCCTTATAGTTATGAACACCCACCATTTTAGGTTTTGGTGTTGGGTTTTTTACCACAGGAAGATATTTTTTTTGTTTGAAATGTTATGCCCAATATATTTATATATATTTAAAGAAAATTTTGATTTATTAGTATTTGTGTGAATAAGTAAAGATTGCCTTTTGTGTGTATGTTTGTTATGTGATCACTTTAAAAAAATTAATGTTGGTTGATAATTTCTGGTTTATCTGATTCGATAAAGTTAATTTTTGTCTAAGTTTCATCAAAATCATCATTATTCCACGGATTTTAAGACTATCCAGATAGGTACTAACTTGTGCAAGTGAAAGGATATTTATTGTTATGAAAAACGAAATCTAAAAATATTCTCCTGTATGTTTGTCTTACTACTTAGTAGGTAATAACTCGGTGAATGCTAAAAGGTGAACGCTGGGTCGTTGTATCGTAACTACCTATATTGTATTGAAGATGTTATTTTAAGATCATGAACAGTGTATTATTTTATATATATATATATATATATATATATATATATATATGACTTAATATTTTTTTATTATATATTATTATATATAACATGTTTACATTTTTTTTGAACGGAGTAGGATCATCACTAATTGCTTCTTATTGACTAGTATGTGGTTATATATTTTTATCTATTTTATTTTTTAGTTCAGTAGTTACATCAGTACTCTCTTCTTACGACTAGCATATATCGTATAATCATTTAACAATATTTTTTAACGAAGTAGGTATAAAATACATCACTACTATCTACGTATTGACTATGTGACATCTGTTTTCTATATATTTTTTTTAAATAGAATTCATAAATATATTTAATATCTCCTTATTTAAGGTTGCATATACTTTTTTAATTATTATTAATAGAGAACATCACTACCCTACCTAGACTACCTACCTACTATAATTTTATTACATTTTTTTTAATAGGTACATCACTCACTCTAAGCTAATATATCTACTTGCTTGTTGCATTTTTTTCTCTACAAATTTTAAAGAAATACATCACTAGTTTCTACTTATTGACTTGATATTGAATTTACCAAACTTAATTTATTTATTAGCTAACTATAATTAAATTATAATCAATGAAGTGCCACAGTCTAATACAAATAATTGTACATAAAAAGTTTAGTGAACTGACAGTACATTTGAATAAAATATTTGTTTCGTTAAAACCTACCTATTATGAAGAGATTTTTTATACAAAAATGTATTCATACCACTAATTATTTTTAGATACGAAGTGAAGTATCTAAACTGAATAAGAATAATAAGAAAAGACAGAAATAGATTTATACAAAAAAAAAGTTACTTTCCTTATGCAAGTAGGCATTCACATCAAATTGGTCAGTACCTACCTATCAGTCAGTCTGTGAGTAAGCTACCATTAGCTCAGAATGCTGTTCTGTTGAGAAGAGCTGGCCAGAAACTCAACAGTTCCTCTTTTTAAAAGTAATTTAACAATGAGTCAACAACCCAAGTTCCACACATTTTGATTATCCAAAAACTCTTGAATGTAGGTACCTACAATATACTCTTAATTTTAGTTTCAAATATAAGTATACATCAATAGCTTATTACTCTATGATAAGTATAAAGTAAAAGTTATATATATAGGTAATATTTGTGGATATTGTTATAATTAATTCATAAATAAAAAAACTTATGAAAAAAAAAATATTCATACTAATAAAATAATAGAGGAGTTTAAATTTATATAGATACCTAAGAACATTCCGGTTGTCGAGATACAGATCAAGATTATAATCTCGACACAAATGTTTATAATTCATTACAATTAACAAATTAACTTAGGTACTAAATGAAACAGTTTGTGTGGATTTAAATTATCTCTTATAAAAAAATATTTGATTTTTTTTATTCCTGCTGATATGGTATTCCACTA
Organism: Napeogenes sylphis; assembly: GCA_959347405.1. NCBI lineage: Eukaryota > Metazoa > Arthropoda > Insecta > Lepidoptera > Nymphalidae > Napeogenes > Napeogenes sylphis. Next base: position 31,310,974 of record OY365780.1, on the reverse strand, counting down.
TTGTACGGTTATATTAAAAGTTATACTACAGTAACAGACTATATTATTTTGACAATTTACTTTCTGTAATACTGACTGTTTGTTGTGTTGCTATGTAACCTCTAAACTAAGTCTATTTTTTAAAGTCAATTAGAACCTACCTACCAACCTCCTTGTATACCTTGAACCCGATCACATTTTTTTGGGTGCAACGGACGTACCATTTGTGAGAACAAAATTTCTAATTAACATCAAAATTAAGCTTGGGTAATTACTAATTAACACATATGAAAGCCTATCTAATAGATTCATAAATTGCTAAGATTTTCACTTTCTTTGTGGAGACAAAGAGACTTTGGCCAGAGGTGATAGTAGGGTGAGTGTTACTACCTAAATGTTAACAAAAAAAGAATATTTTATAACATTTACCATGCAAGTAAAATATTACCATGGCATTAGAAAATCCGAACCCCCACATATAAATCGCTAGCCTTAGCTGAAGTAATAGCGAGTCCACCCCGTGGTTTCTAAATCAATCAGACCTCCCCTGGTACATTTATTAGTTACATCAAGGGATTATTGAGTTATTGCTATATAATTTAAAGTTTTCTTATAGAGTTATTTGTTGGATTTTTGAATCGCTTTTTTGTTTAAAATAACATATCTAAATAAATTTATTTAAGGTATAATAATTATTAAGTAAGTATAAGGTTTTCTTTGATAAATGTAATTATTGTAATAACGTCTTACCTACTTTTTTGTTTATTAAATTTGCTAGGTAAGTTTAATAAACAAAATATTAACAATTTTATACGCACGGTATTCCCAAATAAATATTTTATAAAAAAATACAAACATTTTTTTTATATCTGTTAATATAATGTAAGTTAAATATTTTATTCCGAACCAATTAGGTAATTATCTTAAAATTGTAGCATACCTAGATATGATAAAATTAATTAAAAATCATTGATTCCTACCCATATCTAAGTTACATTGATATTTATTTATCTCATCTAAATCTAAAATACAGATATCTAATAAATAATCTGTATAATAATATAAATAAAATAGAATCACTTACTAGGCATCATCTCTACATGCGAGGAGGTGTCCATGATGTTGTGATGGTGCAGCATGTCGGGCGGGGACTGCACCAGCCCGCCTCCGCCACTAGCCATCACCATCACTGATGATGAGAGTACCCTCGTCTCTATCACTTTCGACCCTATCACCCCCGGCCCTATCACGCTTGTCCCTATATCGCTGATGGTAGGGCAATCGGTCTTTTGTTATACTTGTTTAACCACCAGCGCTGGAGGCTGCTATGATTCTGTTTTTCGCTTCGCTATATTGTAGGTGAATATAAGCATACTGTGATTTATACTAAACTACGTTGTTACACGGAACACTCTAGTTGATCAAAAATTAACAACACTATGTTTGATCGTTGGGCACTTCGACATTTTTTTATTACAAAAAAATTGTCTGTGATCACGCGCACATCCTTCCACGGCAGAGGCCAAGCCCACACTGCCGTATTATATCTATAATTCTATGGATCGACGTTAAAGCGCATGAGCAGACCGTCCTTCCACATTATTGGTGGGAATTTAGAACGCCTTTCAAAACGACTGCTACGATTGGCAAACAGCTTCTCATTTTCCCGCCCTAATCGACGGTGCCCTCACAAAATGGCGCTCCCCTTATAGCCTTTTGATGCTTTTTTGAACATTTTCTTCGATAAAAAATAATCCTGTTCGAATATAATGAGCATGATTTATGGTTTCGTACCGCGGTCTCTTTTTCCTGGCCATGTTAATCTAGTCGTGTTGATCTTTTGTTTTATTTGTAACGCCACTTGTTACCGCATGTTTCGAGGTTAAATATTTATAATTGCCACGTTATCGTAGATTCCTATTAAATTAACAAGCGAACTAATTTTATGTTTCTATTAAATGTGAATTATAAATTGCCTTACATATTGGTTGGTTGGAATGATATTATTGCTTACTATAAAAGTTCATACATAAGATACTATCTATATCAAATACATTTTATTCGATAATTAGTGACGTTACTTATAAGATCAATACTAAAATTAACAGTGATTTAATATAGGTAAACGTATTTGGTAGATACCTACCCACTTACATACGTTTTATAAGGTGTCTAGATGAGACGACGTACGCCTAAAATGACTGAAGAATAGAACCCAATAGGTTCCTATTATCCACTAATCAATGAAAATGAACATTTGACCCGACAAGCTAGTTTTAGCAACCAATTAATCTTTAATTAGTTGACAGCTATGTGTGAGGTTATGCAAAAAAAATACAAAAAAACTTGGCGCCAAATGTTCCAAACGTCATTAGACGCCACAGATAAAAGACGCAACTTATCTTTAGTGCAGATGTTGATTTTGCAGATTAAAAAAGTAACATTAAAGGAGGTCTTATTTAAAGGTAATAAAGGACAAAGATTAACGTTTATTTAAAGGAAGGAAGTGAAATATCATTAAAGTCTGCAGATGTTGGAATGCTAGATAAGACATTTTGATTGTGAGATAATTAAGTGATAACAGGAAAGTGACGTAGTTGTAGATAAGTTATCGTTTTTTGTAAGTGTGAAATTAACTTTAAATTCCTTAGGATTTACTATTATCGACTAAGTATACTAAGTATATCAAATAATTAATCGAAATACTATTATTGTCCGCACGTATTAACATGTCTCTATGCTCAAGGTTAGAATTGCAATCAATGAGATATTCCTAACTTCCGGAAGCTACCCTCGCGTCCGGTGTCCGGTTCGTATCCGGGGGTCAGGAGATTAATTCCTTTGTTTTTGGCACAAAAGATATATCATGGACCTGATGGTTGTGTAGGTAATTGTTATTTTGACCCGACTTCAAAAAGGGAGGTAACATTTGTACTTTGGCTTTTTTCTTCTATTTATTCCACTACCTACCTACCTTAGGTATGATGAAGGAAGGAAGTAAAGTATAATACAAAAAATATTTTTTTTTTATTTTACTATTAATACATAATATTTATTTAATTATAAAAATGAATAAATTGATTAATTACCAAATACCGTCATTTTTTAGAGTTACGTAAAGAAATCTGTGATTATTATTTTCTAATGATAAAATTACTTACCCCCTGGATGAATTTATTGTGATCCAATTGTGTGTGACAAATCATAATATAAATCATAAATCACATACCCGAGTCTTACTCGTATACTATACTTATTTATTAAAAATATAATAATATAGACATTGTATGTATTCAACTCACTGATGGACAATAATACTTAATTAAAATCACAACATTTCCGTAAGTTCTCATACTCATAAAACCTGTTTTGATAGAAACAAAGGAGACATACTATCAAATTGTGCTAATAAATCTTAAAATAGACTCATACAATGAAACTAACTAAAATATATTTGAACTTGTAATTAACTGGGCCATGATGTGTTAATATGACCGTTTAAATAAGATCGGTCGTGATGTCTCCCTTAAAAAATAGTTCTAGGTGCTTTTATTTACTTTGACGATTTAATTCCGGTCTTTGTTTTATCTTTAGTTAACTGCTTCCTGAAATAAAATAAAATGTACCTATATATTATCTATAAATATAACTGATTTTATGTTTAACATGAATTATATAAAGTACATAAATAACATTATTATTAAATAAACAACGGACAAAATACAATAGTAGTAAATATATTTCAAAAGCACAACAAAACGCGCGACATGTTGAGTAAAATTATTTTGTCACATGAAAGACCATTTTTTCATATTAAGGTGATATTGTTAACGCCGACAAAGAATGTTATAATGTTATAAAAAAGTAAGAAGATTATTATAAAACCTCCTTTGTCAACTAGGTCGCGTTTAACACTTGGCTTGGCGCCTATTATTGGCGGTTGTCTATAACTATACGATCTAATGCGTTTTTGTAACTTTAAAAATCATTGCTTTTGTTACAAAAATGCTACGATATTTATAAAATTAAACACAAAGTAATTTATAATAATAAGAATGTTTTATTTATTCAAATAATAAAGTAAGTAGGTACTTTAACTATGTTAAGAAGCTGTTACATGGATGATTTGATTAAAACGTCTGATGCTAGTCTAACATGTAAACAAATAATTATTATATATTGTACATAAAGTAAAACCATGTAACTCCAGGAGTGATGACTAGTTTATTCAATGCACACAATACGGATTTCACGGTCCTTGGTGATCGGATTAAAAGATCTCGTCTCCTGTAGTGTCGTGTTTCGGTAGCGTTGGTCATTTCGACGCTTTGTTGTAATAAATATTTGGGTTGAATGCTTCTCAATCATACAAATAAACTTTTGTATTTTTTCAAGTAGAACACGTTTGATGCACCGTTGTGGTCAAATATTTTTATGCTATACACTATAGTACAATGTTTGAGTTTATTAATATATTCCATCACTAGAGATGCAAATTTTAAACACTATGTTCCAATATACAAAAAAACATTGGTATCAATAACCTTCTTTCTGGTGGGTAGTTTTTATTTGTATCCATTATTTTTTCTCTCTACATTAAATAGTTTTTACTAAAGTGAGCAGCCATGTTATCTCCAGCCCCTATTCTTTGGTATGTGATAATCTGCTTCAAGCTTCATGGTCAGAATATAAAGTTACTTGGGCCGTGAAGGATTTACTTTTTATAAAATCCATTTAAGGTTCTTATGAAGATTTGTTAGTTTGGAAAATAATGGTAGTATAACAATATATTTTATTTTCTTAATTTGTGGAAACTAGCTTTTATCCACAAGGACTTGTCATCATACCTTATAGACCAAAATATTTTAATTATTACATAATTGTAACTAGGAGCTATCATGAGGTAGATATTATGGGATTGAAAACTATTAATGGAACTCGCACTATGGTATAAAACTTTTTAGCTTATTCGGATTTAGGTCTTTATAATACAACTATAATTAATACATAAAATAAATTAAAACTAAATACATACTATCACCAAATTTCTAATAATTCTTTACGTATAACCATTACCAGCTAGTAAGAGAAGAGATTGAAGAATGAACGTATTGAACAATTTTTATTAATTGAATTATCAATCTATACTGGTTTTAAAATTATCAATTTTGATATTTATAGATAATATAGGTGACTCTGGTTTGATACCTACTATGGAGATAAAATTTCAATATGATATCTATCTATTGATACCTTGATCGTCTTTTTGTTAAATCGATTAATAAGTCCAACTTTTTCTACAAGATACCAATTAACAATCTTAATTCGAGCTTAAGAATACTTAAATACTTTTAAACGGTACACGGTAGTAAAACTATGAGAAACCAATAAAAAACTTCTAACCGGATACTTCGATGGAGTGACGTCACGTCTGGTTACAGATAACTTGCTCTTATACAAGCGAAGCCCTGTGCTTGAAGTTTAGGAGATAAGAAGGATAGAATACTCTCACGGAATACATACATACATATATTATATAGACGTCTTTTATATTATGGACTAATACCCTAATTAACCTTGTTTAAGTTTTTTATTCCTTAACCTTTGAAGAGGCCACATATCTATTTAAAATAAAATAAAAAATAACTGCCATTACAGAATAGGAATGTTTTGAGTAATAGTGAAGTGGAAGGAAAAATAAAGCAAATCACTCAATCAGATCGATGGGATAAGTCGTAAAAGAGAAAGAAAAAGAGAGTATTTTTGAGTTATATGAACTATTTTTTTTTCTATAATTCAGTAACATTAAGTTTAAGGAAAATAGAAAACAGAACCCACAGTCAGATGAGAGTAATAATACGAGAAAGGGACGAAAAGAGAAAGATGATTTCAGTAACACAAATAGACTATATTACTAAATGAAATGAATAAAGACTAACACAGAACAAACAAAGTGCTATCAAGTGCTTTTAATACTGATAATAAAACTGGTTATCAGATAGTGTAATTCGTATGTAAATAGATAAACAGTAAAAGCTTCGACAGACCATATGGCTATGATAGATTGAACATTTTACTTACCTACCTAGCTATTGACAGTTGTTATTTCAATAGATAAGGACTTGTTATAAACTTTTATAAGAGGAATATTATTTATTTCTTTATTATATAACAGAAAATATTTAAGAATTTTATATACCTACCAGAAATTTTTACTGGTTCTGATTCTGATCATGTAATTAATAATTGAAAATTAAAAGATATATCTGATTTTTCAGTAAAGAGTAAATATTCATGTAAAATATATACATACCCTGAAACTGTTTTTAAAGTTAGATAGGTACATAGTGTGATATATTTATTTATTCATTTATACTTATAGGTATATACAATGTAAAGATATTTGTAATAATTAAACTTTTTATAAATATAGTTAAAAATATATTTTATTAAATATTTTAATATTTATTATAACAAGTTAATAACTTACGTATAAGGAAACATACGCATTACCTAAATACAAACATACAAACGTATTACATTAATAAAACACGATATTTTAATTTCAACCAGAAATAGTTTGTTACATGTCTAAAAGTTTATTCGTATAAAATATTTTCTATGATTCTACTCTATGACATTAATAAAAGTTATATAATATCACTATAAAGAAGAAAATACTTCTATAATACCTAAAATATAATAAATACCTACATAATGTTTTACATTCCTTAAAACCTATTTAGGTCTTAGATAAAATATAATCTTATACCCAAAAGCGAAATAATTGTTAAATATATTATAGAATATGCAGATCTTATTTTACATTTGAATTTGAATATCTTACAAAGTGTTATAAAAATTTGTACAATTTAGTAAAATTAAACATTTTTTTCCCAAAACAAAAAAATGTTTCTCCATAGCATTAAATAAGAACCAAAAATCACAAATTATTAACCCATATAAAATAAAAAAAAAAACAGAAGACACGTCTCTTGTCTATAACCTCAATACAGACGGACGGACATTCCAACCGGCGACATAGTTATCGCGGATATAAATTCAGATGACGCACATACATCCTTACCTCGGACTTTTATTGACTCATTATAACACACAGACATTTGGATATGAAACTAATGATCCAATTTGTTAATCAAAATTTATAATACCTATATAATTATAGTCCACATTATTGGCTTACCAAAGGAGGTCGTACTTTACTTGGTACAGAACTCTTTCGTAATTATAGAAAGAGTGTTGAACTTAACGTACGTTGGATTGTTGGTGGGACTTAGATAAAAAATTATTCTAAGATACGCAGGATTCCTTAACATTTATATCTGATATAATTAAGATTTTTTTATACCTAGCTATCTAGTATAAAAAGTTTGTTTAAAAACCAATTTGTTTAAGGTTATTGCAAAATTAGATTACTAAAATAATCCTTTGAATTTTCCTACCTTAATAAATTTGAATTAGAACCTAAACATAACACTTTCATCTTCATCAGTGAAACCTGAAAAACGCAGTAAGTAAGTAGTCGCAGTCATTATCGAATATTTTACCCGTCATTTTAAACAAGTAAACCAAAACCAATGACTTTTCTTGTTAAATTTGTTTGGACTTAGAAAGCGGTGAAAATCATATTCTACATTATCATTCTTAAAAAAATGTATCAACCAACTACCCATATTCAATTTAAGAATAAATTTAAGCCAAAATTTATCAGCGTAAAAACTGCTCAGAATAAACTAAAATTAAAATAATATAAATTTTAAAATCATACCAAAATGTCCTTCATTCGGAGGATTAAAATAACAATTATTGCATATACAATATGGTTTGAAACAATTAAAAAATCCGTTAATATTATTATTATTATTGTTAGTATATATTCAATAAACGATTTTTTAAACGAGAACCTAGGTCTTACTTATTAAAACTATACTTATTCAATTATATTTACAGTCTATGTTTGTTATTGCATTGCACTTATGAATAGTCAGACTAGTGCAAGGTTCAAAAGGGTAGGTCAATAGAAAAGAACCAGCAAGAAACTCTTTAGATACTCTGTTAAATTATTTACCAATTTGGACTTTGTATAAAATTGACTATTGAGAACTTGTCGGAATTGAAATTTGAAAACTAATTAGAATTCAAGTAGAGTTTGGAACCAAAAGTAAACTAGAATAACTGACACCCAATATTAATTCCGTTATGCTCTCAAATAAGATAGGACTCATAATAAAGAACTCTAACTTAAATAATTTTAAAAAAGAAACAATAGTAATGATAATAATTTGGAAATTACAGTCATCAAGTTGGTGATTGCTATTGTAAGCGTCTTTAGTTTTATATAAAGCCTTGGACAAAATTCCGATTAAATTATGTGAACATAAATATGTAATTCATAATCACCATAGTTACAAAAGTTAAATTCCAAAAATATATGTTTTTTAAGTTACATTACGTAAGTAACTTTTTACATTAAATGTTTGTATTTTTACATTATATTATCTAAGATATAAAGATAGTAGTACCTAAGTATTGTAGCATCTTTAAAGAAAGAATTTCGAGAACCCATGTATGTAGCTCAAACTGCTTTCTTTTGGACAATACAAAAAGATGCTATATCTGCCCCTGATTCCCAAAGAAGAATATCGTATGACAATACTAAAGAAGTAAGTAAAGTAAACCACCTAGCAGTCAACATCAGTTAGGCGTGTAATTTTCCTAACTGCATATAGTTTGAACTTAAGTTTATGTCTCGTGTAATGATATACCTAGAAATAACTTTTATTAATCTTAATTAAAATATCATCAAGAATAATTAACAGCATTTCACAATCAAACTGAATTTAGAGTTTATCAACAACTGCTAAAGAATCTATTACAAACTTCACTTTTAGTCATTCTATTAATAATCTAAAAACAACATTGTATCTCCATGTTGTAAACTAGTATTAAAATAATGATGATGGATACCCTTTCTATATGAGCGTGTCTACCGTGGCTGTCTGTCTGTTGAAACATCATTTATATCAATATAATTCGTACTTTGCATTTTAGATATTCCCGTGATGGTGCACTTTGTGGGGCAGATTATTTCCAATATTACACGCAACTTTATTTATATAAATACTAGCTATTTGCTAGCAGCTGTTGGTAAAAATATATATTATTCTTTCAATACTAATATTTAGTTTTAATTTCTAATTACTTAGTGTACATTATAAAAAGAAAGAAATAGTAATAATTTTAAATTTCTAGCCGAAACTTGATCTTAGATCAGTCTTTTTTGAATGGATATATATTTTTTTACACCGTTTAGTGATTATAGTTTATAGTTTTGTTTTAACCAACTACATTATAATAGAAAATTATTGCTAGTAGTTTTTATAATCCATTGATCCGTTGACATACCAAATGTTGCCTGCGGCTTCGCTCGCTGTATAATATGTAGATACTGATATTGTACCCTAAACATATTTACTATATTCGAAATTATATCAGGATTGATCAAGCCGTTTTACAGAAGAAAAGATACTCAAATGTATTCAAAATAAAAGAAATTAAGTCCTTTAACGAATGTAGTATTAGGTACTTATTAGTATTAGTATTCACAAAACTATGTTATAAAGACCTGTAGATTTATATAATAGTATAGATAAATAATTATAGATTGTTGGTTTTATTGAACTGAAGGTTAAATGTCATTATAATAATACATTTTACATAATGAGTGCCTTGAACACGACTTGTTTTTAATTCTTACATAGTTTTGCTTAGACAAGAAAAATAATCGATTTCATTGTGTATATCGGCTGTATCGTATAATATAGGAGATGTATCATGTATTATACGTTTTATACCATATCATCGAAATAGCATGCTTATAATCCAATAATAATTATTATTCTAATAAGAAATTGTTATCAATTCAATTCTGATTAGCAGTAGGTACTAACACAGTGCATCTCAGGTTACGAGTAGGTATAAAATATTTCTTTTGTATATTAAAATATTTTTGAATACAAAAGAATAATTTTATTTTTTTTAAAAAGATAACATTAAATTGGACAAGTTATAAATGAATTTTTAAAATTGTGAGTCTAAAGTAGTTTCATAATTAATTGAAATAAAATAAGGTTATTTTCATATTAAGTTTATTTTCAACAACTTTTAAAAAATAAGTGGATATTCAACAAATTGTAATAATAAATGTATTTTCAACAAATTATATATAATAATAAATGTATTTTCAGCAACTTAACAAAATTGAAGTATTTTATAACTAGCATTTACTTTTTGCAACTGTTAATTAATTTTAAATTTGCTGATATAATGATACAACTACTAGAGATATTATCTTAAATTGTCTAATGTTTATAATGAAAAGATGAAGAGTACCTACTCGTAATAGATATTGGTTCTTTCACTTGCATTCAAATTATATTACTGAAATTTCGTTTTAATAAAATTAATGAATAAATATTTTTAATCTTCCATTATGAACTAAACAATGCTAATAGAATAATATTATTAACATTAACAAAAGATAATTGTATACAAAATATACAGACACAAATACCGCCCTCTTGAATTAACCCTTAAATAAAAGCACAGTTCAAAGAGCATATTTCGTGAATTATAATATAATAATTAATATTCAGCGCCATTGAATATATTTCTTTTTAAAATGTCCGTCAAAATATCTGAGTTGATTGTGACGGGCTTTAGATGAATGAGTCTTGATACTTGAAAGTTTTAGCTAAGTAGCATAATATAGTTGGTTTGGTATATGAGAAAATTTTTTAATAATTCAGATAAATATCTTTTGATATTTTGAATCATTATAAAATATGTATTTTAAGTATTTTTTTTTTGTAATATTTGTATTTTTTTTGTTATTTATATAAGTTGTCTAAGTTACTTATTTAAAAAAAATAAGAACAAACCTCAATTTATTTACTAAATGTAAAAAACAAAATTCTAGACTATCAAGACTATTAAAACCGTGAACCGAATCAAAACCGGCATATGGGTCTCCCTCGTACCACCTCATTGAGTCCTTTATGAACGCACTTTATTATATTACACTTCATTATTCCCATTTTGCTAAAATACTTTTGAGTTGTTGAATTTATAATTAGATAGAATTTCATATGTAAATTTAATTAATTTTAAATTTAATGTTAGTTAGTGTGTTAATGACCGTCCTGAACTAAAGGTTGTGGGTTCGATTCCTAAACGGGACAATTCGTGGTTTGGTCCAGAGATTGTTATTCTGATTCTAGGTGTACCTACTTTGTACTCTTTATTTATATGCTTGTGAAGCTCAAGGATAATATAATATCTAATGCGGAAGTTGTCTTTTTAAAAACATAGTCAAAGTTATATCATATAACAAATATACAAAATACCTTTTTTATATTAAAAAATCTTAAACAAAGATAGTTTCTTCTTGCTGTAAATGCAATAATATTACAATTATGAACTGATACACTATATTATAATATAAAAGCTGTACGTATGTTAAATAAACAGACAAACAAACCCCACGCAGTAATCACTAAAGTCATCGGTGTATCAAAAATCACCGCTTCCCCAATAATTATTGACACAAATTACTGATTGTCTTCTGATTAATACGCACGTGTGTAATGTATAGAAAAATATGTTTTTTACTCGCTATTCCGTGGATTCATTATCGATATGGGAAAGTTGTGTTCCCCTTGTATTTGGATTTCACACCCGCGGGTTTTTGATTAAAACTTAGGTTAATATGATGGGGTGTGCTGCAAGGGTGATGGTTAGGTCCTATACTTTTTGTTGTGCATACTCTAAGTAAATTTGGTCTAAATTATTTCCGTAGTGACAAATGAAAATGTGGGAATATTTTGATGAGTTGGGTAATTAATTTATATTAGGTCTAAAGTACAGTAGGTAAGGAGATATTTTATTATTTTTAGAACAATACAGAAGTATATTAAAAAAATATTCAAATGGTTAATATTTTCACATCTTGTAGATATTCAATATTTATTATTCGCAGAACCGAAGCTTGTGTCATATTCCCCATAGCACCATCAAACTTGACACGTGTCTCCAAATACAGCTGGCCAATAACGGTGATATTATTTTTTCATTAGTTTTTTATTTCCACTAATCTATAATCTAATTTGTCTCCACGGCCCTGAGGGAGAAGGGTCGAAAGGTGGTAGAGAATCCCATTGAAGTACATCTTTTTTAAGTCATTCATAGTTTAGTTTTATAATCTTGTTTTGCATTGGTTAAAATATTTTGCTTAACTTATTTTATATTATATTTTTTTATGGTTAAGAGTTTTGAAAAGCATATTTTATTTGTATCTCCCGAACCGTGGAAACCGAAGACCGCACATTAATCTAATCAACACAAAACATTCTAATGACTGTCAAAAGTCGACGCCATGTTGCCGCGTGCTCGCCGCGTGCTGCCGCGTGGCGCCAAATGGATACTATTGTTTTCTTTGCGATATTTCCAAAATAAAACCTAAATTGATATAAATAAAGAAACTATACTCTATGTCTTAGAGTTAAGATTCATTTTTAAATAACTTTATGTATGAAGGTAGTATGTTTACTCGGCACTCTATTTATTACTTTAGTGAATAAGAATAAAGATTATATTCGAAGGAGGTTCTGTCTGCAGAAATGGTAACTTTTAAATTGCCCTTAGCGACAATTCTTATCTGTTTTGCCTTTAGAAATATTTATCTATTCCACCCTGCAATTATAAGCCTTAAGTCTATACAATGAAAGGTTATAATTCATAAAATACATTTCTTGTATAATTGTTATAATAAAAGTGACATATTGGTGTCCATTGTATAATTAACTGTATTGTGGACAATAACGATTACGGAAGTTAAAATTGCATCCTATAATTAGGGCAATTTGTCTTTTGTTTGGAATAGTGAAGATCTATATAGTAATATAGAAATCACTATTGGTATTATATTATATATTACAAAACATTCCGGACCTTTTTTTATTTATTCATGACTATGGACACAAGTCCTTCAGTCGATTTCCAGACCTTAGTAGAAGGTGTTACAACATTCTTGTGTAATTCATTTTATTTATTTATTCCACTTGCATTCTTTATTATTGTTTTATGAATAAACCTTTTCCTTAATAACAGTAATAAAAAATACATAAATACTTAGGCTTAATTTTTATTCATTTTCAAAGTCCCATAAAAATACAGCACGATATGGCAATAACGTTGGCGCGAATTTCCGTCATGTTCCCGATGACAGCTTTTAGGCGGTTTTTTGACGATAAATCGTTCCGTTACCACTTCCGTTTGAGGGGAAGAGATTAATGTTTGCGGTAAACATCTGTACAAAATATATAACCTCTTTGTAAAAATCTTTATATTAAGTTAACAAAAAAATAAAATAAGGTAAAGTTATAAAGAAATAAAAGGTTGCCAGGAGTTACACAGCAAAAAGTATTTACTTTATAATCTTTTAATATGATTTATTAAAAAAAATCTCTAACTCTTTCTAAAAAACTTATTAAATTAACAAAAACATATTAAAAATAAAAAAGAACAAAAAGGTTGCGCAACAGAGTTAGCAGAGCAAAAATTTTTTTACTCTAATCTGATTTATGACTTGTTAAAATAATCAGTAACCGCAACAAATCCGTATTTTCAATCAGACTTAGTGGTAAGTAAGCTGACGTTAGGGTGTAATGGGTAATGATGTGCAAACAGGGAATCGAACCTTGTGCAATCTGTTACTGAACTGCACTGCATAGTTGCGATTTGGTTGATATCATGCAAAAGGTTGTCAACAATAATTGCCAAATGTTTGTTTATTGTTTTATATGTGACTGTTTGTTTTTAATATTTATTATTTTAAATATTTTTAATGTTTACTCAAGCTATTTTTGTGGTTTTCCTTGAATTTTTTTTTGGGGTGATAAAACATACAATATGTTGATTTAATAATAGGTCAAGCTTCATTTTATTAAAAACAATCTGGTAATTTTACTGTATTGTACTTTTTTATAACCAACTGTATTGTTTTTTTTTATAAAAGATTGTGTTTTTTCCTTGAAAGTAAAAAAAAAATCTGAATTTAAAAATATTTCATTGACCGAGGCAATATTATATAACTATGCCAAATTGTATCAAAATCTATTGATCTCTGATGCGCAAATAAACAAAAATAGTTGTTTAAACTGTTAATATGTATTATATTTCACGTTTTTTATATTATTACATGTATATCATTTTAAGTCGTTTTCTAGAAAACATACATCTAGAGTTGCATTTATTTATATAAAATAAAAACAATAATTGTCCATAATTTCTGCTTTATCTTGCATAACACCTATCAATAAAAATAAACCACGGGGTTTGAATAAACTCATGAATGTTTCATATTGCACTGACCGGAAAATTACACCATGTAATGCATCTATAAAATAATACACACAATTATATACTTTCTGACAACACAATAAGAATTAGAATAGAATAACATTATTTGTTATGCATTTTATTGTAGGGGGTGTAAAACTTATCTGATTATATTTGATAAACATTTTGTTAATGTGTTTGTTTGTTTCGTAATTCTATGGATTATGAAATATACATTAATTGACAAATTTAATCTTATAAAGGAATTAAATCTGAAATTTCCACATTTGCAAAACCAACAAAAAATATATTATTATATTTGTGATATAAATACAAAAATACGGAAGATATTAAACACCTAAGAGTTAAAGTATACATTTACTTAAAATAACGAAACTGAATACCAGCTCTGTTTTTCTCTACTCTATCATCGAAACCGAATCTTACTTCATTTATACATTAGGAAAAAAACTAATAACATAAAGAAGAACGTGTGTTTGTTTCTTACGTGGTAACTTCTCAACCAGTAGCCACGAACCTTCGCACACACATTGCTAGAGCTACAGAAAGGACATTATGAACATTTCATACCAAAAGAAAGTATGGTTTCCGATTAGAAAAAATACATTTCTCTTCCGACATATCAAAACGTCGAATAGAGTTTGTTTGCTTATAGATCATAACTACTCAACAAATATTCATTACACCTTACACACATTGATAAAAGAACAAAGAAGAGCATACATTTCCTACCAAAAGAAAGTTAAGAAAAGAAAGAAAGTACAAAAAGATAGATTACTAACAGCGCGGACGAAACCGCTGTCATAAGCTAGTATTAAAACTACAAGAACAAATTTAACATCTATTTACCTAACTGTTAATTATCTTTGAAACAATAGCCTCTTAAGCCTCATGTTCATTTTTAAAAGACTTCTGATGTTCTTCGTGTAACACTACCGGTCATTGTCTGACCTCACCATGACTTACATACAGTTACACCAGTTCTACAATTATTACATATTTATGTATACGGCATTTTATAGACTTAAATTTAGATATAGAATGAAGAATTTATATTGGGAGTTTAATCGAACCTGTGACCTTTGAAGTCATAGCCACTGTACCTACTGAGCTATCGTGTCCATAAAGACCTTGGAGAATTAACTACTATTAGATATAAAAGTAATTTCTGAAACATTACTGGTTTTTAATATGTGATTAAAATTTAACCAAATTTACATTCATTTTTTATATCAATAAAGTTTATTTTTCGTTGGTACTTGAGTAGTTAACAAGTTTTTATTATTAAAAGTGAAATATATCTATGCATGTATAGAATTTTAAAAATTAAAGTGTTATGTATGAAGATCAATATATTTAATTACCTACTTTCAAAATATTTTTAGTTTTTGATACAATCATCTTCTATAATAGATTACTTAAAAAGTATTTAAATAAATATATAAATAGTTCTATTTCTACTATATCTCTTCTGGTTTTTGGTGACCTAGAAGCCAGAAGCATAGACAATACAAAAACTGTATATACATATATAATAAATATTAATTATCTATGCGTTAAACTTAAACTTCGTTTACATTGTTATTATGTACCTAGTAAATTGGAACCCATATTTTCAATGGCAGAGAAGAGAGACAATTTCTAAAATTTAAATATTATACAAAAACGCCATAATACTAAAAAGATTAAGTTGAAATAAAGAAATATGACCGAAATGACGACTCACGAGGGAACTGCATTAGCTTTGTGATTTAGTTACGAAGTACATATGAGGAGCACAAAAGTGAACACTATTTAACTATTTTATAAATGTTTATAATATTTCATCTGTCTATTGCTATTATACATAAGTATCAGGACTGAAGGAGGGGAGGGCGGTGTCTATTATTCTATATACACTGAATTTATTTAATAAATCTATATAATCTTAACCACCCTGTTGGTCGGTTATATGGTATGTTGGTAGCTTATATGTCTAACATGTAGCAGCAGCACAAGGAGGTTCGGATTCGATTCCCGACAGAGAATGTATGTCTGTATTTCTGGGTTTGGTCGCTTATTAAATATATTCTCAGTATTTATAATGTGTAAGTTCTAAGTATTTGTATTATTGTCTAACACTCTTAACATAAGCAAATAATTTGATTACTTATGGGTTAGTAGATAGCTTATTAGTCCAAATACTATATACCTCAGGTAGCAAGTTACTGTTGATAATAATTTTGTTTTAAAAGAATTTAAAAATATATATATTGAAATGGTTATTTATATAATAAGTCATTATAAATTTTATTTTATTCAATAAATAGCTATACATAACTAAAAGCTATTTATAAACTACTAACATGATAATTATTTAGAAAACTTTCTTCTATAACAAGATAATAAGCTACAAAAAAATATGTTTTATTTTACAAATAACTTTAAATACAATTATTTATATACTATCCAAATAATATTTATAATAATCAAAATAAAAGATATCTTAATTATTACTTTAGTTGTATCAAGTTAATGCTCGGGGGTATAATAACTCGTAGGGGCGCAGCTCCGACAATTTTCTTAAAAGCCCAAATGGTTTTAGTAATGGAATGGGATAGTTAACAGCTAGACTCAGATTAGAATATAGCTTACTATATACAAAGTAAGAGGTGTTTTCCTACATTTTGTAGAATTTTCAACAAATTTTAATGTAATAAACATTAAAATTTGTCCAAAAAAGTAATTTTGCCCAGCTAGTTTCAAACCCATTCGGGGTTCCTATTCATGAGCTTGAAGGTTCATGATTCATCAGATGATTATAGCCAAAGTTATTATATATATTTAATAAACATCTTAATTAATAAAAGTTTAATTACAAAAAAATATAGGTGTTTTTTTATTTATTGACGTAACAATCTTTAAAATTTAACTTAAAACATAAACAAAACGTACCTACCTACGCTGTATGTATCTCTACAAAGATAGGAAGAAAGTAGAAGATTTTGTAGGAAATGAAATCTTAAAAAAAAATCATTGGTAATTAATAATATATAATTAAAAATCTTTAGATACATGTTATCCTTAAAACCTTAAATATATGTTTTTTTCTTTCTAGTAGTATACACAAATTACTATAGCTGCAGTATATTTGTACTTTCCTAATTCAATAGTCACTCTCAGTGATATAGACGGATAGCCAATTCCCAATGCCCAACACCCAATGTCCAATGTAAACTCGTCATACGCTGGGTAAATTGATATATATGCACTGGCCAGGGTAACCACTTATTTGGAATACATCTGCTGCTTGGAACCTTAGTCTTATAAAAATCATAACTAGCTTATCTAGCTATTAGTCGCGACTTCGTCTGTGCATATTTTTTATAAGAACCTTATCTGATTCATATAAACTATTTGAATCAGATATTGTTTACTATTTTGTTGATTTCAATATTGTTTTAACGCTAACGTTGTTTTTTTTGTCCATAGTAATGGAGGTCTAAGTTACTCCTCATAAAATCAGTTTTTCGCAAGTCAAAGCTCTGTTAAAATCAGCCCAAATTGACAGACAAACAAACATTTTTAAATGTATTTTTATGTAAATAGTAGATTTTGAATTATTAAAAATCGGAATAATAAACTTATTTTGTAATTTATACCTTATAATGTAAGTCTAAAATCTTTTAAAAAGGACATTACCAAATAAGGAAAAAGAGCAAATAAAAACTTTATTTAATTTGAATACAAAATACCTACATATAACCCTTAATTTATAACAACACTAGGTAATCAGCTGATGATCATAGGTCACGTGTCGGATCCGTCACGGTGAAGTTCCCACGACGCCTCCCGTGTTACGATCCGTCACAGTATCGTGTCGTGGCGTGTGTATCATGCGATATGCTCTACTTGAATATAATCGTGATATATATTATACTAGCAACCAGTCCCAGCTTCGCACGGATGCAATGCTGATACTGACTGAATGTGCTACAGAAAATCTTTACATAAATCGTTCACAGGTTGTCATTAGGCTATACAAATATGTTTTCTTGACGCAAAAACATGTGTTCATATATTACATTAGAAACTTCAATCATAATCAGTATTTCTCTACTATATTATGCATGTTACATACATATTAATTTCTCATGAATCACTCTATTTATTAAAAATAACCGCATCCAAATCCGTTAGATAGTTTTTAAGACCTAAGCATACATAGAGATAGACATCGGGAAGTTACTCTGTTTTATACTATGTAGAGATTTTGAAAAATGGTGAATATTATATAATAGTACTATCTTTTGTTATTTTAATTGTAGACATAAAAATTATTCGGAAAAATATTAAATAGTAATCAAAGGAAAATTAGTAAAAACCATAGACATCAGCAAAATGGTAGGTATAATCCTTGAGGAATAGAAAGAGAGGAAGTAGGACAGAAGAAAACAAACTTAGAGAGAATAAGCTTTTCTTTCTCTTTCATTTCATGTTGCGCTTTGTAAGCTATAAAATAGAAGCTGAAAGACATAAAACAAGATAAGGTAAAGCAAGTACAGTAATTATTTGCATGTTATTAAAGTTTACTTTTTTTTTGAAAATCAAACAGATTTAGTTTGCATAAAGTAAGTATTTTTTTTATGTGGTATTATGAACATTAAAAAAAAACTAGGTATTATGATTTTAACAAACA
This sequence comes from Napeogenes sylphis, assembly GCA_959347405.1. Lineage (NCBI taxonomy): Eukaryota > Metazoa > Arthropoda > Insecta > Lepidoptera > Nymphalidae > Napeogenes > Napeogenes sylphis. The sequence goes on along the minus strand of OY365780.1, from coordinate 31,291,878 downwards.
AATGCGAAATGTTACTAATGTCTATAAATTTTTATATATATATTTTCTGAGTAGAGAACTTTTCATGTTGTTGCATTAAAATTTCATACAATAAGCAATTAAATGAAGTTCACACCTAGAAAAAACATTACTAATATCTATAAATAGTGTTATTTTAACATTGGTTATTTTTTAAATAAATGTGGAATGAAAAATTCATCAACACGGTCAGGACTCGAAGAACTTCGTGGAAGTTCTCAAAATCTGATGATGAAGTTTTCATTACAACTAATCAAATAATGAAGTCGTGTCAAAATCGGACTATATGAGGTTAGAAAACTTAATTCAGATACAGCAAACTTACAAGAATAATTTTAAAAATATTTCATGTCTGTTTGTCTATTGGAATGTAGTTATGGAAATAAAACTGTTTTCAAACTGATTAATCTCGCGTATAATTAAATTTAAAGTTTAAAGTGTCCGACATCTCATCTTCCTGTGAACACGATAACTATTAAGTAATAGAAACTTCGCGTTAAATTAAAAGTTTAAAATGTAAATTGCATTATATGAGATTTATTCGTTATATCCGTTTATTTTAATTTTTAGTACGCGTAAAAATTCAAGAAAATACAACATTTTATTGAATAAACAATAATTGTAGGTTATAAAAGGTACTTTTTATTAATTTTCTTGGGGGAAAAAACTTGGGTTATCATTACAATACTAGCAATTGCAGGACAATTTTTCTTGAAATTAAGTGTTATTATGAAAATCAAGTTTTAGTTGTTTTCAACGTAACTAAAGTACAAGATTTTTTATGAAATCTGGTGTTATCATATTATCTAAATGAACATATAAGAAAGATTCACTCCGAAATATTCCTACGTTTAGGTGCAACGTAGAAATTGGTTTGGCTTATTAAAATAATAAGGTAAAATTATATGGATTTCAATAATATTTTAAAATAAATTTACAGTTGGACCTACATTATTCTTGTATTTAGTCTGATATTAGATAACAGCGCTGCTTAGATACTTTGTCAGTTTGTTCGTTGGTTTATATATTTATGAGAAAATCAAAAAAATGTAGACCCACGAAACAGATGCAAGCATAATATTGTTATCAATAGAATACAAATCAAAGAATTTGATTTAAAATATATTTACTTTAGGAGTGTCTAAATAAAACAATATTGCCTATTTTATTTAAAATTATTCTGATTCTAACAATATAAAAATTACTTGAATGTGGCCTATACATATTTAATAAATCCTATAAGTATAAAACTTTAAACTTCACAAACGCGAACACATTATTTCAAGTTAATACTGCTCTAAATATTTCACTGTTAAACTACTGTTGTACAATAAAAAAAAACCTTAAAATAGTTGGATTATAAAAAGATAATGAATCTTTTATAACGAAACAATAGGGAATAAAAGAGAATTTCAAAACGCTATTGGTTGCAGTTAGGGTCGCCATCTGTCTAGCTTTAGCCGGACATGTTTGGCTTTATCAGCCCGTGTCCGGCTAAACATTTGTATGTCCGGTCTGTACGGAAACAATTGATAAGGTGATGTAAACATTGTGTGATTAAAAAACCACATGTTAAGAATTTTATAAAATGATTCAGAGTCAGGCTTTTTTATTTTAGAAGATGGCGACTCTAGTCGCAGCGGCACATAATAGTGGATCAAGTGATTCGATAGCCGATAACAGTACGATAAATAATATAATGGATAATTTAAAAGTCTATTTCTTATAATTTATGAATAATACATTTTTATGTAATCTACCTGTAATGTAGCGATAAAATCAATTTGTAAAGTTTTTAAGCAACAAATAATAATGAAATTAATTTTGATATTCATTTAAATTCAGGTCACACTTGTCAAGTTTGATATTTAATTGAAATTTAAAAATTAATTGTATTTCTGAACTAAAGAAATGTTATTAACAATAGATTTTAAGGAATTTTTTTTTAATGATATAAAAATAATTTTTTAACCAATTTATTTCAAAAACATAATTTTTCTGCACAACAAATTATATTTTAGTTTGAAGTACATTAAAGACCGAAAACAGGAAAGATTAAAAGAAATATCTCGTCCGAAAATGTGAAGCTACTTTGACAATTAAAAATCATCGTATAAATTGACCAAGAAAATTATCGTGTTTCAATTTAAATATTTGCCGAATTGTCCTAACGCAGCATTATAGTAGTTATCAGGGTTAAATTCGTTAAAGGGATCAAGGTTATCATATGGAGAGACCACGAACGGGTTGTAAGGATCTTGTAAGTAGAAACGTCTGGTACTCTCCGATTCCTGAGCTGCGTTTTGGTTATTGGACTGATCTGATGCAGCAGAGTCACTATTGGCTCCTCTGGATTGTTGTGCTAACGCATTATTATTTTCTTGGTTGGAGTTTGCACTAGATTCTTGTTGAGCTTGTCTATTGGCGAGGTTATCATTAGAACTGTAGACAGGACTCGCACCAGCAACATTAGAAGTTCTTGTATTAGCAGGAGATAAACCATAGTTGGATGCATAATTTAAGGCAGCCCCATTATCACTTCTACCGAATACTGGATGATATTTAGGAGGAACCAATGCACCATATCGCTTGGGAGCAACCTTTCCTACTCGGTTTGGAGAACTGTAGTATCGGAAACCTGGAAACCTTCTGCGGTTACCTTGAGCAGCAAGATTATGAACGTCGTTGAGAGAGAGACCATTATGATCCTTTTCATTGCCAGCACTTCCGACTTGATTTGAGGAACCAGTATAAGTTTGTGTCTGAGTGTACCCGCCAGTACCAGTGGAGCCACTTTTACTTGCGGTTCCGCTGTAATCGGCAGAACTACCTAACCCGGTGTAGCTAGTGGTTGAAGCTGTTCTATAGCTACTAGCTTGATTCAAGTTACTATTTGCGCTTTGACTACTGTGAGAACTTTGTTCATTTGAGTTACGAAGATCTTGAGCTTGGCTACTGGATCCACTGTATCCCTGGGATCCAGCAAGATGAGCTGAGCTACCATCATTGGCGCCAACGCTGGAATGTTCAGCTCTGGTCACCGCAATCAAGACGAAAAGGAAGTAGAGTTTTGTCATCGCAAAGAATACGCTGAAATTATCATAAGATACTATTGTAAGGAAGAAAAAGGCAGTTTATTATTAATATATAAAATAAAAATCCTTGTTTAATAGGTATAAAAGACAAAAATTTCGTATAATATATATATATTTCAGTATATGAAAAACAAATACCAACATTTCTTGGTCTTTGCATTCAATCACCTAAAAAGATAGATTAAACAACTTTCAAAGACTAAATCAAATTAAATCCTGAAATTCGTTTACGAGCTATGAAGTGAAGAACATAGAGAAAAATTTATTACAAATTGGCTAGATTAGTTTTGGAGTATTAAAACAGACTAACATTACACATAACAAATAGACATCTTATCTGTCCGTTAACTGCTTATATTAGCTTATAAAGAAAGAAACATATAAAAGGAGAAACTGTACTTACATGCACGAAAATACTAAATTTAGATTTTAATCAAGGCTTTACTTAGATATTATAAATAGGTACTAACAAGGGTTATAATAAAATACTAACGGGAAATTAAATATGGTTTAAAATAGAAAGGATAGGGATCAAAACTATTTAGTATAAAAGAGGGATAATCAGTTACATCCAAGACGTGACCGGACACAAATAGCAAATAAAAGAAAAAAAAAGAAAAGAAAAAAAGATATTATCTTTCTTTCTTCAAGAAAGAAAGAAAAGGAAAAAGTTGAAGAATGTACTAAAGCAGAAACCAGGATTGGTGCTGATACAGCTGGTAATCAGGAACTAACAGGGATTTGAGCTCTTGTAGTAATAGCAGCTAAAATAATGAATATTCTAATATTTTTTATCGATAAATCATTAATTACAAACATTAAATAAAATGAATATTAGGTTCTTTATTGGTTAAATTCAAAATATAAATTTAAAATTTAATTATACGCGAGCTAAATCCGAAAAAAAAATGGTTTTATTTCAATGTACTCGTGAAAATTTAAGAAAATACTAAATTAAAATTAATTTAAATATTAAAATATATATTTATACAACTGCTTACCTTTCTCTGCAAATATCAATGATATTTATTAGTTAAATGTCACTTTTTATACCTTTTATAACATACGCATAAAATCTTTGACACCCGTTTTATTTATAGCGAATAAACTCGATGTGGCGAATATGTACGACAAATCGTAATATTATCGGTCGTTAATAGAAAATTCCTGCTTTAAATTTTATCTTTATAAGCGTATTAATATTGATTTAATTTGTTTTAATTTAATATAATATAATACATAATAAATAATTTATAAGAGAGCCTAGTGGTTTTTTTTATTATTTCGGACCATATTTAAGGCCAATTTTTAAAATAACACCGATTACTTCCCAAATAGGAGTAATTTTCTAAAATAGCTCCCTAAGTGGCTAAAATGGCTATTCATTCAGCGGAGGAAGTGGGGCAATTTTTAAATTCTATTGATGGCGCCGCTAGTTTTGACAGGACCTTTTAAGGGATGCATTGATTGGCCGTTGATTGGCCAGCGACAGCCAATTTTTAGTCGTTTTTAGGATCATTATGTAGCAAATTATAAAAATCAATTGGTATTGGCCATTGGTTCGCCAGCGACTGCTAAAGTTTAGCTCTTTCTACGATCATCGTTATGGAGCAAATTATAGAAACTCGGTATGAATTAACCGTTGACTCGCCAATGACCGCAAACTTTTGGCCGATTCTGTGATCATCATGTAGCAAATTATAACCACTCAGAATGCATTGGCTATTGATACCCCAGCGACCGCCAACTTTTGACCGTTTCTACGTTCATCATTATTTAGGTAATTACAAATACTCAAATTGACATTGGCCATTGATTCGCCAGCGACCGCCAACTTATAGCCCTTCCTATGACCATTGTTATGTAGCAGATTTTAAAAACTCAGTAGGATTTGTTGTTGATTCGCCAGCGACTGCCAACTTTTAGCCTTTTCTACGAACATTTTGTATCAAATTGTAAGTACTTAATTGACATTGGACATGGATTCACCAGCGACCGCCACCTTATTGCCCTTTTTACGATCTCTTACATAACAACTTACAAACAAACAGTAAGGTATCAGGATTAAAATTTCTTTGTCGGCAAAGATCTTCTTTGCAACTATAACTTTGTTGGTTAATACGAGTACAATACGTATCTTTTAGTAGTTTCCAGACTTTTGCAATGATTTTCTTGTAAGAACTAATATGCAATCAATATGCAATTGAAATTGTCTATAAAAGCAATTTTATAGAATCTGACATTAATAGAGAGGAGATATTGCTTATTTGGAAAAGCGATGGAACGGTTTTATAAAGCTCGCAGGTTCGAGTGCTGAATTTATTTAAAAATATTAGTCTGAGCTAAACTTAACAATTAGGTAGGTACTATTAAAAAACATGGAGTATGTTTTTAGTTTAGTCTTGTTAATGTGTAAAGATGACTCTAGATGTAATAATCGAAATGAGAATATTCTTACTATAATTTAATTAAAGATCGTAAGTACAGATCGTAAAAACAAATAGATAATTTTTTAATTGCACAATTATTACTATTCTTTAATACTTATTTCTCTATCTGTACTTAATCATTCATATATCTTTCGCAGAGGTCAAATTTTATATAATAGATAACCTATATATATATATATATATATATATATATATATATATATATATATATATATATATATATATATATTCTAACCACAATCATAATCAAATCTATCAAAATAATATATTCATAATAATATAAACTAATTTGGAATCCATAAAAGTTAATTCTGGTAAATTATACAGCGGTAGATTAAAGATAACATCAATCTATGAAAAAACTCTTCTATCTCTGTCATATTAAAATTGCATCTCATTTTTTATTAAAACCAAAAAAATTAAAATATTATGACAGGGCATTGTTCCCATAAAAAGGTTTATCTGATTGAGGCTTCAAAATTGTCGGTAATTATTGAAAAGGTTCTATATAGCCCCGCCCTGTGCGAGGATAGCGCTCTGATTGGTTGGAGTATCCCGAGACTTGCGCCGGCGCATCGAAATATACATGTTTACGTCATTCCCAGTCCTGTTCTCGTGACCTTAAAGTGGCCACAGAAAACAAGTTCCAGTTATTAGCAATTATTTATCTCTTGATAATGACTAATATGTCTACAGTTTGGTTTTATAAAATATATGATCTCCCTATCTAACTTAAAAAATATATCGTTTTTTTACAATATTTGATATTTAAACTATTAGGTAGGAGCTTTATTCAATCTCTTGTCGTCTATTTAAACTTGATTGGACTGAAATTTAACAATCTCTCTGATCATCGGATTGTGGAATAAAAATTCTTATTGCTAAAAATTATCTTAGATTATTCTTTACAAGACAATACAAAATATTTGTGTAAGCATAATTGTTATCTCAAAGAGATTTGAGAGAGAATAAATGAGATAGAGAGAGATAAAGTTCCTACTATCTATCATTGTTATTATGTAAGTATCTATCATTGTTATTATGTAAAGGTTTTTAGTACTTAAAGGACTTGAACTACCGATTTCTTCGTTACCGACGCTACATCAAAGCACACCTCGCGTAGATAGGATTAGATTGTCTTCCATTAGTACGAATCATAGAAATATTAAGATTAAATTATATACGTATTATGTTATTTGATTTTGATTATATATTTCGATTATATTTTTTAATATAGTAATATTTTATTACTTTTTGGTTTCATGTTTAAACTATGAAAACACAAAAATACGTTTCTTATCTTTTAAATCGTATAGTGCCATAGACAAGATCCGTAACACCATGCAACAACCATAGATATGTCCTTTACCTATTTATTCCTATTACTCCATTTTAAATATAGTTTATAATCAATCATACATGCCCAAAAATATAAAAATAACATTTTACTGGACAATGTATAAAATTTAATCTAACCCCTAAATAAGCAAAATAATTTGATGGTGTTAAGGGTGTACAACGATAGGAATATATAGAAATACACATTATTAATATATTAAGAATATATTTAATAAACGACCAAATCCAGAAATACAGACATGCTCATTACATACATGCCTATCCCTGTCGGGAATCAAACCCGAGTCCCTTTTGCCCCGCGACAGGTTAGTCGTCTGCTGTAACCACTCGACAATGGGTGGTTTATTTTAATAAAATATATTTAACAAAAATTCAATTGTTATTGCATTCAATAAAATAAACTAACAGCTGTTATTAGACAAGCCGTAAAACTTACGATTATTTTTAGAAAACTTTTTACTCTTATTTCGACAGATTTACGATAAGTATCTCTTTCACCGGATTCCATTATGGTTGGAAATAAAATTAACAATTTGCAAAATTGTATACCAAACTTACTATATGTATTATGATTTTTAAACAATTTAAAATGGATTCATTTGTTACAATAACAAAATAAAACTTTGTGATGATTTGGGTTTTCAATTACCATTTATAAAGATAACATAAAATAAAGAAAAGAAATGCTTTGAACAATATTTAACAATAATAAGATTATTATGAAAGATTTTTTTAATATTATAATTTTCGCATACTATCTCTGTCGCTTCACAAACAAAAAAAAGGATTCAAAGTACATCCAGATGGCACAGTCTGTGGATCACACAAAGAATTTTCCCGTGTGGGAATCGAACCCAACCTTTGGTTCAGCAAGGTCAAACCACTGCACTACTAAGTCATGAAATTAGGGTTATTTAATTCCTATTTTTTTTTATCATAATATATTTAATAGAATGAATTCCTTGAACGAGGTTAAATTGAAAAACAATACATCAAATATTAATGATACCTTGTAATGATGGACGTAATGACATCCCTCCCAATTGAAATGAAAGTGTCATTAGTATTGTATTATTAATGATATTAATGATGCATGATGTGTCAACGAGTCAACAGTTGTTTTGACCTTTATGGTTTATTTTATTTATATATTTATTGATTAAAAAAACGCCGACTTCACGTTTTAAGAATGAATAACTTGTTTTTTTAATAACAATAATATATAATTAGTTATTATATGTCAATGACTTTTCTTACGCAAGTAAACCCAGAGACACACTCCTGCGCACTTACGTCACATCAAAGCGTGGCGCCATGTTTTTTTAGAGTTCCTCCGTCGAGATAAGAAACGCCACTTAGATCTTGAGTGCTCTCTAAATAGCCGGGTATTTTTAGCCGCTTTGAGCCGCCGGTGCTTTGTGCTAGAACTTAGTAGGTCACGATTATGCTTCACTACAGTTTATTCTCAACAAGAAAAAGAGTAGTTTTGTTTACCTTCTTTTAAATTCGGACATAAAAATAAAATGTCATCATGAAATTTTAAATAAACCATATAATTACGTTTGCACAAACAGAAGCTTGAAATTTATTTACGAATGCAAACCAGAATCTCAGGCACCGGATATGAAACACATTTGAATATTATTGACGGTGAAGTGTTTGACACTTGAGCGTTCAGCTAAACTCGTATTGACGTTTGGCGCCAATTCTGACGGCATTCTGGTTTAGTAATGTTTGAATTGTATAAAGACTAGCTTCTATATGAAATTAAACATATTATATATTTATATACGTTACTTTATTATTCGTTTTTTCAATAATAAATGTATTGGTTCTTCAACTCGCAAAAATGTATATTATTACTTGTCATTGTATGAAACAATGTTGTGTTGTATATGCTATTATTGCTATTGTATAAAAAAAATTAAAACTAGCACGAGCCTGTGGAAGAAGTCCCAGTTATATTTAGAAAAAAAATCTAGGTATATGTAATAGTTGTTATGAACTAATATTACTTGTTGATGTAAAGAGTTGGTATCTGTCATTCTAATAATGGTATCTTATACATAGAGATATTATACATTATATTAATTTTATGATCCTATAATCTTAATAAAAATTTTGACGTTACGAAAACTGTGACAGTTTACCAAATCATAAAATTCAAATCATTAATATTTACTAACTATGGTGATGGTTTAACTCCTTATGTTTTGTTAGGAACCTGAATAGTGTAGTCACAAAAATTATCGATCAACCATTTAAAGTGATGCCTCTCATGACTGTCTGGACATTGGCAGAATTCGAATCTTCGAGATTGCCATAAGTTAAATGAAGAAGAAGAAATTATTCATAGAGTGTTTAATAGTTCTATGATTAGATTATATGATTTGGTAAGCTGTCATCGTTCTCGTAAGATCAATACTCGTACTACAGATAATGTTATCAAAATATGTAAACAAGGCGGTCTAGCAAGAGTAATTATTATTACTAACTTAACAGTTTCAACTGGGCTTTACACGCGACCCTAAATCAAGAAATTGGTATATATTTTATTTGACGATAAATTGACTGAAAAAATATCCTTTAATAAATATTAACCTTAAAAAATTCAAGAATTGGAATTTATTATTAAAACCTTTACATCAAAGTATACTTATTTTAAAATAAACCATAATTTTTCATCAGTCTAAAAATTTTAATGCAGTTACAAATTCTCAAATATATATCTTTATATGTATATATGTATGTTTGTATCCAACCCGTGTCATGTATTCGTTGTATCTTTGTTGTGTATGAAGTTTTATTTTATATCATATAATAAAGAATTAATAATAAACTGATACATGGCAGAGATTCAAACCCGCTACCCTTGGGCAACCGTACCGTCGATCTACCAATTGACCTACCGTATCGCTACCCGTCTCGGTAAATTAAGCACTCTATATGTGATTATCTTTATTGGGACGGTGGTGACATCTGTTAGGTTTCTTTCGAAATCCTAACCAATGTTTCTAACTTGGCAGTGTATAAACATTGAAAAGATACCACAACTGAAATTAATCTTTGAAATTAAGTAATTTAATTTAACTGTACCTTCCTTCTCTTTCATAAAGTTATGAAAGAGAAGGAAGGTACAGTTTATTTTTCATTCTATATTTTTTTAAATAAGCTTAACATATAGGTACATGTTTAAAGATATTTTCAACATATATTAAGTATATTTTAGAGTATTTCGTAATTAGGCAGATCACAACAGTTGCGTGCAATAGCGCACGCGATGATGGTACCATATGGTCAATACCATGGGGTTGACTTTACGAGTCGATTAGGTCAGAATAGCAGTGATGGGTAAATGCTTTTAGCTAGAGTTGATTATTTTATACACATATATTAGACGTAAGTACATTTTAACTTCACTACAAAATTACTAATTATTTAAAATACTAAACTCATTTTGTTGATTCATTTTACTATAATTGCGATAATCTTTACAAAAATTAACCGGTCATCTAAGTAAAATATATTTAGAACTTTTTTTTACAGAATCGTAAGTGACATTTGATATTTTTAAAGATAGATTAACCAAGCATAAATTTAAAATATGCAGTCACATCGACCTAACGTACTGATTTGTTGGTAGCGTCATAGACAATTACTCCTGACAGTGTTGTCAAATATATTATTTTATTCACTAAATACCATTATTATGTACTTAAAAAATGTATATGACCTTTTTTTAAAAAACGTATATGTCATTTAAATTTTTACTTACACCTTATTTAAAAAATACGTTTAAAATGTTTTAATATCACTTAATACCAAACCCAACTACCACGTTTTTACCCCACTATTTACCCTTTGTGAGGGTGACATTAGTCGAGAAGCAATACCAAGGAGTGGCTTCGCTTCGCTGCGTCCGTCCTGTAGAGACTGTACTGAACGAGAGAAGTTTTTATTAGAAATAGGAATATTTATTTGCTATAGTTATCTCAGCGGTTCTTAAGATTACAATAATACTTTACTTTTAAAGAAACATGGGTACAAAAATTTCCTTTTTTAAATTGTATTTTGTAATAATATTTCTAGAACGAGGGTTATTTAGAAAGCAAGGCTTATATAATTATTTAAAAGTCGGGAATAAATACGTACGAAATTCGTATAGTTCCCGATTTAAATAAAATATATATTATAAAACGCGACAGTTCAAAAGATAGTAAAGCAAGGGTTATATTATTAGTATTTTGAAATAGTATTTAAGTAATCATAAATAATAAGACTAATATTAAATGTTCGTTCGTTTAGCCTCACGCGTCACCGCTCTCCCTTGTGAAGTTTTAGGATTGAATGAATAGTGATTTCTTTTTTAGGTAAATGAGAATATATTTATTTAGTATAAATAGCTAAATAGTCTACTCCATAAAAAAACCCATAGGACCATACCATATATTTAGTCGCTTAAATAATTTAATTTATTTAAAAAATAAGCAAGCCCCGAAATAGAAAACTAATCTGTGTCGTGTTTTACAAATATACAAAAAATAGTCTCCATACACGAAGTACACCCAGACTCAAAAGAAAAGTCTGTGAAATAGACTAAGTCGCATAATATAATCTCCTAGACAGGAATCAATCCCACAACCTTAGACTTAGCATTCAAAGCAACTATAGTTAATACCTATACCAACAGTCATGTCATAAATTTATTTGACTACATATAAAAAAACCATAATATCTCATAATTTATAACAATACGAATACCAGAATACAAATATTAATATAACACAAGTCGCCTCAATATGCTTCCAGTAGACTGGTCTCTTGTTAGAAACAATATGGCGGAAAATTATCGAGATTGCGATAGGAACAATGGATTGTCAACTTCGATTAGACTTTAATTTGGGATTCAAATGAATAGATATATTGAACTCCAAGAACACTGGGCTCCAGTTTTTTGGCAATAATTTGCTTGATTCGTATCATGTTATATTTATCTGAATAATATATAAGTGCGATTGTTTGGATGTTTGTTACTCAATCACACCAAAACTACTAAACGGATTTTGATGAAATTTAGCAATATTGTAGCTCATGTACCAAAATAACACATTGGCTATAAAAATACTAAATTTTGCACGTGGTTTTGTCTGTGACATAACATAAATAGTAGCGCGATAACTAATTGCCACGGGAGATCCTGTTTTTAATCGTTTGCTTCACTGGATTTTTAATTAATTTTTTTTTTATACGTATATTAATAGAAATATTGCCAATTATGCTATTTTTATGTTCCCTGCTACAGTCTAAACGGATTTTAACTTACGAGGTATCGGTGGAACGTCAAAAATACTCGAAAATAATAATTTTATAGCTTATGTTCCTAGCCATAAAAATATTATTTTTAGTCCACGTGGACGATGTCAAAGGTAACAGTTAGTATATCATAAATTAGCTTGTTTTTAAAATTTATTATCAAATTAATATATATGTGGCAGACGGTTTCACAAACGGACACAAAACAAACAGGTCCTTAGGAGGAATTGAACCCACGATCTTTTGCAGGACCACTAACCATTAGATTAACAGGTTTATTCGTCTGTACTTACGTCATTGTATCGAAATTTGCAGGACTTTTTTGAAACCCATGAAGGGTTCTTATTTATCAGCTGGGCGCATGGAGTGGCTTGAACCCAACGTACAAACGGATTAACAAATATATATAAAAATCATCATAGATAAAGACATTTTAAATACAAAAAAGTTTATATTTAAGTTCCCAAATTACATCTTAATATAGTACTAAATTAAAAGTTAAAACACATTAGCTCATTTATTAGACCGGTGGAATGTCTCGCAGTCGCAGGTTTGATTCATGATATATATTTAAATAAAACTATTTTTATGGATTTAACTCACGTATAATTGATTAAATTTTAAATTTACATGTGTGTGACACCTCCATCTCGTCTTACCGTGAACACTATTGCTGCAAAGCATTAGAAACGTTGGGTTAAATTTAAAATGTAAATTGAAAATTTAAATACTTATACGCGAGTACAATCATTAAAAAAAGGTTTATTTCAATGCTTAGCACCTACTCGTGAAAGTCTTAGAAAATACTACATGATATATATAGTTTTAATATATATCCAAAATTTAACACCCAATCAAATAAGTACTTAGAACAAATATTTTTAAGCTTCATCCCAATTTATACCTACTTTAATAACACTGTTGGGAGAGATTATGTACCAATTAGAAGATTGGAAAATGTAACCCTTTCCAGTAACGTTTTATTTTGATTAGTTACTCTTAACAATTCGCTAGAGATTATTTATATCAGGTAATTAAATTGTTTGTACATATATTATATTATTGTAACTTTATGATTGCTATGAAGTAAAGAAAATAGATATTAAAGAAGTGAAAGTAAACCCTGGGTGCATTATCTCTGGCTACCAAAATATAATATTTAATGATATAATACTACTAATTACATTAAGTGTAATCGTACTAATTTATTACAAATTTATGATTTCAATACAACCCAAGAAATATACTTCACTTCAAATTAAACAAATATTGTTTTATAAATTGTTTTAGAAATCGGCATAGTAATAAAATAGTTTTGCTTATATATATATATATATATATATATATATGTGTGTGTGTGTATACACATACATATGTAAGTTTGTTTGTAAGCTGGAATGCGAGACCTCTCAGTGTCCCCGACAGAAGCTGCGAGTGCTAAGTGCGTGGCGTGACTGGCTCGCTGATACGAATTGAGGATATGTTTAGAATTATTTCTTGATTAGGTTATTATTTATTATGATATAAAGTTTTAAATAAATATGTTTTACTGATTAGTGCTGTCATTTATTTTGTGGTGTTTGTATTATGTCATGGATATAAAAATATTGTTTGAGTAAACAATAATAATAAGATAGTTTGAAATATATATTCAACAAAATAATAACAATATAACAAATCAATATAATTGAGTTATGCTCAATTGGTGGCTTCAATACGTTTTTCCTGATGCTTGTTTTCCAGGACAACCTAACAAAAGTCATCGGGTTTTTTTTGTCATAGTAGTATTATCTGCTTACTTGAGGAATAACCACTAAAAAACAAAATTTCGCAAAATGTATTAATAAAATCATTGAGTCTGTACTCAACTAACATTGAGAATGGTCGTCAACCTATTTTATAAATATCATCCAATTTTTTATTCAATATCCTTAAAATTCAAATAATTAATTATCGTATCAGCGAGTCCGCAAGTTCAAAGCTAGGGGAACCATCATCGTCAATCAGAAACTAACATAAATATGCTTTTACTTCCCCTCCGAGGGTACAGTCCCCGCAGTACATGCGGCCGCATCAAATTTTTAGACTCGTAGGATTTTCGAGGATTATACCTAAGCTTGGACAACTCTGTTTTGTTGAATTATTTATAGGATTTTACCTTCTGTATTACGAATTGGAAATGCAGATATCTTAGATTTATATTATGTGTACCGACTAAGCTGAATTATTAACTTAATTTACGATACTGCGTATATAAACATAGAGTTTGAAAATATTTATAAACATGTATAAGCTTATTTAATTTTTAAATAAATATAGATTGAAAAATAAAAAGACAGCGGAGATTTGAATCGATCTCTAGGAAACCGTCCCGTCGCTCTACCAATTGAGCTACCGTATATTGGTTTTAATTATAAAATGTTTATTACATATTCTTGTTTTGTTTATGTTTCAATGACATATGATATCAATAATACCTTATGAATAATTCTGTTTGATACATTTGAACCCGGCAAAATAAATATTTCCACTGAAATCAATTCGAGAGACTGACATTGTAGATTTAAGTATATATTTATAATTTAACACAAAAATCGTACATTTCTTCACCAACAAAATACAATACTAATACTGATTCATAGTATAAAATTATGCTATATTTGATTGTAGATACTGAAGTGATCATTTCTTTAGCTCTCCAATTATCGAAGCAATACAGCATGAATGATCTTGATTATTGCATTATATCTTAAGTATTAAAACAAATAAATCGAGAGTAACAAAAATACATTAATCTTGAATTTCTATTTAAGAATCAGGCAGTAGTGAGTGAGGGTAGTTAAGGAAAATGTCTGCGCTTATGTGCTTCTGTGTGTGTCTATACACACACGTGTGCTAGGAGACGTGTATGTTCATAATTGTGAATTCTTATGCTAAAATTACTGTAATTAAGTTTACGACAAAATTATAATCTAAAGATTGGCGCCAATGTTGGTTAAGGATCTTATTTGTAGGATTTTCTATATATCATTTTAATAAATATTAGTGTGGAATATGTAACATATACAAGCATACTAACTTTTCTTCCATTAGCTAGATAGGTTTGAGATTTAAGAATGTTCAAGTACCTACTATAGTGTTTTAAAAATTAAGAAGAATAAGAAGGATTTACTTTAAGGTTCCAAACAGTAGTTTAACCATTGTAAAACTATAATCATCACTGACTATTTATTTCATTTTTTAAGTTCAATTATCTTCGTATTAAAATAAACATTTTATTGCATTTTGGAATTGGTACCTACAATCATTTAAACGAAAGATTTTATTTGTATAATCGTTAGCCATAAAAAATATTAAAGCAATTTAAATACAATATGATTACTATTTTATTTATATTTAACATGAATATCATTAATTCTTGGATCGGAATCATTAACTCTTGCGTGTGTGCGGTGAATCATGAAGTCGCACCTACAAAGTTAATCTTCATATAATTGTGGTGTCCGAGGGTGACGTCAGAGCCAGGTGTCCCATGCGACACACAGAGGGAAAGATAAAACAATATTGCAGACAAGATACCTTGGATTGTGTAAGATTATTTCAATTAATAACAATTATAATAAACTTAAGAAGTTTTTAAATATTATTTATGTATAATAATTTGGTGTTTTTTTAATCCAATTTGTCATGTGTTTTAAAGAGAGATGCAAGTTATATGGTATTTTTTATAATAAATTAGATCGCTCATTGTATTGTCCGTGTGTGTCATAGGGTGCGCCAGACACAGGGTGTTTATCTTCTGCGAGTGAGATCTTGTTACAGTGTTTGTGTTGTCTGTTGGTTTAATATTCACGAACAAACAAGTATTAAATATCTCGGTATATACGGAAATGCAAAATGCCTGGGTGGCGTCGCAGGAGCGGATGTTGTTCGGTTTAAGATTTGTTTTATTATCTAATATTAAATGAATTTTAGGTAAAAAGCACACACACTTATTATACATAGAGTAGGGGAATCAGTGTAAAATGTGTCCATCGAAAAAAAGAAAACAAATGAGGCTACCTATCTGTCTCTCTCTCTTTCATTGATTAGACAAAGATAATTATCGGTCTCTCATCTTGCCTCTTTTAATATTTGTCAGACACTGACTCTCATGGGACTTCCCTATTTTATATATAATAATTCTTCGAATAAAACAATTGGCATAATTAAAATAAATATTATCGAAATCAAGTACATCACTTGTACAAACGTAAGAAAATTTCTTAAATAAATATTTCGTTCCAATAGAAAGTACACCAAAACTGATATTAAAATTTTGTTTATTATTATAATATAAAATAAATACAAACCGCCTGTATAGTGGCGTCCATCTGGTTAATTACGAAGGGCGAGCGACGGACAGACCACGTTTATTGTATTTAACTACACAATAGTCCTAAAGTCTATTCTCGTTAGCAGCTACGAGTATTTATGAAATCAAGATGTGCATAACCCGTGGTATTTAAAAAATATTTTCTACAAAACCCATGCACAATTTTTAGAAACTCAAATTTTCTGTAAAAACCCTGTAAAAATGCAAACTTTTTTTGAGAAATTTAAGCTGATTTTAATCCCACATACACCATACTTATATATTTTAGTACCTACTCAAGATTTCTGAGATATACTATATGGTAAATATTACGATACCTATATGAAGCCACCATTGTAGTGTCTATATCCAATTATCGAAATATAAATCTAACACAATCAGCTTGAATCTTCAACAACACCCGGTTTTATTTACTGATATACCAACATATTGCAAATTTATTAACTTTAAAAGAACAATGAAAGATAAAAGATAAGTCCCCATGACGCAGCAATGATTTTATTACTATATCATCTAATTACACTAGTAGATCCCTATCATGACACATATGGCCAGATTGAAGGGTAGATAGGAAACCAATTTGGTAGAGCCTTTTTAGCTTTGTATCTATGCTTGATCAGGGATCTGATTAAATTGGTTGATTACCTGGGGCTTCTGAAGGGAAAGAAAAGATTTCATAAAAACTTTACCCAAGAATTGCAAGTAAAATAAATTTAAAGATGTATTCCTTTCTATATAACACAAAAATAATAGATTTTCTAAATTATTTCCCTGTTATTAATTATAATGAAACTTATTTATAAGCAAAGTCGGGTTTGTAAGCTAGCTGACAAAACCAACACATGTGAAGGTAACACCAGTATAAATAAACTTTACATTCGCGTCGTGCTCCGAAGCTTTTAGCTGTCTGTATTATGCAGGAGTGACGCAAGATATATACATATAATTTTTATTGACAAAGGTCTTTATGTATTTCTTAAAATTTTATATATACAGATTCTTTATATTTACACACTGTTTTCTACTCTGTGATATTCATAAAGTTATTATGCCTAGAACAGGGAAGCTAGCGTAAAATATGCCTATCGAAAAAAAAGAGAAAACAAATGCTACCCATCTGTCTCTCTTTCTTGCATTGTGGTTAAACAAAAATCAGTATCGGCCTGGAATTTTGCCTCTTTTATTATTTGTCACTTACCCATGTATAATAATGCTATAATATTAATTTTGAACTTTTCATTTTTTTTACATTGTTTTTAACCTTTTACAGTTCGACTTTTATTATAGGTATATTGGTGTTGATTTCTTAGCTTTATTTTTATTTGTAATTTTATTTACAACCATAATCATCCTCAATTTAAATGTCAAAGAAGAATTTTAAATCGTAAAATTGTTCAGTTTTTAATGCATACTTCTCTTCAGCATCAACAAATCCACAAGGTCGCATCCACGGCGCGTGAGTCGAACGTAAAGATGAAACTGAAATAAAATCACTACAACTTATTGGTCCGTTTGAAAAACCGCTAATAATTATCTTATTTTATTTATTGATGATACATTTTATAAAACATTTAGTAATCCAAAATATTTTCTTTATTAAAAAAAAATAAAATAACGTTTAAACCATTTTCTTCGATAAAAAGAAATCACTATTAAGTTATTAGGCACACATCACTAACCAACAATGACGGGTATGACAAAACATTTTAAAGAAAAATGGCTGCCGTGGAATAATCGAGAGCGATGGAATGGAAAAACACTTCCGATGGCTGTCGGGGGCAGGATTTATGTGCTGTAATGGAGTTTGAATACATTTTGTGGAGAAGCTTTTAAAAATTAACGCATTTTGTAAATAGCAAACCATTTTTAAATTTTTATTTTATTTTAGACTTAAATATTGTTAAATTATTATTGTATTACAACCAGAGTTATTATCCATATAGAAGGGGAGCTGTAGGCTGCAAGTGCGAGTGGCTAACGAATAATAAAAGAGGCAAGATCAGAGACCCATACTTATCTTTGTTTAATCACAAATGCAAGAAAGGGAGATAGATAAGTAGCTTCATTTGTTATCTATTTTTTTTTTATCAATACACATATTTTACGTTGGTTTCTCTGCTCTATATATAATAACTCTATGATTAGAACTTGATAATAGAAACGAAATGTAACTTTTATAAGTCGAATATTAAAATTCAAATGAATCGTTCAGATGTTCACAGACAGACATAAATTACGCTCTAAGTGAGGATATAAATACAATATTGGTAGCATTAAGTTCCGTTCACTCTTAGATTCAGCTTCCGCGGCTTTTTATAGTGATGTAGTTTTAAATAAGCAATATTTTTTGTTAGTTTTTTTTTGTTTTATCACTCTTTTTTTGTTAATTGTGTTTGCATACTGTGGCAGAATTAGCATGAAGCGTAAACTCAAACGCAGCTTTAAGCTGGGATCATGACCTTTTCAGTGGCATAATTTTTTTTATAACTGTAATAATTACTCCTTGGGTGTGCTGTATGTGTGTGTGTGTGTGTGTGTGGATAATGACTTCTTGAATAAAGCTCCTATTATTATTATTTTAAATGAAATTTGTAGCGTTTAAAAATAATCCAAAATGATATCCAAAATATCTTAGATTTGTAATAAATATTAACATAAGAAGACAATTCTCGAGTCAAATTCATTTCCTGTTAAATTAAACATCCTGTATAAGAATCAGTCGCTATATTTCAAACGGCACTTAGAGTTGGCGCGTAAATTTGTCTGATCAAAGCGGTACCGACTCAAAGCTCTTAATTGAGATACTCAATGAGAATCACGTGATCAATGAATGACCCAATGACATCTTTTAATGCCTTTCTTGTTTTGATTTCAGCGGCTAATATTCTTTTATTTTATGGGTATTCAGATATTTCAGGAGTTGATATATTATTCAGAATGTTATTCATACTACTGGTTAGACTTTGTAACGATGCAATTCAGTAATGAAGAAAATGTAGTAGTTGTTTTAAGTATTTTATCTATAATATTTTATCTTCAGACTCTGAATGTTGTCTTTTGAAATAATCTGAAGGTCAGTTTTTTAATCAAAGCATTTTTTTTTACTTTTCCGGTGGATTCAGCAAATTTTATTGTGTACCTACCATCTATCAATTACATATACAAATATTTTCCTATATTATTTCCTATATATTTTCCTATATTATTGACATATATTTTCCTATTTTATTTCTTAAGACATAAAACCAAAATAAATAAAACATCAAATTATTGTTACACAAACGTTTATTCGTAATTTTCACAAAAATGCACAAAGAAAGAGAAGTTATATGCAAAATACACAAGGAAAGATAAGTTAAAGAAATCACAGATACAATACATTTAACTCAACCAACCATCATTACAACTAAACAAAATTAAATATACATCCATACAGCAGTTAAATATAAATCACAGTTAAAATAAAAAATGATTATCACAAAAGAAAAAAAACTGGAACTAATAAAAAATTTCCACCATGTTTTACTAAAGCTTTCGAATGTGTGCATCATCAGTCCTTACATACACTTTACGTTTACAAAAAGATTTTTCACCCGAACAGTGCTTATTTTCCTTTATTTATCACAGCATTCCTATAATTTAATACCTAGATTACATTTCCTTTCCACAATCCAGAAATTAACAATAGGTGTATCTCAAGGCACACCTCTAGCACTTCTTTTTAATTTAACTTTATCGACCCCCTTAAAAAATATTTTTAATTAAACGAAAATAATAACGAAAACAATAAAAACATCAGACTTGAGATATAACATCAGTAATCAGACATAAGAAAAGTACTGTAGAACTTAAGTTATATTTTATTGATAAAAAATATGAAATTTTCACAGTAAATATGATTTTGTGCGATATTGAGATATAATAACGGCAGAAAATAATAATTAATTCTGATCCATTTATTGCTTGAATGAATTAGAAATTATAAGCATTTTCATATATTGTGATTTCAGTTTCTGTCCGATCTCGGATTGGAGATCGATTATTAACTTCCAACGTTCATCAATAACATAGACTGAGAAAACGTTACATACGTTACAAAGTTCCAATAAATGTTTCAATATATGTCGTAACATCCATAGAAAAATATGTATAGAAACATCAAAAAGTGTAAGACGACTACATAGTAACGACATACAACACGGCTTAGATGGGTAACCTATATCTGTATCTAAATTGTGATTATATATTGTTCATTTAAAAGATTTAAATACTTAATAAAGGTCCCAAAAAACAATGAGTTCACTAATCTTAATAACTTGGATGTATTTTCAGTACAATTTTGCGTACAGACTTTTTATTGTACTTTAAATTGATTTAGTGGTACGAAATATTTAATCATAATAAAATTTTGGAAATTCAGTAGAAACTATAGGTATTGTTTTTCTTCTTCGATCGAATTTTAAACTGAAATATAGAAAAAAGTATATAGTTTCGCTCCAAATATATTATTGTTTCTCAGATTTTCATCAAACTTAGGTACTTCTTACCTTTACATAAATATTTAAATCTTGGTTTATATGATATTGATACAACACATAACACCAATACTCAGCTATCACAATAACTAATATCTATGCGTATTTTTAGTGAGGTGTGAACTATTATTTCTTGATTGCCAATTGTTATCTTCATCGCCAATGTTTATTTCCTTGTTAATTTCAACTATAGTTCACGCCTCAATTTCAAAGCCCTCTACTTTAAAAATACTGGATATTATTGTTTCTGTAGTTTCAAATTAAATGTTTTAAATTTGTTATTGAAATATATATTATAGTTGGAATATATATTTATTTTGTTAGAGAAGCTCAACTCTATTTTAAAGTCACTGGGACAAATATGTCGACTAGTATAATAATTGTGTTTGACTTTCAAAGAAAATAACTTCATTTTATGCTCTAGTTAAAAATATAGGAAAATATACTTGTATGGCCTCAAATCATTATCTTAATAATACTTTGATATTAGTTTTCAATACTTCATAAATCATTGAAGTGTTTTGAGTGAACTGTGTCCACTAGGTAATAAATAATAATTGGTCTAATTTTCCATTCGAGGTCTCAATAAATATAAATTTTGAAAATATAAACAAAAATGTTAATTTGATTGAAAATAAATAAGTACTCTAAAAATAATATTTATTCTAATTTCTAAAAAACCCCAAGATATATCCACAGATGGACAAATTTGATTTAAAAAAATCTCAATATCAGTGCGACATTGAACATTGACTAATTTCTAAGTTTGGCAATTTTATTTATTACCTTTAAATATATTTTTTTTTTTTTTATAAAACATTTGTAGTGAAATGACATCAAGGATTCATTGAGTTCATAGTTATAGCCGTTTTAAAGTCTTTCTTAGTAATTTGGCAATATCCGGTCAGGTAATTATCAGGTTCATCAGAACTCACTGTTTGAAATGCGTCTACTTTTTTCCTTTCTTAGTCTTCGATGGTTTCATCACTTGAATCAATTTTATGTTCTGGGACTCCGGATTCTTCATGAAGTCTTGTAAAATCTAGACGAAACGAAAAATATAAATAATCACAAAACTACTAAGACATGATTATTATAAATTCTTATTTAAAAAATATATATAGAAAAAAAAGTATATTATTAAATAAATCTTATAAAGCATTCAGGAGTTTTTGGTTGGTCAGTGTGAGGAACTTGAGTTGTTGACTCAATTGTTGGATCTATTAAAACTAACCTTCATATTTAGTTCAGAAGCAATAACCGCAGCAGTTTCCTTCCTTTCCGCCAGCGCTATAAGAGTCGGTAGTAGCGCCTGGCTTCTAGTGTCAGACACCAGCCAGTTCGCGGGTAGAGTGCAAAGAGTCTTTAATACGCCCCAGCCTTCGCATATTGTCTCCTAAAGTAGTGCCATATTGTGTGTTAGATATTTAATACTAATAAATATTAAAGATGTCTTTTAATAACTATAGAAAAGTTACATTATAACTAACTATCTAGAATATTATATATGAAGACTTAACCCCTTATAATACCTTAGTATTACATATTTATTTAGGTCAGTTATATACAAATTAAGTTTATAAGATTTAAATTTAAGTTTTTTTCAAACACAATTACATATTAGACGAAAATTAACAAAAAGTCCATCAAAACCCTACTCTTAAGCTAGTCAAGCTTATACTATCATAAATAAAAACCCATGTGTACAAGATACTTGTTAACATGATCATAAATAAATTATTCATTGTAATGGTCAGTCCCTTTTAAGTGCAAGGAACAATAATGGCCCTAAAACACTTCCTTGAAAGTCCCCCGTCTTAAAACACCTGTGACTGTGGGAAGTCGTCTTCATTATTTAAGTAACTTCCAATTTGTACAATGTTTGTGTACATAGTAGTCGGACAGATGTTTATAATATATAATTTATCCATAAACACTTTACTATTCTAATCTCTATGATGGCCAGTTTGAAACATAACATAGTAAATGTCAAAATATTATCGAAAAAATAAATATAACCAAATTGATAAGTTTATGTATTTATAACCAGTAACGCTAATTGCGTAAAGCTTTTTAAAATATTTAAAAACGAAAAATTTAGGTAATATAAGTATTTGATGGACTTGAATATTTTATATGTGATAATAATAGTGTAATTATGTTATATACATGACTTAATCCAATAAGAATTCCGTCAATGGAAAAGTGAAAAGATTTATTTCCAAAACCATATTATATAATTAGTGCATGACATTTATAATTTAGAACACACGTCACTATTGACAGTCATGAACATAATTTTGTCAATCAACCCTAGTAGTTATTGTTATTAATTAATACGAAACTTCATGAACAGACAAACTTCAAACCGGCTAGCATAGCCGATAGTTAACTATATTTTTTATATAAAACAAAATATATACAAATCTTTTAATATAAAACGCTATTAAAAAATCTATTTTAACAACAACTTTTTTTTCTTCGTCTAATAATTTGTCTTAGTTTATTTTAGATATATTTTTTGGAGTTATTAGAATATAGTTTTTTTTATAAGCTTGCTTGACCTTTAAACTTTCTTGACCGTATAACGACTACTATGCGTCAGTTATTTTCTCATGCGGGTTCACCTGCAGGTTGTTGGTTTTAATTTACACGGATCATTGTTTTAATTATTATGGTATAATTTATGGTTGTTATTTGTAACGTTAGAATAATTTATCTATTAGATCTTATCATTTGTCCGTTCGGATCATCATATATTTTAAATTATCTACATTTTCCCAGAAATATGTCTATGTTTATCACAAACATGCATGTCTCTACCGGGAATCGAACCCGAGTTCGTTTGCGCCTCGACTAACACTTCGACTAACGGGGCGGTTAAATAAATTAGTTGGATATAATGTTTATTTCAATTTGAATACGACTCGTAAATATAACATATGTGATGTACCGTCGATGTGTTCTTGATGAGGTCGTGAGCTTAGCTGTATCACATTGTTCTAGTATTTTATAAATAATACATACCTGCAACTGTGGGTTGTTGACAACCACGAAGCCAACCAAAACAATAAGATCCAAAACCATCGTCTCGGATAGTTTTTGATCTAGCCTTTGATTACTCAGGCCTAGAAACAAAAAATCGAATTACAATTACATAATATTTCAAACAGTAAAGAAATGAAGGTAAAATTTGAAATAATTAGGAATCAGCATATTTTCTGTCTGATTTTAGGAAAAATATTGAAATTACATTACAATACATTTTCGTCATTTTTTCTTCACATAGCCTCAAAAGATATACATATGTATACTGTGTTATGTATCAACGTACGTAAAGCAGTAGTCCTTGGGGCCTCTTTCTCGTTGGGAGCATGCTGCGATAGAAGTCGCGCGACAGCTGCTCTAAACTCTAGCGGCCACCCGCCATCTCCGAATGCATCCTTTTGTTGTAAATAAGAGAAATATTATCTCATTATTCATGTGTTGTTTATCTTCGAAGCTTTGATATTGGAATTTAGGTCGTTACCCACGATATCGTTAAGTAGCAAAAAATGGAATATACATTAAAAATTTCGTGACCACAGACTAACATCGGACACTTTATTATAAAGTAGCACTGGCTACGCTTTCACGTAATAAAAGTTCTAGTAGCGTTCAAATATAAGATCAGATAATAGTAAAGATTTTTTGTTAAATATATGAAAATAAAATTATTCTTAAAACATTTCATTAGATGCATAGGTATTCGAATTCTGAAATTAACATGTATATAAATAACATTCCAGATAACATTATAAGAACTAATATAATAATATAGGGAGAATACAAGTTTGTTTGTTTTACGTTAACCACTCAACCGATCATTAAGAACATCTCGAAAAAAAGTATTGTTTCCCAGGGAGAGAAGAAATTATTTCTTTATAGTAAAACGCGAGTTAGATATATCACAGGCAAAGACGCTGTCATAAGCTAGTATATTATAAATAAATTTTATGAATTTTAATAAAGCATTTGTAACAATAGTACATACAAACTGACAATATGTTAACAGTTGTTGAAATGGTCCACTTGTGAAAATGTCAGAAAATACTGTTTAACTAAAACTATAAGGAAAACCAAACTCGCTGGAGCATTGAGGAATCTCAACACGTTCATGAGGGCAGGTCACGCAACACGATTTTAGTTACGAAAACGGAACATTCGTAAGTGTATTTTATCTCATACAATATATATAAAAGTGCAATCTGTCTGTGATTTTGGAATTAATATTATACTTTTTTATACTACAATTGAGCATTTTTTTATATAATTGTTTTGTTATCTGTTTATACGGGATTTTTTTACTAATTATTATAGTCTAATTGAGATTTTAGATATATTTAAAGCGCAACACGAACGAAGTCGTAAACAAATACTAATTTTAAATAAGAATCAAGAAGAAATATATTATATACATAAGGTCATGCTATGCCAGTAATGAATACATTTATTATTAACTTCATTCAAGAAGAAAACAAATAACCAGGCGTAGCTAACAGCACAAAGACCAAAATCCAGTACAAAAAAAAAACGATATAAGTTAAAAAGTACTCATAGTACAAAGTACAAGAAAGACAAATATTCAGTACAATAAAGACTGATGTAAGTTGAACAGTACAAAGAGTACAAAAAAGACAAATATCAAGTACAATAAGAGACTGATCTAAACAGTGCTAATAGTACAAAAGCTTGTCACCACTGCCAGTGATCAACGATCCGAAACCACACAGATCCGAGATTTCCTCCTGCACGCTCGTCACGCTAAACTTTACCCTGATTTAATGAGATCCCTTCAAGGGTCGTGATCCACTATACTCTTAGCAGAATTACTAATGGTATGAGGATTTTGATTTATGTTTGCAGTGATTTGTTAACGATTGATTTGTTATTATTATTATTCATAATATTATAACTATGAGGAGTATGATTCTGATTTGTAAAGGATTGTTTTGCGAAAGGGATTTCCGAACTTCCACTACAAAGGTTTGGTGGGGGGAGGAGTTTCTTTCTTTTGATATTTAGACTTTAAATTTATTAAATATATTATATTACAATGCTGGATGACAGCTTATAATAAACTAGTCCGCGTCCTCGTCGGCTTCTTTAGTTACTTTAAGTGCTTGGTACTTACTACGTGATTGATATAAGTTGACATAAATTCTTTATTTCTTAACCGATTCAAAATGAAAAATACTAAATATTTTCTGAAAACTACAACCAAATCGGTTAAGCCGTTTCGGAGATAAGCGTGCAAACATACAGACAAAATGAGAAAATCATATTTTGGGTTTTCTTGAGCATATAAAGGCATTATGAATTTTTAATTATATTTTCCATGTATAGACAGCGATCAGTTAACTTTATTATATGTATAGATAATTTATTATAAATTCCGTTACAATCTGATTGATATTTAACTTTAAATGTGAAACATAAATCGTGACATGTTATAATGCATTAAAATATTTCCTTGAATAATATTATATATAAATATAAATAGAAAGACAAACTAATATACTATATAGTATTATTTATAAATATTATTACTCAGCAAAAGACGCTCAAATAACTTGTTTTTTATTTCAATATAATAGCGATAAGTTTTATCAAAAGTAATGATACGATTTATCTATAAAATAAATCTATTCAGTAGTATTTAGATATGATTTTAAGAGAACATTAGGTAGAATATTTTATTTATAGAATTCAAGTGTATTTTAAACCCTGTACATAATAATAAAAAATATATAAATAAAGCTAGTAATAATCGAGAGAATATAATATTTATGAGTTACCAACATTCAATAAATAAGAATCGTCTTAGATGCAATTTCGTTAATAAAAACCGATTATTATTATAATAATTATTATATTATTATAGAATTAAGCAAGCGAATTAAATAACAATTTAAATCCCCAGACACGTAATCAAAAACCAAAAACCCAAAAACAATACCAATCAATCATTATTCCCCTCAAAATATTACTCAAAAGTCCAACCCATCTGCGACCGCTAATAAACTTATAACCATGTTTATCTATTACTACTCGTACCATGGTATATCAAACAAACATCCCATGGGTCAATTATTCATACCATTACGACCCGTACCATTATCAGACACGGACTTCAAAGATGTCCCATGGGACTTGAATTGTTTGATTTTTATTACAATATTTGCAAGTACAGTTTGCTTTGATGTCGTTGCGTATTTGTTCGTAAGATTTCATTATATATTTACTTTATATATTATTAAATTTATCGGGCCAGGCTGGAAAATTAAGCACTTCTTACAAAAATAATAAAACGAGGGAGCATATTCTTGTTTCGTTGTTTATTGTGTTGTTTATCAAAATTTTTATAAAGTCGTATAACAAATATTGTTGAGATTGATACAGAGAGGCTGCCTGCAAGAGGTGGTCCACTAATTACAATAACCCCTGAATATATAAAATAGTAACGAGATGATATAATTATTAAAATAAAATAACAATAACGTTATAAGTAGATAGATAGATACATTTCACAATCAACTAAACAATAGTTTGGAAATGTATTCTGGTATTATGTACATAATGCCAGAAGAAACTAAGACAGAAGACAGAGACACTATTCAAAAAATATTAGACCGATTTTGATAATTAATATTTAGTATGCCTAGTAGCTAATGATTTCCATCAACATATAAGTTTTTACTTTAAAAAAATAATAACTTTAATGACAATAAAACTATAAACCGAATTTTGGACTAATTTTATATCTTATTTCGAGGGTAATGAGTGAAGGGAGTCAAGCCAAGCAACATTTGCTTGCAACTAGGAATTCTAGTGCAAGTTTGCAACATGCTTTATTTAATTTTCAATGGTCTCTACACTATTGTTAATAAATATAGGTAATATTCCCATACATGTCAAAGGGTTGTGACGTGATGGTAACAGCTCACGTGTCGTCATTCAGATCTATTTATGCTTCGGTTCATTTGTATTAACCACATTAATAAATGAAGTAAATTATCAGGGTTTAAGGACATGTGTGGTCCTAGACACGCGGTAGCATGTCGAACCAAGTTCAAGCTAACAGAACTGGTGAGTCGCACCGTGTGTAATATTACACGATTCACTTGGATTGGTATTTGCTTATATCTATCTACTTTTGACACCCTCATAACTCAAAAACTATTTCACATAAACTTGTCAAACTAGCCAAGTTAGACTTAGGTTTATATTATCCAAATTTATAAGAAATTATATTTTAAGTTCTTATAAAATATTTTATTGTGTTATAAATAAATTTCAGGACTAAGGGTTGAACTTGGCATCCATTTGGATCTCACTTCATTTGTTAAAGTCAACAACAAATTCCTATATTACAAAATTGAACTTGGCTTTCATTTCATATTTATGTTTTTGATAAAATTTAAATTAATTCATTAAAAAAACGTCATAAGTCATTATCAAAGCGTACATAAAAAAAGACGATTTCACTATCTTTTCATACTGAAAAATAACGAGAGTATCATTTTATATTATACCCTACTATTCTATTATTTTCTTTTGTTTATTTACTATCGCCCACGTGTCTCGGACGTCTAAATGGCATGTGTCACAATATGATCTCACCCTTATAAACATTTCACATTTCGTCTCAAATTACGAGATAGATAAATTTTATATTAGGTAACTTTATATTTTAGTCTTAAATTGTTTTGAATATAAAAGTATATATGTAGGTATGAATTTTCGGAATTCTGAAGTTGAAAAATATATATCAATATTTTTTGTATATTTCAAATAGAGGATTACTACGATTTATTAGTAACATAAGGTAGATAACTTTATAGGTAGACAACTATATAGGTATATAGGTAGGAAATATGAGAAACAGCCGACAAAGTAACAAGAACAGAGGACAGGCAGACTTAGAAATAACATTCTTAGACCAAACCAAATACTAAGTATGTAGGTTTAAACAGTAATTTCCTCATTAAATGTAAAAGGCATAGTGATGGGATAAGGCAATATAATTTGAATTGGTAACGCAATCCCGTAGCAAGTTAGCGATCCCGGCGAGGTTAGCAAACAGAATCGAAGCGTAATATATTTGCGGTTGGCTCTGCAAACAGTGCATTCTTAGTGATGTGCTCTGAATATCGATAACTTTTATAAGAAAGTACATAAAATATTTAAATAAAACGTAAAATATTAAATATTTTACCAGTTAAGCGCAAAAAAATCGTTTAAAAGAGAAAATTCAAATCAATTTATCGTGTTCTTTAGAAAACTGATGTAACTATTAACAAAAACGAATTTCTTTTTTCTTCTATCAAATAAATGGAATACTACACCACACAACACTAAAAAAAAACTACAGAAAGTTAATATTTTATAACGACATATTATATACTTGTCGATAAATCAGATTCTATCGATATACTGGCAACACTACAGTACGCTACGGTGAACAGATGATAAATTGGCTTCTTGTCTACGTAGCGGTTTTAAATTGATTGGGCTCTGTAACTTTGTTACACCAATCGCGTCTCTCCACTTCGCATTTTTATGTGATTCAGTAATAATACTGCGATACAATTGTATAACTTTAAAGAATTAACATAAAATGCAAAATATATATAAAATCATGCATATGTTACTTTATTACGAATTCTTCAAGAGTCTGATGGTGTAGTGGTTAGTCCTAAAATAGTAGATCCTGAATTCAAAACGAAGGGTCGTGGATTCGATTTTTCACAGATACCCAGTTTTTTTGCTGAATCTAGGTCTACTTTCTATCCGTTATACATATAATTAAGGAAAACCTACCCCCTCTTCCCCTTCCCCGAGACCGGATTATTAGTAGGGAAGCAGTTTAAAAAGAAAAAATATAATTACAAGGCAGAAAGTCTTTACGGATTAAAACATATTATGCACATAATGTATATGATTAGTTAACACAATTGTATATGCAGGGATTTAAACTATGTTACTATTACCCACTAGGTACTAATTATAAAATAGGTGAATTATCGATGGTGATAAATAAATAGATAATATTTAAATAAGCTTAACATGGCTATACATGTTTAGATATTTTTAAACATATATAAACATATTATATATAAACATACATATAGTCATGTTAAGCTTATTTTACTTTTCTAATTTATATATTTTTTATCGATATGGACAGATTTCGCTTCGGTACGGTAGCTCAAATGGTAGGACGACGTGATGATTTCCTGTGGGCGCAGATTCGAATACTACCCGAATCGATTTTTTTTATTATATATTTCTTTTAAATTAACATATTTAATCTCACAATTAGACTAAGAAACTATGGATAGTACAATAGAAACGTATTTACGATATACCATACTACAATATACATATAAAAAAACACAATATTATCAGAAAGACCCTTGTTTGCGGACAAACAGACTGTAATGATACTCCCGTTAATTAAGGAGTCTGAGCAAATATGTCTAACGAGATGCGGTCTGAATAAATTGTTTGTTAGTACGAAATATCTTTTGTTATTCGTGGTCTTGGCCAATTAGCTGTTTTACTTGACTCGACGAAGAATTCAAATATATTATGACTCAGTTAAAAATATATAAATTGTTTTATTTTCTGTTAGCTGTGTTAGTTGACTGGAAGAAAATGCTTTAGCATTAAGTGGCCCATTGTATTTTATGTTGTACAATAAAGTATAAATAAATAATATAAATAAATACATATACATATTTCTAACTTCTGGAACTTGGGTTGTTGACTCATTTGTAGGGTTGAGGTTGATGTTATAATGTATACGATGTATGTCGCTGTTGTCAAATTTCATTTAAAAAGAGCAACTGTTGATTTTTTGGCCAGCTCTTCTTAGTAAATCAGTCCGAGCTGGTGGTAGCTTACGAACTGAGCATAGGAAGGAATGATCTCTGTGCTTAATAAGATTTAATCTTACCTGTACGATCAGATGATCCATCTCAGCGATGGATCTCAACAAGTGAGCTGTTCTGGCTGCTTTGACGAAGTCCCCACACTCCCCCAGGGAGGCTCCCTTAGCGAACAGCATACAGAACTCGGCTCGAGAACCACACACCCCCTTACCCAGAGCCGTACGGAGAGCTTGTTTCGCATAGGTCCTGTCATTGCCCTGGTTTATAAAATGTGCGGATTATAATATTTTCAGACCTCCTGACCTTATATATTAGTCAAAATGAACATATCTTTTACCACTAAGTATTTATTCGAAAAATTACATGATTCTTTACGTTTCTTGAGTTAATTAATTTGTTTTTCTTTTCACGAATCATTTTAATTATACTATTTTATTATAAACATTAATCTTACTTTATTAACAAAAAAGAACATTCATAATGTGGAGACAAATATCAATAAATTTTACAGTATTACACTGTATTTCTCTGTACCAAAATATTTTTTCACGTAATAAGTTCACACATATTATTAATTATAACAAAAATATATCTCAGTAAACTATAACTAAATGATCCATATAATACTTACAACATCAGCTACAAAGGGATTGCACAGGTCAGCACAGACTGTCAGCAACGTCTGCACACTTTCCCGGGCTTCTCCAGCCTTCTCAGAGTTTGCGATGCATCCCATGAGACACAGGTAGCTGCAATAAATATCATCATTAGATACTAAGAACACCTGGTCATTGATGTAGCTTTTATACTACTAATAGCAGATGATCCAACTGTAAGTAGACTTCTGAACATCTGCAAAATAGAAAGAGATGCAAAGTGTCGTCATCCTTTTCTCCAATCGTGCTTTTATAATAAATATTTTTTTGTAATATATCAAGATTTCCTGACAAAGTATTTCGTAAATAATTAACAATGATGTATGAGCCCTTAAATTTGATATATAATAATCTAGTTTATAATAATTAAAATTATTTTAGTATTTTATTAAGAAAATATCCTTTAATATTTCACGCCAATTTAGTCGTAAATTAAAATTATTCATTAAACATGGCTAACTTAACTAGATATTAATTGAAACCGTACCCCTTGACTAGAGCGAGCAAATCCGAATGAAAAACAAATATTGGCGTGTTGACATTCAGACCAAACATAACAGACGGGAAAGCCACAATATTTGTATATATAATCCTTTTTAATTTAATCATGTAAGGCATGTCTTGTGATTACTCCAATTATAAACATAAATAATAAAAAAAAATAAAAATAATTATTCAAAGTATATTACAACTGGAGATAATAAAGATAAGAATGTAAAGAAAGAAAAAAAGATCAGAAAATAAAGGAAATATTTTAAGAAAGAGAAAAGAAAAATAAAGGAAAGAAAAAGATAAAACAATAAAAAAAAGACAAAAACCCAATTGTTTGCAAGCTCATGAATCCAATTATAACTCAGTCAATATTATTTAATTTTGAAGATTCTTTGTATAATCATAAGGGTTATATTATTTGTATTCGGGGTTCCGTTGAAATGGTGAAAAGCAAAACAAACAATACTAAGTTGGTATTAATATTTTTTAGAAGATTTTCTTTGTAGATAAGATGTTAAATATTTTCAACAGCTGGACAAAAAAATTATTTATAAAACAACCAAAAGGATAAACTGTGAACGGGACATTAAAATATTATTTCATATACCTACATATCACATTAATCTGTCTGTATTTATGTAATATTATTTCGAAATTTTACCTGAATAATTTCGAAGCCATCCGGGGTTCTTACTCATTCTCAAGGAATTACGGAATTCAGTCAAACAGACAAATATATGAGATTAGCAAATAGAATAGTCGGCTAAGTTATATATCACGAAACTTTGAATATAACAAATTCTCAGATTTTTTTTAAACATTAGAACTAGACAGAAATAACTGTCACAAAGGACACCTAGACTCGAAACAACACATCTGGGGATCATAAAAATGTCCCGAGTGGAAACCCATAACCATTGGCTCAGTCGCAGGACCACCAACCACTAGAATAACAGGTCGTCTAATTTCAATATACAAATAGAATAATGATACTGTAGTACCTACTTCAGACCCAACAAACGATCCCATAGTAAAATAAAAGTCCAGTAACATTCACGTATATTTATTGTAATGTTTTAAGATATAAATTATTTAGCTCATATAAATTCCATCTGACCGAAATAACGTCCAAAACGGAGTCCAGGCAAGAAATATTTAAGATAACACAATCTTAACCCGTCACTTTGCAAGGAGGTCCAATATTATCGTGAACATACCGACAAACATATACATACTTTTATAGACCTCTTTATATGCATGGGTCTAAAGTTGAAATTAACATTTTCAACAGACCACCTATTTGTTTTTAAAAACGTTACGTCTGAATGACCAATCGGTGGGCTGATTTAGTGATTCCAATTTCGAACCTTAAACGGCGCCATGTTGGTATGTTGTTTTTTAAAACGTCGACAATCTATTGAAATTATGATTCTTGTTTTATTTTTTATTTAATATTTATGTACACACAGAATATATTATATAAGAAACTTATTATAACATAGATTATGAAGGCACTGCTTATTTCAAATTAAAATTTCTTCCAACAGCACTGTGGAAAGAAAGGAGTAGTAAATTGAGTATATGACACTTTTGAAGAAAAAAATTAAATCGGCCATGTTCGAGTCGGATTCAAGGGCTACATTTCATATAAAAACGGTAAACAAATCACGTTTGTTGTACAAAAGTTTCCCTTAAATTTTATTTTAATTTAATTATTTAATTTTAAGTATTTATATAATTATGTGAATACTCTGTGATTATTTTAAGATTATTGTACAGGAGCCCCCCTCAACATTTTATTTTTTCGTTTTTAGTATAAGTTGTTATAGTGGCAACTGAAGTACATTATCTGTGAAAATTTCAACTGTCTACCTATAACGGTTCATGAGATACAGCCTGGATATAGACCGACAGTCAGATGAACTCACGGATAGCGAAGTCTTAGTAACAGGATTGAGTTTTTACCCTTTGTATACGGAACCTAGTCAAGCAAGTAAGCGAGCATTAACTTAAACCCTAAAAAACCTAAAAAAGTATGTAATATTTACTGTAATTTTAGTTTTCTATATACAATGGTAAGAAACCCTTCATGTGCAAGTCCGACTAGCACTTAGATGTGATTTTTTTAATAAACAAATGAAATAATATGAATCAATAATTATATTTAGATGAACATATATTCATAACATTTTGATTTATAGCAAAACTGCATTACGCTAACGTTTCTTGAAATATACATAAAATAAAGATAGAAACTCAAACCAGGCGCCAATGATTAATGTCTGACGTCGTCCAATCCGAACAGTTCTAAATTCAAACGCGCTAATGGAAGACGAGTTAACAGCGGCGTTTGCGCATTCAGTGTTAACCGATCATTATCATTTACCTGTATAATTAAAAAATGTTTGTGTTTTATCAATAAAAGTTTGTGTTTTATAAATTTTTTAATTAATTTATATGTCAATTAGAGGTTAATTTTAAATGTTTTAAAATATATATTTTTTTCATAATTAATATAATCTTTATTAAAAAATATATATAATATCTAATACTATTATAAATATAAAAATAATAATATTAAAGCGAGGGTTCAGATTTGGCATAAAAAAACTGATTCCGAATATGTATTTCCATTTAATTAAATAAATTAGACAAAATACCCTTGAAACCGTCGAAATAATCCCTAAAACAAAGGTAATTTAAACCCAGATTCTGGCAACACAGACAACACGTTCGCTCACAAAAATTTATAGTTCGTTTAAAATGTTTTCGTTCCTAATTTCAGTTAGATTAACAATACCGGTTCGTGATATATGATCTACTATTGATATTATATACCGGCAGGAATTGGTTGAATTGCTTGTAAAACTTTATTACAAAATAGAGATGTAAACATACTAAGATAGAGAAAAGAGGAAAGAGGATGGAAATGGAATAGGAGAAGTAGAATTGTTTTTATATTTTTTTTTGGGACTTTCGTCTCCATTGAAATGTCAACCCCATCATACCCTAACTCATTAAAAACAGGATTACGTTTGATCAAAGTTCAAAGTTTAATTCGTTTCATGGTTAGGAGTTTTTTGAATATTGGGCAAATTATTATATATATAATATATAGATTGTATACATAACATCTGTATAAATAATATCAGAATTAACAAAATAGACAATAATAATAAATAAAAATATACTTACAGATTTCTTAAAATAAAAAGCACTTTATAAATCTAAAATAGATCAACATGAGGGTAGGTCAGGGTAAAGTGGACACGGTTGGCATCTTAAGTACGTGAGGTATGCTCAAAAGAATTTACTTTTAGGGCCGGAATTAGTTTGAGTTTAATAAACTTTATTCGTAGTATATAAATATTATTTTACCGCCCCGTTGTCTAGTGGTTAGCGTAGACGTCTAACATAAAGCGACGCAAAAGGACTCGTATTCGATTCCCTTCAGGATCAGGCATGTATGTGATGAACATAGATGTCTGTATTTCTGGGTTCGGTTGTTTATTTAATATATTCTCAGTATTTATAATGTGTATTTCTATGTATTTGTTGTTCGTTGTCTAACATCTTTAACACAAGCAAATAATTTGCTTACTTAGGAGTTAGATCAATTTATGTAATCTCTCCAGTGATGTTATTATTATTTATAAAACACATTATACTTTTTATTGAACGAAGCTCATGTATAGCTTCAATCCATGATGCTTCTTCTCCTGAACTAAAAGACCGATTGTCATAAAGTTTTTCTTTATTTGATAGCAGCATTATCATCGAAGCAACAAAATAATCTGTGCATTTATTATCGAATGTATAAATGCAACAAAATAATCTGTGTATTTATTACCGAATGTATATTTATTATTACAGCGTTATGATCGAAGTTGTTTTTCGGAGATCATTCCTCAAGTACATTTATTTTAGAAATAATCACCAAAACACTAAATTTCACAAAATATAAGAACAAAAGCATGGAATCTGAGTTCTAACAGTCAGAATGGCTGTCAACCTAGTAAAACTAAATAGTACCATATTTTAGAACCATTTCAATAAATTGAAACGACTGTAACGAATAAAAAGTACGAGGCGTGTCAAGTATTAAGACATCCATATTTCAATTTAGTAAACGCAAATATATATGTAAATGTATTTCAAACAAATTCAAAGCTACCCCTTTGATATAACAATTTAGAAATTCAAAATGGGGCATCAGCATCCGCATCATTATTATTATAAATCAAGTGTATAAAAAATATACGTGGATTTTTGTATAAGTTTTTTATTAGTAAAAAAAAACGATTTATTTCTAATTTACTAAAAAAACTAAAATAAAAATTCTCAAACTCAGAATAGTAAGCCAACGTTTAAATTAAAACACATGTTCGAAATTCTTCCTCATAGAATAACTAAAAAAAAATTACAACACCCAAAATCATTAATTAACAAGTTTTAATCATTTCCTCAGATAAAAAAATCAATTTCTTTAATAAAATATTCAGTAATAAACAAACAAACATCAAATACTCAGCTACTTTAAAATTCTAAATACGCGACATATTTACATATAAAAAAAGGAGGCGGGGAAAGTCGAGTAATCCGGATAAGTAATTCTCTCTGAGTTAGTAATGCGTTGATAAATGAAATTAAATCGCACAAACAAGTGCCAGTCCGCCCGCGGCTCCCCTTCTAAGAGACCTTCTTGCTTTACCTAGTGATGTGACAGATTATCGATTATCCAATAGTATTTTTTTTTGTAAATGTAATTTTTTTTTTGTAAATACAAAATAGATTAAAATTTCAAAAAATAATTAATAAATTTTAACATTTAGAAAAAAAAAATCCTTCTTTTTTAATTGACAACCTTTTTAATGTATACTAAAACAAGCAGCTAATTTCCTTTTTAAAACATCGATAAAACTCAATCCACTTCAATCCTTATCAAAGTTAGCAAAAAGCACATCGCATCTCGACATGTGCGCGCCAATCTGTCGCTACTTCAAACTATTCTATCTCCCTCTATCTATACACAACTGCATGTACATGTCTCGCTCTAACACCCTACACTTCACCCCAACCTCCCCACGTCGCTACTACTTAGTCGCGATAATCGTTGTTTCGATGTATTGGATTGTTTTCGATTGTCCGATTCAATTAGGGGTCAAAAAAGTTATTTTCCTACGATCAGGCATCATATGTCCAAAAGTTTAGATGACAAGATCTAAATATTTTTATCTTTTTAAATCTTTAAACTATATTAGGTAATATAATCTAACAATTATTAATATTTTATGAATACCGTAAAAATGTATAATTTTCTTTCCATGACAACAAAATCAGCTGATAAATAAAAATTAATTAAAATCATTACACACTACATTCAATGAACCTTATAAGCCTCACGAAATTCCTAAACCAATTTTTGTCTTTCAAATCTCCTAGCCAACTTTAAAATTAAAGCCGTAGGTAAAACATAATCTCACAGCACAAACTCAAGGGTGTGAATCTGACGTTAAGTGGCGTGCGAACAGACAGACGGTCGGTGTGAAACGACACTTGCGTTAAATTATATAATGAAATATTGTTAGTTCATATTGTCATTAATCTTGTCTAATTTGGCATATTTGTTGTATGTTTGAAAATATCTATTAATATGTATAGCCAAGTTAAGGTATATAACTTTTAATAAGTGTAGAAAGAAAATAATCCAGGCAGGCAGATATTCGAACCCGTGACCTTTGGGAAACCATCCCGTACGTCCAGTGTAACACGGTAGCTCAATTGGTTAAGCTACAGGACGATTTCCTAGAGCTGGCGGGTTCCAATCCCTGCTCGTATCGGATTGTCTTTCTTCTATATAATATAAATGTAATAAATATAAAAATATGATTAAATGAAAAATGCAACGTACAGTAAAGCAATTTAGAATATCTTGTAGCCTAAAATATGATGCCTTGAGAGGTCCACTATTATAAAAGAAAAACAAAAAAATAAAGATATAATTCAACCCAAATCCATCTCACAGCTGGTCAATCCTGCTTTTTAAAAACCGTATAGTTTAACCTAATTATAAGTTACTAATGTTTTAATAGTAAACTAAGTCCACAAGTCCATCAAACATAATGAGGAGTCAGTAGGACTCCAGCGTGTTAGTAGGGCTCCAACACAGCGGGTAGCCCGCGGGGCGTCCCTTAGATTGTATAGTTGTTAGAGAATGGAAGTGATTACTGACCACATTTTATATTACATTAATAAAATAGTGGTATAGCTTAGGCGTGTCAAACTAGACAATTAAATTTATTATGTTTTCTAAGATAACTATCGCATTAGAAATAATATTATTGCTTCACAAACATATAAGTAACAGATACAAAGCACACCCATACTTAGAACAACAGTCTATGGATCATACAAAGAATTGTTCCTTGTGGTAATCGAACCCACGAGCATTATTTTAGCAGTCAGGTTTACTAACCACAACACCTAGTGCTCACCAGATATTATTTGTATTATTTTAAAGATGTATGTTAAATTTATGTAAATAAAAAATAATACCAACCTTCCTAAATGACGCGGGTTCATATCCGTGCCCGTAACAGCTTATTTTATATATTTTAATTACTTTTTAAATTGCTGTAAAATAGTAAAATATGTTCATAAATCTCAATTCTAATTAAAACCCTAACTTACTTATTACGTAAATAACTACTCACATCTATATCAAACACCAAGTATCCCAAGCCCTAAATCAAAAACATATAGACGCAAATATAAAAATGTAAATACATACATCAATCATATGTAATAGAATAAATATCGGGAACCCTAAAGCAGTGGACACAAGCACTGCGGGACGTCTATTGAGATGTAAGGCGGAGTGTTTTTATTTATTAAACATTTTAATTTAGGGCTTATCAGAGTATAACATGGAAATTATTACATCATGGTTTGATTTCCCAACGCCCTTAAAAATGTATTTTAAAGTATTATACAAAGTCAAAGTCAAAAATATGGAAACTATATAGAAGATGGACAGATATATTTATTAACAAATCGATTGATATTAAAAACTATAGCTTATAAGCACCTAATTTTAGATTTATCAAATGTAAAACTGCTTCCAAATGTACCTACTAATAGAAAATACATTAGTTGAAAAATAGCATTTTTCTTGTAAATTGTATTTACACATGTATTGCGAGCCCTAAGGCTGAGAACACAAAAGCGAAGTGAACAACGAGAGGTCGTTTGAGTACTTGAAGTAGTATTTGTTTAGAAAATGCACTTAATAGGGGTTTTGGTACATCTTTACTTAACTATTGTATCTTATCTTTTTTTAGAGTTAAATAGAGTTTTTAAGTTAGAAAACCTATTCGAACCATTTATTATTTTTATTGAGACTGGGTAGGATGGTAAATAGAAACAAGTCAAAACTGAAAGTCAAATGAAAGTAAAATAAAAATAAAAGTGGATTTCATAAAAATGTTTTGTGATAGATGGCTTACTAAGAAGTTATATGTGTAATATATAAATAAATATGAAGTAAATTTAATTCCAGACCCCGAGTCACGAGTCAGTAACCCGACACCATCCCTAGAGAGTACATGAAAACCACATTTGCGGAACGACCAATACTTACCCTAAATGTAACTAAGAATATTGTTGAATGTTTCAAAGTTTGAATATATCTTTTAGATTTAAATAAAAGTTATTCTCTTGGTCTGTTATTTACATATATATGTAAATATATAAGAGAGTATGTATGTATGTTCCTTATACTCCGAAACGGCTGAACCGATTTCAATGAAATTTTTAATGAATCTTAAATTGACCCGCTGGGTAATCCTGTATAGTTCGTTTTCAATATGAGCATAATTTTAGAACTGTCAGTGACACTTTTTTACTACTGATTTGCTATTGTTTTTAACATTGAAGTATTTAAGGTCAGTTATAACGCCATGGGTCTAGAAACGAGTAGAAGAAAACGAAATTATGTGTATTATGAAAGTATGAACCATAATTATCATTGCGGTGATTTCATTCTTATATTAAATTCAATATTATTATGTATTTCGAATAAAAAAAACTTTAAATTAAGCTGGGCATGCTGGTTTTATATAAAGATATTTTTAATTTTTGGAACTATAAGAAATTTGGCTAGAATATTATTTTCCGTGATTAAAGGTCATCTAAGAAAGGATTTCCAGAACTGTAATGAAAGTAAAAAAATATATTTATTATTTGATCTTCTATGAATAAAAGCGGACACTCGTATTATATACATTATTAAAATATCATAATCATAATGTTAATGAAAGATTTGATTCCAAAAACAAGAAACGGAAAAAAAAAATAACAACTTTATTTTTAATAACAATAATAATATTAAGTAAATTTATATTATATATATATATATATATGTATACTATTTTGTATAAACATTTAATAATTGAAACAAGATAACCCTAATTTAATTAGAGATTCGCAAACAATACTCTTAATTGCTCGACACGCGTTTGATAATTACGAGAGCAATGTATTCAAAAAATAACATTAAGATATTGATATAGAGTTTAAAATGGCTTGTGGTTTCATTTATACGACAAACATTTGATGGTGGGATTATTGCCGACATAATATATTGTACATAATTATTAAAGGTACTTTAATTCCATGATAATTAAGTTTATACATATCTATATATATAATGTGTATATATATATATATATATATATATATATATATATATATATATACAATAATGTCAACATTATATATATATATATATATATATATATATTGACTGTTGTGTTCGTTCGTGTTGTGTTAGGGCGCAGGTTCGAATCTTTGACCATATCGATTAATTTTATTTTTTTTATTTTTCTTAAATATAAATAAGCTTAACATTACTACACATTTTCATAAATACATCCAACCTTGAAATACCAGATAAAAAAAAGACAAAAAAATAGATTTATATATAAAAGAATAAAATTGTTTTTAATAGAGAAAAAAGTTGGGTATTTCCAAATTTATTAAAACTCCTATAAGTAAATAATTAAACTAATCTTAATAAAAAAAAAATTGCTTTCATATGTACACTACGAAATACCGTGTCTATGACAAGCCCAAGGGACGATAATCGAACCCACGACCCTTGAGAATACTCTGATACAATGACACGCGACCAATCTCGTGTGGTAACTGTATTTGACCGAATTATTTAATTTAATAGTTAGAAAACTTTAATTGAAACAGAAAGTAACGACTATTTTTGCGTACGTATTAAATATTATCTAAAAAATATGAGTAAAATAAATACTTAAAATAAAACGTAGTAAAAAAAAATATTTCTAAATGGTAAAAATTATATATATAAAGTCTAATATATAAAAATATTTAATGTACAAATAAAGTAACATTTGTACAAAATAATATTAATTGCTTAATATATAGTAATAAAATCAATGAACAGATCCCAAAATACCTAATTCTTCCACCGACTGCACAGTCCGCCATATGGGTGTTGGGTGTGAAATTAAATCAAAATAAATAAAAAATATGGCGTATTTTATCAATAATTGAACTTGCTTCGTTGCTCACCCTACTCTTCTAGGACCGTAAAGATATTATATATGGATATTTGAAAAGCAACAAACTTATATAAATTATACATATATATAAAAAAAAAAATTGTTGGACATGATAAGTTTCTGTTTTTTTAAGTATAATAGTAAAAGCATTATATTAAAAAAAAATCCAAATTTTTAAATCTTTAAAGATAAGTAAAAAAATCTTAATTTTTTTGTCAATGCATACAAGATTTCATCTATATAATCTTGCTTTAATTCTAATTTAGTTCCACACATAATAAAAATAAATAAAAAAATCCAATATAATCACTCATTACACACCCTGTAGAAGTAGGGTAAATGTCCCAATACACGTCACCTGCCATTAAATCGAGCGCGCATCATTGACAAAACACAAATTGAATGAGGGGTCTCACCCCTCTTATACAGAACTATTGAATAAATATTGTTTCTTCGACGGATTGAATTAAGTTGTTTTGAGAGACGGACAGTTTCTGAGTGCATCTCCTCTTTGTAAATAAAATTGTTCTTTTATATATAAATAATGTAATAAAACAAAAATATATATATAAAATTAATTTATATTAAAATAAAAAATTAACAGGCTGGGATTCGAACCCACGACGTCTGAGAAACCGTCTCGTCACTCTAGCAGCTGAGCTACCATATTGCTACTGGTATCTAGCCATATATATTGATCTCATTAGGTATATCTTATCGTAAGAATATAACAAAATAAATACAATTATAAGAAAATATAAAAATTAAAGAAAATTATTATTTTTCGTCCCCATGTTGACCAGATGTCATAGTTAACTATAATAAAAAATAAATATTGGTAGATCAAATAATCATCGAACCGACGACGGTTTTAATAAATTAAAAATGTCCTCGTTAAATTTCCTACTAAGGGTGGGTCGCGAACGTAAGCGAGCGTATATATGAGTGACATTTATTCATATATAAGTTAGTTTTAAGTGGAAATTTTATCAAAATTATCTTAAAATAAAAGAATTAAAATTAAATAAATAGAACAAAACACACCACACTATAATAACTAAAACATGTAATATTTATCAAATACCTAAAGTTAAGATGTAAAAAATAATCTAAATAATATAAATATGTAAATTTGCATTTATTATAAGATTATAAAAAACGATACTATAAATAAACTAATAATTTAAAACCTTTTTTATTTTACTTTAAAAACGCTTAAACTCGTACCACATCATCGTTTTAAGCACCACAGGAGCTTTCCAATCTCATATTAAAAGCTAAACATTTTCATTTCGCAATTGGTGGGCGGAGCATCAGACGACATGCTGTCTAATTATAAAGCGGCTCATTGGCTTTTTAAGCGAGGGCTAAGGACTATAATAGGTGTTTTTACCCTACGATTTATTTTATTTAATAGATTGACTCTTTAATCTTGAGTCTACAAAAACCTGTTGTATGAAATACTATCGTATACTAGAAATCAAATTGTACCCCTAGTACGTTTTGACGTTACGAAAAATATGACTGTGTACCAAATTGTATTTTAAAATCTACATAGATTGTAATTTTAATATTATTATACTATTACGCGTTTTTTTGTTACTTTATAATTACATCATATTAGTTACTAAGTTATCTTTTATCATATTTGTGAATATTGTTTTAATTATTGTGTAATTTAAGATTTAGTTAATAGTTATAAGCAACACTTTTTATTTTATTTTACGTTCATAAGAAACACACTTTTTTTTATCAGCGACTAGATCTATATTATTGTCCAGAATATTTTATTCTATATTAATCTGCAAACTGTTAAGTGTGTCATATAAAATAAATAAATAGAATTGTTATACACTCTATGAATAAAAATCTATTTAAAATTATCTCTTAAAAATTTAGTTATTTATTTCATCCTAAATAACTAAGGATATAATATATTTTTTA
This sequence comes from Napeogenes sylphis, assembly GCA_959347405.1. Lineage (NCBI taxonomy): Eukaryota > Metazoa > Arthropoda > Insecta > Lepidoptera > Nymphalidae > Napeogenes > Napeogenes sylphis. The sequence goes on along the minus strand of OY365780.1, from coordinate 31,248,113 downwards.
ACAATAAAATGTTCGACAATACACTGAGCTACGGGACGAGCTAGAGACTAGAGCGACGGGACGGTTTCCCAGTAGTCGCGGGTTCGAATCCCTGCCCGTATCGGTTTATTTTTCATTCTATATTTATATAAATTTAAATAAGCTTAACATGGCTATACATGTTTATAGATATTTTCAAACATTAATACAATGTTTGTCAATACATTTTGATTTTACGATTTGGTAAACTGTCATAGTTTTCGAAACATCAAAACTGGTACTAGGGGCTCACTGATATTATATATATATATGTAGAACTAGAACTAATATTATATTCTGACATCGCTAATATTTTTATTTGGATTATTTTTTTATATATAATATTTATACAATTCAGTAAAAAAGAGCAATTTAAATAACACTATTTTATACTTCACCTCACTTAAATAAAAATTTGCACTTAAGCGAAAAAATGTACTCAAATCGAAGTGCAAAATCACCAATAAGAGAATAATTGCATCATCTATTGAAGCGGTAATCGAACTGAGGACTTAATTTGATCAGATTGCTTTTATTATATTCTGAAGGCACTTGTAATATTGCAAAAGCTAAAATATAATTATACTTTATCGATAAAAATCGATTGTATAAGAAATATAGTAACGGGTTATATATATAAATATATATAACAAAAATAGCAATCTCTATGTAATAATTACCGTGACTATAAACTAGTTGCATAGATTTAATCAAACTAAATAGGTTATCGATAATCACTTGTAATGGTCCGAACATTGATACATTTACCCTACCACATAGATGAGATAATACATAGAGGCTGTTTTTTTTATATTATTTTAAATATATTTCATTCCATAATTTGCAGTAAATCTTTTTAGTTGAAGGTTTAGTTTTGCAGATTTTGATATCTCAACTGATTTCAGCCATGTCATAGTAGGTATACTTATAGGAGTGTTTTAACTGTTTCACTTAAATTGTAAAAAATCTTACAGTCTATTTATTAATAGTTAATAAACATAGCTAAATAAATTTAGTTAATAAAAAAATTAATCATGCCCAATTTACGTCACTGATGGTGAAAAGTTCACCTGGTTCCGTGACCACTATACGTCATTAAAATTTAAAAAAATCAATTGTCTATAGTAAATTGAAATGTAGATTAATTAGTCTTAATTAAAAAATAATATTTTTACAATATCGAAATATTTAATTTACTATAAAGATTTTGTAGAATGCCTCTGTGCAATCTTACTCTGCACAAGGGCGGGATGTCACAAGGGCCCATATGTACACAATAGAGTAACATCGCGCCACATGCTACCAGAAGTACCAATTAAACTTGCTCTCGTGAATAGACGATTGAGTTACCAGTTTTTATATCAGACTATTGTAGTATAACATTTAAACACCTATATTTTATATTTGAAAATATCTTTAAACAATGCCATGTTAAGATAATTCAATTTTTTTTAATGATCTATCATCAAAAAATATAGACATACTGGAAAAAATACATGTCGCCAGTTCAACTGCCTGGCCGCGCAAAAATATATATTTTCAAATAAACTTGAATGAAAAATAAAAAGATACGGAAAGATAATGGGAAAAAAACGTCGTGGGTTCGAATCCCTGCCCGGATCGGTTTATTTAGTAGTGGAAACGTAACCGCTTTAGAAAAATGTGTCGAATGTCTGTCTATCCGTCTGTCTGTGGTTAAGAAACTTTTAATTAATGTTCAGTCTTTAGTTACCTAAAGATTCGTGTGTAACTAAGTTTTTCATTCCATATTATATCAAAAAAAAACCCTACGTCTGATGACGTATACTTTGGGTACATCATAAGAGTACAAAGGAATGTGACAGTTAGAACAAACATTTGATACTATCACTTACATTGTTTTGTACTTAATTAATATACAGGAAAGTTCATGCTCATAGATTAATCAATTGTTATCTTATAGTCAGAAATATAATTAATGATTAAGTTTAAAGCATAATCTAATAAAAAAATAAATATATATGCATACAGACGTAAAATAATATAAACCGTAAAAAAACGCAAAAAATACTTTAAAAAAAGATGTAGTAGGTACATGAAAAAAATAAACGTAATAAAAAAATTGCGTTTAAGAAATATATATAATCGAAAAAAAAATATTTTTTTTTATTTTATTACTGATAATGAACTTCACTTTCCATCTAACATATAAAGCGCCAAACACCGTCAAGTTTAACAAAAGCAAAGCGATTGACGAGCGAAATACTATTCCGACCAGTATTGTTAACCCTTAATTAAATGGGACTTTTGTTTAGAGCCCCGCTGTTTTAATATTATTTGTATTGACAGTTTTATTTCCCATATTTATTTAAGACAAATAGAAGGTATGTTATAATTATTATAATAATAATATCGACACTTGTTCCATACTCAGTAATTTCCTCACGTCCGTTGTGAACTTACAACATTCAGTACAAGTTGAACCGACTCACTAGGCGTAGCCTGTGATCGGTTCTCAGATATTCTTCTATATTCTTTCAATGCTGATATTATACTGGGATTGTAATGAGTTTAATATAATAATAATAATAATGTGGCATCAAAATAAAGTAAGAGTAATTTCTGTCATCTTATCCTCCAGATATCTGTCATTTTGGACACATGCGCGATAGTACGACTATTCTTTATAGAATGATTATACATAGAATAGAGGAGCCATAGGGAGGCTTATGAGTGTCAGTGTTTGACAAATAATAAAAGAGGCAAGATGTCAGACGATACTTATCTTTGTCTAATCACACATACAAAAAAGAGATACAGATAGGAAGCCTCATTCGCTTTCTCTTTTTTATCGATGAACACATTTTAGGCTGGCTTCCCTGCTCTACGTATAATAACTCTAAGCGAGTCTTAGACACATTAATAATATAACATTGATACTCAATATTTAATATAATAATTTTCTTTTTTTGAACAAATTAATTTATTTTAATGTAGACCCGTTCCTAAAATACAAAATTACTAAAAGATTCTACCTGACCAACGCAGAATAATAATACTAAATTACATATATATCTACAAAACACAATCTAGTCCCAAACGAAGCAAAGCGTGTACTATGGGTACTAGACAATTTATAAACAATAGATAAACCATTTTTTTCCTAAATACATACATATTTTACACATGCCCCAGATCCTAGAAACAGGCATATTTTTAACACAAACATTATTTTAGTGTCGGAATCGAAACCGTGTGCCAATCAGTTATCGTCATAAATATATATATATATATATATATACTACATTATAATTCCATTTATAAACATCAGAGTGGATTCAAAAATAAATTTATAAAAGCGTCCCCCTATTTTTTATAGTCACCCCCAAATTACAAGGGGCGGTAAGTGCTAGTGCATTAGACAAATTAGATTATGACTAAACCGGGATATGTCACATGTTAGAGGAAATATATTCTTATGAACATTGATATAAACAATAATATGGAATATATAGAAATATTGTAATATATTTTTGATATAAATTTATATCGCCTGTGGTAAGCCACCAATCGTTCTTATTTGAATTCCCTTTTTACTTTTTATATTACAGACAAAGTTAGAGTTGCTACTGAAAAATACTTATTACACATAAGCTGTGTACGTGAATATTGTTACACGTAAGCTGTATATATTATTATTACTACACACAAGCTGTGTATGTTATTATTGAAGCAGCGAGTCGTACTCTAGCACAAAGGGTTCCGTACCGTTATCTATTGAAAACATCCTTTAGAGACCCCTTAAATATTTATTTTATTCTAATTGAATTATTTATTTTTAAAGTGAATATGTAACTAACAATTTTGTAGATATATTTCAAGCGTCTACCTATTGCCGTTATTAATATGGAGCTACAAAAACATTTTTGGAAGTTCTCCTTAAAAATTTATTTTATTCTGTTTTTAGTATTTAGTGTCATAGCCTAACAGATATACATCAACTGTGAACATTTAGCTGTCTAGATATTACGGTTCGGTTCGATAGTACGACTTACTAATAAAATCAGATTTCATTTAATATTTTTGGAAAATATACCTTTTTAACATATTTACAAAAAATATATAATTTAAAATTAAATAAAATCCTTTCCTATCAGTCTACTACTTTGATTGCAGTGTTAAGGATTTCAAGGAACAAAGAACAACAAATAAAATTAATAAAATAATTTCTTATTTTACCCTCCATCATAAATTTTGAAACAGTAGATCTTGCATAAAACCTCTTTACATAAAGTTACATTTTTCTTTTAAACTAACATTATATTACAACAGTATTGAAAATGAGATTTAAGTGAGACTTAAGTTTAAGTTAAAAATGTTTTCTAAAACCTGATTCAAGTAAAAACTATTTGACTACAATATTAGAAGTCATATGATGATTATCACGCAATCAGGACGATTTTCACCATGCCAAGAGTCAACCATGCTTCGAGCTCATGAATAGGAAAGGAACCTTGAATGGGTTCGAAACCAGTCGGGGAAAATTCCGATTATTTACGGGAATACAGCCAGGTAAATATATATTCAATAAATATAAAACCGATATGAAAATTGACATTTTCTTTTTCAATCTTTGAATAACATTAAGCGTTTTTCCAGTGGTAGGTATCTACCTACCACTATTTTGTACTGGTATTTTGTACTGGTATTGGCATCTGCCAATACCAGTACAAAATTTACGGAACATGAAAATAAAGAAACAAAAATGAAAATAAAGAAACAAACATGAAAATAAAGAAACAAACATGAAAATAAAGAAACAAACATGAAAATAAAGAAACAAACATGAAAATAAAGAAACAAACATGAAAATAAAGAAACAAATATGAAAATAAAGAAACAAACATGAATAAAAAGCTTTTCGAAGTTATGAAGAAACCTATAACCCAGGCTTATATAATATATTATAAACCTTATAGAAACTCAAACATTCAAACTGTGATATTCAAAACTATACATTTATAATATTACGACTTCAATTTCTTTTAAAATAATCTCATGTTATCTTTCTATACGAAATAAAATACAAGATATTTCACACTTTTATCTTCAAGAACATGGACATTATCCTGTAAATACATTTAGGAGTGTTTATCTAAAGATTATATCTGTTAATGAACTTACATACAAGTGCAGTCCAGTTTAAACTTGTACATATTTTATAATATATTATTTATATAACATACGTAAATAATACAATATAGCCAGCTCTATAATGTATATTTTAAATTAGCGACGATATGGAATTTGAATGAATGAATTTGTTAAACAATTTATTTGCTGAAACTATTAGCATCAGTACCTATTTAAAAAAAAAACATTCAACAGTTTTATACAAAAATGATTTAACAAAAAATATTTCAAAGTATTTGAATTTACTCTCAACCATAACGATTAATTATTCTTTTAAAAACAAAAACATGTTTAATTGTTTTAATTTTTACCACTCTAAAAAACCCGTATAGGAACTGATACTTAACTTAAGTTTTAAAACCCATAAACGGAGAGTAAGATGGAAAATATAGTTATCAGAGCGTCTATAAGGAGATAATCTCTGAATAAAAATATCTTTGTAGGTCTATTCTTCTTGCGAAAATCTATTCTAAGTAGATATTATAGCTACGTTCGTAGACGAGACCCGTTCCTTCTTTTTATGTCCCATTCATCCCTCCCTATTCCTTAAAGGTGTGTACAAGAACACATTGAAAATGATTTTAATCGATATTCAACATGGTTTCATGATTATAAGAAATAAAACACTCCAAACCATTTTTGTGACACCCCTGACCTGGTAATTGTATTTGTAGCCATGTTTGTGACCTTGACGTTACGAAAACTATGACAGTTAACCAAATCTTTAAATCAAAGCAGAATTATTATACAGTCTGTGAATTAAAATATATTGAAATGTTTAAAAATCTGTTAAAAAATAAATATGTTAAGATTTTGATTCATATAATATCACTAGACATACATACATGCCTGTCCCTATCGAGATTCTTACCCGAGTCCCCTTGCACCTCGGTACGTTCTACACCAAACGCTTTCAAAAACTGTCATAGTTTTCCAGCCGCCACTGATAGATAGCAGAGAACATTACTCAATATCCAACAAACAAATAACTAACCTGATAATCATATGCGCTCTGTTCCTCAACAGGCCCAGTATCTCCAGCTCTTCTTCTGGGGTCTCGTCCTGGTCTGTGTGAAGACGCGACGCACATAGTACGGAATCCAGCGCCACAGACAGACAATCACACAGCTGCCTCGTTAACTCCATCTCTCGTTCATTGGATTGAAGATCTTTTTCCTGTCATCAAAAAAGTAGAACCTGATAACTTTATAGAAATACTACTACACTACGTCTACTGATCTATAAGGTCACTACTAGCATTGTTTTATTCTCTTGTATAAAAAAAATCATTTTTGCAGACTATGTTGTGATTTGGATACATATTTAAATGTGGTACTAAATTAATGGGTTTTATTACATATATTGCAATGTTAAAATTGCCATATATAATATTACAAATAAAACAATAGGTACATTAACTAACAAAAAGTATTGATATGTAACGGATCATCTTACTTTAAAAAAAGCGTGGGGCAATAAGTTGAAATTTACTTCAGTTAGTTATTTATTATATATAAATATTAGAGATGCGCCGAATATTCGGTATTCGGTGTATTAGGAATCTTTTTTGCTATTCGTATCCGGCCGAATTATTTAGCTTCAAAAAAACATTTATTTCGAAATATGTCAAGTCAACATATTTCAAATCAGAATTTATTTGTAAACCTTAACAATAATATTCTCAAATCATAAATCAACATATTTATTCATCGAGCCAGCAGCCACACGTATCGTACATATTAGAATTTGTTTATGAAAAACAAACAATGAAATGGTAAACCAAATAGTTCGGCCGAATATTCGGTTCGGTAAAGGTTAAACCTAATAGTATTAGGTATTCGATTATTCGGTGAATCTACTATACGGCGCATCTCTAATAAATATAAATAAATAAATATATAAATATAACCCTGCACAGTTGCAAAAGCTCATTATATATAGTTATATATCAATTACAACATAATGTAAGTCAAATGCAACACCGACCATTAGGCGGGGTTGTGTACAAAGACGATAGGGCATTAGGGAGAGAGAGTGTTGTATCAAGCGAGTGTACTTGCTTGAGTGATTATTTGATAGGCAAGTCACTGATTTAGAAAATGTATATTGGTTGCAAAGTTTGAGGTTTTTCTTTTAAGAAAATTAATTATTATATTTTATGTAAAATTATACGATTTATGAATAATTATGACATTATAATTATACACTATATAGATTTTGTTAATTCAAATGAGGTTATGCATCGGCTATTTGATAGAAAATATGCATTAAGATTATTTAAATGATATGTATCAATCGTGTTCATGGAACTACTAGATGTAAGTCGGGTTAAAATTATAAAATAAGTCAGATATTTATAAAATTATTAGTGACATGAACTAAATTATAGAAACTTCAGAAATATTAAGATTTGTCAATATTTCAACAAATATATTTTTTATGGATAAAAATACATATTTAATAATTTTAACTTCATTGACAAATGTTTACGTCCAAATTATCTACGAAAAAAATCTAAATTATAACATAATTCATCGTTTATGTTATCTTATTGTATCTTGTATTGAAAGTAAAGTATGTGTTCAAGTACAAATAATGAGAAAACGAGCAAAACAATTATTTTAAATAGAATATGGTGTTAATGATATCTGTATTTAAAACCGACCGAATGTATTAATAAATTATTTTTAATTAAGTACAATAAAATAGGAATTAAATGTACAACGGGTATATCTGTAAGATTATATATTTACAGGTTGTCAAGAAACACATGAATAATTTATTTAATTTAACATGTAGATAAGTTAGACCAATAATTAAAAACTGTTAGGTTCTAGTTGGCCTTGTGCTCTAGCTTTATTGTTATTTTCGATTTACTATTAATAACGAGACAATGGAAGAAATAATAGATTAAGTATTCAAAATTTTGAATACTAGTTACGTATATTCAATATTTCTTAAGACAAAAAGTTCTTTAGACCCTTTTCTAGTAACATATTTTATTATAAATTATCTACTTGATATTGAATGTATACATAAATTTATTTTTGTTTATAATATTTATTTTCCTTCTATATTATTAAATAAAGTATATTGATGTAAAGACAGTAGTTATTCGAGTGCAGTAGACGATGTAAACGCTCCCGGATGCATTAGCGCCGCTTTCAAGGCGCCCACTCACCGCTACCGCTGACGATAGGGCTGATACTCATATATATTTTATATTTAGTTACTTGATTTTTTTAATATACACATATATAATATTAACAAAAGAAAGGTGTAAAGGTAAGGTAAGTAGGAAGTGTAATATTTAAATATGTTATAAATGTTATATAAATATCAAACTAAAACTGAATTTCAGTTCTTTATTACTTTTCAGAAAGTATTATTTATACCAAATTGTACGTTTGAAAAAATATATAAACATGCATAGCCATGTTAATCTTATTTAAAATTTATTAAATTTAGAATGAAAAGTAAACCGATAAGGACCCGATTCGAACCCGCGATCTCTGTAAAGATCTCTGGAAAGTGTGTAATGATTATTATCAGTTCAAATTTTGTTTAAAAAAACGAAATGTCGACAACCCTAGCTAAGCAAAGGCGTGCCGTGTCCTTTACAACATCGCACGTGTACTGTAACTTTATTATGTTCTACAGTATATTATTAAGGGTAAAGATACCCCTGCTTTTGTAGTATTACACAGACTAGAGTACTATCACGCAGACATACGAACCAGTGAATACTCTATACTACAATATGGTTTGGTTTGTATGTCTTTGGGACATAAATAAATATAGAACAAATATTTTCGAATCATTTTTAAATACCTAATAAATATAAATGAATATATTATAATAAATAATTTAAAATAATCAAACATTGATATTACTTATTTCTTATATATTAATGTCAAGATCTAAACACGGACACACAAATAATATACTAATAAAAACATACATTTTTATAACACAACGGAACTTTTCACACAACTCAACTTTTACCTCAATTGTTTTCAACCCTTGCGTGAAAACCCATAAAACCAATCACGTAAAACTAAAAAAAGGAAGTTCCACATCAAAACCAACTGCTCGGAAAAAAGTTCCGTACCCTTTGGGTAGAAGCTTAGGGCATACCTTGTTTACGACGACATTTAGTATGATTGGTCTGATTACATCACTAGCTGTTCCTTGCCAGTGTGCAGTGACAAGTAAGATCCTAATATCCGGTAAAAAATAAAACTCTCAACTTTATAATATAAGTACAAAACTAGCTTATTCTTAAGGCTCTGTCTATGACTAAAGATCTACCGATTGTTACCTGATTCCGTTCATTATTATCAAAAGTAAAAATTGTTCCGCGGGAGAAAACAAACAAAAAAAAAATTATCTATTACATCGACATGTTTGTTCTATAAATAGATAATGCATTAACAACTACACCGCAATTACAAGCAAGGTAATGACCTCACATTCAAAAAACTAATCTAAAAGTTACAAATTGCCTAGAACTAAAACTAATGATAATATTAACATTATTTCGTTTCTTAATCAAAAAATGAGGTTTTATATACAGTTGAGTTAATATTTTTAAATATATAAGACTTAAGAAAGATACAAAGACCAATCAATTCGATTTGCTAGGGGCTACTTTCGTAAAATTTATGATCCAGTCAAAATAATTTGACAGTTCTGTCAAGATTGACTGACTGGCACGACATCAACTTATGAGAAAGGTTAAACCTTTGACAGCAAAATACAGTTCTTATATACAACCTTCTGAATACTTTGAAGTACTAATACTTATTATATAGTGAAGTCGTGATCGTTGAACGTGCCTTCCGGCTAGCAAATCTTGAGACCTTCACCCATCGTCTGATGACTGAAGGTCAACGTTAATTATTGTTGCTAAACTATTTATCGTACAAATTCTTTGTATTATTATACAATGGTCAATCTAATAAGGATTAAAAGAAATGTTAGTTTGTATGTCGAAAAAAATATCATATCAAAACTTGGTGTAAATATAAAAACCCGAATTACCAGAAGTAACTTGGATTGTCCTCCACCAGCTTCTCGTGATAAAACTAATCCCCAAGTGGTTTATTTTTGGGACGATACTGTGGTGGTTACTCACCATGTCTCTCGGCAGACAAAGGTCTGGACTACACGAAGGTTTTGATAGATAGAAAAGTGCCGCTATGGTCACGTGATAATGTCATTCTAAAACTAACTCACCATCTGTCCACACCCTGGTGGAGTTGTTGGACTGGATTCACGAAACTGTGACCGTGTCATGACATTATGCTAAGGATCACTCAATATCTGTCGGCACAGCAGCGTGGCTTGGTGCACGCAGGTGTTCGTGAATAGGATCTGCGCCGCCGTGGACCTGTGATGATGTCATGCTAAGAATCACTCACCATTTGTCGGCACAGCAGCGTGGCCTGGTGCACGCAGGTGTTGGTGGACTGGATCTGCGCCGCCGTGGACCTGTGATGATGTCATGCTAAGAATCACTCACCATCTGTCGGCACAGCAGCGTGGCCTGGTGCACGCAGGTGTTGGTGGACAGGATCTGCGCCGCCGTGGACCTGTGATGATGTCATGCTAAGAATCACTCACCATCTGTCGGCACAGCAGCGTGGCCTGGTGCACACAGGTGTTGGTGGCCTGGATCTGCGCCGCCGTGGACCTGTGATGATGTCATGCTAAGAATCACTCACCATCTGTCGGCACAGCAGCGTGGCCTGGTGCACGCAGGTGTTGGTGGACAGGATCTGCGCCGCCGTGGCCGAGCACGACACCATCACACGCGCCACCAAGGTCACCGCACTCGTCAGGCATCTGACACGACACCAACATTAGTGAAGATCTAAAATCTTTAACATTCTTTCAAAAACTTTTGTGGACAACATGGCGACGGTCAGGACGGCTTAGGAATACTAATGGCATAGAGAACATCAAAACTTTAAGTATTAAAAATCAACGGTTATCTTTTATCGTCTTAGCGGAACGTCATAGGACTGCTCTTCAAACGAATGTGAAATCTGTGTCGATGTGTAAAGAAATAACCCAAGGATATCAAACCTTAACGCCACCAAAGATTTATTTGATAAATTTGTTCTGTTCAATTACTCAAAACTATAGAACTGCTCACAAAGTTTAGGAACGCAAACGAAATTTAACTAGGTTACCGTTTATTTTAAGTATCCTAAATTCTAAAAAAGAACGGGACATTGAGTAGATACTAGATTTCATAATAAATATCCTTTATATATGTCACAGAGTGTAAAGTCACCATAACATGAACCCTACTTACTTGGCAGATATGGGCGGGTTGAGGTCCTCCTTCTCTGCCGCAACGGCTAGTATTTGCCCGATTACCTTCACCGCTTGGAACCGCTGGATCACTGCCTTTTCAGTCAAATTCTGTTAAAAATGAGTCTTATTTATAGGTTTCAAATATTCCTGATCATTGTCTAAGACTACCAAATGATTGTCTTACCTTCTCAAACTTTTCCATCATACGATATAATTCGTTCATTTGCTTTTCCAAATATGGCAAGTCTAGATCAATCTTCTTCTTTTCATTCCTTCCGTTCCTACTCATATCGCTCACGGAACTGCACACGGAACTTGCTTTACTTGACTTCGCTTTATCGTCATTATTATTATTAGTATTGTTATTGTTATTATTGTTGTTCTTCTTTTTCTTCTTCTTTTTGGAACGTCCTTCTGTTACATTCTGCGTTCCACTCGTACTAGGTTCGCATATTTTCGAACATTCTCCATTGACTTTAGGATCCGGTTTGTTATCATCTTTCTTATCTGTATCTCCATTTACGAGTGGAGTATCTTTCTTCTCTTTTTCATCATCGTCTTTCTCGCATTCTGGTAACAACGGGGCCATCATGTTTCTTATGGAACTTATTACTCTATATACCTTGCTGGTAAGAGCATTCAGAGTTGTATCCTGAGTAGTTATAGTGTCTTCGAATACTGGGGTATGGTTGCCGCTGTTAACAAACACATATTATTTAGATCTACTCTTTTTATAACATCTTATCAGGAATCAAAAGTTGAAATTGACAACCAATTTAAGATCAATACAGTTTGCAAAAGGGAAAAGCAGTTACATTTTTATAGGCACAATAAAGAGAAAAAATAATGGAATTTTGTAGAATTAGAACAAGTACTCAACAATGTAATTTAAACAATTGGTTTTTAGGTAATATGTGAAAAAAAAGGATGACATTCGGGGAAAATTTGATCATTTAGTTTTTGGGACAACGTAAGTAGACAATAAAATCGATCAGTTGATTCAAGTATTCGATAAAAATGAATTTGATACACCAAAAAAATAAACAATTTCATGTAAAGAAATAAAATTGGACAAAGAAATGTATTATAATACTGCTCTTCTTAATTATTTTCCATCTGCCCTTATTTATTAATTTTGAGATTGGCATCAAATGACAATTTTGAAATATTGCAATGGATTTGCCAAAAAGTTTTTTAGCAGTCATTTCATTACACTATTTACTAAGCGTTGGATCAACTAGCGTACTAGCGTAGCGCATTAAGAAAAAGCTGTTAGTGAGTTATTGCTTCCATCTGATTGGTTCTGCTATTTTTAGGGATCAAATGCACCCATTCGATGTTGGTGGGATTAATGCCACCTTTCGGATGACGTATGGGTATTTGTATTTACCTTTTTTTTTTGTCTGACAAAGAAAACCCTAATATTTGTATAGGATATAATTAGCCAAAGGCTAGAGTCGTCAATCTTGTAGCAGTTATCCAAAGCTAATAATTAAAATAAGTTATAGGTTGGGTTTTTGTAATTTTCACAACAAGAGATTATTAAACTATTTTACCATAAATGTATACTTCAAGAAAAAATATTTTAGTCCTCATAATAATATGGGATGATTTTAGAGTAACATTTTAGGGTAAATTGTGTTTGAGTCAGAAACATCAGTCAGATTATATTTAATGACATAAATAAAAACAAATAATATATTATATTATATATTATATTATGTAGTTATTGAATTAGTATTCATATAATTAAAAATGAACAAAACTGCTTTAAAAATGAAGGTAGTCATTGTTAACACAGAAATAAATAGTTTACAAACATGATAGTATTTGCACAGTACAAAAATAAACGCTTAAGAAAAACTATAACATTGGTGTTATATTCATCAGTAGGTAGCCCAATTTATTGATTAATTTATATATTTAAGTACATATCTCCGAAATTTCATCTCTCTTACCTTAGAGCCAGTCCAGCCAGTAGCTTCTGTTTTATCTTACGAGCCTTTCGTTTAACCGCCTTCTGCTTCTCCCTCTCTTTTCTCTCTTGGTCTATTCTTGTCGCTTCTACTTCTGCCTCCTTCTCGGTTTGGTCTTGACTTTCAGATATGGTCTAGAAATTATTTAGAAAGTATTAAGGGTTGGATGGGTTTTTATATATTATTATTAAAATTGACTTGTATTAATCAGACATGGTGCATAAGGTTAACAAAATTTTTAAACAAAGTTGTATATATTCCACCAATGCTTCCACAACCTTGACTGATCCAGGCAACAATGAGCCATGCAATCAAATAATCCGTCACTGACCGCGGGTCTGGGTCCAGTGGCCTTCTCCCGTATGGCCTGCAGGTGTGACTCCAGGCGCTGCTGGCTGGCGTCCTGCTTGTCTCTGATCCGCGAGCGCAGCGCGTCCGCCTCCAGCTCTGCTGCCGCCGCTAGTGCTGACAGACGAGACTTCACACCTTCTGCCTGGTTATTAATCACATTTCTTTTTATATTGATTGATTGATTGATATTGCATACAATGTTATGCATTTTTTTTAAGCAAACCACCAGATTCTGGCATTATTTTATATTATATTTATGGAATCTAAATCTATGGACACAATTTGATAAAAAAAATATTCATCTTTAGTTATTTAGGATAATTTATAGCATTATCCAATCCCTTACTCAAATAATGATCTAGGCATATTTTTCTTATTATACATTATTATTTATTCTTATTTTAAAACATGAAAGTTTCCGAAATCAAAACTTTCTAAATGTTGAATCTTCTAATTAGTTATAACCAAATCAATTCTCATCAAATTCCATCTGATAGCCTTCATCCATTTCGTAACCTTCAAAAAACACACCATTCCATCTCGTAACCTTCAAAAAACACACAAATATAACAGAAAAACTGAAATAAAATAATAAATACTTTTCTCCAATAATTGAAACTCAAAACTAAAATTTAGTTGTTATTAAAATATAAAGACATAAAAATTTTATATAATAACATTATATAAAGTTTTATTTTCTTCTTTGTTTATGGCATACAAATAAATCAATTAGGATAGTTTAATTTATTTTATTAATCAGAGTCATCAGAATAAGGGACGGACGGAAGGTCTGTAGCTGTTGCCAGTGTACGTATATTATATTTTTTATGATTATAATAAATACAGACGCAATCACACGAATTTACCTTTATTAAAAAAAACTAAGACCATATTATCAAATTGTAAATTTCTTTATCTGTTATTACGTTTACGTAGGTAGGTACTTAATTCGAATAATGATAGTACTACAATCGAAATGGCATCGCATTCGAGAATTTTTAGTACATCACTACACATAATAACCGTCGAGCTATCAAAAGACTAATAAGGGACAAAGTATGGTAATATCTTTTATAAATTCAAATATAGATTGGCATCAAAAAGTATGACCTTCAATAAAGTGTTGAAAAGATATTCCAACCTATTTCAACATCACGCTCACAGCCCGGCTAGCTCAGTCGGTAGAGCATGAGACTCTTAATCTCAGGGTCGTGGGTTCGAGCCCCACGTTGGGCGCAAACGCTTTTTTAAATTTATATCTTTTTGTTGTAAATATTTTTTTTTATATGTTTCATACTTTTTATTTATATATTATTTATTTTATATTTTGTTTCGTCTATAATATTCTATTTTAGCACCAAGTTTCCCATATTATATTATAACAGTATTAAAGATTAGATGAACGAAAATAATTTAAGACAATAAGATTCTTCGATAACTAAACGACGAAAATAACGAAATTCATGTCGTTATTTATCAATATAGTTATTTTTGTTTTAAAATGTTAGTTATAAAATATTATTAAAAATAGGTTAATATGCATTAACGTTACAGTACGAAACATTTTTGTACGAAATTTTCAATGTTCAATTTGACAATTCTGTGGTCAAATGTTGTGGTTGAAAGGTACTTTCAAGTAATCGTTTCAAAAATGAGTAAAACAATCTAAGTAGGTTTATAAGTGAGGAGAATATTTTAACTTTATCCATTTAGCTGTATCTCTCACTATCTATATATCTCAAATTGCATCAATCTCATCTCTTTTATACCGTTTGACCAATCAACTGTTATTTTTAAGCAGGACAACATTGGCTACATAATAATTTCTAATTAACCATATTCAGTATATTATATTCCTCTCTCCCTTTTTATCTCACCTTCTCTCTCGCCGCGTCATCTCTCTCTTGTTTCTTAAGTCCCTTCATCTCCTCCACTCTAGCGTCTCTTTCTTTCCGTCTCTCCAGTAATGTCTCCACATGCAGCTTGCGAGCTGCCTCGATAGCTTGACGACGAGCACCAACTGCTGCTTCACGAGCTGCTTTTTGTTCCTGAAACACATTTTTAATAATAAATAATATTATTTAAAAGTACTTATTTGAATCTTTTCCGCTTTGAAACCATAGAGATCACTCGTGTATGTCAAAGGGAAATGTTAGGGGGGCCTATTTTGTTACCATACCTAAAATATAGCTACGAGGGTTTCAAGCGCTCCGGTCTAAGAAGAACCACACAACAAACTGAACTGGGTATTTTTTATTGTGATCACTGTTTCACAAACGTCAATATTTTGTAGACTTTGACTAATAGTATAGATAGTGGAATGTTGTTAATGTGAAGCCCCACCAGTTTGTGCAGCCTGTCCCTCCTCATGCCCCTGAGTCTGGTGGTGTGTGAGCGACACTGCTCCAGGAACTCGTGTCGTCTGTTCTCGGCCTCCAGCTGTTTGATGAACGCTATCTCGCGGAGCTTCTCTTCTTCGTCGTGGGCTTTGCGGACTATGTCCTGTAGGGAATTGTTTAAAAATTTTAAATAAATATGGCATACAAACTACCGTATTACAATTATAGAGCGTTGTAGCTCAGTTGTTAGAGCGACGGAATGATTTCTCAGAAGCCGCGGGTTCGAATCGCTGTCCGTAACCGATTATTTTAACTTTTATACATTTTTAATAAGCTTTACAGGGCTAAAGATGTTTAGATATTTTCAATCTTTTTGTCTATAACTCTTTATGCTTATTAATATACTAAATATACAAATAAGAATGAGACCAATAAACTTTCTATTGACTATAACACATATGTATTTATTATTTACCTTCAAGTGTTGATCGCGATTTAGGGTTGCTTTTTGAAGTCGCCTTTCCATTCGCATACGTTTCTCTTCAATCAGCTGATTTTTAGCAACCTGTACATAATTATATTGTTAATAACTAAAAAAAGATGTATTAAATTGTATCATTATATATTATTAAATCAATTACCTTAACTTCTTCAACCCTGGCTAGTAACTGATGTATCTTCTTAGCTCTCTCTGTTTGATATTCAATTCTTTGTCTTTCTGCTCTAGCTTGTTTAGCTTGGAGTCTGGAAAGTAAATATTATGTTGTAAAATAGACCTTTACTATTATATAATAACTTATTTATTTTGTAACACATTTACATAATATAATAATTTAATGAGTGTTAGTAGACTCTTTCATAAGTGATTGACATTAAAAGATTTTTAAGAGCTTTACAATAAATTTACACTATTAAATTATTACTTTTATTTATTCAATCATTAATTTGATTTCTTTTGAATGAAAAAATATAATAATAAACATTATTGTGCATATAAATGTGATGAATATAAGATATTGATTTATTGTGCATGTCTAAAATAAATTTATATTAAACGTAAATTAATTGATTAAAATAGTATGTAATATTGTTTTAATCTTTTTGAGAGGTCTTTTTGTATTGGGGGTATTTTAATTATTTTTTTTTTCATCTATATATTTAAAATCTAGATTTATTTTATAAATATAAGTTATATGGTATTTTAAAGTGACTCTCTATTTATTATTAATATTAATTTTAATTTAATTAATTTTAAACAAACCGTCGTAAAGCATCTTGTAAGCTCCCACGTCTCTTTATTCCTTGCGATAATTTTTCATGTAGTTGTTGAGCTCGACCTAAAATATAATAATAAAAAATATGTAATTTATACATAAAAAAAATAATGATATTAATTTTGATTATTTATTTAGTGGAAAAGATATTTGTTTGTTCGTCTTTCCGAATTCCATTAAGGTTTCGTTTTCAGAACATATAGGTATCAAATCGCTACACTACATTGATAATGCTTGACTACACACACATACGTATCAACATAATATTAACATAAATAAGAAACTGACCAGGATCCCTGGCAACCAGCGCCTCCAGCACCACCAGGGTGTCAACTCTCTCCGCCCAGGTCATCCCCGCCAGCGCTGTCTCGTACTGGTCCTCCAGACTGGCTGCCAATGAACCTAGAGTTTCTGAAAGGACCTCTTGCGGATCCTCGATTAGAATCTCTGCGTCAGTCTGAAATGTATATTATTTTTATTATTATTTTCGTATTTTGGCTGAGGTAGCGATATATTATGGTTGTATTTAAATTGATAAATTCCAGATTCGATATTCCAATGAAAGGAGAATATTTGTATAATGACTATATTTCTCGGAGTTTGAAGGAAAACGCAATGACGTTCGGACGCACGTACAAATAATCTTAAAAAAAATCTATACGTAAACTATTAGCCAGTAGAACAGGTACTAAATAAAAGGCATGAATGCTGATAATTAACTTTTAAAAAACAAACAATTTACAGTAAAGAATTTACTTGAGAAAGTGTATGTCTTACCTCAGTATCATCAGTTTCCGTATCAATATCGATGTCAGAGACTTGTTGAAGTTCAAGAATTTGTCTGTTCAGTAAATCTTCTTCTTCACAAAGCTTTCTTTGATCGACTTCGGATTGAAAGTCCAATGCTAAACTAATCTTTCTCTCATTTTCTTCAATTTGTGACGTCATTTCGGCTATTTCAGACATTTCTGACGGATCAGCTGATTTTAATATTTCATTTTGATCAGCTATTTGATCATCTTCCTCGAGATATTTAAAAGTTGATTTGAACTCTGCTTTCCATTTATCAAAATCAAATGCCGCTTCCGTACTTTCTTGAGACCTCGCTAAAGCCGATGTGAGACTCTCAAGAGAGGAGTGCAAGCGATTCTTTGTTAACTCTGATATATCGTCTACTTCTTGAGGATCCTTAACCTTTTCTGCTTTTTTAGTAAGTACTTTGTTTCTAGAGGACTTCGTTCTTAAACCAGTCACGTCAGATTTCTGTCTAATCATTGAGGGATCTTTAGTGTTGTTTTCTGACTTTAATATTTCCTCAACTTTAACATTTTTCAGAAGTTTTTCAGTTTTGATTAATGATGGTTCAATTAGTTGGGGTTGTTCAGATTTAGCACGATCTGCATTGATTACATTAGATTGTGCAACGTTATTATCTTCTTGTTTAGGTGATTCAAGCATGTTTAATGTTGGCAGACTTGTTGTAACAGAAGGCTGATTAAATCTGTTAGCCCAGTGGGATTTGGATTGCTTCTTAGATTCGCGGCTAAGCCGTCTAGATTTAACTGTAAGCCAACCATCGTTATCATTTTTATTACCATCAATATTAAGTACTTCGATTGAATTAGCAACATCTTTTAGCACTTGATAATCTTCCGGGACAAGAGTTTTTATACTCTCACTGGATTCTATATGAGACACATCAATCTGAGTTACAACACTATCGGAGCTACTGCAATTTTTGCAATCTTTTAGTTTTTCTAATGCTTTATTATTTAACCTTTCTTGTTTTTCTTCCTTTTCTTTAACAATAAGTGAAACTGGTCGTGGCGGACGTTTTTTAAGATTGTCTTTCCCTGTAAGGTGTTTCCCATCACCAGATGCCATTTTGTGATTGTGTCTACTAATCGGTCGCTTAGGTGCTGTAGGTTTAGGCACGGTATTAGTAGCAACACCATCAAAAAGACTAGTGCGTCCAGTGGTCAAATTAAAAGGATAACTACATTTATTTGTAGTATTTTTTTGGGATGTTTTTTGTGGCTTCGGTGCTGAATTTGGCCGAATTTCTACAACAGTTGAGCTTCGAATAAGTCTTGTTGGCGTTTTGATTTCAGTTTTCGTCGAATTTACGGGTTTAGGTTTGGCGACTGCTTGGGAATATGCAGGTTTTGCTGTTTGTTTTGTGTCAATCAACGGTCTGGCGTCAATCTTTTTCATATCTGAATATTTTTTAACTTCATCCTTATTAATGATGTCATTATTCTCTTTTAATTTCTTATCATTTATTATAATTTTGCTCATGTCTTGGTTATGATTTTTTAGATTTTCATGCTGTGTACTTCCCGTATTTAAGAAAGCATTGTTTTCAGGTTTAAGTTCATTTACTAGGTGACGAGGTCCATTACTAACATTAATGTCATGTAAAGAAGTATTTATACAAGCATCTTCTTCGATTGACTTAGTTTTAAATCCGTGTATTTCAGACCTTATCTCATCTAATCTATTGTTAACAACAGTTCCGTTTTGGGAATTATCTTTTTTATTCTCGTTTGCATTTATTGGGTCTGTGTTATTATTATTATTTGTAACGGACAATTCAGGTCGTGCTAATTCATTTTGAATGGGATCTACTTTCTTAGAATTGGTTTCTACTGATATTAAATTCTCTTTTTTTGACTTCGGTCCTTTTTTTTTATCTAGATGCCTTGTGTTTGGTGATTTGTTATTCTTGTTCTTATAATCTTTTTTTAAATCAGGTTTCTCAACTTCAGATTTTGGTGAACTGTCACTAGAAACATCGGCAAAATTGTCTTCAGACTTGGTTGGAGATTCGGAAGAAATATTACCGTTTTCTATGATTTTAATGTCTATTTTGGTATATCCAGAAACAGCACCTGGATCTACAGTGTCAGATTTAATATTAATATCCTGATTTATCATATTTTCATTTTTAGCTTGATTTTCAATAAGGTTTTTCTTTAAAAAATCAGTTTCCATTGCATCCAACTGCGCAATAGTAATCTTGGATTGGAGAGACATATCATTTTCAGTAGTTTTGGCTTCAGATTTTTTGGATTTAGATGCTTTTATTACAACCCTTTGTGGAAAAGCACTATTAATCTCTTTAACAATGCCTGTTTCAATGTTTGGTATTTTTATATCTTCTTTATTAACCGGCATTTTCTTTTCAGTCTCAATTTCTTCACATGATTCTTTAAACTCTTTTTCTTTTATATCAGATAACCTTGATAATTCCTTTGCAATCTTAGGCTCTGGTTTGACTGTGATTTTAGAAGCAACCAACTTGCTGCTAAAAAACTCCACATTTGCTTTCGGACTAGAGTTCTGATGATTGATTCTTGGGCTTATTTTGCCGCTGCCAGGACTTGCTTTCCCAGTTAAGTTAGGACTATTTTTGCCACTTGGTGTGTTATGACCTGATAAACAAGGACTGTTCTTGCCTGATACTGACGGTGAACTCTTTACAGAGTAAGTGCGACGTGATTCTGGTCTAACAAAATCAGTTTTGCGAATCTCCCATGCTAGGCTTTGTGGTCTTTGCGGTGGGGGTGTGTTATCATATTCCCATTTTAGTCTAAACCATTCACCTAATGCCTTGAAATCACGGGTATAGTTTTCAAGTACTAGTATAACTTCTTGGCACTCATTCAGATTTTCGTGAGCTTCAACGGTATTGTAGATTTCACCAACCTGTTTATAGGTGATAAAATGATTAAAAACCAAGATATCGGTCGACCTACTTCTATTTTTATATAAATATCGACCATTGTAATCAAAACTTACAGCTCGTTGCAAGTCTCCAAATAACAGAGCCCAGTATCGAGCACGTAGTTCGGATCGCTTATCTCTGCCCGCTGATGCAGATCGCAATCGAGATGCTCGTAACGGAGCTCGACGAGGGGGTGGCAGCGCTTTAGGTGGTTTGCGGGATACACGAGCTAAAAGAGGTCCTTCAAACTTTCAGTGCTTTATTTCAGTTAGTAATGGGATTTGTCTTTACGAAAATAGATGATAAACAATAAAAAAATATCAAAATGGAATATTATAAAAAAAAAATCAAGAAAGAAACAGGCTCGTTCATTCGCTTTCGAACTTCGATTTGAACTGAACTATAAATCGCAATTTATACTTAAACAACAAAGACAGCAAAGTATAGATAAAAATAGAATCCTAGAGAATCGATATTCAGATGCAGTAGACGGCGAGGCTAAGTCACATAAAACATTCAAGAAACTTATTGATTATTATATTCGACTTAGTAACAGTTAACAGTTATTGAAACTAGTAAAAAGCCTTGAGAATTCTTTATAGCAAAATCGATTTTGGGCAATATCTTTAAAATCAGTCATTACTAATACCTAGAACAACATAAAGTTTTTTTCATCGCAAGTATAAGAAGACTATAAAGTTAAGAATTATATTCTTTTAGTAACTTCTGCCTTAACGTATTGAGATCGTGGTCCTTGCAATAATTTATAAACTTACCATTTTAAAATCTATTAAATTACCTTGACTGAATTGTATATAAAAAAAAATAAACTAATCTATCATTTTATTATAAAAAATATTATTGGCTAAATATAAAACTATTATCCTAAGACTATAAAATAATTATAGATTTAACTCCCTTTTAATTTAAAACAATAAACAAGTTGTCATTAGTTTTTATCTATATTTTTTTTTATGATAGAAAACCAAGTTTACCCTAACAAAAAAACATTATTCCGAAGCATAGTTATCTAGCATGTAATTAAAATTTTACAGAGATAAATAATTACGTAAGCTTTTAGCAATTTTTGATTGATAAATTTTGAAAATACCAACAAAGTAGAATCAATATAGAATCAAAATATAATGCTAAATAGTTAATATTGAGTTGTATTTGACGATGAAGTTACACCACATCAAATATTCCGAAACCAATTTAATTAAATCTTCAACACGGACAAAACAAATTCATTTCGCATTACATCATGATGATAATATATTAACTATTCTATATCTTGTTAGTCATGCTATGAAAAAAATATCAATGCAACAAGTCCCAAACCTACAGTTTTTTATGTACCATGCAAGCACATATTTCAACAAGTTAAAATGCTATATTAAATGTAAAACATCTTAAACTTCTAACACATTCACAACAAATGAATCTTTTTTTTTTACGAAACTTACTTTTCTTCTTTAGGAATACATACATTAAGTACTTTTGTTAAGGTATTTGAGATGGGCTAACAATCAATTATCAAATAATAAGAAAAGGTCTCTTTGAAACTAGAAAATCCTGAACAGTATATTAACATACAATATATTAACATCTATATAAAATTTTGTTTGAAATATTGTTATAAACCATTTTTATACGGCTACAAGCGGGGATTCGTCAGGGTTGTCTTCTATCTCCGTTAGTGTATCTCATAGTGCTAGATGGTGTTTCGAGTCACAATGTACCACAACGTAGTTTCGATTGGATTCTGACTGTTACCCATATTGCGTAATCACCGCCGCGGTAAAATAAAGGTAAAATTATAATTTGAAAAAAGAAAAATTAACGAATGTCAATAATTCAGTGGACGAAAACCATTCGAGGAGTAAAATACATGAATAAAGAAACCTTTTTTATAGGAGACGAAAAAGGGAGAAAGATCTCAAATTTCACTAATATAAGAAGTTGCTCTGAACTAGGAGGAACAGACTTAGATGTAGCTTCCGGAATTGCATAGCAAAAAAGCGTTGTTAATTGCTTCCTTTGTATATGGCAGACAAAACACTTCTCTTTTAAAGCAAAATTAGGATAGTTGACATTAATATCGAGAGAACGCCGCTGTGTAGATGTGGGACATGGATATCATGAAATTGATAACAAACCAATTATCACAGCCAATCCTATAAACCGCCAAAAAAATCTCCAGAGGAGTGTAATTGAGATCTTGTACATTCGCAAATAAGGGACTCCATTCTCCCCATGGAGTGCTTGGGCACACTCCAAGGTTGAGCAATGAGCCACAAGACAAGTGGCCAGCGCATATGTAGCCATCTTGTTACATAAGAAATAACTAAGACATACAATATTTACTATAATATAATCTATATACAAATCCACTCACTCATAATAAAATATCAGAAACTAAAAGAGCTTTCTCTTAAATCTTACTTAGCGGTTTGTTTTAAGATGTATGTTTGTAATCTTCATTACATTTCATTAAAACCAGTTACAAAATTCAATATATCATAGTCAATGACTGTTGTGTTATAGTTTCCTAATAAATTTACTAAAAAGAGGGAAAAAAAACCCAAATAACTTTATAGGCTTACAAGTGTAGAAAAGCCACTAGGTTTTTGTCATATTTTTATCACAGCCCAGATACTAATTCTTAAAACTTAAAAACTTTTAATAATCAGTAGTTTAACAGTAATGAGGAAATAGTATAAAACAGTAATTTAATATGTAAAAAAAAAATATATATAATTATGTATCATTATAATTTGGGGAAATCCCTGAACATACTCCAGTTAATATTACATATCTATTTATTTATTTATAAATATCTAGTAAGGAAGCGAAAGCGAGCAGGTAGAACCTCAGATATAATATTCTTTATATACATATATATATATATATATATATATATATATACATACATAATATAAATGTATTGTAGGTCTTATAAAGAATATTAATAACAAATGTTTGTACAACATTAACAAACCTTGTATTTACAAGATTTGTTAATGTTGGGCCATTTATGAAAACACATAATAAATATTTTGTAGTTACTTTCTTTCAATAGAAATGAATATTAAATTTTCAATAATATTTAAGGAAAACTATTTACAAATGATAAAGTTTAAAGATCAGTCTTAAGTATTTCTTTTTGTCTTTAAAAAATATATCAATAATAGAAAGAAGATTTTCTATTTCCAAGTTTTTCATTATTTATTTAAGAAATATCTATGTCAACTGACTTTTTAAGACAAAATCAGCAAGTAGGGGATAGAAAAAGCTGAATATGAAGCTTAGGTATTACTGCACATAGTAAAATAAATAGCACAAAATATTCTTGTAACTAGAGAGAAAAGAAATCATAAATATAATTCTCTTCCTTCTGAAATTTTACTGAAAACATAATTTGAAACAAAGAATATTTGGAAAAATAAAAAATAAAACCTTAACTAAGTGATCTTTATTTATTTTGCAACAACTTACGCCCACGACAGTGAACGTCTATTTAGTAATAGACATACCTATATGTAATAATGGTTATCAGGCAATAATATATTGATTTACCTGGCGGATCCACAGAAACATGGAAGGCCACCAAGTTTCTCGCTTCCCTGCCTTCTTCTTGAACCAGCTGCCTTACTTCTTCCATTTCAAATTATTAAAAATTATTGTCATTAACGAAAAACAAATGTTAAAACTGAACACATTGCTCTCACAAATAAATGAGAACGGAACTAAATTAAGTAAAAAAGAAATAGAAAATCTATGGAAAATAATAATTATATAAAACCATTAAAGATTATAATATCAACTATTATTACTGTATCGCAAAAATTCAACGTTAAAATATTTTCATAACAATTCGCGATTTGACAATTTGATGTTTTTGTTTTTTTTTTCTAAGCATCTTGTATTAATAAGTAAAGGTTTTGAATATTATGCCAAAACATAAAAAACACTTAAAGCATTTTATTATTTTATGAATTTAAAATAATAATATATACTAATATAATTGTACTAAAAAGAAAGATAAGTATACTAAAAAGAAAGAAATTTATCAACTTCTCTCAACATTGCTAACATTGTCTAAGATCTTTTAATTTTTAAACGTAAGAAACATAAATATTAAATTGATATATTATTACAATTCCTAGCTAGTCTAACTTATAATTATTATAATTAATTTGTTATTAATAAAATATAATTAGTAGGCATAAAGTAATTATTAAAACTGATCATATTATTTATCTGTATAACTTATGACTTGATTGTGTTTTTTTTAAACTGTTGTATTTCTTTTCATTGTCAGGCAAAATGGCGGATCAGGTAGGTGCCGATTTTTTGGAAGAAAAATGAGTTTTTTTGCAGTTTTTAACAATTAAATAATTTTAATAGCAGTAAATAATGATGTGGAAGTGCTGTAGGAATAAAATTTTTGAAAAATGTGTTAGAAAAAAGATTAAATGTCTCATAAGTTATCCACGTGGGATTAGGTTGTTTTAACGATTTTTATTGTGTTCTAAATATTAATTATACTTGATTACATATTTTAATGCCGATTATCAGGTAGTATGTCTCATGTAAAGTGAGAAATTAGAATTTATATACAAAGATTTGTATCGTAAGCGTGTAGGTTAGCTTCTCTATTATTGGAAGTGGACAGCTAATTACACAAATATTTATATTATATTCATATCTTAGTCATAACTGTTAACGTAGCGTATCCTAACAAACATTGCCAATTGC
This sequence comes from Napeogenes sylphis, assembly GCA_959347405.1. Lineage (NCBI taxonomy): Eukaryota > Metazoa > Arthropoda > Insecta > Lepidoptera > Nymphalidae > Napeogenes > Napeogenes sylphis. Next base: position 31,222,171 of record OY365780.1, on the reverse strand, counting down.
AGACCGAACGTTCGTTCCAAAAGCAACCGACTGTCTTCTTGAACCGTAAGAAAGGCATCGGTGTTAAAAGGAGCAGGAAACCGCTAAGATATCATAAAGATGTCGGACTCGGTTTCAAGACGCCGAGAGAGGTAACGCATGGAGTTATATTAACGTGTGTTTTTTTTTTCGTAGACAGAGAAAGCGTTTCAGAAACAGGCTACGGTCTTCCTCAACCGTAAAGGAGGATTGAAGAGGAAGGATATGCGACACAGTAAAAATGTCGGTTTAGGTTTCAAGACACCACGAGAGGTCTGATTTCTTTCCCTTCATTCTGGTGGCAGGTGGTCGCTTCGTCGCTAACAGTGGTGTTGCAAAGGGTTCATATAACTTATACATACAGTTCATAAATTGTTTATTGCTACATATTAAATATTAGCTAAGCTCAATTATAAACTTTATTATTCAAACATGTAGATATTGTCTACTATTGGTCAATATATATATTGAGCTTAGTTTGCTATTATTTTTAATCTGCAACATTAACTATTTGTGAGTATTGTAAGTTAAATGAATCATGTGGAGGTGCTGGTCGATGTCCTATATATAAGTAACTAATAATAAAATTAAGAGCAATCACTAACATAATAATAAATATAAATGCTTTTCTGATTATATCTGGTAAGTTTGCATGTCTGTTTGCCAATATTCTAGCATGTTACTTTAAAACATAGATATACTTATTGAAAATTCATTTAAAATACATGATGGTGAAGGGAATAACCAAAAGTGGAAAACTGCAATAGTCATTTATATCATAAAATGTTTATATGATGAAACTCACACGACGGTCTTCTGATTACCATATGATGAAGACAGTGTTCTAAACCCATATTCTGATTATTTGGATAAATTATTAGCTGCTTATTTTCTATGGTAATAAATGTAATTCTCTATAATGGTGTTTAATAATGGTCTAATATAAATATATTACATTAGATTGTTATTTATGCATACATAATTGGTATACTATAAGATTTATCAAGTGAGCATCTGTTAATAAGCAGCTAGTGATTTAGAAGAACCCATATCTAGCCCATTATTATACAATTGTAAAAGATCCTTCCATCATGGCAATTCCTCAATTTTCCAGGCAATTGAAGGCACCTACATTGACAAGAAGTGTCCATTCACTGGAAATGTGTCAATTCGTGGCAGAATCCTCACCGGAGTAGTTCAAAAGATGAAGATGCAGCGTACCATCGTGATCAGACGCGACTACCTGCACTACCTCCCCAAATATAACAGATTTGAGAAACGTCATAGGAATATGTCTGTCCATCTTTCTCCATGCTTCAGGTAAATGTATTATATGTTTCGACATTGACACATACATATTTTCAAACTATCAGCACACACTTTTTCTCATGATGATACTCACACGACGGTCTTCCGAATACCATTTGACGATAAACGTGTTTTAACCCAAACTCTGATAGAATGATGAAGATCTTATACCAATACCTATCACTTAACAATTCAATAATAAAGTAATATATTTTTTCAGGGATGTTGAGCTTGGTGACATCGTAACCATAGGTGAATGCAGGCCGCTGTCTAAGACTGTGCGTTTTAACGTACTCAAGGTTTCAAAGGGCAAGGGCTCCAAGAAATCCTTCAAAAAATTCTAAATAAAATTACTTCATAAGTATTAAATGCATTTTATTTTATTATAGTTTTTACCAGGCTTATGCCCGTGACATGTCTTAATAAAATGTGGTTTTCTATAATAATATTAAAAGAGAACATAAAAAATCCCCACTTTTAAAAAAATACATATTAAACCTAGACAACACAAGCCTGGGTGGTAATTGTAAGAATGTTACTAATGTATAATTTAAATCCAGCCTCCAGGTCAAATTGTGAAAATAACATCTGCAATGGTTTAAATACAAGTTATTTACTATTGGTTGTCCGTGATGCACAAGCATATTACTGAATACTGATGCTATAAAATACAGATAGATTATTTGAAATTTCAAAAACACTAATTTCTTAAGGTATGCGTAGATATTTAAAAAGTAGATTCTTAAAATAATTGAAGGAAAAGTAAACGGAATTGAACGCATTAACGATGAAATATAAACTAAAAAAAATATAAATTTTTAAAAATCCTTGATACAAAAAGACATACAAATAATAATATTATTATGTCCTTATTCAAGTCGTTGAGTCAGGGGACCGCCCTCGCCTCCTTCTGTCCTAATACTTATGTATATAGCATCTCAACCTTGTCAACCCTCTGGTTATAAATGATTGAGCCGCTATTCATGTGATCAAGGTTTACCCCTGTCACATGGACCCTTATACGGCAGGTCTGACCTCCGAAGTCGTCCGACAACGGCACTATAAGACTAGTAAGCTCGCAAGGCTATCGGTCATAGACAAGTCCAATCGCGACCACCAAGCTACTTTTTCTCCATGAAAGGTTCCGGAGCTGTAAGGCACGCTCACTTCCCATGTGATTTCTCGCACTTGCAATTCGCTTGCTAAGAACGTCAGAGAGGCTAACTACCAGTTTCCAGCTGAGCCGGAACTGTAAGGCACACTCACTTCCCGACAGGCAGTCAGGCCGCAAGCCTACCCTACGATACAGTCGGGTGACCGAATAGATGCTAGCACATCCATCTAACCTCTAAGCAGGGGACTACCCGAACTCAGTGACCCCCGAAAGGATCTCTGGTTAAGGGCCGTTCCAATCCCCGTAGTAAAAGACCGCAGCAGCCCTTCGCCTTAGGTTGGTCAATCACCTCTCGCTGCGCACAAGATCCGACGAGCCCCCGACAACTGTGGAGACCCAGACGAATAGCGCCGAATCTCTGCAGCTACATTACCACTACGAATCCAACACCAAAACCGGTAACCCGGCAGTTTACACACGCAAGCGCATGCATCGTTGCCGAAGGGCTTAGGTACCGGGGTCCCGTAGTACCCTGATCTTAGCAGCTGACCCGTAGTTCAGCTGCAAACTATCTACCGCCGGGTGTCTCCGGGGAGTCAGGGGACCGTTGTACTTACGTTGGCGTTGGTGGTGTTATTTTACGAAGTTACGAGGGCTTGGACTATACAATTTGATATCCTAATTTCTTTATTTGGCATGGTAACTTACATTTTAATTTATTTCTTTATTAGGTGGTCCCCCGACGCAACGATTTTAATAAGTACATAATAATATTTTTATTCTTTTTAGAGGTCTTTTTGTGTGGGGGTTATTTAAATTTTTATTTTTTTTCTGCTTTTTAAAGTTATGTTACTGGTTTCATTATTGTACTAAATGAACCTACGCACAAATTTTCACTATTTCTATAAATACTGCATAGAACCTTTAGCCTGCACCAATAAAACCTCAATATTTCAGAGACAACTGTTTCTATTTCCACCAAACATAGCTAAGAACCCTTTTTACGAACCAGGCTTTCGTTAAAAAGAAACCGCAACCAAATAGTCCACGCGTTTAGCTGCTACATTGCCACAGACAGACACACAGATACACAGAAGTCATGTCAGATACACAGAGTCGGGGGTTAAAAATATAGAATTGATGTTGGTTTAGCGGTCAATTTGTGCCCAAATAAAAAGAAAGTCCCTGCAAATTCAAATCGCTATCGTTTCTATGTTTTTTTTCTATAACAAGAATGCTAAGATATGCTAATCTCGAAGAGATTGTCGACCTGCATGAGAGAAAGTCATCCGGCATTATAATTATACGCTTTTAACTTCCATGTGTGTACCAGAATTAATACATTAAGTTAATACAAAAAAAACCTTTATAAATTACTCAATTATTTAAAAAAATACAAATTGTCAAATATGATCAAATTTTCAAATATAATGTATTTTTTTTTTTTAATATTTGCATATTAAGCGCACCATATTAAACGCATTTAAATGTTTATAACACCATATTAAACGCATTTAAATGTTTATATTCTTCTTTATTTTTAAATGGCAATTTTAATGTATATAATAAGCTCAAAATCTATATATATATAGAAGGATGTTTGTATATATGAAATCGATGAACTCAGAAACTATTGGATCGATGATTATGAAAATTGGTATGTATATGTATTTTTCCACGGAGAAGGTTTATATGGTATGCCCATTGATGTAACTCGCCACCAGGCGGCGCTGTCAAATATAGACTTCCGCCCCGTTCAACCGATTGTCATAAAAGTTGGTATGACCATGTATGTTTCCTCGAAGAAAACGAATATGCTATGCCCATTGATGTAACTCGCCACCAGGTAAAGTAAGGGTTATCCCAGCGAAGCGGGCTGGGTTCGCTAGTAATATATAAAGCAAATGCTTTAGTTATTGTTCTGAGATAATAACTACCTAATACAGATGTTGACAAATAACAAACATAAAATGCCGCTAGATAGATTATTTAAAAGGGTTTAGGCAAATAAATATTTAGGGTATATATTTTATATATATATATATATATATATATATATATATATATATATATATATATATATATATATATATATATATATATATGAATTTATAAGACCGGTACAAAATATGAAAATTGGAAAAACGGTTGGGATAAGATAAGTTGAGGCAGTTCAGCTTTATTCAATGTCGGAGCATTACGGACTGCATATACGCTTTACGTGAATTGTACGAATACACATTATTTTTATTGACTTTGAAAAAATGTATAACTATTTCCAGTGACGATTTTTAATGGGCTTTCTGAGAAAATAGTTATTTCTCAGATTAAAACAAGAACGTTACTCTCGATACACCCATTAGTAGGATCCATGCCCTGTAAAAAGTTTTATAACATTTTACTAGAATACCCAGAGTAAGATAAATTTATTTCAAAAAGAAACTATGAGATGTAGATTCAGAAAATATTACACTGAAGCAATCTGAATTTGGTCTAAGAGACAATACTTTATAAAGCAGATCATTGCAGTAGCCCAATGAATATTGAGGCAAAGCCGGAACATATATCGTTATGAACCATTAAGGATTTAACACAGTAGTTCTACACTAGGAAATATTATGTGGCTTTCTTTAATAATTTACGACGTGCATTCTTATTTCTTACTTCGACGAATGCATTAAGAAATTTTAAAAATCGATGTTTATTATAAAATCGATTATAGGTCTATTCTCTATGAATTAATAAAAGTCTCTCACTAGACATTTAAAAAAGTAAGAAATAACAAATATGTCCATTTTGTGAGATTGCACGTAGCTGTTATCTGTATTGCCTACATTCCTCTCGACATGATATCGTTCTTCTCAAAACTATCATTGAAGAACACAGAAAAATCTTCACCAGAATTTGCGGCACCAGCTTATATGGATAAAAGTGCATCGTTACAGGATCTCGGATACAAAGATGATAATGATTTGAGAGAGACGATATATGGTTCGATTTGAACTATTTAAAACATTCAAGTGAGTTTTAAAACATTTTACGTGTTTTTAACTAGTGTTGTGGTGTTTTAGACTTTTTGCGGACGATACGGGACCCCGAAAAACCTAGTACTTTGGAAGACTTGAAAGTTGTGTATGAGGAAGGTATATTTGTGAAGGAACCGACAGCAGATAAGGTTCCAGTTTTACGAGTTGAATACAACCCTACAGTTCCCCATTGCTCTCTAGCAACACTTATTGGATTGTGTATTAGAATAAAAATACAAAGATCATTACATCATCCTGTGAAGCTGGATATTTTTATCAAAAAAGGAGCTCACACAACAGAAGATGAAAGTAAGTATAAATTCACTTCACACAAGTGTGATATCTATTAATGAAATATTTCTATGAACATTAAATATGTATTCAGTTACATTAATTAGATATCATTCCATTTATAATACATAATATACCAATCTTTAACACAATTGAACCTACAGTGCATGAAGCAATCAGTTACTAAAAAACAACAAAACTGCAGTGACAAGTACAAAGTCCAAAAAATTAAACAAAAAGTTAGTGGCTATTGTCAGTAGTGATGTAAATTCAGTTGTTCACTGCTTCTGCAATTGAAATTTGGTAAAATTTTAATATTACATATTAAAAAAAAGTTTTTATAAATAAATAACAAATAAAACTACTTAATCCTCAAACATATTTTTTTTGAAAATAATGTTTAGGAAGTGTCAGTCATAATAAACTTTATTGGCATGCAGTTTTTTTTTCCTGTTGTAGTATTACTATCTGCAAGTATTAGTATTCTATTCTATGCTATACACTACTACTATACTTTATACTAGTATTATTTCTATTCTAAAACAGTATATGCATATTATATGTTGTGGTAGGTTTTCATTAATGTTGTGGTAGGTTCAAGCCCTTGGAAAATCTATAAGGATTTAAATACAAACAAGATTTTTCCTCTAGGCTATAAATACAAGTCATTGGATTTAATTACTCCATGTGAAAGCTGTGGCTAATTTGTACAAAAAACAAACAAATTTTGCTAAATAATTTATGTTGCTGAATTGAAATATTTGTTTAAATTAAATATTGGTAAAATTAATGATACTAGCTTAAAAACAATTATTTGTGAGGAATAAACATTGCAAAGTTGAACTACAAAAACCATGATATTTTACTACCATTGAACTTATGCTAATCATAAAAATAATAAAAATATATAATACCAAAAAATATACCAAACCATATTTTGGTTTGTTTTTTTGTCGCACAACTCTTAAGTAACAACATAATCTTTTTCTGTATTTATGTTCTCTATTATCAATCTGTAAATAAACATTATTTTTGTAATAATTATTAAATAACATACCAATTCCTTAAAGACTTATATAACAAGTATTGTGTAATACATTGTTTATAAACAATAGTATTAATTATAAGATAAAAAAGTCAAGGAACCTCTATAAAGTCAGGTAGTTAAATTTACATAAGACATATATATCAGGAAATGTAATTAATACAGTCTTCATTTATTAGTTTAAGTAAACATCTAATAGCTACATTTTCTTACAACATTATATTTGATTACCAAAGTATACAAAAATATAAGGAATATGGAAAATGCATCATTTGTAAAAATTGTCTATGTCAGTTGTGTGTATGTCAGTTATGTGACACTATCTGACCCCAAATTTAGCACATCAATCAAAATCTCCATATTTATATTTAGCTTCTGTGAATAGCAAATATTTTGCATTTTCACACAAGACTGTTTTTGTAACAAATTTTTTAATTATATACTTATAGATATAAATTTTAATGTTCATTTTAATTTCACTAAACTTGTTACCATTCATCTGTAACATGTAAAATCACTTATCAATGTTATATAGTTAAAATATTAACTTAAAGTGACCTTGAAAAAATCATAGTTATTAGGTAAATACAATAAAGGGCAAGTGGAGGTAGTTTTAAATCCTTGAATACTCCATTAATTCACAGTTAATGAGTTTGGTAAACACCCAAATATGTGGGTTACTGATACGATTTATCTATTGCTAGCAATGAGGGCTTACAGAGATTGTTTAATTATCTGAAAATGATGTTGAAGTATTGTTTATTCTTAGCTTATGTTTTTTTTATATATGATATTAATTGATGATTAAATTAACATATGTTTCTTTTGTTTCAGTCAACAAGCAAATCAATGATAAGGAAAGAATTGCAGCAGCAATGGAGAATCCCAATTTGAGAAATCTTGTTGAAAACTGCATTGCTGACGAAGAATAAATATAATTGTTTATATAAATAGTTTATAAATATTAAAATTGTAGATAGAAGGTTACAAGTGTTTATATTTTATTATAGTTTATCTGTTATTATTATCATGGCGCCGGACGCAGCATTTTCAAACATAAGTGACAAGAACGAATTCACAAAGTTTGCAAAGTTTCTGGCTTACAAAGGAGTTCAAGTCATTGTGGAGTCGAGAAAGGGCGTTAAGATAGAACCGAACAGTAAACCACATACATCAGATTCTGATTGGTTTAACTTACAAATACCAGATTCACCGGAAGTTAACCAAGCTACAAAAAATGCTTTACCATCTGATAGAATATTGGAAACTATAAGATCTCAGTTACATGTAGAAATATCTGTGCAAACGGAAGATGGTGACGAAATGGTGCTTGAACTTTGGACACTTGAGTTAGATGACACTCAATTTGATACATCTTTAAAGGCAATGAATACAGTTTACTTCAGAATGGGTATTCTTCTGAAGTCTCTTATAACCATAACGAGAATAACCCCAGCATATCATTTGTCTAGAAAACAAAGAACAGAATCGTTCACAATTTTCTATAGAGTGTACAATGGTGAACCTAAACTGAAAACACTTGGTGATTCTGTCAAGAAAATCCAAGCTGGAATACTGAAAACGCCTTTGGGTGGATTGTGTTTTGCAGTATCATATCGAACAAACTTTTCTATATCACCAAATCAATCAAAAACAGATAAAACTCTGTTACTTAAAAGTGACCATTTTGAACTCAGTCCGAAGCATGTAATATTTGAATCAAAGAAAAAAAAAGAAAAGGAACCTAGGTCCTGCTCACCCATAGATTTAAACAAACCACTTCGCTTGGCTGCATTTGTGGATGATGTTGTGGTTCACGAAGCGATTCAAGAGTTTTTCGAAAAATTACCCATACCAACATGCAGGGTGCCACCGAAGCCAACAACCCCAGAAGATAATACAATTAATAGCAAGAGTACACAAAACTTGGATATTATATCTAAAAGCCCTACTTCAGTTGAGATGCCACCAAAGAAGTTTTCAGGTTTTCGCAGCGAAAATGAACCTCCTCTGAAACTTTTACACTTTCCTTTCGCTGATGACCATCCCATTCGAGAGTTGGCTGAATTTTACAAAGATTTTTTCAACGCACCTCATTTAAAACTGTCAGATGAACACACAAAAATCCAAAATACGGAGAGTAAGGAGCTTGAAATGAGTGCCGATGATCTTTCCAAAGATCTAGAATTACATGAGAGTTCGCTTCTAGAGTTTGATGAACTTCTGGCTGATATGTGTCGATCGGCTGAATGGAGTGGCAATTGAGGGGTTGAGGAATGGACTGGTTGTGGAAGACTGAAATGATAGATTTTAATTAATATTTAATATCATTTATTTATCATCACATTATGCTAAAATCTAAATTCCAAATTAAGTACCTGATGTTCCCGCTACTGTAGGAAATTAACATGAATTGTTATCAATAGATGCAAAGTATTTTAATTATTTTATCGATTTTAAAACTATGTAATTATTTAGGTAACTCTGGCATTAGAATATTGGCAAGGTTTCTATTCTATGACTGTAGCAATGACTAAATTCACACATTGCAGGTAAACACTAAAATACCAAGACGTGAAATAAAATCACTATTTATACTTGCTTTGACCTAATAAAGAAAATATTGATTATGAACTTAAAATATAGTTATAAATTTCGATGTACCTATGTGTATTGTTAGTTCCTATATTACTTTGCCATCAATTTATTTTTATACAGACCATTTTTAGATTAATATCAAAATTACATTTCTAGAAAGGTTTGTTTTACACATTCAGCCATTAATAATGTTGTAGTATTTAACTATCTATTTTATAATTATGGAATGTTTTCACATTATAACATGTAATTCAATATCTGCGCCCATTCCACGTGTGTGTATGTTTGTTTATATCATAATCACAGATTTATAATTAGTTTCAAATAAAAATGGGTATTTGGAATTGTGACCATATTATTTGAGATGTTTTATATTAACGCCCTTAGATAAAACCATTTAAATAAAATTAATGAAGTTTGATTTTTGAATGATCCTTTCGTGTATTTTATCTCTACTTCATGGTGATGTTTATCTTAACTCATATTTATAGTTATAGTTGTTTTTGTTTATATTGCATTTAGAATAATTGATATATAAAATGAACGAAATATAAGCAAAGGATATTATTCGTTATCCTTAATAAATAAATCAAAGTAACGAATGAATGATAAACATATTTTTCAATCTTAATATTTCTTTCATCCACTTCTGTGAATAGCAATAATCTAGCAAACAAAGAAAAGGATTACACGTCATGAAGTTGAAAGACCTGATCGAAATCGGTAATTTGAAGTAGAATCGATTCCAATACTGTCTTCAAATCACTAGTAATAAAAACTATTTTTTACCTATATATTTTTACAAAAATGAAATTTGACTTTGACAACAGATTTCACTTTTCAGCTTAGTTTTGACCACAGAGTATGGTTTTGACTTGACAGTTGACAATTGACAGCTCTGCTGTTTTCGTTTTATGTTGTTGCGAGTAGCCGTTGTGTTTTCAATCGAACGTAAATACTAAATATTATCATCGTTTTTAGATATAGAACACTTATAACTACATAAATTAAAACCTAGAAGATGTAATGCGTGGGCTATAATAAAGTAAATAAAAGGATTTTAGATTTGATAGTTTCAATTCACCTAACCTCAGAGTAAACTAACAATGTTTTCAATTTGTCGTCAAACTCACCCCGCTACGGGTATTGAACATGCAATTAGCTGCTGCTTTTTCAACAACGATGAGGTGTGCCTCATTACCGCTGGTGCCAATATAATAAAGGTCTTTCGACTCTTGCCTGAGGGCCATGCAAAGGAGGTTAACGCCGGTAGGCTATACATTAGTTTTTTTCCGAATTTATTAAATGATTCAGATGTTTCTTACTATTGCATTAACATAGGATTATTTTAAATGAAAAATTTCGGTCTTTCTCCATAGCTGGCCAGCCTATCCCACCAAAAATGAAGCTAGAATGTTTAGCTTCATACACTCTTTGGGGCAATGTAATGTCCATAGCCTCGGTGAAATGCCCAAGCGCCGGGAGAGACCTGTTACTAGTGTCATTCAAGGAAGCTAAATTATCAGTAGTTCAATATGATCCCCAAGTTAATAATTTAGTGACACTTAGTATGCATTATTTTGAAGAAGATGATATGAAGGTTTGTTTATTTTATTCTATTATATTTTATAAAGTTATTTACCAAAGAAAAGCATTTTAATTAAAATACATTTTTTTTTAACTTTAAGGGGGGTTGGACAACACATCCTCATATACCCTGGATAAGGGTAGACCCAGAGTTTAGGTGTGCTGTTATGTTGTTATATGGTAAAAAGCTAGCTGTGCTGCCATTTAGAAAGGATATTACTTCTGAAGATGGAGACCCTTTGGAGGCTAAACCATTAGATTGTAAGAAGAATGTAAGTATTCAGTTTTATACATATTTTCTTAAGTTTTCTTTAAAGATTTACTAAAATACAATATAGAGATACTCTTAAAGCTGTGTGGTAAATTTAAAATTATATTGCTATAAAATGTAGAGTTATAAATGAAATTTCCATTCACAATTATTGTATAGAACTCATATTTAATCTTAAACAAATCCATGTTAATGATGCATGTATATTGTGTAAAATTACAAAGATACAATTACTAATATAAGATCTCGCTAAAAAGTCTCTTTATTGTTAATTTCAGCAACCAACACAAATGCTAACTCGAGCACCCACACTAGCCTCATATGTGATAGTACTAAAGGAGCTTGATGAGAAGATTGACAATGTGCTAGACATACAGTTCCTGTATGGGTATTACGAGCCAACATTGCTGCTCTTGTATGAACCTGTTAGAACTTTTGCAGGGTAAGTAAACTTCTTAAGTGTTTTGGTACAGTTTGCTCAGATCAGGGACCTTTAATATCTTGTGGCAAAACTTTAGTCTGCAACGTAATAAATAATAATAATAGCCTTAATTCTGATAATAACTGTTTTGCTTTTTTTTCTTTACAGTACTTAATTATTATAATAGTACCTGTTATGTTAGTTTAGTTTTAAAAATATATTGATTAGCTTAGTTATAATTGAAATTTATAGATTAAGAATTTTTTTCATCTCTTCAGTTTCTCGATCTAGTGTCATTAATTAATATAATAAATATATTAATTATTTAAAGTAAAAATTATTATGCATTAGATTAGTGACAACTTATAGTGCTTTTTAACCCCCAACCCAAGAAGAGAGGTTTTTATAAGTTTGACCTGTGTATCTGTGTGTTTGCCTGTCAGTCAAATGCGTGGACGGAGTTGATTGCGGGTTTTTTTTTATCGATAGAAGATGGTTCTTAGCTATGTTTGCTCGAAATAAAACCAGTCATCTCCAAGATATTGAGCTTTTTTGGTGCTGGTGAAAAGTTGTTATGCAATATTGGTATTAAATACTTAAACAAGAGTTATTGTGTTTGTAGGTTCATTTAGTATAATATAGAAACAAGTAACATAACTATAAAAAGCAAAAAAAATAATAAAAATTAATAAAAACCCTCTCTTAAAAAAGGCCTTTAAAAAGAATAAAAATAATATTATTACGTATTTATTGAAATCGTTGCGTCGGGGGAACGCTAAATAAAGGCACAAAACGAAATGTAAGTAACTTGGTAACTTGCCAAGGCAAATAACGAAATAACGATATCTAATCGTTTAGTCTAAGTCCTCATTAATTAGTTCCGAAAACTTAGTGATATGGACCCCACGTGGAACGGTGCCCTGACCCAACGACTTCAATAAGTACATAATTATTATGTTTAATAAAACTTCGCAATTATATAATAAGCATGTTTATTGTGCTAAGTAGCAGATACAAGTGAAAATATAAATCCTACCCTCTTTTCTTAAACCTCCATTATTAATCAACAATGACAAGTAAAGACTTACCTACCTACACTATTGCTACATACACAGATATTGATATATAACAATAATAATATTATTTTTATTCTTTTTAGAGTATTTTTTGAGTCGAGGGTTTTTAAATTTTAAATTTAATGTTTATTGTATTTAAATTAGGTTTTTCGAAATGTCATGTGGAAAGGATCAGGTCATATTTGCCTGATATAAATAATAAAAATAATTGTTACTGCTTTGAAATGTCTATATCCAATATTGTAACTGACTTATAAACATCGTTAGAAAACCGCGTTAAATCCAATATTTATTAATTACTTTATATAATTCTAGTCGTACTGCTGTTCGTAACGACACATGTGCGATGGCGGGTGTGAGTCTCAATATGAGTGCCAGAGTGCACCCTGTCATATGGTCCATAGGAGGCCTGCCCTTTGACTGTATACAGGCCGTACCGGTGCAGAAGCCCCTGGGTTAGTATTAAATATATATCTTTATTTTAATAATTATTTTTAATTATTTATCATTATTCGACACCTAAAAATTATATTCTTTCTACTGTACTGTGTTTTCTAATGCATCTGAAGGTAATTTAGTACAAAATAATTTAGATAAATTTATATATATTTATACCGAGGCACAGGATTTTATGTATGAAAGAACTAATAACAATACTAATAATAATTGTCTTAAAATGACAAAAATTGATATAAGTTAAATAATATATTTCAGGAGGGTGTCTTATAATGGCTGTGAATTCGTTAATATATCTGAACCAGTCCGTGCCTCCGTACGGCGTCTCCCTCAACAGTATCGCCTCGCATACTACTAACTTCCCGTTACGTAAGTTTGGAATCACAATATTTATACTATGCTAGGATAAATTCAGGATTATATAATAATTTTTTTATTCATTCACAAGTTGACTTAAATCCAAAAATATTTATGGGATAGAAAAGGATATATGGTTATGAGCAATTGACCATAAGATAATTAAATCGTTGGAGCTCTTTCTACCTTATTTGAAATTAAACTGTCCTCATTACATTAATTACTTCTACATATTTTTTGTCATACAAACACACGTACACACTTAGTCTTGAGACCAGATTAGTATATCTCTCAAAGAAATTGTCGTAGGTATGATCATCTTACATGTATCAATGTTTTATGTTTTTGTTGGAAAATAACACTTGCTTCCTCTTTATTAGATAATGAAGTCTTATTATAAAATCTTCTAACCGTGCTTTAATATTGTAGATGATGGGTTTAGTTTAAAAGTTAATTGTTGATTAATTTAGATGCAGCATATAATGTAACATCGTCTACGTATTGCAAAGCATTTTAACAAAAGTAATTTTTGTATAACAAAGGGCTAAGTAAAGACCCCTGTGGCATCCCGTTTTTGTGGTTATTGCCATGTATAGATTTTAAACAGTGTGCGTGCTATATGTGTGTAGGTATCCAGGAGGGCGTGTGTATCAGCTTGGACGGAGCCCGCGTGGCGGCGCTGGGCGAGGCGCGGCTGGCGCTGGCGCTGCGCGGCGGGCAGCTGTACGTGCTGACGCTGCTGTCGGATTCAGTGCGCACGGTGCGCAGCTTTCACCTCGACCGCGCCGCCGCCTCCGTGCTCACCGCATGCGTTAGTAATCTGCACGCACACGCACATACACACACACTAGCTTTATGTGGTTACGTTTTTTTTCTTGCGTCGTCTTTCATATAGGAGTACCGGAACTGATGACTTAGCACCGGAGTCATCCCCGGGACACATTTATTTGGTCATAGTTTTTAGAAATAAAGTCTGTCCACTTGTCTTATGACTATCCAAAAAGAAAAGTTTACTTTAAAACTTTTAGCCTAATCATAAAGTCCGGCATATAGTTCATTCACCACAGGATGGATGGCATGTTCTCAGGGTCTTTGAAAACCCAGTTTGTGGCAATATGCACTCACCCAAAAGATTGACTTTCTTTTTTTGCCATGTGGTTCAGGGTGTCAGGTTTCCCAGGTGCAACAAATGGGGGGCCGGCTGACTAAAGTTGCCAAGATAAAATGGTTCGATCTAATATAAGAATGACGAAATATATTAAAATTTCATCCTGATAGTGCAGTTTACGAATATTATATAAAAAAATACATTGTGGCTTCTGACTATTTATAAGCTTATATTTACATTATGTACTATAAAGCTGAATGGACATAATTTAATTTTCACAGATGTGTGTGATCGAAGAAGACTTCCTGTTCCTTGGATCCAGACTGGGCAACTCTCTCCTCTTGAGGGTTACAGAACGAGAGAACAGAATGTTGTTTACAGTTGACAAACCCCTAGAAGCTACCGTGGATCTTACACTCTCAGAAGCCGGTGAGAGCATAAGTTGTTATTAATTTCTAAAACACTTAAACATATATATGTATAATCATTTGATTTAAACTTACAGATAAAGATAAAGATAAGGATAAGGAACCACCAAGTAAAGAACCCCAAAAAGAAACCGCTGACCCTCAAGCTAAGAAGCGTCGCATGGATACACTAAGCGATTGTGTCGCAACTAATGTTGTCGAGATATCGGATAAGGATGAACTGGAGGTGTATGGATCTGACATACGGACATCCACACAGCTAACTAGCTATGTATTTGAGGTTTGTTTTATTTGCTTTATATGAAGAGTGGGTTGTAGTACTCAGCTTCTCTATGAAAAATTCCTTCAAAATGAACTTCAATTTAATGAATAACACAATTAGCTATAACTTCTATAAAGTTATTTTAAAATAAATATTAACAATGTATAAAGAATGAAATGAATTATTTTTAAACCAATCATAGTCAGTAGGAAGAAAAACGTATAAACTCGTTGTTATAAAAAAAATAACTAAATAATTAAAAATAAATTAAAACTAAATAATTTTTTGTAATAAATTTGAAATGAAAATAGTATATTTATTACAAAAAATGTACTTAATTGTAAAAAAGAAAAGTGGCGCAGAAGTTATAAATCCCTAAAAGTTAAAAATATTTTATTCAGAAATATGAAAAGAAGGATAATCATGAAGAAATAAAATGTATTAAAAATCACTCCCGCTTTTTAATACGTTTTTTTGTTGTTTATACTATTTAATTCAAATTTATCTAAATGTATATATTTTATTATTTTAGTCCTATTTTATACTTATTGTTACTTTTTTTTTTTTTTTTTTTTTTTAATAAGATTGCATTGTCATCGGTCCTTGATAGGTATGCAAGCATTCAAATTAATCTTACAATGCCAAGTTGGTCAAAATCACTTTCAAAATTTTCAAAAATAGATTACATCGGAAGCGAATAGAAGCTATTAAAAATGTGGTTCATCGTATAAACAATATCGTGACAATAAAATACGTACGTAACCTTCCCGGTGTTCGAATGCGCCTATCATTTTTAAAGAGCAAGAAGCAGCTCCATGCTAATTCTTCTTTTTTTTATTTTTTGGTTTTTTACCGCTCAATAAATCATTAACGTCTCAAACTCAGAAGGACTCGTATGGATTTTTTATTTTCCCTAAATGAACCTGAAGGAGGAGATGTTTGAATGCACTTGGGGGTCTGTAGGTGTGCGACTCGTTGCTGAACATCTGTCCCATCGGCGACGTGTCGATGGGAGAGCCGCAGCTGTCCGGGTCCCCGGCGGGGTCTCGCCCGCTGGAGCTGGTGGCGTGCAGCGGCCGCGGCAAGAACGGCGCGCTGGCCGTGCTGCAGCGCTCGCTCACGCCGCAGCTGCTCACCGCCTTCGACCTGCCCGGTAACACTTATTATACAGGAACATTTACGAAACATTTATAGTCATATTACATAAACTTGAATGTACATATATTTAAATTAAATGATGTAATGACACATTGTAAATTAAACGTAATATACAATAAATTATATTATATATATGTATTAATCGAACCGCTCCGTTGGTCGAGTGGTTAGCGCAGACGCATAACGTACAGCAACGCGACGAGGCATGTATCGATTGCCGACAGGGACAGGCATTTGATGAGCATAAATATCTATATTTCTGATTTAGGCGTTTATTAAATATATTCGCAGTATTTATAATGTTTATTTCTATGTATTTGGATCGTTGTCTAACACCCTTAAAACAAGTAAATAATTTACTTATTTTGGGGTTATTTATGTTTGTTTATTATATAGTGTATATGTGTGTTTGTTTATTGTGTGTGTATTGTATGTTATATTATTTCAGGGTGTATTGATATGTGGACTGTTATCGGGGAGGCGACCGAAGTTAACCGAGAACCTCATAAAGATATGGAAGGAAGCCATGCGTATTTGATCTTGACTCAAGAGGACTCTAGTATGGTAAATCGATTATTTTATATATTATGTGTATTCGGTTTTGGAGCCGAATATATTTGGTTCTAGTATTTCCATTTTCTTGGTTACACGACATGGCATAGATAATAAAACTGAAAGACAAAACTAAGATTTATGTAATGTTATACATGTTAGACCCTGCTTACGCGGCAAAACAATTTAGCGGTAAACCGAATAATTCGGCCGAATATCCGGTCACTAAAGTTAAACCAAATAGTATTTGATGTTCAGTTATTCGGTGAAACCACTTTTCGGCGCATCTCTAATTTATATGTATACCCATGTTAAACGTTTATATAAAATATTAATAAAAGTCTATAAACATAGATATTGTCAGACTTTAAAGTTTAACCAAGTTTTAAGAAAGGTTTAATCAATTTATGCTACCATATAAATAAATAATTAATATAAAAATCAGTATTTATAAAAATATTAATACTAACTACTTATCAACTAATTTAAGACTACTGTTAATTTTTCATGTAAATAACAAGCCAATACTTGTGCCAAAAACTTGTGAATTAAGTTCCTACAAAATGGATTTACAAATCTCCAACTGTAAATTGATTTTTAATTTCGATCCTAAAACTTTTTTACTTTTATTTACAGATTCTTCAGACTGGCCAAGAAATTAATGAAGTAGACAATTCCGGCTTCATGACAAGTGCTCCCACCATCTTTGCTGGGAATTTAGGAAATAATAGGTTTATGGTTCAAGTTACCACTACAACTATCCGGTTAGTGAGAAGTAAGTGTGACTTGTGTGGAATATATGTGTGAATTTATAAAGATCTTCAAATAGATAAATTCAGTAACAATTAAAATTATATTTATATACAAAAAGTAAATTTATATTTATGTACAACAACGGGTTGCACTCTGGGAGTGTAGCAGAAGTGAACACTTGGGCATTAACGTGCTTCATTTTTGATATTTTGCAATCGTTAGGGAATAATTTAAAATGAATTGTTTTAATCAGTATAAAAGTAGTATCATTTATGTGGTAATATATAATATTTAATTATGTTTATTTTTTAAATTATTATTTTTTTTTATCATTTCTTTCACACTTTTTTATTTTCGAGCAAGTCACGAGACCTGACGCGAGTTTAACCTTTTAGGCCATCACACATCGCTAAAGAAGTTTTCGATTAGAAAAGATAATAAAACTCGATAGCAGGACTCGCATTGCAATGTGTAACTGCATTGAGTATTTTTTGTAATTGATCAATATATGTAACTCCCCAGACGGTGTGTTGGTGCAGTCCATATCCCTGGAGTGGTCCGCCCGCAGTGCGTGCTCGGCCGACCCATACCTGTGCGTGGTGTCGTCGTGCGGGCGCGCGCTCGTACTAGCGCTCAGAGAATTGCGCGCCAAGGACGCCACGGTGGGGGTCAATGACTCTGTTGTAGGTGGTACAGTTAGGTGGTTACCTTCAGGGAGACTGTCTGGTACCAAGTTCCCTTAAAAAAGGGCAGTGGGCATACGTGTGGCACGTTAGAGCCCTTAGGGTGTTAGGGTTTTTTTCCAATAAGCAAATAAAGAAATGCCGTACCTTACTGGGTATACGCAAAGTGTAAAAGTAACTAGCCGTTTGAGTGAAACGTATGTTTGTGTGCGGCTCTTGTTATATGTATATATATATATTTTGGTCTCCTATATATTTATATATATTTAATAACATTCTATGTATTATTAGTCAGCTCGTCTGGCGCCCACGCGGCAGGCTGTCCCTCATCGTCCTCCGCTACTGAAAGCAGTGCCCTATAGAGACCTCAGCGGACTCTTCACTAGTACCGATGATAATGTACAGGTAAAAAGATATTCAATATTTTTTACTAGCCTGTTAAGGTCGACTAAGAATTTTGTATAAATAAATAAATCAATTATATTTATTTACTTATAATTGATTTATTTATTTATATAAAAAAATAAAATTTTCCTCTTAATACTTATTAACAGCTAAATAATATGTTAAAATATGAAGTTATATTTCTGATTATTTGTAATATATGTCTTCTAACATATATAGTTAGTTCTTTAAAATAGCACAAGACTAATACTTACTTAAATTTAAAAAAACTCCGAAAATTAAAAGGAGTTGTTTTAGACATTTAAAATAAGTTATATATAACTTTTTTTTTAATTCAGGTAAAAGGGGAATTCACAGGCAAAGTCAAGGAGAAGAATATAAAAGCAGAAGGTTTCAAAGCAGACACAGTGTACGAGCTCAATGATGAAGATGAACTGCTCTATGGAGGAGATCAGACACCAGCGTCTATGGCCAGTGTGAGTGATTAACATTTTTATAATTATATCTGTAACAAATTAATAATAAGATATCAATTTCGTAAATATCAATTATAATTTATCAATTTATTTTTCTATTATTGAAAAAAAATATCGTAAATTATGAATTATTATCTCCTACCATATATTTATTTATTCTCACCCCTGATATAACTTTTTGATAAACTAGGTTTGTTTGAAGAAATTTTATTTTAAACCCGCAACGAAAAGTTTCACAGACAAGGTTTCAATTACATAAACTAAATATACGATTGTATTAATATATATATACATATGTATAAGGAAAGCGAAATGACTATCTCACCCATACTACTTTATTACATTAACCCCCCTCCCCCCTCAGATAATGTTAGCAGAGCAGTCCAGTACCACAGGCGTGCCTCGCCGCGTGTCTCGCTGGTGGCGCAACCAGCTTACAGACGTGCGACCCTCGTACTGGTTGTTCGTGGTAAGGGACAACGGGAACCTCGAGATATACTCGCTGCCAGAGATGAAACTAAGCTTCCTAGTGAGAGATGTCTGCGCCGGAGAGAGGGTACCCATACATGCATTATTATTATTATTACCTCTTCTAGAACTTCTTATTTCAAATTATCCTTATTCAAGTAAGCATTTACACGCAATTTTTAATCGTCAATTAATATATTAAAAAGGTCACTTCACTCCGTCTGTAAGAAAGCTACCACCACCAAAGAATACTGCTCTACAGAGAATTGCTGGCCAGAAACTCAACACTTGCTCTTATCAAATGTTTTTTTATGTTGACTTATACATTATAACATCAAACCTGCAGATGAGTCAATAACCCAAATACTACAGATTTTGATCGACCAAAAACTCTTTTAAAAGATTTATTCAGTTATATACTTTAATTTTTACATTTAAAACTAAGCAAAAAAGAAAGATCTAATATCTTGTTTTTATTAATAATTTATATATTCCTTAGATATTAGCGGATAGTTTAGAATCTGTACCGATGCCGGCCGATCAGACCGAAGAAGACGAGTACAACACGGGACACAGTGCTAACGCTGAGAGGCTTCAGGAGATCCTGGTGGTGGGGTTGGGACATAAGGGATCCAGGGTGCTGATGCTGTTGCGGTGTGATGATGATCAGCTGATGATATACCAGGTTAGTTGTGCCTAATTTCTTAACACGTTTTTATTAGTTTGACTTGTCTATAAGTATGGTAGTAAAAAAGTCCAATTAACGTCGAATTCCTTATAAAGATTCTAGTATATAGACAATATCTACTAATCTATCCAATCGCTTGATTACATGGTAAATATGTTGAAACTTTCAATTAATGAAAATGAGATTTTTGATCAAACCGTAAACCAAATTTAATACTCCCAGGCCTACAAATATCCCCGTGGTAACCTCCGAATGCGTTTTTCCCGGATGACCGTGTCGTATCCTTTTGGATATCGTAGCGGTGTCTTGACGTCTCCGGACGACGGTTACGAAGCCTCCATGTTGAGAGAGGGGGTCAGACAATTGAGATACTTTGGTAAGTAAAATATATAGGACGCTATGTAATATTAATAATAAAAAGAAATAACAGCTTATTAAATTTCTTGTTGAAAGGCGATTCTAACAGCCTTATTTTGAATGATTTTGTATACAGGTGAAATGAGAATAAGTTCGCAGCTTTTTTAAAAAAACAAAAACGAAGTTTAATTAAAAAAATAAAAATAATTAAACAAATAACTTCTCTTTCTAAGTTTAAAAACAGAATAGAACCGTTTTTCAAGTGTGATTTGTGTGTGTGTGTGTGTGTGTGTGTGTGTGGTATGTGTGTGTTCGTGTGCCGTTTGTGATGTAGGTGTGTGTGTGCGTGCAGGCAACGTGGGCGGGTACAGCGGTGTGTTTGTGTGCGGTCGAACGGCGCTGCTGCTGTCGCTGGGCGCGCGCGGTGAGCTCCGCCTACATCCGCTGCCCGACCCCGCCGCTGCCTTCGCGCCCTTCCACAACACTAACTGCCCGCAGGGGTTCATGTACTTCGACGACAAGGTACGTCACGTTTAATTCATAGGTACTGTTATCTCGCATGAATTATTACAGCGATTTAAATTAATTTTGGTAACGTTTAGTAGTATTATGTGACTCATTTATGGTACTTTTTAATGTGGTTATGCAACTTGATCTTAAGACCGGAATTCCTTCCAATTCAAACGCTCCTCAAAACCTGTTTTCAAAAACCAAAAATCAATTTGCAATCTAAATACGATTGTTAACCTAAATAAATAAATGAAATATGAACCCACTCTGCCCAGGGCTCCCTGCGCATCAGTGCGCTGGCGGGTCACCTGTCGTTCGAGGCGCCGTGGGCGGTGCGCAAGGTGCCGCTGCGCGAGACGCCGCACGCCGTGTCGTACCACGCCGAGTCGCGCACCTACTGCCTCGTGGCCTCCGCGGCCAGGCCGGCGCACTCCTACTACCGGTTCAACGGAGAGGACAAGGAGCGCTCCACCGAGAACAAGGGGGACCGGTGAATTAACACACACACTGACCGACTCACTGATTCACTCACAGACCCGCAGGCTAACTGACTTACTCACCGACTCACTGACTGATTGACTGACTTTTTTGTCTCAGGGAATCTCTAAAGGAGGTAGACCCTGCTGAGGTTTCGCGTTCGGGTGCGAAAACAATTCCGTGCCCCTGAGGCCGGAACCTCGGACCGTTGGTCTCACGTTATGCACATTTCGTTGATCTTGAAAACTGACCAAAACCTGCCCCAGAAGTCGAAACCTGTCATTTTCAGTTGAAACCGGCTTCTCAGCAAACCTGATTTGAAAGCAAATATCGATAATGCTTTTCTTGTAATAGACCTATGTTTGAAACAGGTTCCCATACCCCACGATGGAGCGGTTCTCCATAATGCTGTTCTCGCCGGTGTCGTGGGAGGTCATCCCCAACACACGCATCGAGCTGGACGAGTGGGAACACGTCACCTGCCTCAAGAACGTGTCGCTGTCTTACGAGGGTACCAGGTCAGTACCCACACATTTGTTCAATGTAACTTTGTTGTTATATGTAATTTGAACTTATATCTTGATATTAGCTGTTGCCGCCGACTTCTTTTGCATAAAAAATCCTTGTTGCCTATTTGCGTGAAAATTTCAGTACAAAATTATATATAAAACACTCTTATATAGATATACAAAGCAGTATTGAAATTTGAATTCAACAATGTTGACTTATGCGGACACAAACATACGGAAATTAAAATCGTATATCGTAAGTTTTTCGATTTAGTATCTCAGTCATCTAAACTAGTTCCTTGTTTTGGGATACTAGTGCATACAAATAATTATAAAGCCATCATATTTGTTATTTATGCCGCAGGTCTGGTCTCCGCGGCTACATCGCTATCGGCACTAACTATAACTATGGGGAAGACATAACTTCCAGAGGAAGGGTAATATTTATATTATAATAAAATTAGAAGTGCAAAATGAATAAAAAAACAGCTTTTATACTATTTATTAGAGATGCGCCGATTAGTGGTTCCACCGAATAACCGAATATTATTCGGTTTAACGTTTACCGAACCGAATATTCGGTTTACCATTTCATTGCTTGTTTGTCAAAAACAGGTACTAATATGTACGTCACGTGTCACTGCTGGCAAGACGAATAAATATGTTGATTTGTGGTTTAAAAATAGTGTTTTGAGGTTTAAAAATAAATTCTGATTTAAGTTTCAAAATAAATGTTGACTATACTAAATACTAATTGTAGCTTAACAATAATAAAACCTGATATGTTTCGAAATTAATGTTGATTTATAGCTTTTATCATTATAAATATTATAAATGTGTTGTATTATAAATATTATAAAGCTTTTTTACTTTATCTGTAAACCCAAAAAAGCAAAGAAACATTTAATAAAAACCAATTAATTTGTTTCAGATATTAATCTACGATATCATAGACGTAGTTCCGGAACCGGGACAACCTTTAACAAAGAACAGGTTCAAGGAAATATACGCCAAAGAACAGAAGGGTCCCGTCACCGCGCTCACACAAGTACTGGGGTTCCTTATTTCCGCTGTGGGACAGAAGGTAAAATTCAGACTATTTGGATTATGATCAATATGATACCTTTTAAAATTATCTCTCTTCCACTTCATATGATATTTAGATTTATTTTTTTATAGATATATCTATGGCAACTCAAAGACAACGACCTAGTGGGCGTGGCGTTCATAGACACGCAGATCTACGTGCATCGGATGCTGGCGGTCAAGAACCTCATACTGGTGGCTGACGTGTACAAGTCCATCTCGCTACTGCGCTACCAGCACTCGCACCGCACGCTGTCGCTGGTGTCGCGCGACCTCAGGAGTGCTCAGGTGGGTTTGGACACCGCGTAGAGTCCATTGACCCGAGACAACTAGTACAGCGAGTCGTTACTGAGTTACAAAAAGTCACAATAGTTCAAAATACTCTCATGCTACTTGCTAGTTTATACGTAGCCTGTTTTTTTGTTAAAATTTTAACACTTATAACACTGTTACTTGAATGACTTTTCATCTTTGCTTCAGATTTACGACATGCAGTTTGTGATTGATAACACGAGTCTGGGCTTCCTGGTCAGTGAGTCGGAGGGAAACTTCGCCATGTACATGCACCAGCCACAGGCGCGGGAGAGCTATGGAGGTGATGCACGCACCGACTAGCACATGACTTACTTTCATTAGCATCTCATCTCAGTCTAGGTGCTTCCTATCATGTCCTTGAATTTATTATTCGACAGTATAGTCATTGACTATCCCTATATCCTCATTCTAGCAAAACGTTTGTGTTATCAGATAATATTTTTGATTTAAGATACAACACAAAACAGTTATCAACAATTTGACGTTAATACAAGACGGTTGTCTTATATCTGACATTTACCCAAGACTCATAACTCATAGTTGACTACTCACCATTAACATTAAATAGTACCGACAGTAGCCACCAATCCGATGTGAATGCACCGTTGTGTGTCCTCAGGTCAGCGTCTCATTCGTAAGGCGGACTACCACCTGGGCCAGCGCGTGCACGCCATGCTGCGGCTGGCGGCGCGCGGCGCACGAGACACGCACGTCACCGTCTACAGTACGGACACATCGATATATACTTGTTAATCATATACACTGACGCTATAGCTCAGTTGATAGAGTGACTCTGTCTCCTTGACGTGGCAGCTTCGACTCCTGCTGGTGTTGTTTTTTTTGTTAATCTTACTTTTTTAATGTTTTTTCATGTATAAATGTGATGATTATGGTATATTTTTTTAAATATATTTCCGACGACGTTCCCAAATATAAATTAAAGGAATATGTAGTCTGTAATGTATTAACATAATTTTTGCATTAACAAGATTTATTTTGCGTTGGTTTTCATGCCTTATATTTTATTTTAACAGCGACGTTAGACGGGGGCATGGGCTACATCCTGCCCGTCTCTGAGAAGGTGTACAGGAGATTGCTGATGTTGCAGAATGTGATGAACAACTACTGTTGCCATCTAGCGGGATTGAATCCTAAAGCATACAGGTAATTTATTTAAACAGGTAGTAATTTTTAATAATATTTTTAATCGTATGTATTGTTTAAAAACAAATATTTCTAACTGTTATTCATATTTATTAATATTTATTACGTGGTGTAAGTCCGGATAGTGTCTAATTATTATAAATTCGCTCGCTTATCGCTTTCATAAGTTCAACAAATTCTTTAATTAAGTTGTTGCGTTATCAAAAATTTGTATTGTACACTTTGTATATACTTTGTCCATTTTATTAGTAGTCTTTTGACAGCTCACGGAGTGTAGCCAACTTAGGGGGTTTTTCCCTAAATTTAGGGGGAAATTAAGCGTTCCGGATTTTTTTTAGGGGGATAAAATGTTTAGGGGTTTTTAAATTTCGATAAATATTTGAAAAAAACCGTGTTATCGGTATAGTTTTCAAACAAGGTTGTAACTGTTGACCCGTATTTTGTTTATTGCCATTTGACTAGTAACATTAAATTAAAATTAAATTTTCAAAAACGTCATGTTTTTTTCAAGAAGAATGTTATAAGTCAAGGTTAATATGTAAATTTTAAATGATAGTAAAGAATCCATATTTTTTATTTGTTAAATTTGTAGTTTAGGGGTTTTTAGGGGTTTTCGAGATTACATTTAGGGGAAAAAAATTTCAGGTGTTGGCAACATTGGCTTACGCCCATGAAATTTTGTATTGTTTACGTCAAAATGTCACACAAATAATCTTGTTTTACTTTAAGGACGGGTACCGGCCACTGAGTAGTCGGTTAATGATAGTATTACAATCGGAATGTAATACTATCATTAATCATTAATTAATTAGTATCGCATTCGGGAATCTTTTGGAGATCACTATACCTATCAATTGTGCTGTCAAAAGACTAATAATATAATGGACAAGGTATAGCTTATGTTATTGAAGCTAGTAAGATAGGGATAGAAACATATGCCTATCTCGCTCTTATCGTGTCTTCTGACTATATATATATGTGTGTGTGTGTGTATTAGGACGTACAAGGTGTCTCGTCGCGCAGTATGCGGGGGCGCGGCGCGCGGCGTACTGGATGGCGACCTCGTGGCGCTCTACACCAGCATGCCGCGGCACGACCAGCAGGACGTGAGAACAACTTACCAATACACACCACCTACCACCTATCACCACGTACAATCACATACCACCAATCACCACGTACCACCACATACCACCAACCATCTATCATAGTCTTGGTTCATCATTATTTGCGCTTGTTTTTTAAATACATTTTTTGTTCTTTTTGTCGTTTTTATTTTAGTAAAATTTAAATATTATTCTGTACAAAAATACTTTATAAATTGTTTAAATACGTATATTTTTTTTACAGATTGCAAGAAAGATCGGAACAAAAGTTGAAGAGATCATGTCGGATCTCTACGAAATAGACAGACTGACTTCTCATTTTTAGAATTAAGATTATTATTTTGTATATAAACAGTAAAGTAATTTTCACTGGCTTTCTAGTTTGATTTAAATCCGAACAAAAAAAAATGATACTAGTTAAACAAAATCCCCGATACAAAAAATGTCTAAAATATAGTTCAAAAAAACTAAAAAACACGCTTTAAAAATAAATAGAACTAAAAAGCAAAAAATATTCGTAATATGAGAATAATGGGCAAAATACATTAATTTTATTGTATACATTTGTAATGAGAAACCCTTCGAGATCCGAATACAAATAAATAATATGAATTGAAAAAAAAACAGCTTAAAAAAACTAAAAAAAACACGCTTTTATTGCTTGTACAACTAAAAACTAGAAAATAATTCTAAGTTATGAAGAGTTTATGTTACAGGGGAAGTAAACCAAACAATCAGTCATATTAAATCACCTCAAAATGTAATTATAATGTAATTTAAGTATACTGTGGTTCATAACTAACCTCTAACATATAGTTGCCTATAGAATGATTATAATATTTTAAATAATAAGCATTATTATATGTATATATTACGTGATTGACATAAATTGACATAACTTTTTTATTTCTTAACCGATTTAGATGAAATAAACACTAAATGTTAAGTGAAGACTGTTATAATATATTTCTTAAAACGGAATTCAAATTAGTTAAACTGTTTCTGAGATGAGCGTGCACAAACATACAGACAAATAGACAAACTGAAAAAATATTGTTTTGAGTTCTGTTGCTCTTATAAAGGCACCTATGATGTTTTTTTTAATATTTTCCATGTACAGAAATGTGAAGTGACAATTTTATTATATGTATAAGTAGATATAGAAGACATAATATAACGTGTGTCATATCAAAGTCCACTTGTCTGACAACTTTGGAGAACTTCAATTATGTGTTGTAGTTGTAAGCTTATCTCAGCCCTTAACGAGTCCAAAAACCCTTGGCGTTTCACCTATGTGGCAGAGAATTAAATCTTCGTATTCTGTTATTTCGTTTTCTATGTCGTGCTACAAATATTTTAATGAAATATTTTACATTTCATAGAGTTTCTGATAGTTCCATTAATAGTTTTTGTGATGACATGGTTCTTACTTTTTAGGTAGATCTTCTGATCATATATTTCATGATTTTTAAGTATTTAGAATAGTTTTTTAATGTATTCTATGACTTTTAAGTGTACCTACTTTGAATCTGGTTTTGGTCATAATATTCCCCGGAGACCAACCGGTGCGGAAGTTTTGCTTTAATGTAACTTTTAACCCCCGACTAAAAAGAGGGGTATTATAAGTTTGACCTGTCGATCTGTGAATCTGTGTATCTGTCTGTGGCAAAATTTGCGGCCAAACGCGTGGACGGATTTGAATGAGGTTCTTTTTAATCGAAAGCTATCCTCGTCGAGATAGTTTTTATCCATATTTGATTGAAATAGAAATAGTCGTCTCCAAAATATTGACGTTTTATTCGTGCGGGGAAGAGGTTCTTATGCAATAATTAGCTTTTTGCGGCCAAACGCGTGGACGGATTTGAATGTGGTTTTTTTAAATCGAGAGCTATGCTCGTCGAGATGATTCTTATCCATGTTTGGTCGAAATAGAAATAGTCGTCTCCAAGATATTGACGTTTTATTCGTGCGGGAGAGAGGTTCTTATGCAATAATTAGCTGTTCCCAGCGGCTTTGCCCGCGTTTTATAAAAAAAAAGCCTCGTTATGAAGGCCAAAAGGTTTTTACACTTACTCAGGTAAAGTACTTTATTAGGGATAGCTGTTGCCCGTGACTGCGTCCACGTAGACTGTAAAAATATATTTATATGGCTTATGATCCTAGTCTCTAAAGAATCACGGGCAACCGCTAGTGATAATATAAATCCCTTAATCATAGTGTTATTAGTGATTGTAAATCATTTAACTCTAAATATTTATAAATATTCGTATACTTATATGAAACCTACCTACCTATCTACCTACCCATATGAAAAAGTCTGGAATCATGTTACTTAATACATTTATAATTTATGGTCGAAACTTTCACGTGGATCCTTATTTTATTAAATATAATATATGTATTTATTTCTCGTATTCAATATAACCTTTGTACATCATAATGTAAGATTCTAATGCTAAAAGATTTTTTTTAAAACCGGTCCCGTAGTTTCGGAGCCTATTCAATTCAAACAAACAAACAAATCTTTCCTCTTTATAATATTAGGATAGATTAATAGAAATACTTAAAAAATTGAACATTTTGTGTGTCTAAAGGTTCATTTAGTACAATTCAGAAACCAGTATAGGTACTATTCGACTATACGGTTCGATATCGTAATTTCTTTATTTGCCTTGGTAACTAGCTCCATCACGCTGGACCCCGACTTAAAAAAATCCTTACTTTTTTTCGCTCATATTTAACTACAAACGATACAAATGATTGTAGTAAATTTGATTTTTTTGTAGTAATAATAATTACGCGGCAAACCTAATAAACACTATTCTCAACCAGATATATAAATACTGCACTAAAAACTTTTGTAGTACACTTTAAATCGTTTGTAGTTTATTTTAGTGAAAAAATTTTTTTTCTTATATGTATAATTTCCGAGAAAAATAAAAAATAAATAAAAAAAATAAAGTTTTAAAAAGTAAAAAATTCTTTTCGAGAACTACAAACGATACTAATGATTGTAGTAAAGTTGATTTTTTTGTAGTACTAATAAATACGCGGCAAACCTAATAAACACTGTTCTCAACGAGAAATATTAATAATACTGCTCTAAAAACTTTTGGAATACACTCTAAATCGTTTGTAGTTTATTGTAGTGAAAAAAAAATATATGCATAATTTCCGGGAAAAATTAAAAAAAAAAAAAAAAAAAAAACAAAGTTTTAAAAAGTCAGAAAACCTTTTCGAAAACTACAAACGATACTTATGATTGTAGTAAAGTTGATTTTTTTGTAGTACTGATAATTACACGGAAAACCTAATAAACGCTGTTCTCAACCAAAAATATAAATAAAACTGCTCTAAAAACTTTTGAAATACACTTAAAATCGTTTGTAGTTTATTGTAGTGAAAAAAACATTTACATGCATAATTTCCGAGAAAAATTAAAAAAAAGTAA
The DNA here is from genome assembly GCA_959347405.1 of Napeogenes sylphis. NCBI lineage: Eukaryota > Metazoa > Arthropoda > Insecta > Lepidoptera > Nymphalidae > Napeogenes > Napeogenes sylphis. The sequence goes on along the minus strand of OY365780.1, from coordinate 31,192,647 downwards.
AAAAAAAACAAAGTTTTAAAAAGTCAGAAAACCTTTTCGAAAACTACAAACGATACTTATGATTGTAGTAAAGTTGTTTTTTTTGTAGTACTAATAATTACGCGGAAAACCTAATAAACACTGTTCTCAACCAGAAATATTAATAATACTGCTCTAAAAACTTTTGGAATGCACTCTTAATTGTTTGCAGTTTATTGTAGTGAAAAAAACTATATATTTGAAGAGTATTGATGGTCAAAATCATATTGATATTGAAATTTTTGCACACGCACGCACGCACACATTAAACTATAGAGTATTAGGTAAATGTTTTTAGCGCATTGTTATTTATATTTCTGGTTGAGAATAGTATTCATTAGATTTTCTGCGTAATTATAAGTACTACAAAAAAGTGAACTTTACTACAATCAGTAGTATCGTTCGTAGTTTTCGAGCAGGTTTTCTGATTTTCAAAATTTTGGTTTTTCTTTATTTATTTTTCTTGGAAATTATATTAATAAAATATATACCTACTTTTTCACTGCAATAAACTGCAAACAATTTAGAGTGTATTCCAAAAGTTTTTAGAGCGTATTATTTATATTTCTGCTTGAGAACAGTATTCATTAGGTTTGCCGCGTAATTATTAGTACTACAAAAAAATTAACTTTACTACAATCATAAGTATCGTTTGTAGTTTTCGAAAAGGTTTTTTGACTTTTTTAAACTTTATTTTTTTTATTTATTTTTTAATTTTCTCGGATATTATACATTAAAAAAAATTTTTTTTTTTTTACTAAAATAAACTACAAACGATTTAGAGTGTATTTCAAAAGTTTTTAGAGCAGTATTATTTATATTTTTGGTTGAGAATAGTGTTCATTAGGTTTGCCGCGTAGTTATTATTACTACAAAAAAATCAAATTTACTACAATCATTTGTATCATTTGTAGATAAATATGAGCGAAAAAAAGTAAGGATTTTTTAAGTCGGGGTCCAGCGTGATGGAGCTTTGGTAACTTACTTGCATTTTAATTTCTTCCTTTATTAAACGGGTCCCCGACGCAACGACTTCAATAAGTTGGTACATAATAATATTATTTTTATTCTTTGTCGGGGGTTTTTACTTTAATTATTATTTGTTTATTATGTATATTTTATGAGAAAGGTTCACAGCACCATGGAAACAGTTCTATATAACATTATTGTTAATCTCGTATTTAAAATTTTTGGTTAGCAGGGTAGTTGAATACATCCGGTTTAATTAACCCTGAGAAGCTGATAAGTTGATCATCTCTGCGGCATGGCTGAAAAGCTTTATTCTTCATTATTCTTTTTTTGAGTTTTTCTTGATTTTTTCCTAAGTTAATATTCAGCACTCTTTGTAATAAACTCTTTTGTTCGTATAAATCTTTTTAAATCTTACGAAGTGCAGCTATCCATAACTAACTTCACTTGTTAAAGTTAAAGAATTAGTTGCGGAAGTATACAGTTGTCTGCAATGTTGTGATTGTATTGAGAACTGTGCACTCAACGCCCTCCTTTGATTATCTGAAGAAACTTTTTCTATGTTTATCAGAGTTTATCCATGTGTTGCCATGTATTATCAGAAATATCGACAGGATTCGCTAGATGGCGATTCTCAGTAATCAGTTTCATTGGATGAAACACAAAGATTGCTGCTTGATGCAATGTTTTTAGTACTTTTTATTTGTTTATGTAATTTTTTTATAAAGCAGTCTCAGAGACCACGGTTGACATCATTTTTGCATTTTACCGAAGGATTCGTAGTGATACTTAAACTAGACTATAATAAATATGATATTCTTTTTTGTTATAGTCGAGTTTAATATACAATTTATCAGTTGGCCATAAGAAATTACTGTTAATAATAATTGTGTACCTATGGTTGATTTTTTAATTAAAGAAGGACCTGTTATACCAAAAAGTAATTTTGTGGCAGTTGAAACAATTGTCTCCAAAATGAGAGCATAAGTACTGTTGGTTCAAAGCGCTAAAATACGGCTCTTGATAATTTGAGACGTTGCTCAAATACAGAAAAGAATGCTGATTTCTAATATATATCGAGAGTTCCAGGGCTATTTGGTCTAAATGATATATTTTTTTGGGAACTGGAATTATATACACATTTCGAATCATAAAAAAACGCTGATTCTAACTATGTTCATATACCTAGGGTATTTTTTTTGCGTTATTATAGGGTATATTGCTTAAAAATACGCGTTGACTAAATAGATCAGGAAGCCTCGATGTACAGGGCTATTTATAATTAATTGGCCGCTTCTTGCTGGTAGTCCCTCTACATCAATCCCAACAACATTTGTTGTACGACTTTTTACAAATCGTAATAAACAACAAAAAAAAGGAAACAAACAATTTTACTTATTACTCTGTATTTCTTACCTAAGCTCAGGGTTAATACCTGGTAGTCTCTCTTCATCAATCCCAAAAACATTTGTTCTACGACTTTTTACAAATCTTAATAAACCGACAAAAAAACGAAACAAAAAAAAAATTGCACCCTCTTTTACTTATTACTCTATTTCTTAAGGCGTTCTTAAAAGGTCAACGCCCGGGCGTCATACCTACGCTCAGAGTTAATACCAGTTCAGAAGCAACAAATAAATTTTATATAAAAAATAAAAATTTTAAAACTAATAATTTTAAAAAGTGGGACAAAAAGAACAAATGTTTTTGGAATTAATGTATAGTGGCTGCCTGCAAGAGGTGGCCAATTAATTACATAGATCCCTGTATACCTAACTTCATTCCGCTAAGAAGTTCGCTTAGACCAAATAGCCCTGAAACCGTCGAAATATATTAAATAGTATTAATAAAGAAGATCGATGAAAGTTTTATTTCTAATTATAAGTAAATCATTATAATATTGTATACGTGTATTCTTTTAGATATTCTAGAGGTAATAATATATTTACGAATTATATCGGTTTCGCTAATTTTGTCATATTGACTCTTCTTGTCACATTGATCTTGTTTATTGTGGTAGTGAGCAAGCAAGCAAGCAAGCAAGCAAGCAAGCAGTTTGTTTTAGTTCGTTAGTTTCATTTAACGAAAAATCAAAATGCTACAAAAAATTATAATACGCCATATATTATTCATTATTATTATTCATCATTAAATAAATTAGTTAAGTCCCTAAATTTTATGTTAGTGACAATTGTTCACTTCAATGTAGCTGCATAAATGTAATGCCTGAGATATCTCTTATCCTACATGTTTTACTAAACTGTTTTACTTTTTAGGTGTGTTATAAATATGCGCGAGGGCTTCTTTAAAAAACTTAGCTTTCATTATATTATTCATGAATCTAATTACAAAAATATGTTCTACTATCTATGTAACATAGAAAATATTTTGTCGACAAAAATCCTAATATCTACCTCTTAAAATCTCATCAAACCTACATAGCGTAGTTAAGAGAGCAAATAAACAGACATTATTACCAACTTAGTAGTATTCAGAGATTGAAGATAACCAAAAACGACTCGACAAAATCCCAAAATCGTAACTGGTTTGCAAGTGACGCACAGATCAGCAACACAATCGGCTTCCGTCTTTTTATAATCAAATGATAAGTTTTTGTATACTAAATTATGATATCTGCGACCCGAGATCCGGTCTTCACGGTTCTTAGGTAAATTCACTTCACGCTTTTCAATTTATTTATTTACGTTATCTACAATTTTTCGTTGGATAATCCTTTATAAATTATCTCCATCTTATAGTTTACGTGATATTCGCATAGAAAGTGCCGCAAGTTTTAAGGCACCTTTCAAAAATAAATATACCTAGATTTAAAATTTCTAGTAGGACCTAACAGAATAGATTGAATATCGAGATCGGTAGTGGGACATAACAGGATCGTGTTAATATTCGATCGTAACCATATGTCGGGATGTGTATGTGTACCTATTATTTATAATTGTAACGTTTTATAACCATAATAAATTGTAAAACGATGACAGCTTCTATCAAGATACCGCTAAGGCATTGTGTTGAATTAAATCAGTAGTTTTTAATTTAATTAACAGTATATAAAGTATTATGGATACGAAAATAATAAAAAAGTTTTTTTTTATTAATATTTAGTTTTTTCATTACCACGTTCAGTCAACCACAAAACACATGTTTAAGTTTTAATTAAGCCAATATTTTAGTGTTAACAAAAGAGTCTCAGTGATGAGATGGTAATTTACCTGTCAAATAAGATTTAAAAAAAACACAAACAATTTAAAATAAGCTGACGTAATATATAGAAAAGTAAGACGAGAATTTTATTAAGAAATGCAGTGTTTTTCATAAACAAAAAAATATAAAATAACTAGGCTAATGACAAAATCTAGACCAATTGAAAGGTACTAGGCGAGCATAACTTAATCGCTGTGTTCCTGATCTGATCTTGATTAGACAATACAGTTGCGAACAATGCAATCATATTTAGAACTGTGTTTCAAAGTACTGTCAGGCACAAAAGTTGTTTATTCATCTAAAATAATATTATAAAGAGGTAATGGGTTGTGTAACTTTACATAACATGGATTAGAAAAGGTAAAAGTATTGGAAAAAGTATTTCATAAAAGTATATCAAGGATTGAAATAAAATAAAAATATAACAAATACGTTATAACTTAATTTAGTTAATCTATTACTCTCTGTTTCTTTTATAACGCTCTTTTAAAAACAGACTTGCACAAATATCAGTAGTCATAACGGGAATCGAACTTGATACCTGTCATTTCAAACTCAATTATTAAGACAACCTCGATATAGACTTTCCTAATAGTTAACATTTTAATCAATTGTTCAAATTAATCATTTATTTGTAATTAATAAAATTACGTATACGTATTAATCATACGAATCATAATATAATATCTAAGCTTATGTGGAAGTACTGTAAGTTATTATATCTATTATGAAAATATTTATTATATAGAAACCGAAAACGTATAGAACGTTGTTTTGTAAGAAAGTTTGATATCAATACGAAGAAAATACTAATATACTAAAGACAAATAGAAACAAAACTTGAGTTGGTGATTGTACCAAACATACTTCTTTCGTTCCGGTAAAAGTAATATTAGTTACATAAATGTCAAGTCATTTTGTTTTTGGTTTATTTTCACCAATGTATTAGAATGTGAATAGTTTTTTTTATGCATTAGTGGCACAGAGTATATCGTATACGTAATAATGGGATAAACCATCATTAGATAATATATATTATGTATAATATTCAATCGGTTTTTATAAGCCTTAGGTCAAAAAATAATGATTGTAGAATTATATTTTAATGAGGAACTTCGTATTTGCTTTTATAATAATACATTCTCAATATAAAACCCGGTTTTGGTAAAATTTACTTACAATATCGTAACATGAGTAAAGAAAATATTCTTTTACGTATATGTTTCGTAAATGTGAAATTAGGTGTAATAAGGCATGAAAGGGCTTTAGCTTAAAAGGCAAAGAGGAAAAACTCTTTAAAAATGTGGGGATCACAGGGTTACAGATATATTGCTACTATATGTATGTGGCGGAATTTGGCGTTTCATTGTTTGATTTAGGGTTCAATTACTTGTACTGTATGTAGGTATGTTTGCTTTAATTGTATGGATTAAAAGAGTCTTGAAGCATTTTTGTCATGTCTCACAAACGCCAAATCTACATTATTTTTGTAGTTCAAACTTATTAACTTAAGACGAGATTTTCAAATCTTTATACAAAATTTAACCAAATAATAAATTTGTTAAAACAAAATTTAATTCACAATGAAATATAAATTATAATTCACTCTATTTGTTGTTGAAAATTGCATGAAAATCCGCACTGTTGTAATTACCGTATTGAATACAAATGTCCGTTTCTATAGATATATAGACGCTTTGGTAGACCTTGTTTACCATGTATTGTAGATACCATATAGATATAGGCCATACGGGTATCTCAATCTAGCTGATAAAGGGACGTAATGGGACTTGTTGTTTGAGTTAGTAAGTTAGTTAATACAACTTTGTAAGTTTGGGACAATATCTAAGAGGCTTCTTCACTAAATATGACATAGGTATCTATATCGTTATTAGCTTATTAATTAGAATATTCGCTACTCTTTAAGTTAATGAAATTTTAAAAATGTTTATGGCTTTATATAAATATAGAATTAACAATAAACTGATACAGGCTGGGATTTCAACCCACGACTTCTGGGATACCGTTCCGTCACTCTCCCAGAGGTTTCCCAGAGCACGTGGAATCAGAATTACAATTTTATTTTATATTAAACAATGTTTTATTTATTACAATACGTAGTTACAATTTAGTAGACATGTTAATATATGTATTATTTCAGAGTGGTTATTTTGTTTAATAAATCATGAATATAGTGATATTTAGTTTGACAGTTTGATAGCACAATATCAAGAAGTAATACTTAATTACTGCCGAATAATTAATTATAGAAATTTTACAATAATATGACATGTATAAAAACCTTAATAAAAACTATATACAAATAACTTTTCAAAAGACATCAAAAAACATTTTAAATAAAAAAAAATGCAAATAGTTAACAAAAAAGTTTTCAGATACCTAATAAAAAATAAAACTGAAAATTGCTTCGAAAAAATGTATATCGCGCCAGCGGCGTTTATAAACGTTTAAAAGTAAACCACAGTTTTACAATTTGAAATACTTTTACCGACTGTGCGTGAAATACCAGATATACAAAGCCAATTCAGTATTTGACGTTCAAATACTAGAACATTTAACAATCCAAAGAGTCTGAATAAAATACATTTAAATACTTGGATTGTTTTCAAATACCTTATAATTCAATAGTAAGTAGGTACTTACTGTAGCTTATGACAAAGATTAGGTAGGTATATTCGCATTTATTTTTATAACCTGAGAATAAATTATACCAATTATCAAAGCTGTTATTCGGTAATTCATAATTAATGAGTTTCTCTGTAAATACTTTAAGTATTGTATGTCTAGACAGGTTCAAACACGATTGTAAAATATTTCAATGATAATTTATAAACGTTATACTTAATTTTAAAGAAATATTGATTAAAAATCTTTGCGAGCAGGACTCAAACTTGAGATAGAATCTCGTTCTTTGATATTCTAGAAAGAAAAAAAACACTTTCGCTCACATAATTTGAAGAAACGAAATAGATCAAGCTTCTATCAAGATTAAAGACTAAATTATAATCGGAAATGACGTCACACTTTCATTTACAACACACTTCCTAATAATTAAACATACATTATTTAACTATTATTTCTATTACATAAAATGAGGAAGGAAGCGCCTTTTACTAAGAAAAGTATTAACCTATATAATAAAACAGTAATGGAAGTATGATATAATGTCCGTACATAGCTTAATTATCTATGAAATAATAAAAAATGGTCCTCCTATCTGATGATATCTTAGGAAAGTTCAATTTATAATGGTTTATGAATGAACGCGCAAAATTAGTTCAACCTGTCACTTTACTATATAATGGCGGGTATGTTGCTGTGACATCATATTGTAATATTCGTTCAACAACTGAACATTAAAATGTTCGCTCTTCAGACATGTGTGAGTGACCCTTTTATTAATATATTCGTATTAATAGTTAATGTGTGAGAGTAGTGCGGTGAAATCCAAGTGTACAATTTATTTGCTATACATTGTGATGTAATTAATTATTTATTATTATTAAGGTTCTATATGTAAAACGAGCTGAATGGTTTTTTATGCATTACAAAAAAACAAGTTCAGTCTTTTTATACAAAAATTTATAATTTATTACTGAACTTAGAAATATTGGTCTTCAGACGAATAAAGGTCATATACAGGTTTTAATTTAGAATACGTCATATTTATTTTAGAAACCAACAAAAGCGCTTTAAATATTGCAGCAAAACAAGCAGCAAACTGTATATCAGTAAATCCTATTGAACTTAAGAGCTTTAGACATTTAAACGTAAACTTACGAGCGCGGATTTTATAATACTTTTAGTTTACGAAAAGTATTTATTAGAAAGCTTAGACATTTACTTTACTTACTACTTTATTAAATGTTTCGAATGTCTGTCTGTCAATCTGTCTGTGGTCACGTAACTTTTAATTAATGTTCCGTCTTTCACTACTCAATGGTAACGTGTGTAGGGAACTAAGTTCTTTACAGAATTATTTAGTAGGTTAGGTTAGATAGGTATTATTTATCTCATTTTAGTTTATTTTTACATAATGTGTCAGTACCGTAAAATATATATTGGTATCGAATTTGTATCGTCAATACTTTCGATAAAATATTTATACAATAAAAATATATTTTTTGATGTATTCTTTATAGGGGCTAAGCTTTGATTTGCTCTTGAATAAGAAATTGTGATTTTTCGGACATATTATGTTCAATATTGTACGTCAATACAGAGTTATAATCCGCATAAGAAACTTATATATATTCATTGAGCTGTAAAACTAAATATCCGTAGTAAGATTGAATATTATTGGGAAACGAATTAATATTTACCATTCATCCAAATATTAAAGTTACTGAATTTTAGAGATTGCTTTGAGGTTTTCCTTTTCTATTTTTATCCGAAATATTGTATTAGAATTGTAATATTAATTTAAAAACTCATGTTATGTTTGTGTAACCATTTCTTTATTCAAGATTATAAAGGAAATGTAATTATTTTTTATGAAATATTTTAGAATGCAAAATTCTTACCTTGTAGGGACCTACTGTATATTTAAGATTTTTAAATCTTTACAAAGATGTGTCAGAATTGTCTTTTTGAAAAATTGAGGAAGTGAGAAACATATATTTTATGATGTATGCTACTTTTCCAGCAATTGTTTATTTATGGGCGTAAATAGTTATGTTAAAATGTCTGATCTGTAAAAATAATGAAATAAGAAAATTATGAGATAAGAATGAAATAAGTAAAAAATAAGTAAAATATTAACCATCCCACTGTCACATATTTACAATTTCAATTCTATACAAAACAATTTATTTTCGTAGATTATCTTCGGGGTAGCGGGAGCTCTTCTCGGTCAGCAACAACTCCAACAGCAACAATACCAACAGCAATGGACGCCGTTCAACACGAACTACCAAGCATACATGCAGCAATACGACCAACAGGTACTTTGCATAAACCAATTAAACAACGGTACCATTAATCGGTACCATTAAATGGTATGGCTTAGAATTCAGATGATAGATATATAATTATTCCTGCTATAGAACCGGTGTATTGATTGTATTTTATTGTGGGTGGAAAGGGACACTTATACCTATGTAATATTAAAAAGTGCTGAATAAAAAAAAGCTATATAGTTTTTAATATTCGGAATCTCGACGCCTAACTATAGTACTAATAAAATTATTATCGATATTTAAATTCTGTATCAGAATCACAGAAAGGGGTGAAGGGGTGGGGTAAATGGAAATAAAGTTTTATTACTTATGTGAAAAGTATTACATACAGAGAATCCAGTCTTATTGGAGGATCCAAAGAATTTTAATGGAAAAAATCCATTAAAAGACACTACAAAAGAAATGTTAAGATAAATTTGATTTCTTATAATAATTTTAACATTTTTACCGAGATTTATTCGACTATCAGATTAATGTTATAATTTTTTGTTGTGGAGGTAAAACATAACATCAGGACTTTATATAATATATTATATTTGGATTTCGACTCTCTGTAATTGAATCCAGTTCAGAATTGGCAAAATTTTCTTTCATCTTTTAGTCCGAGGTACAAATCTCCCAAATTATATTGTCCTGATTGTTGGAGGCCTCTTTTTTATTATTTTTGATAAATCCAATCTGCTATAACTAGGTCATTGGATGAAGCTGAAATACTTTCAGAAATAAAGTAATAAAAACTGTAGTGTGGTTGTATATGGAATATCTTCAAACAAAATAAACGTATACATTTTCTATACGTATACCGAAATCCATTAAGTAATTCAATATTTTTCTTTTTATGTATCACATTTTAACGCCCTTTGATCTAATATTAATGTTATATTGTGGGGTGAATCTATTTTGCCGGGTTGAAAATCTAACTCATAAAGTTGGTTAGGTTATGAGATTGGAAGTCGTAAAATGATTTTATTATGAGTTTTAGTCTCATGAATAATTTACGATATAAATCACGTAGAGTTTACAAAACTTCTTGATGGAGTTATTTATAGATATGTATTAAATTTAAAAGTAAAAACTCCATCAAAATTTTATTTTCACTTTGTACTAGACTTACCATTGAAAGTAAATACGTTAATAACATTCAACTTTCGTTTCTTATTTCTCTGCTCTTTATTCAAATAATACTATCGCAATAGATTACGTAACGAGTATTGAATAACAGTTACCCAATAAAAAAGAAGAAACAAAAATTCATTTGTGTACCGCAACTCGCTGTTATGCGGAACAGACGCCATTTTTTTTTCTTTTTACCGCGCTACCTTTTATAAACTAGCACAAGAGTGAAAAGTAAAAAAAGTTAAATTGAACTTTCGCAATACGTTCACTTGTTTTAAAATAGTTTTTTAGTTGGTGAACTTGTGAACCGGTTAAGTAATTATAAAAAAGAAACAAAAACTAATACATCAAATTATCAAAATATGAAAATTAATATATATATTGTTTTGTTATTTTCATTAATATGTTTGGTGTGAATAAAATAAAAATGTCATTAATGACAAAAGAATCAAGAAAGATATGTCAAGTTCCTGCCAAGAAACTCTAATCTAATAATTGTTTTATTTCCAGTTACAACCTAGCGATCATACGGGTAACTATGACTTCGGGGCTCAAGAGTCGTCTGACCACGGAGATTTTGGAGGAGAAGGCCACGATCTCAAGTCCTATTCATATCCAGTTCACCAACACATTGAAGAAGAAAATCCAGAGCCAATCAAACACTACAAAGAAGTTGTAGTTCCTATTCCCAAGAACGTAGAATTCAAAGTACACCAGCCGATTCTAATTCCTGTACCTCATCCCGTTCCCATTCAAGTCCCTGTGCCCAAAGCTGTTGTTATTCCGATATTCAAAGAAGTATCCATTCCTGTGGAGAAATCTGTACCTTATCCCGTAGAAAAGATTGTGCATGTTCCTAAAATCAAGGAAGTACCATTTGACGTGATCAAGCACATTATTGTACCAGTGGAAAAACCCGTTCCGTTTAAAGTTCCGGTGTATGAAACAATCATACACACAAAGAAGGGATCTCATAAGATTTAAAAGCTTGTACATGTTAAATCCTTTTTATCCACAAGTTTCCATAGAAGTATCTTTAAGGACTGTAAAAACAATTACTGAATGTAAATATATTTTTTGTACTCATTTCCTTCTATCCACCGTCTGTTATGAATATTTTATTATTTTTCAGTAGTCTTTGCGTGTGTGTGTATATTGCTGTTGAGTTGAATTGTGTGTTCTTGTGTGTTATTTTGTAAATATTGTTGAATAGTTTTAAGTGTTAATAAATGTCTAATTCATATAACTTTTAATATTTGTTTATTTAAATTGGTAATAGTGTCCAGATACTTAAAAAATATAGGTAGCCATTTCTAAATAATTAAATAATATAAAAAATACGTATTTCTTTTGTATATTTTACTGTTCCTTGGGAAACAAACATCCCAAGGGATCACACATTCAAGCTCAATAAGTATTACGAACTAACCAACGAACTGATCAGGAATAAATTTATAGTTAGTTTGTATGCGGTAGAAGTGGGAGCGAGAGGTATAACAGCAAAATCTCTCTATAGCCTACTTAAAGATCTTGGCCTTTCTAGAACAAGCATCGGTTCATTTCTAGAACGTACTTCAAAGGCGGCATTAGTAGGTTCTTTCCAAATTTGGTTAGGTAGGGAGAGGAGTGTGGAGGGTGAAGGTGAGCGTTTTTGCGCATAATAAAGGGGCCCCTTAAACCTACTCCTGGGTCGCAAGTCCCAGGCACTGCTTGCACTCCTCTCCTTGCAACGCGATGGGCCCGGCACCCGCACGGTGAATCCATGGATTGCTAAGAAGCTTCGTCTGTCTCTATTGACTGAAGGCATTGAAAACAAAATTGCTTCCATTTTACGGTGATTGAAAAAAGATGGTTGATTGATCCATTAGTTGATAAACGCATAAACAGTGCCATAAACGCATTCCCAATATGTATTCGACAGATAACTGATAGACAAGCGTTTTTAAACAATGTTCAAGGTGCTTTATAACAATTTGCTTGTAGTTTGGCTTATAATCGCCTATCAGTCTCTTAGCTTCGAATGGTTTAATGGTCTTTACAGAAACTAAACAATTGTCCCGGATTAAAGTGGTGTTATATAATCAGGGTCCAGTTAGGCTTAAAATTCGACAAATGAACCAAAGTTGAGAGTTTATGTTAAGGAAATACCAAGTAACTTTAGGTTAGTTTAGTATCCCGCCGGGGCGTCACGGTGAGTGCGAAAGCGATCCCGTGGCGCCCCACTAAGGCGATGAGGTCAACCGTTGGTTTTTTAGTGGGTAGCCTTAAAAATGGCAGCGTCCTCTATGCTGCCGGGTAGTCCCACATACCCCCTCGGTCATCACCTTCCTGGCCGCAGGGATGATGCGTAACGCATTTTTCCAACGATAAAAAAAAAAAAAAAAAAAAAAAAAAAAAGGTTAGTTTAGTATCAGCACGGTATCGCTGTTTGAGGGAGTCTGTTAATATTGACTTTTTTTGATGTTGAACGGACAAGACTTGGTTATAGTATCATTGAACTTGACAATGCTAGCATTGCCCCAGTTGTAGACTCCAATATTCTAAAACCCCGCACTTGGGTATTGCTGGTTCCTCTATTAGATGCCATACTCTCAATCAGGTGCTATCGTCTGCATTTCCTAAAATACCAGCCTTCAGCAGCAGCATCGTTTTCAGCAGCGTATTCAAAACCAAAGTAAAAATACTTTATTCCATGAAAATGTTTTACATCTTTTTGGACCTATTTTGACTTGTAATAAAAACCCGTTGATTAATAGAGTTTACGAGAAGATTCAGGCAAAGAAACTCATGACCATTCTTTTCAATGGCCAATATGATTGTTATAAAATTATTTATGACGTGGGTTTACCATAGTTTAGTCCCGAGTCTTTTTATCATTTATATAATGCTTAACCGTATAGTAAGTCTTATCTTGCAGCTTTTACTTTAAATACAACTTGAATAAATAGTCAAGTTTTTGAGTTTTTGCAGGGACTTAATTTTAAAAATAAAATGACTTATGAATCTTTGTCAGCCTCGTGAGGATAAGTACTAGTTTATCTTAATTCGTTGGCACATCACTATTCTTTTTAAATTTTTCTAAGTTTTGTTAATGCACATTAAATTATCATATATATACTGAAACATTAAAGTTAAAAATTTAATTTTCTTAAATAATTATCTTCAGAGATAAAGAAATCGGTAAGTCACAAAAAGGAAAATTACAAGATCTGAAATATGAATATAGAAACGACATCAGAAAGAATTATGGAATATTGAAAAAACAACTTACCTTTTCTTACCATCAACAAATATCAAAACAAACTTATTTGATAACTTAGAAGGGGAACTAAAAAAAGCTCTGGAAAAACTTAAAGAAGCAGGTAACTTAAAAAAATCGGAAGACAGCATCACTGAAAATATTAGACAGCCTGGCATTGCGAGAGCCTGATATATTAAAGAGTAAAGTGGAACTTGCAATAAAAAATCAACTCAAAAAATAGAAAAATCACCTGAACCAGATAAAACTACCAACAAGATATTGAGAGGGATTATTGACGAAACAGTAGCGCTACTTACTATAATGTTTCACTCAAATTTGAAAAGTAGATATATCTACTTGCTATATATCAAGACGATGGGAAACTTCACATATTATTCTACTACAAAAAAGGCGCCAGGGACGACATCGGACACTGTCGATAAAAAAGCCTAAGGTCAAATCCTTACAAAATATTTACAAAGGTCATATTAGGCAGGATAAGTACAGAATTAGACGAAAACTAAACAATTGAGCCAGCTGTCTTCAGAGGAAGTATTTCTATATTAGACCACATCCGCACACTCAAACAGATAATTATGACGTATAAAGAATTTAATAAAATACTATATTTGCCATGCGTCGAATTTAAAAAGGAACCATTAAATCTATAGAACAACAAATAGATTATATCGACGAGTATTGCTACTTGGGCCAGAGTATTTCCCATAAATAAGAGGGAAATAAACAAGAGAATAGCTAACGGATAGAAAAGATACTGATCTCTTAAGGAAATTATATAATTTCACAATATGATAACATACAATTAGGAAAATATACAACTCTTGAAGATTTTCTTTTTCTAAGTTTTAATTTTCTAATTAAAACTACCTAGTTTACAATACAATATACCTATATTGTTAGAGAAACCTTATTATAATATTCAAGTGTTTTTGATTTATCAAAATGTTTTGAACTCGGGTGTTTGACTCTACTCTACAAATGAGTTGATGTTATGATGTTACTCCAAACGTAGTAAAAAGTTCAGTTCTGTCCACCTCTCCTCAGCAGAGCAGCATTTCGAAGTGGTGGTAGAAAAGATCTTGATCATAAATCATAAGAACCTATTCATAATAATCTTCTATCTATAAGTCGTTTGCAAACAGATACGTTTTTATGAATATTCAAAATATGTTCTAACAACATTTAAAAATATTAAAAAACAGAATTAAAGTTTTATTGCTCCATTCTATATTTCTCTAGCACTTTTCTAGTTGTTCTCAACGGTATTTGTACGAGACCATGTTTTGCAGGCGTAGGTGATACATGGAAAATAAATAAAATTGAGGATTCGTTTTTGTTATCATATTGTAAACTTAGACTAATTTCCTCCGCAACTTCCTCCCTTCTGTCTTTTTCGACACATTTATATTAGTTATTTTCATAGTATTTTGTCTTACGGTATTTGATTATGGGGTAGTGCTGCGTAAGTTTATTCTAAATTTATTTCACAAAAAGAGCTATGCAGGCTATTTAAAACTTAAAAGACAGAGATTCCCTGAGAGATATTTTTAAAGGAATTCGAATTCTTACGGTCGCACGCTTCTTAATACATATTTACTAACATATTATTATTATGCCAAAACTTATAAAAGTCAGTGACAGACTTACAATATATAAAAGAAATAAAAATGAACTTCTGAGGCTTAGATCTCGTCTTCAAAAATTTAAAAAATCTTTCATGGGTTGGAGTGTACGCATATATAAATATAACAAAGTTGCTCTAAATATTTTAGATCTCCCTTTTCTTAGTTTTAAATCTAAAATTTAAAATATATTATTAAATAAATATTTTTGTACATTCAAGAGTTTTTGATTGATCAAAATGTGTGGAATTCGGGTTGTTGCTTCATTTGCAAAGTTGATGTTATAATGCATACGAGTACGTCAAATATACAAAGGTTCGATATCGAATGGGTCCAAGTGCCGAATCCAACACTTGTCCAAGTCGCACACAATCAAAATTTAGTGAAATAAACATCACAGCGATATAAATATCACGACATGAATGGACCAAAGGAACTTAATTACCTTCACAAAGGGTGTTTTGATGTTATAATGTGTACGACAAATATTGTCAGATTTCATTTAAAAACTATTGATTTAAAAACTCATTCATTCATTTCATTTAAAAACTATTGATTTTCTAATCAAATTTTCTCAGAAGTGGCTCATTCCATGCTGGTGCTACCTTACTCATGGACTGAATGTACTGACTTTTTAATGTAATAATTGACGATTTAAAAGTGCGTTTAAAAGCCTAGTTCAAAAAAGATGTTTTGTTTTAGTTTTTGATTATAAACTCAATAAATATTTATAAACTTCACTGTTAACTCAAATATTTATAAACTTCACTGTTAACCACAAAAGTTATTAACTAAACTCACTTTAGCTCTACTAGTATCAGTTCTCACTTGGCATGCCTTCATACCAATTAGCAAGATATCCTACGGGATCTATCTCGTCCATTGTTTGATTTATAGCAGGATGTTAAGTACTACGAGGTCTCCTCTACATTATGATGCATTGCTCATGATATATTATAGTTTTATTTATAGCTAGTTATCGCCAATATCTTTTTCTACTTTCTACACCCCAGCAATAAACCATCAAATCAATAAAATAAAAGTTGCGCAAGGTAACATTATTGATCAAATCTTTTTTTTTTCTTAAAGTTTGCGTGTTGTTAAAAGTTTAGTCAGGTAATTGTTGAACCTTTTTGAAGCCTATTGTTTAGAGAGCAGTGGCTTTTCTTACTTACTTACGTTTTTTTATAATATAATTCCAGTATGTATATAGCCGAGTGCAGTAAATAAATCATTTGAGAAAGTTCATATAACTTTAAAAAAACTTTTTTAAGATTTTTACCTCCTCACAACTCATTGTAAAGTTTGAATTTGTAAAATTATTACTTCAAAAACAACTGATGACTCTCTTAAACTTGACTGAGTTTATTTTAAATTAACAAATAAATTATAAGCATGTCCTGTATAGTCGGTATGTTACTGTACTTGTTTGTGGAGGCGCCAACAAATAGGATTACAGATATTATGATCGATATCAAGTAAATATTTTGTTTTATTTTATTACGTCATAAAGAGTGGGTTTAATTTTTTTTTTAATAAAGTTAGTTCGATGTATTTTGAAGGTACAATAATTTTTTTAACATTTTCTTACTTTTACACATTTTAAGAAAAGTTAAATCATTTACTTCAGAGCTGATACAAGGAAAACACAGACGAGTAAAGCTACGAGTGAATTAAAAAATGGTGTTTCACGCAGCAATCGCATTAAGAAAAATATTTGATCTTTTTATATTACATGTATATCTGTAATTTTACATGGGTGATGTTTGTGACTTAGCTGACTATACATTCGTTTTTCGTTTCATATGGCAGTGACCAAACATCTATAAAAAAATATAAGTAATACATAGTTCTTTGTATGTACATAATTTTTACAGTACTAAAAAATATATCCCAGGCTATATTTTATTTCTCTTTGTCAACCTTTGAAATTACTGAGACATAAACATCACAAATTTACGTCCCCGGGGTCGTTGGTCAGCTATTAAAAAGACAACACATATTTTTATTACTCTCTGGTATAATAATTACATTTTAACACAATCTTGCAAAAGCAGTTAAACAAATTTAATTAAAAGGTTTTCATACCTACCAGCTTTGTTAGAAATTTAAATAAACAAGGAAATCTAAATATTAAATCACTTAATCACTGGAAATGGAAGCTCCTCAACAACGCCAAAATGGCTGAGTATCAGCTGAGTCTCTAATATTCTACACCGTCAACAAGCCCCACATCCAACATAAATATATTCACAGATATTAGAACTGCACTGGAATCCTAGCACCGAATCAAAAAGATATGGAAAGCAGCAAACGAAAGATTCTGTTGGTGTATTGAGTGGTAGAGAGCAATAACGAGAAGGTAGGTGTTCCTATCTCTTAACTCCGTTGGAATAAACTTACAGTGTCTGATTTGAATGAGGCTTGTGCCACAAGTGTGTGGTCGCAAACAACTGAGCTGCAAAGGATATAAAAATAGCTCAATGTGCTCCAAAGATGTTTCGCACAAAAGATCTGCAAGGCATACATAACGTTCTCACCGACGTCAGCATTAACACTTTCAGGTCTCTTACCTCTCTATTTGAGAATCCAGGAGTCAGCCAACTTTTTCTAGCCTAAGAAGGGAATATCAAAAGATTATTTTTCTCTAAACCGAGAGCTGGAAATGGCCATCAAGCATCTAGACAGGCCAAACCCACAATAGTAAATATAGAATACACCAAACTAGAACAACTAAAACCCGATGTCATCCATACCATACAAAACAAAAAAAGGCCCCTTAATATTCATGGATTTTATCAAAATATCAGGCAGACTAGAAGTAGCCCTTATGGGACGTCGGCAAAAAGAAGGAGTACGACACATTTAGCCTGGATAGTTCATGTACGGTCTTTCAATCGGAACTATATGGGATATACAAGGCGACACTTTTTATGACAGACAATAATATGTCGAGAACTAACCTGTCACGGTTAATATTATCGCTTCCATTGCTTTAGAACTTATGTTTAAAATTGCTGAGAGATAATTTATTCGAGATGAGGTACTGTCGTCCCACCTTGGTAATGTCCATCAGCAGGGAAATATTGTGCATCATCGGAACGTACATCGGAATCCTTTAGACGTCCCGTATGCCTTACAAGAGGTAGACCTCTTCTATCTCTTCTGGAGTAGACTGCGGCATCTACTCCAACAGGAAACTAGTACACTTCTTAATACTAAATTACACAGGATAAAAAATAGCCCGATCCCAAACCCTCTACTACTAAGTACTACACCCAAGAAGAGAAGATAACATTGTCTGACGAGAGTTATGGATCAGGCGATGGGTCTTGTATCCAAAACATACACAAAGCATAAGAAATCACTTTTTTTACGGCTCCGCTTTTATATTTAACACCAGGAATAAGTTACAACTACACGACAGCGTTCCCCACGCAGATGTAGGGTTGTGTGTCGCGTCATACCGTGAGCTATGTGTATTTTAAGCCGTAGTGAAAACTGAAGATCTTACCGACGGTGGCCTCGCTTCAACACCATGTGAGTTTTAAAATATTTAATAAACCAGGCTCGTCTTTTGTAATTTTTCCCTCATGTAGGGGTGGGGTGCTCGATATTTAAGGTATTACAATCATTCTATTAGCAACTATCTATGAGAGGATAGTTATGAATCACAGTAAAATGCACCCCACGATTTTTACTCAGAATTGAATTATTCTGTTAATAACTTAAATTTTATTATAATTTTTTATTAAGGCGATTCACTATGATTATTTGTTCGATCTTCTACTACTGTAATTTTATACTCTTTGCCATTAAAAATTATTTTCTAGTTTTTAGTTCGGTTAGCAATAAAAGCGTGTTTTTTTAGTTTTTTAATTTTATAATATATTAATGTTAATGTAACATTTTATATTGATGTATATAATCCTTATTAAGAAATAAAATTTATGTTCTAGATTGCGTTTCATTCTTTTTAATAATCTTTGAAGCCACTGCTATGAATTGGCACGTTTATGAATTGAATGAATGAATTGATGAATGAATGAATGAATGAATTACACAAACTTCAACAATCCGACCGCAATTTGATTTGCAAAAAAATATTATAAACGGGGATGAAATAAATTTCTTCACAAATATATATGCTGTAGGTCATGATATTTTAGCAATAATGAGACACTTAATTGATATCGCTGTAATGGTAGGGTAAAAGCCATGGGGTTGCAAATCACTTCAGTGGAATGTGCATAATCATGTCGCGAGAATTAGATGGAGGTTTTATGATCAGCACTTTTTACATTAAAGTAATAGTGTATGAGATTATTACTATATAGTAATTTGATATGTAGGTAAAATAAAATTATTATTATTTAGATAACTACTTAATTCCGTTGACAGTAAATGTGGTATATATTGTTGTTAGAATTGTTGTTATTGTTGTCACAATCGATATTACGGCTTTACAAGTGACTTTGCATATACCGGAAAGTCCGCCGTAGTGCGACTACTACTACTGCTGGGAGCCTTGCAATTAGGACTTTGCGGTAGAGTGCTATGGTGAAAGTCGATATTTCAGAGAAAAAGCGAAGTGTTCGTGTGGTTGCAATAATAATCGATTATATGGACTGTTCCCTTTTATTTTTTTCAGTGTAAATGCCTACGGACGCTGCTGATAATTCAATAGAATTTAATAACTGACTTAGTGAAATTCTACAGGCGCCGATCTATATTTATATAGCACGCAGGTTGCTCATTTGCACACTTGCCCTCAATTTTAGCAAGGTGTTTTAACCTTTGTGTAAGTCATTGCTATCTCCCTAAAGACCTTATGTATACCGTAGTAATGACAGTTGTTAAAAATAAAACTGGGGATGCCTCTCATACTATTAACGACTGGCATTTCTTTCTGGTGACAATTATGACCAAGGTACTGGAAGGTTTGCTTAACAATCAATTACTTAAAAACGTAAATGTTAACGATAATCATTTTGACTTTATACCGGGTCCATCAACAAAGAGTGTAACTTTATGTCTTAAGTAGACTGTCCAGTATTATACTAGAAAACGTACATCCGCTTTTGCCTGTTTCTTAGACCTGGTCAGGGTATTCGACTTGGTTTATTAGGGGTTTTTATTATAGAAGCTTTATCATGAAACCACATTACAACGTGAAATATTTAGTATCTTTGGTTATTGGTGCAATAACCAACTTAACAGTGTTAAGTAGGGTAAATCATTTTTAAATGTTGGTTGGAATACGGGCTGAGGCAGGAGGGCTTGACCTTGCCTCGACTTTTCAGCTTACTCGTATATATAAATCATCTGATTGATAATCTCAGTAATAGTAATATAGGGTGTCATGTAGACGGAGTAAATATTAATAATATTAGTTACGCCGATGAGAAGGTGCTGCTGAGTCGATCTATAACTGCATTGAGATGATTACTGTCTATATGTGAAAGATAAGCTCGGAGTCAAGGACTCAAGTACAATGATAAGGAGAGCGAAGTTACGGTTTCTAAGTTAGGAGCAACAGGCTATACAACCACACCAGGAGTATCGTTCAGTGGATAACCGCTATTTAGGGTGACCAGCTCATTGGATAACTGAGAACTTTGGAGATAATGAATCCTCATTGTGTATCCACACTCAAGAAGCGGAGGTCCCTGTCAGTTTGCAGCAACATGTTGCCTTGAAGATTTACACGATATACAGAAGATGTTAACATAACTCTATTTAAAACCTTTTGTTAATTATTTTACACGTGCAGTCTGGGGATGCCATAGCTTGCGTGCTTACAGCGACTTTCGCGTCCAATACAATAATGCATTCAGAATCCTATTGGGATTGCTGTGGCGCTACAGTGCAGCAAGGATGTTCCTAGAAAGTTGATGGCTTTAAATCTATCAAGCGTAAGAGATACACTTCAATACTCTAACGGTAGCTCGGTAGCCATAGTGTTCTGAATGTATTTCAATATAGATGGGAGAGTCCAATGCTGCGACATCGGATGCTCCAAATGGAATAATCAGTCATTTAAATTATTATAAAAATGTAGTTATTTTTTAACAAAAATATATAATCATAAGTTATTTTAAAAATTTAAATAAGATATGTTTGACGTTTGTGACTTCGCTGACAACGACGTGACTATTTTTTATTTTTTCGATAATATGTAAGAGTGACTAAATATCAGTCACAATACAGAGTTTATTCCGTAAGTAAAAATAACACAAAAAATATGTAACATTTTTTTTTTGTCTGTCTATGCTGTTAGCCCTGTTGGCTATTATAGCGTCACTGGGGGTAAAATATGTAACATCGTTTTTTTTGTTGCATTGCAAGTTATAACTTGTTATAAATTTATAAATGTATAAAGTACTTACTGAACAAATGATTGTGGGTGTATTTTTGATGGCCACGGATTTGGAAAAAAAAAATCTTTTTATGATAATTTTATTTAAGTTTTGGCGAGAGCTGTTTGTTTATGTGCATATATTTTAAAACATAATAAAAACTTGATCACGTTCATTTCTTTTTATTGGCCTTTGAAGCCAATGTGACATAAGCTTATATATTTACATCACCTTCCGCAACAGCCCAATCTATTATATCCGAGCATATGACATGTGTGACTACTGTGCCAATATTGGTCACAATATGATTAATTGGCGCAAACGAAAATGTAAATTGAAGTCCATATTACATACACCAGACGGTTATTACCGAGACTATTACTGCTTTATTTGTTTGTGTTGCAGCACGCTAATATTAAATATGAATCTTGAAGTGGCTCGTTTCTTTTTATTGGAAATAGTCTTTAAAATATATAACATATAAATACAATTGGAAATTCTGCGAGATATGTGATCACCCCTCGGTCATAAAGGATTGGAGAAAAGATGCTCAAAGCTAGCGATATTTTCTCTATCTCGTCCTCATTTCTAAGAGGTCGAATTATTTCAGTCATCTCTTCGAATATTGAAGTTTAAAATGGAATACATTGGTTTCGGTAATGATGGTATTTCGAAAAGTTTCTGATATCCTTGTCAAATTTTTAAAATCATTCTTAGTGCGTTTAATTCCTTCCATTGAACTTGATGTTGGTAGCATGTACTCAATATTTCTGATGTCAATTATTATTTTTATCCTTGATTGATGCCTGGCTACTTTCCGTCACCAAGAATTATAATTCTGTAACGTCTTATGGTCTAGCTACTGGTATTGGTACAAAAAAAAAAGTCTAGTATCACGGGAACGGCACGAGATCTTAGGCCCACTACGTAGTTCCCTATTGCTAGGTTATCTTGTCAAAATGTTACAGCAAACTCTTGCGTAGCTGCATGCTTAATATAAATATCTTTACAAAACAAAACCAATTGAAGAATATCTGTTTTGGTTTATCTTGTTTTTATATATCTATTTCAGGGATTGCTATCTATGCTGATATTATATGTGCGAATGTTTGGATGTATGGATGGATGGATGTTTGTTACTTAATCGCGTTAAAACTACTGAACGGATTTTGATAAAATTTGGCAATACTGTACCTTATGTATTAGAATAACACATACATACATAAGGTGTAGCGTAAATTGTCCCGCGAATTGCCACGGGGCTCCTGTTTCTAACTGTATGTTTCACAGAATTATACAAAAAAAATAATAATAATAAGAACGATGAATACTTCAGCCACCAACTAAAATGCTTTGTTTGGCCTCTAAAAAGTAGGAAAAAAGTTCAATATTTTCCTCAAGACCTTCCAATAATAATGTTTCCCCCTTTTTTTTCTTTACCTCTACGCCGCCATACAGTTTGGTTTCTAACTTTTGCCACATTTCTTAGATCATCTTAAAATTTTAAAACTTCAAAAATAGGTAGGTAAATAAGCCAAATAAATATTTTTTTACAGTCCACGTGGATGGCAACAGTCGCGGGCAACAGCTAGCTATTTTTATTATTCTGTCAATAGGAAACTGAAGTACATACTATTTATTAAAACAATATATCTATTAAAAAACAAGATATGTTTTTTTAAGACTCCATAAGTACATTTCATATAAAATTGTTAGCTATGAAAACATGCAAAACATATCCATAAAATCGACGGTAAATTAAAAAATTATATTCTTGACTTTATTGATTCATCACTAATCATAGACATTAACCAGATACTTTTTGAGGTCTAATTTGTTCAGACACACAAAAAAAAATGCATATGTTAGCCCTAATAAGGAGTTATTTTTAATTAGTTGAGGACCTTTTGCAGTCAGCCTCTCTACATCAATTCCAACAACATTTGTTCTACGACTTTTAAAAAATCTTGATAAATAACTCAGAATAAACGAAACAAAAAAATTTTTGCTCCCTCGATTATTTATTACTCTGTATTTTGTAAGCAGTCTAAAGTATAGGTCGCGGCAGTCTAGCGAAAGTCAGAAACTGTTAAACGCGCGCGCCAGCTTTTTTCGTATTCATATAACTCTTTTACACCATGTTGCTATGGAAATACTAAATAATCAAAATGACAAGTACGTGGATTACAAAACATAATTTAAATTAACCAACCAAATGCCATTTCTTAATAAAGAAGAAGAAGAAGAAATTAACCAAAAATAAAATTATCGGATTAGAGTTTTATAATTAAATAATGAATTGTAATTATATACTGGACAATATGATTTTGTGGACTTGCTATTGAAACTAATAAATAAATTCAAGATTATAACATGAAGAAGAAATTATGAAATGTAATTTATAATATTTTTAAAATACATTGATTGTCTGAAATAGAGGAAGTAAGAATGAAAAGAAATACGAGTTTTGGCTGAGAAATGGAGAATTGGGGTCCTGATCTTTACAAGGTCTGTTTTGCTATCCCTAGAACGAACAACAACTCGAAACAGCAGAAACCATGATGAAGAATAATTTTATTTGTGATATAGTTACGATCCAACATGTTAAGAAGCCTAAAGTTATTATTTTTAAAGTGGATTGTGTACATTTGTCTGTTTTTATGGTACTTATGTGTTTCTTCTATGAGAATATTATACGTCAGAAACAGTAGATTCACTTCTTACGTTTTAATTAATTAATATTAATGAAAATTATGACGTTTTTCTGTTACGCGCCATCTTTATTTCTAAGTCACATTTAAAAGAAAATGTGAATTATATTTACATGTCAGTTTCACTTCTTACATGTGTACACTAATACACACACACATATTTAATAAAGACTAAAGTTTTCGTTTTTTCAGTTTTTTTAATATCATAAACGGGGAAAGGCCAATTTAGACGTAATTTAAATAAACTTCCTATTATTCCTCCTGGTATTTCTTAATATTTTATTTTGTCGGATATCTGAATGAAGTTTATAGTTGGGATCACAAGATTTTTAATATTGTTACTATTTTACGGTGATGTTTTTAATGAATGGTAACACCAACAGTTGGTGTTACCATTCATTAAAAAGAGGAGCATAAGTACCGTTGGCATTCTGACAAATACTATTTTGGGACCTTGGATAAAAAAAAGACGCCAATAATTATTTGGTATATCAATATTTTGTGTATAACTATTGCTTATAATTTCATTTGCTTCCTACCCTGCCCCAAAGGATAAATTAACAATACATTCTCTGAATTTAATGTATTAAGAGTATCCTATAGGATATAACATATATGTTAACGCATAGGCTAAGCTCCACAAAAAAATCACCAAAAATTATATTTATAGCGTGATGTTCGATTAGACAATCAAATTATTATTTTCCTATACTATTGCTTAGACATCAATTAATGTAATTACATTTAAAAAAATTGGTTTCAGATAATATATCCAGTGGCTTTGATAAGCATTTCATGTATAGTCAGTATGTTACTCTACCTGTTTATAGAGGCGCCAACAATAAGGATTACAAATATGATTAATATCAAGTCAATATTTAGGTAAATTATCATATCATATCATTTGTATATAACTAGTCTTGCCATAAATATTGTAACAAAGAAAAAAAAATTTTTTTAATTGCAAATAACATTTATTACTTTTGCACTTTTACAGTACAGTTTAATACACAAATATAAAACAATTAAAAATATAAAAGGCTTATTTGAAATGGTGACCGTTGGGTGCAATACAGTCCTTTAAACGTTGAGGCCAGTTATCATTAGAAGCACACGTTCTTTCCATGGGAAAATTCTTCACTGCCAATCGTGTGGATTGTTTTAGGGACTCCAAATTTTCATGGCATTTAGAGTAAGCTGTACTCTCTAAAACTATTCATAAATTATAATCCAGCGGATTAAGATCGGGGCTAGACAACGGCCAGTCTTCATCTCTGATGAAGTCCGAGACGATCGCTTCCAACCAAGACTGCGTAATCCGAGCTTTATGACCCGGCGCTGCGTCTTGCTGGAAGGACCATACTTGGTTATTGAACATGGTGTTATTAAAGGGCTTAACTACCTTCTCAAGAATGGTATCTTGATACACTTGTGCCGATGTTTTGATACCTTTTTCACAAAAAAAAAAAATTCTGTGACCTTCTTTGCGTAGCTTCAGTAGTTGATTCGATTTTACCACCCTATTGATCTGTAACTTATCAGTTAAGAAATGACCAGTCTCTTATGGGCTGCAGGTCCTAAGTCATCTCTTAAAATATGCGACATGGTTCTAGGTGCTATCATAATTTCCCGAGATAAAATCTTTTGCTTTCGGACAGGATTTTTTCAAATTGTTTCCCTTACTGCTTTCACCACCTTTTTCGTACGCACAATACGTGGAAGGCCAGATCGTTCTCTGACAGAAACAGAGGAAGTCTCATTGTACCTATTAATAATTAATTATAACATTATAATAACACAAATATTTGATTAATTCCAGGTGTTGGAGAGTTTTAAAAATTGCATTTGGCTCCATAGTTACTTTCTGTAATGCAATCACAGCGGTTTAGTTCTCTTTATCACCCCACTCGATTTTCATATCGCAAAATCTTGTACAATGTATTGGCGCCAAGATGAGAAAACACAATGAACATTCATATAAGAATGACAGATTCCAAATTCGAATATATATTTTTTTTATTTTTAATTGTAACAGTATTTATGGCCAAACTAAGTATATATTTTGTTAAATTATCTTATATATTTGTAAGGTAGTAGAGCCTTGCTGGCATGAATGGGCTGGCCATTAAAGTACGACTCTCTCACAGAAAAACGGCTTGAAGTACCAGTATTCATACTGTTGCGTTTCGTTCGGTGATATCGCCAACCTTGTTTCTTCTGCATATCAATTATAAGTTGAAGCTAGGCGACATTGCTATGCAGACAAATCTATGGTACACGGGTAAACCAAACGGTTCATCACTTCATATTTATGTCGGTTCATAAAAATGTGGAATTCACTAACACGGCACGTGTTTCCTTCCGTTACAATTTTGTTACGATCCTTTTACTATTCTAGGTCTTTTAAGCGGGGTGTGAAAAGGCAACTCGTAAGGTTACCATAGTGGAGACCAACTACTGTATTCTATTTTGCATTAATGGGAATATTGGCCACTATTTTAGGAGTTCACTGACTGTTTAAGATTAGGCAGAGTAGAATCACTTTGATGGGCAAAAAAAATATATATAATATTTAAAAAAGGCGAGAAAATTATCGAATCGATCGATTGCATAATATATCACCTGGGTTAAACAAAGGCTTGTAGGATATGGGTTTCCTAGTCAAGAAATAATATAAGGAAGAGATAAGAATTTCTTATTGGTATATCGGAGACTATTTGAACATAAACTATTAAGATCTGAAAAAAATGCAGTTTGCAAATAATGTTTGTGCTAGGATATTGCTAAGAGATAGATATATATAGAGACAGAGAGATATATAATAGACTAATAGAAAGAAACTCATGAAAGAAAAATAACCTGCAATTTAATCTAAACTAAACAAAACCGAGAAACAAAAACTGAAAAATCACAAAAAAACTACCAACAAAGATTTAAAAAGATAACACCATACCCACAGAATAAATACTATACAATAGAACCTTCGAAGATATATAACTTATAAAAAAGCATACAAAGAAAAAATAAATCAAGGACACGTGTTCCATTATTACAGACCGAATCTTCAAAAATGAAGTATCGAGTAGAAATCATAGCTACAGCCACAACTATATAGCAAACCTGACTCACAAAAACATTTACTGATAACCTTCTTTTTTATGCTCTTCTTTCACAAATTTTTAAATCAATAAAGAAGTTAATAGCTACAGCCACAACTATATAGCAAACCTGACTCACAAAAACATTTACTGATAACCTTCTTTTTTATGCTCTTCTTTCACAATTTTTTAAATCAATAAAGAAGTTAATAGCTACAGCCACAACTATATAGCAAACCTGACTCACAAAAACATTTACTGATAACCTTCTTTTTTATGCTCTTCTTTCACAAATTTTTAAATCAATAAAGAAGTTTAAGTCGGAAAAAATTCCGTTTCCAGAAAAGATCACAAATAAGTGAATTAAGTTTGTAAGAACTTTAGTCTTAAGAACATTCACTCTTCTATAGAATAAAATAAACGAAGACTCTAAAAATCTCTAAAAATCTAAAAATCTAAAATTATCCTAGTATGTAAAAAGGTGTCCCAGCCAGCAAAGGTTTATCATCCTATAAGCATATACAAGCTATTTGCCTTCTGCTTGTTGAATAGAATAACATATGTTATGGTCGATCACCAGCCAATAAAACAAGCCGGATTCAAAAACAGCTTCAGTGCAGTTGATCATATTTACATAGTCGATCAAGTGATACAGACTTCCCCAAAAGCTATTGGTTTTATTTCACCACACCACAGTAAAACCAGTATATAGGTACTATATACTAAACAATATTGATTCTAAGTAAAAGTAGAGTCGTACTAGATAAAGTAGGAAATAAAATCTCTCCAAAACTGTTCATAGCTATTTTACACTATATAATGAAGGACTTACCATGGTTTACGCAAGGCATCAGGGTAGAAGGACATTTCCTAAGACACTTCAGATTTGCTGACTACATCAAACAGATCTTCAGCAGACTAGAACTAACAAATTAAGACCGACCATCGTAAAACCATAACGATAAATAACATACTGTTGAATACGTAAAAAAAAAACTTATACAAGGAAATTTTCTTCGGTAAAGAAAGAAATACACAAGAATTAGATGGTAAAGTAGCAATGGCGTGGAATAAATACTAGGCACAAGAGCATATTTAAATCACACTTGCTGTTGCTTACCAAGGAGATAATTACTGACAATTGAAATTGATATCAAAATTCCGACTTCAGAAAAAAAATGGGATAAGTTACTTGCGTGTCAAATTAAAAGACAAAATAAGAAATACAGATATCCGCAAAGAACGGGTATAACTGATACATGTACCTATTATCTCTGTTATAAATTAAGAAATCTTAACCTTTTCTTACTTTAATGCAACTGTAAAATAATTTATTTCAGAGCTGATACTGAGAAAAAATGAACGAGTAAAACTACGAGTGAATTTAAAAATGGTCTTTCGCACAGCAATGGCGTTAAAAAATATAAATAATCTATTGTTATTTTGAAAATATAAAAAAAAACTGTAATGAGTTGAAAACTCAACTCAAAGTCATTTATATTATTTTGAAACCTTTGGTATGGGAATTAAATTTTATTTATTATATATTAATGTTAAGATGATATTTTATATGATGGTGTATAAACAATTAAAATTTATATTCTAGATTGCACTTTAATTCATTCTGATAACCTGTGAAGCCACTGCGACGTAACAACACGTTTTTTACTCAACATCAACAATCTAACTGCAAACCAATTTGGCCGCAATCTTATTCGAAAAAATAATAAAATAATGGGATGAGATAAATTTCTTCACAAATATATATGTCGTAAAATGCTCACAATATTTTAGCAATAATGATACTACTTAATTGATATCGTTGTAAAGGTAGGGTAAAAGCCGTGTCGTTGCAAGTCACGTGAGTAGAATGTACATGATCGTTCCTGATGGCTCAATAGTTATATTGTATGCTTGAATAGCTTGAACTGATAAAATTAGATGGAGGTGCCATGATCGTAAATGTTACATTATTGATAAGTATAAGATTGTTATTATATCGTAATTTGTGGTGTAGGTAAAATATAAATATTATTATTAATATAACTACATAATTCCGTTGACAATGAATGTGAGAAATATTTGTTACAATAAGCTTTAAGAATTTAGAACTATATAGCATTGTTATCACTTATACATTATTAAAGTAGTAAAAGTTATTGATTCGATAAAATATCAGAAGATCTTTAAGACGTTCAATTCCAGAAGATAATTTTGGCACTTCTCGCTTTTATTTTGTTATAAATATCGCTCCAAGTCACTATTCAACGTACTCTGTTGTTGTTGTACAGCTGGCAAGATAAGTGATTTTTATACTTACATTGTTTAGTATTATATCTTCTGTGGGTTTTTATCCTTGAATTATTAGTAATTGAGTCTACACAAGTACATAGTAATATCTGTATAACTGTTTTTTTATATTCATGTATCGGGAGTCATTTTTTGTATAATAAAATACATATAGCATTATGTTTGTATATATGAAATCGATGAACTCAGAAACCATTGGACCGATGATTATGAAAATTGGTATGTATATGTATTTTTCCACGGAGAAGGTTTATATGGTATGTCTATTGATGTAACTCGCCACCAGACGGCGCTGTCAAATATCGACTTCCGCCCCGTTCAACCGATTGTCATAAAAATTGGTATAACCATGTATTTTTCCTCGAAGAAAACGAATATGCTTTGCCCATTGATGTAACTCGCCACCAGGTAAAGTAAGGGTTAGCCCAGTGAAGCGGCCTGGGTTCGCTAGTAAAATATATATAGCAGGATGTTTGTATATATGAAATCGATGAACTCAGAAACTATTGGACCGATGATTATGAAAATTGGTATGTATATGTATTTTTCCACGGAGAAGGTTTATATGGTATGCCTATTGATGTAACTCGCCACCAGGCGGCGCTGTCAAATATCGACTTCCGCCCCGTTCAACCGATTGTCATAAAAATTGGTATGACCATGTATTTTTCCTCAAAGAAAACGAATATGCTATGCCCATTGATGTAACTCGCCACCAGGTAGCGCAGCGATGTATCGACTAATAAATAAACATTATCCAAAATTAAAAACAAATAACTTCACATCTGTCATCTGTCAATAAGCATAACATAATAACACAAATCAATAATATAAATAACTAATAAAAAATATTTAAGATAAGATGATTATATACAGAAAAAAGTGATTAGTTAATGTGATTATATGAAAGTGGTCAATAATATAATCCATACTAATATTTTATAGCTGAAGAGTTTGTTTGTTTGAACGCAATAATCTCTGGAACTACTGGCCCGAATTGAAAAATTCTTTTTGTGTTGAATAGTCCGTTTATTGAAGAAGGGTATATGTCATCTCGCTGTGACTTCTAGAAGTCAAACAGCAATGCAAAATGCTGCAAAAACGGGAAAAAAATTTTCTTTTTTGAGAGCTTTCCTCGCGTGCGCTGAGGAAACACTAAAAACCGCGGACGGAGTCGCGGGCGACCCCTAGTATAAAATATATTAATTATTTAGTTCTTCCTTTTGTTAAAACTAATCGAGATTGATTAATGCATGAATGCACCCCTGTTAAATCAATTGTTTGTCACATAAATTTACAAAGGCATTTGTAAATTTCTTGAAAGCCAAGATATTGAAGTCTTTACTTCTTCATTGGCGTCAATTTTTTTCCACACAGCTCTTTCTTGATTTTTGGAAATAAATGATAGTCATTGGATGCCCAATCTGGACTGTAGGGTGGGTAGGGATGGTAGGGGTATTTCCCTTGCTTGGTAAGGAACTTAACCTTACTGATAGAGATATGTTAAAAATAGGCTATAGACGGCACTTGCAGCTTACTACTTTTCTGTTCAGATTAATTAAATAGAAAATATCTCATTTATAATAACGTTTACCTTGAGTCACTATGATGATGATGTTTAGATGACACTGTGATGAATGATGAAATGTGACAATAACTGAAATATTTAATATATAATAATTTTGAAAACAAATTTAAAATGAATTTTGATCCAGCCATAAATAGGTTTAAAGTTAATAATCTATTAAGTATTAGTGTCTTAAACATATATTTTTTGAACGAATATTTTCACTTTAAATTAGATTTTATTCATTTATTCCTTATATGTGGCATATACGCCCAAGGCAATCATGTCTGAGCGATAAAAAGCAGGTGTTGATATTTATTTCTTTGAAATTATCTTTCTTTATTCTTCAGTTAATGAACGCATTTAGAACAATAGGTGTTTGTTGTGGAGTAGGTGTATTGAGATTCTTAATAAATTAGACGACAATGAGAACATTTATAAATGCTATGTATAATTATGAACGTTAAGTAAATATGTCTATGTGTAAAATAAACGATATTTTAATCATTGTAGCTATAGATTAAGTTTAATGAATGTGTTCTCATAGAAATTAAAAAACTCTCGTTATGAAAAGACCTCTTAAAAGGATAAAAATAATATTATTATGTACTTTTTGAAGTCGTTGCGTCGGGAGACTGCTGTACGTACATTGACGATGTAGTTTCTTTTACGAAGTTTTCGGAACTAATGAATCAGGACTTGTATTATACGATTGGATATTGTTATTTCGTTTGATATGATAGTTTACTTGCATTTAACCTTTAAGTATGGACGTGAAGTCTCACAGGCTCAATGTTTATATTTTTTTATTTTTACCTGATTCCCTCAACTCCATGGGATTGAGCAGCTCAGTAGCTTTTGTTTTACTTATAAAACTATCAACGAGGGAGGAGCTTGCGTCTTTCGATGAATCAAATCATCATCACGCAAGTAATGACCATCAAAATATTGGCCGGAGCCTGTCAGGCTACACGTCCATAATTGTTCTACATGTTGATGATGATTTGATTATCTCTTAACCGTTTGGAAATATTTTTTTTGAGGCAACATCACAGGAAAACCACTTGACCAATTTTAATCAAAATTGGCAAGCATGTCAAGGACGCGACTGAGCTTGTTTTCCAAAAAAAAACAGAATAAAAAAAAATATTGTTTCGTTTTAAATATATGGTCAAAAAACTGAAACTCCCATAGACTTAAGCTAACAGTTTCTAGATTTCAACAGAGGTCGCTGTGCATTTCCATCGTATTTCTGAATCGCGGTATCACATACAAAAATGTTGTTATCATAGTAAATTGGCTTGTTATAAAAATATCTTGTAAAAATTTAGCACTGTTCCGCCCTGAAATCGATATAAAAATCATCTGACGCCAATTTGTTCATGTTCATTTGGTCGTTTTAATATCGATATTTAGAGTTTACAATACATAACTGTTTCGAATTAATTGAGCTGAGCGTACTGCGTAAGCTGGGGATTCCGTTTTTTGATGCAATATAACAGCAAAACCACTTGACCAATTTAAACCAAAATTAGCACGCATGTCGAGGACGTGAAAAAACGTGTCAAAACAGAATAAAAAAATATTGTTTCGTTTTAAAGATATGGTCAAAAAACTGAATTTTCCATAGACTAAGCTTAACTTAACCTGCGCGCGCTCGCCAATCGTTACTCTTAACCTTTCCGGTGCCAGCAACTTCATTGGAAGTCCTTGGGCGCGGTATGGACTGACTTTAGTAGCATAAAAAAGGGGAAGGGCGCTCAGCTCAACTCCCGCAGCGCATTGTGGTGGTTCTAGTATAAGGGCGATTATATTTATTTTAGACTTTGTAGTACTAAATGTTAAAAAACAATAGAGCCGGTTGTTCTAAATAAAAGCGATCATTTACGAGATCTGTATAGGACCTTGCGATTGCCTTTGGATCAGTCCAACAATAATAATATTGAACATTTTTTTATATAGAAGTCCGAACTGATAAAAAATCATGAAAGTGACAATGATGCAAATCAGGAGCAGGATACACATACTTGTATGCTTGCCCATGGTGATGCTGTAACAGCCAAAGTAGATTTAGAATGAAAAGTGCCATAATTATTGTTTTTTTTAATTTCTATACTTAAAAGTTAATAAAGTAAGCACATATTTTTCTTTTTGCTAAATAAAATAACTTTAATATTCAATCAGTTTCCAAACGGTCTTATATCTAATTTACCCAAAAAAAATGTATACTGATATAGAAGCCTGTGAGACTCCACGTCCACAGTATTAAGAATAAAAATAACTACGTTAAAAAACCGCCTTTAAAACAAAAAAGTAACAAATAATGAAAATTTGAAATGTCATTTGTATTACACACGTTGATCTAACACTTAAGTAACCAAATTGTTTGCTTCTGTTAAAGGTATTAAAACGAGAGAGTTTAATAAACGACCAAAGCCAGAAATACAAACATATATGCTCATCACGTAGACGCTCGTCCCTGTTGGGAATCAATCCGAGCCCCATTACGCCGCTATACGTTACACCCGACCAATGCAACGGGGCGGGGCCGGGCGGTGCGAATGAATTCGAATGACAATATTATATATGTAATTTTCCAAAATGTAATGTATCTACTATTTCTATTAATTATTATTATTATTTGTTATTATTGTGTATATTCCTTTTTTTTTTAATTATAAGTTCCTTTTCGCCACTTTGTATACGTTGTTGTATTTCGTTCTTTAATGATTCTATTTTTTTTCTTGCATTGGGGTTTGATCGGAGTAGAAATGGGTTTACCAGATAATTTTGTTGACAACATTGACATCACTAAATGCGCCTTCATTGAACGATTCTTATTTGGCACATATATAAAAAGTTGTGTTGTTTTTATTAGTTTAGAACAGGATTCATATACCATATTAACAATTTTATAAACTCTGCCTCATAATTACATCTATTTTAATAGAGAAGATGGTTGGGGATTATCTAACACCTGGGACCCACTTTAGAAAATTATAAAATACCATGTCTGTGACCGCACTGTAAGACCTCAAGATACTGTTAGTGCGTTTTGTGTGAATCCTGAACTTACGCCGATTTTACTTTACGCCCGGAAGCTTAGAAACCGTTGGAGGTAGATTACTAATTAACTGACTTACTGACAGACACCTCCACCTCCGTGAACACGATTGCTGCAAAGCATTCGAAACGTCGGATTAGATTTAAAATGTAAATTTAAAATTTAATTCAACATACGCGAGTTAAATCCGTAAAAATAGTTTTATTTCAATGTATAGTACTCGTGAAAACCTTAGAAAACACTAAGTACAATTTTACTCATCTAAAGATAAATACCGTAAGTACAGAAGTCAATTCAAAATTGAAGTCTTTTAGGGCCGACATCTTATTGTGAATAGGATGGGAAATTGTAGTTAAATGAGATGTTGTGTATGAAACTTAATATTGAAATAGTTGTTTCTCTACCTTGCATTGCATTGGGAGCCTAAAATGGAGACCGCGGGCACACGCCAGAACCCCCCAGGGGTGGCCACCGGACTACAGACCTATTAATTAAAATAAATTTAGTACAATATATCATTAAATATCATTAAACATTACACAATATACCATTACATATTATACAATATATCAATAACCTATTAAAATAATATATCTCTTAAAAACAAGTTGGCATGTTTTTTTAAGACTTCATAAGTATATTAATATAAATTTGTTAGCTATAATTAAAACATGTACAAAAAATCGACGGTACATTATTGAATTATACTCTTGATTTTTTTGATATGTTAATATTCATCAATATTCATGGACCTTAACTAAAAACTTGTGGATGTCTTATTTGTCCTTACACTATTTAAGCCCTAATAAGGACAATAATAATGCGGAAATATTTACTAACATTCTTCATACGATTAAGTGTTATCCTTATCTTAAGCAAGAGATAACCTTATGCTTAAATATTGTATTTTAGCATATAGCTGGTAATCACTTCTAGATCCTTTCTACAACAGGACGCTATGCTCCTGATAAATATTTTTATAATTAATAATTAAACATATCATTAAGTAAATGTAATGTCCAATGTAAGAACCTCCTTATATTTTTAGCCTCCTTTTATTTTTACAATTTTATAACCCGTTAATGTATATACATATGTATTAGGTAATAAATTGTTAAATTTATTTAAGTTTTACATTAATTTTCATTAATTTGAATTATTTAAGGAAAAATAAAACCAGTCGATGGCCTAGCTAAAAGAGTTTTGTTTTCATAATTTTATATAACTATCGTGTTATTCATTTAATTGGAAGTGGAAGTTGTTAATAATATATTTTGTCTGTTTAAGGAAGCTTCGTTGTCTCAGATGAATAGCATTATAATATTTAGTACAGTGCTTTTTCATCCAAGGTAGAAAACAGTTTTTCCAGAGTGCCAACGGTATCTATACATACCTGTCTTTTGGTTGAATTTGGTTACACAAATGACGTATTATAACTAAAATAAAATCAATACATTAAATATCAGATTCCAAGTAATTAGTAACTGAAGAACGCTATACCGATATATAAATTACGTATATTTATTTTAAGTTCGCCTGTTGGATTAAAATATGCCAGGAATTGAGTTAATTTGATAAACGTACTCTTAACAATAGCCTTCGGCAACTTTACTGTAATGAGAGGTATACATATTAAATTACCTTGAAGAAATTGAAAGGCATTTTTGACCTCCGCATTATAGTAGATTCTTAATGAATTTATCAAGGTTTGAATAGAAAAACCGACTTTAAAACTAAAAAGTAATAAATAATGAAGATTTGATATTTATTTTATACTACCTATTATTTATATGTCCTACTTACTAATAAGTTTGAAGTCGGTGCCAAGCATTTAGTATTAGAATTCTGTTGAATACATTTTCATAATTTTGGTTTGTTTTTTCACTATTCTTCGTATTGATTAAGCTGCTTATAATAATAACATTTAATTGCTATTTATTGTGTTTATTTACGTATCTTAATCATTAAAGTAGACATTTGATTGTATTAATTTTCTCGTATTCATTTATGTGATTAAATATAATTATTTGTTTAATGCATGGCACCGACTTCAAACCTATTAGTAAATAGAACATATAAATAATAGGTAGTATATAATAAATATTAAATCTTCATTATTTATTACTTTTTAGTTTTAAAGTCGGTTTTTTTAACATAGTTATTTTTATTTAATACTTTTTAGTTTCTGGTTACATTATCAATTAGAAATGGAAAAGGTGCTGCGCGCCTTAAAACAACAGATCTCAAGAAACGGGAACGGATAAAAGTAGTCTTCTCCGTAAAAATCTCTTCGAAACACAATTTCACGTTTTTGTGAGACTATTAAAGACTTCACATATCCAAAACAACAGATGTCATTAGTCACAGCACGTTGTGATTTCCTTCCGGAGGAGCTAGTTCAAAACTTGGACTAAAATAAAAACTAATGGGCCTACCTGAACCAAATTTTTATGGGACCAATTCGAAACTATTCCATCAAACAAAAAAAGGATTACGTAAATCGGTTCAGAAATCGCGGAGAAATCGGTGTACATCCTCCTTTTTGAAGAAGTCGGTTAATAAAAAATTGCAAAGTTTTATTTTGAGGAACACCAAACATATTTAAGGTAAAAGAGTTTCTTTTATTAAAAGAAAGTAGTGGTTCATTAAAAAAAATGATCATCCTTTTTTTCCTACATAAAGAGTAAAATCGGAATAAATACTTCATATTCTGCTGTTATGTCTGACGGACAAGTCTCAATATCGGACGGTGAAGAAATATGTAGTATGTTCTTACTTCTTATCTGTACTTATATATAAAAATGAAGTTAAATTAAAACTCTCAAACCAATGTGCTATAAATATAGCATATTTAAAGTCTATTCATTTAAGTGCTGCTCTTGCATTTTTTAACATTTACCAAAAATTTAAGTTAATAACACCTTTAAGTTAATAACACCCTCCAAAGATTTTGGAACAGATGTTGTTACATCGATGTTTATTTCTAAGTGTACACATTATTTCGTTAAAACCCTTACAACAATATTATATAATCGATCGAAAGTTGCAAAAGTAATTCCAATTTTTTAAAAAAGATAGTAATAACTACAGGCTTATATCACTGCTCTCAACCTTCGTCAATTTTTTTAAGGCACTAGTGTGTTCATATTTACACAGCTATTTTAAGAAATATCTGATTCATTGTCAACACGGCTTTGTAAAATCTAAATTAAGTTTCCTTTATTGAAATATTATAATTATTGATAAATTATAATCCTGTAGAACAAAATAAGCTAGTAGATTTCATAGATAATATGGATTTTAGTAAAGCATTCGACTTGTTTTCTCACAGCATCTTGTTGCAAAAGTTATCTATAAATGGCATATCAGGCTCACTATTATGGTGGTTTGATTCGTATTTAAGAAGTCCTTTGTATTTTGCCGTTGTAGATGAATATAAATCTAACCAAAGATTGATTTAATCGGGAGTTTAACAGGGCTCACACTTAGGTCCTATTCTTTTTAATATTTTGGTCAATGATATAACTGTATGCTTTTATAACTCCATGGCATTTATGTATGCTGATGATTTAAATATTATTAGAATACTTAATAGCATGGAGGATATTAAGTATTTGCAAAGTGATACGGATAGGTAACTTCAGTGATATGATAAATATAACTGATAATTGAATATAAAGAAGTTTCTACATATAAAAATTACACGAAAATTAAATTTCATGCCTTCAAATTACTATATTCGGCTAAATTGTATTGAGGAAGTTGAATAAGTTAAAGATATAGGAATCATTATAACTCGTAAATTAAGTGTTGTACCCACATTGTATCCCCAAATTATTATGAAACAAGCTTCCAAAATCCTAACGTTCGTTATAAAAAATGGTAAAGAATTTTCTACGATCAGTACCAAATTGTTACTCTATAAAGCTTTAGTATTTTAGCATTTTAGAGTGCTGTAGTGTAGCTTGGCAATCCCACTATTCTATACCTATGCTGAGGATTGAACGGATCCAAAAACGCTTTTTTGGCACTTGGCTTACACGTGAGAAAAGGCCAAAAATATTGTAAGTTATTTATAACTTTCAATATTTTTAGCCTTCAGTCTAAGCCTTAGCCTTAAGAAATTTAGCCAGTCTTTAGACCGGCTTAATTTCTTTCGTATAGATTCCTTGGCATCGTGGAGAAAAAACTAGATCTGATATGTTTATTTACAATTTTCAACATTATTTTTGTTTAAAAGAGCTTTAAGTTAAGAGTTCCATCTAGGTCCATCCATCCAAGAAAGCATTTAAATTCGCTTTTATCTTTTCATCGTCGTTCAACCGTTATATGTGCCAATTCCTAAAATAAGTAAACTTTATAATAAATTCAACTTCTTGGATGTGCACAATGACTCTCAACTACTTTCATAAAATGAGTCCATACAGCTTTTAATAAATTAACAGATTAGTTTTTTTTATGTTAGATACATTGTTATTTTAAAATATTTTACAATCACATTATTGGATAGTTGAAAACACTTAATTTTTTTTAGATATAAACATGATTTTTTGGGAAAGTTGTAAATTTTATGAGCATGCGGTGTTTACCTTTAATTAGCTTCTCATTTTATCTTAGTATTTACTTTTATAGCTGTTGGTAAACCTAATAAATGAAATTAAAAAAAATACCTAAGAAGACAGGAATCGGATGTAAAGTTACAGACATATCTCGACGGATCAACAAGTTGAAGTGGCAGTGGGCCGTTCCTGTATGTCTCTAGATCGATGACTGATAGAGCAGACGAGTCCTGAAGTGGAAACCGCGTTTTGGCAAGCATAGTGTAAGACGCTCTCCGGCCTGCTGGCCCGATGACTTGCATCGCTGGTTGAGGCTAGATAAGGATGGCAGAGAGGACCGAGATATCTGGCGCGAAATCTGGGATACTTTATCCAGCAGTGGACTGCCATAGGTTGATGCAATGACATTAAATAAATAATTAACAGAAGCGACTGTTATAAATAAATTGGTGTCAGAATAAAAAGAAACCACATGCCCTCTTTGCTGAATTTTCTGCTGACTACACATCCCGAAAACTTCCAGGACCTGCTCTTTAAAATAATGGAGTACATTATAAGCCGCCAGCCAAGAGGCTGACCTTGAGAATCGCCAGTTAATCATCAACTTGGAATATTGCTTTACTTCTCAGATCAGAAGGCAATCCTCTGTTTTATTTAACACACCGTTAAGCGACGCCCATTGTAGCCAAAGATATTTTAAAAGCGTACAGGTTGTTATCGTCAGATTTTGCTCGGATCTCAAGCCCATAAACACTTAGATTCCACAGGACTATGGATCATCCTCGACTCTGCTCTTTCTGTATATCAATGATATGTTGACTACACCCAACATTTTTTTTATGCGGATGACATCACCAGGGGTGGTGAATATTCCAGCCGTATCCGTGGTACTTAGAAAAACGTCGACTATTATCGAAAGAAACTTGTGTCTTCTTTTGTAGCATTCTGAGAGAAATTTTTTGTTTCAAATTGGGTATAACTAAACCTTGTTCAATTAAATCCACAGAAAGATCAAGTTACTTTCGATAATCGAGCAAATGTAAATCTGAAATAACTAATCATATCACCGCTCTTCGAGATCACTCCTATCGAGTATGTCTCGTCAAGTATTGAATACTGGATTGGGACATACCGAAGTAATGTCAAATTATGTCCAAGTTGCCTTCGAAGAAACTTAGAAACCAATCTTACTTTGTTGGGGGCCGAGGCGATGGGGGCAACCGTTGGCTTTTTACTGGGTAGCCTTAAAAATAGCAGCGTCATCTATGCTGCCGGGTAGTCCCACATAAACACCCGGTCATCACCTTGGCCAGTGGGTATCCATAATGAAAAAAAAAAGGTAAAATTCATGCCTGGTGGCTCAAAGTCATTATTTTGCAAGCCTGAATAGCCACTAGATGTGGGTGCCATAATCATTACACTGGGCAAAATAGAGCTTTTGTTGCTAACGCAAGTTTCTCATTTTAGCATGACAAATTTAAATGATGGAAATATTTCTGGCTGTTTATGATTGTAATGTCAGCTGCCGGAATAAGCATCAACAGCGGTCGACATAAGGAAAGAAAAAAATAACAAACGGTACAAAACGTCCATATCCACCTTCCACCTAAGAAATTATTATGGCAACATCGGTCACAAGTTTAGAGAATTCGTGAATTTAAATGCAACCCTATAAAATTAATATTGTCAATAAAATAAATTTTATGAATGCATTTGGACATATGATCAAAGTAAATATATTAATAAAATTTTTCAATATAATTTTCTAACTAAATAAGAAAATATCACATTAATTTTGTTCATCTTCGTGGGTTTTAACTTATGGTGTGACCTGAACAGGCTCGCAAGATATATAACTGAATAGGTCAATACTCTGCCAGATCTATGAAGTGTTACTTAATGCTTGACGTAAATCCCACTACCGCAGCATTAAGAAGTCAAGGCAAGTTTATGTAGAATACATTGACTTCTCCATGGCAAGTTTGTGTAGAGTTTATTGAGTTCCTTAGCTTTAACGATAACAACGATTTCGCTAAAATCAGTAATAGATCTTCTAGTATATATCTTCTAATATATCTAGTATATATTGGTATTGAATAGGGAATCACAGAGAGCAAATTTTCATCCTACGGTCTAATTGCTGACCGTTATACCTTGTCTATCAGATTTCCAAAGGGTACAATCATTCCTTCGTTTCCTTCAGTTATACTAATTTCGTTTATAATATCTCAACCCTCCAACCCTCTGGTAATAAATTTTGAGCCGCTATTCAAGTGCAAAAGGCAGATCATACATGCAATGTCATTCGACCACGGTGTGACTAATAATCTCGCAAGGCTATCGATCATATACAAGTTTAATAGCGACCTCCTTGCTACCTTTTTCCTAGAAACATTCCGGAGCAGAAGGCACGCTCAATCCTCGTATAATTTCTTGCTCTTTCTTGTACATCTGACACGTAAATCAGCTAAATCTACCACAGAGTATCTCAGAAGATAAATGACTATCAATGCATTGGCATCTTTTTTTAATATAATCAAAACCCACGATAAATATACCGTAAGTATTGGTTGCTCATTGTCACTATAATGATGATATCACTGTTATGACTACAGCAGATTTAAATTAAAAAAAGAAAGTATTCTATTTTATTTAAATACAGGCATAAATGGTTTAGGTTAGGTAAGAGTTAATCTTACGTTAAGTAAGTGCAATGCAAAACTAAGAAATAAAATGCAATGCAAAATTAAGAAATAAAAAATACAATAAAATAAAATAATTATTAAAAATAACAATATCTAATCGCATAGTCTAGGTCCTCATTAATTAGCTCCTAAAACTTCGTAAAATAGACACAATCGTCAACGTACATACAGGTAAATTTATACTGAATATAATTTTTAGGTAAAATTTAGTCGTTTAAAAATTAAAACCATACGTACAGAATTTAATTCAAAATTCATTATTCGTTGTTATTTTTTTAATGTTGTCAGCAACAGGTTTTGTGAATTCTAATATCATTTTAATTGAGGTCTTGTGAGGCCTTCCAAGTTCGATATTCTTATAATTATATATTTGATAACGCTAAATAGGATCAAAAGATAATGTATATTACATTACTTTTAAATTTTTACCAAAAAAGAGTTATTTGATTAATTTACAGTCGAAATCAGTTTTGATACAATTTTCAATCGTAAAAATTGTTTTTTTTGTTTTGTTTTAAGATTGATTTCTAGCTTGGATTATGAAACTATTATTAATTAAGACCTTTAATCAATCAAAAAGTAATCTAAGTTGCCACACATTCTTCATTAAACCAGTTATTATAATTTTTTTTTCGGACAAAGAATTAACAGTTCGCAGAAGCGACAATAAATAGGAGTAGTACGTCATAATGTTTAAAAATTTTTTTGGCTTAAAAAGACTAAAAGAATTGTGCGGTACAAATATTATACTGTGAAAGTCTATAGAAAATATTTTCTGTGACTTCGTTATACTACGGCGACCATAAGATTACCGACTCATATTATTCAAAGTCGGAAAGGAAATAATATTATAATTCCACAAATTCCCTTAATATATATACTACCCAAGATATTGTTTCATTAGTTAATTTAACATAAAAGCCAGTTCAAACATAAAATATAGAGTTAATATAATTGTAAAGAGACGTACTATAAAAAATACATTTATCTTGAAAAATATATAAATTTTTTCCAAGATAAATGCCTTTTTTATATTCACTGTCAATTTTTATTTGTCAATTTTTATTCACTGTTGTTGCTTAGAAAATATATAAAATAATTATAAAGTATACATTTTTTAAAACGTTAATAGGTACTTGAACGATAGTGTCGCTTTATAAAATTATTTAAATTGTGTACTTTTCTATGATTCTTAATGTTAATATCGTTCTACAATTCTTTTTAGATGATTTTTATACGTACACATGGTTGCTTCGCTTATTTTTTTATATTTAATAAAAATCATTTGTTGTGTGGAAAGTTTTTTTTTATATAAAATAAATATTTAATTATAACCAAATATCATAACAACTGTACTGTTACTTTAACAATCATGAATATCTATCTAAGTGTATTTCTAGTGTCACAGTTATATGGTGAGTAGTTTTAATACTTTCTTTTTCTTATTTTAATATAAAATAGCAAGAATATCCTTCAAATAAATTATATTTATTATAATATTATATTATTTATTATAAAAACTCTTGCCTACGTAATATTATGAGATTGATTATGGCGAATCGATTATGTTGATTAAAATAACTAGGTTAAATCAATAAACAATAGTTAGAAAAATAAATAACACGCTTTTCCAAAAAAAAAAAAAAAATAAATGAATCTGCATAGCTGCGTTGCGTTGGCGAACCGTTTTGGCGTCGAGTTAGTGTTTTTCTATCGAGTGTCTAATCAAGGAGGGTAGCGGGATCCGAAGCGACGGCTATCTGCTGACCGCTCGCAGATAGTTGGGGCCCAATTATCGGGTCAGCCAGCCACGAAAGGCTGCCCCGCCAGCTGTAAAAAATCTCATCGTGCTGTTTGGCAACCAGATGAGGAGGCCGATAGCTATCCCTGGGAGGGGTTCAAGCTTTCCCGCAGTCTCCAGGCTATCCTTCCAGTGGCATACTTACCTCTCCGTTCAACTGCCCTTTTCCACCATGTTCACTTTATACTTTTTTATTGAAATAGCACAATGTAAAGCACAAGTTCGTACAGCGTTTGCATTTCTTCTAATTCAAAAAGCACCTCACTTGCTCTTTTTGACAGTAATTGAGAGGCAAGTACAGAGGCTTGCAGACGACCGTGAATTGGCTAAAGCCGAACTCCACAACCTTGAACACAGGCGTAGAATTGCTAGCCCTCAGTATTCTATAGGATATATTTTGATGAGTGTGTGCAGGAATCACACGATTTAATTCCCCGTCCTCCTTCCATCATCGGACGTCAGGTATCCATCCTTACGTTGTAGACACTCCACCTGTCCGAAAAAAGCGCAGCGTTTTTAGTGCGTTTAGCGAAGGGCTGGAACAACTTGTCTGCTTCGGTATTACCGGCCAAATACAATGTGGGTGTCTTCAGTCTTCAAGACAAGAGTGAATAGGTTCCTAGGTTAATGCGCCTTACCATCTATGACTACATTTCCACTTTCCATCAGATGGAATGTAGTCAAGCATTAGCCTTTTTGTATAAGGAAAAATACAATACAATAAAGCTTGGATAATATTTTGATAACTGTTACAAGTAACCATAGTAATTAGTTTTAAGGTTTACTATTCAATATTTTTGATACTTAGATGAACATTAAAAATATTCTAGTTATGTTTATCTTGAAGATTTAATATTAATAAATTTGTTGTTTAATTTAAACATAATATGAAACATTAGAAAAACATGCACTGAACTGAAACATTTTTTATAGATACAATATCATGTCATGATATTATTAAGAAAAACAAAACTATAAATGTTAAACAGAATTACATGGATGTGTTATTGGAAAATCTCCTAAATGAACAATGGGACAAAGACGAATCAACATGTGTGAAGAAATTCTTAAATATTGTGCACAATGTCAAGAACTCGACGCTGTGGGCTGTTTGGGGTAGGTAGTATGTACTTAAGATTTAAATAAATGTGAACATCTTATAACTTATTATTTATTTGATTGTTAACTTTTTTATTTATTTTAAATTTGTTAAAATAACCAATAGACCTTATTAACCTTTTAAACTGCTGTAGGTACTAAATTCTAAAGGTTCATGCACTATATATTACATGTTATCTAAGATCAGGTCAAAATAATCATCTTCTTTATCTT
The DNA here is from genome assembly GCA_959347405.1 of Napeogenes sylphis. Classification (NCBI taxonomy): domain Eukaryota; kingdom Metazoa; phylum Arthropoda; class Insecta; order Lepidoptera; family Nymphalidae; genus Napeogenes; species Napeogenes sylphis. Next base: position 31,147,953 of record OY365780.1, on the reverse strand, counting down.
AATAACGAAGTTTAGAGGGAAAGATTTTCATTGCATACTTAGAAATAGTCAATTGCAAATGACATCACTTATTTTGTGTACTGTTGCATGAAAATATTTAAAACCATAAAATAATTTTATTAACAAAAATTAAACGTCCTCGTACCTTGTTCTCTTGATCGGTGCAGTAAGCCAAAAATCATACCTTTAACGCAGTCCCTCCATCCTAGCGGATAATTTTGTAACTAATAATTCACAGTATGGGATTCGATGCAAACTCCAGCAGGGCTGCTATATGGATCTCAATATAATTTTGGGCACTACGATCAATGCATGAACTCACCGTGGATGGAGACACATCCCGAATTTCGCACCCAGTACTGTCTTGCCGACATTAAACTGTCTGATACAGATCCAAACAATACTATTGGTGATCCATATAGATCTGTCAAATACCATATAAACGTAAGTATACTTTAAGTTAAAAATGATTACATAACATTGTTACTATCAATATTTACTATGTACACTTCTATTTTTGCGTTTTAAGTATTGCTACTCTGTTTCAGTCTATGACAAAGAACCAGTTAAAATTTAACAGAATAATTTGGGGAGTGTGCATTCCCGCAGAATGTGAGGCGAAATCTTCTAGAAAATTCGTTAGATCAATGCTCAAGTATACTCATCTTGGGCCTGAAATTTACAGAATAGATGTAGACCATTGCCAAGTCGCTGGAACAAAAGCAGAATTATCTTGGGGAATCTATTTGTTTGGGTAATTTTATAATAAACTAATACTATAAGTTTATTTCGTCAATTTTTGCAGCATTAACAATATGAGGACGTTTTTTCCATAAACAGTATAAAGTAATTTTATTGCTATCCAATCACCTTTTTCATTTGTTTTTCTATAAGTCATGACATCACTTGTCTTGGACGGAAAATGCCATTTATAAGAAATAAAATTAATGAAATCCTATTTGAACTGATTGGATAAGTAAAATTATTTGATTTATCTTATAAGACAACATAAATAAACAAAAGCTGTTCTAGTCGAAATATTTGTATGGTTGGATAGAAATAAAATGCGCAACTGCTTTTTTTCAGAATTATTATAATTTCAATTGTTCTCATCACTGTGATATGTACAACAATAAACGGATCAAAGACAACTAATAAAAATACCCCTGGTAAGATTTTATAATTATTGTTCAATGACAACGGAATAATCAAGAACTATTGTCAGTAGTTTATCCAACAATTATGTTAGAACTCTTCAAACAATAATTTTTCAGTTTTCAAAGTTGAGACGCATATAATAACTTAAAAAGATTCGACCTACTTCATGTAGATGTGTAAATTAATTTCGTAGTGATTATTCATTACTCAATTACAATATGGAATGTTTTTAAAATATATATATATTTGGGATTGCCTTGCACTATATACACTTTATCGTGAGCAATGAATATTTTCATAGAGGTCTATTTAGATATAACAACACAAGAACTAAAGAATTAGTAGTTGGTGTATTACCATGAAGTCATAAAGCTTAATTTGTATGAAAATGGAGTGAAGACTCCAACACTTTAGACCGTCTTGGCACATGTTGTAACACTATTTAGCAAGAAACTTTTCCTTAGACATTCCAGTACCATTTCCCATTACGTCAATGCGTCCCATATCAAAGTCAGACATTTCTAGAGACAGACTATTTTAAAATATTAAATATAGTTTCGGTGAGACTAAAATAAATAATCACTTACGTATTATGACATTGCTTCACCGAAACAAATGCATTTTTATTTGAAATAAAACGCTTGATCTGATTAGTTCCTAATTCGTTTGTTGCAAATAATAATTACATAAAATTTAATCAAATAATTAATGCAATATTCATCGACGGGCAAGACTCGAACACGAACATGCAAGCTGTAGGAAACCGTCCTATCACCCTGCAAATTGAGCAACAGTGTCGCTGCTCACCGCAATGAATTTGACAAAAATTCTTCATACAATCGTGGAATCGGGATTGGATATCACATCTATTAGATCAAAAGGGATTGGGATTGGATATCACATCTATTAGAAAATACGTAATTTTTGTGTCAAGTAACTTTATTCTGATAATAACCAAATCCGAGTCATTTTTTATGTCTTTTTTTATACATGAACGTTATCCTGTTTTAATAAAACTAAATAAAGTTTTTAGAATAAGTTTCTTAACAGTAACATATTGCAAATATTAATTAACTTACTTTTTTCTTGTTTTTCAGATAATAAACTACTCCAAGTTTTTTGTTTAAATACGAACATTTCATCTCTTACAAAAATGTCCAAAAACGATATTAATGTACTGCATGGATTAAGGGCTTTGACTTCTTTTGCTGTCGTTTGTCTACATGTTATTTTTTTAACACATGCAATTGGCTTCGGTAATTCTTTAACGCTTGATAAAGTAAGTAAGAAGTCTGTAAAATTATAATTAAAAACTAGACAAAAATTGCACTCAAGAAAAATGCTGTCATATAACACTGATCAACACAATATTTATTTTTGTCACGTATACACTGAACATTATGTCAAGTTTTGAATCTATTACAGCCCCAAAAAAAAACTATATTAATGAAAAAAAACTGACACTTCAGGTTTTCTTGTGTCAAAGGCATATATTTTACTAAAAAACATTAAAATGAAGAAAGAATGGGGAAATTATTACTTAATGTACTATATACACTTATGAATTTCGTGAATATTTGGCTGCTGGTAGGCCCCTTATAAGTCTCCTGGAATTCAGTCTTCCTGGAATTAATTTCTCGTAATAACGCATTTCCATTAAGAAAATGTCTTGTTGTTCGGCACATACAGCATTCAAATTTGTAGGAAAGAAATCGATATGAGAGTCCATCAGATGTATTTTAAGGATATATTACAGGCCTAAGTAATAATATAACATTATCTTTATGGTTTCCTAGGAAATTTTGGACTATGCTCACATAAGTTTTACTTTCTTCAGTTATCTGATTTATGGAGCTACAATTGGTAGGTTTTTAATTTTTGCGTCGCTGAGTTTGGAGAATTTGTCTCTTTCAAAACAGAACATTTTTGTATCGCCAAGTTGTATAACAAGTAAATTGAAATAACTTTAAAATCGCCAAACATTTTTATTCACTTTACAGTTACATTTGTATTACATTTTTTCAAGTATTACATCTGTTCGTAATTTTATTTCATATCAGAAATATTAGCAACCGGCACTAATGAAAATTTGTTTTACCTATGCAGCAACACTACTTTTTAACAAATTTTTGATGAATCAATGAACAATTGCCGGTGACTTGGATCATATTCAAAACTTAACAACATTATAATTAACAAATTAAAACATTTACTTTGATCAGAAAAATATGGTGATATTTCATCATAATGTCGCAAAATAAGAAACTTTCGAATCAGAATAAATCAAAAACCCCGGAATTCTGGTCGATTTGACGGCACAAGTAGATCAGAACTATGTAGGACCTACATACATCTTTAGGCACAAAATAAGTTTACATACTAGATAGTATATTTGGAATTCGTTGTTCGTTCTTTGTGTTGCTTTTTGTTTGAGTCAAACAAAAATAACAATCACTTTCATGATGTTTTCGTTCCATCCAAATCATACCAAATGGCAAATGTCTAGGTTCTTTCTTTGCTCAACCTAGTTTCACACACGTTACACAACATTTATGTGGGACCCATTGTTTGTTTCAATGCAAAATATTCTAAATAGCACTGTTTAATAAATGGGGTGAAATTTCAACGCTGAGGCCTAAAAAAAATTGTCGGGGCATCACACTTTAGTGACATATTTACTAGCACATGATAAAGGGGCCCCATAAACTTACCCCTGGGTCACAAGTCCCAGGCTTTGTTTGCACTCCTCTCTATGCAACGCGATGGTCCCGGCACCCGGACAATGAATTCATGGAATGCTAGGAATGCTTCGACTCTATAATCTATATTAGTTTATACAGTCGTCTAAATAATTTTATTAAAAAAACACGTATATAAGGCCAGAAATTAATATTTAGCTAATATAAAAAGCTGGATGTGATTAAATCATTTTTTTATGTATTTATGATGAAGGTACACCAACATAATCGAAAATCTTCACAAAGTTTGTCTTATAAAAACAGTGTTGGCCATTGTAACTAATCGGAAATTATTTTGACTACCGGAGAGAAAATATTTTAAAACAAAATTATTGATAAAAAACATGTTATTAGGACATGGACAGATTAAAGATAAAAGCAGTACTCAGACTCGACTACACTGTCGATATATTTCTACTGATGTCAGGATTGTTGCGGATAAAAAGTTACATGGCTATTGGAAAGATAAACCCATTTAAGGCAATTTTGAAGCGATATTTAAGGTTTGTTTTGATGCAAATGTTTCCCTTTCTTCGAAAAATATTTTAAATTTTGCCGTTTACCAAAAAAATTAATACAATGTTATCCTTCTTGTCTTTAGTATCAGAGCACAAAGTATGTACAGTACTTCAGCAGCAGTCTGACAGTGGCTTTAATCTGGCAAGATTTTTTTACTAAAAACAATAGAATATTTTAATTATGCTATTTGTCAACCTCAATAGTCCTTCATTAAGTTTCTTTCTTTTTCACAGTAAGTAGGGTTAAAATAATTGGGCTTTTTGAAAATTAATAAATTGAAAAGTTATCAACTTGCCTTTAATAGTCTAATAGACAAGCATTCCAACCAACAGGCCAACAAAAAAGCTATTTTCAAAGTTAAACTAAAGCAGTATATGTACGACTATTTGTCCCATTTATACCATGTATTATATAGATATATTTTTAATAAAGATATAACGAAGAAGAATATAAAACGTAATCATTATCATCATTATCAATCGTCAGTATTGGAATCATATATGTATTTAAATATATTATTCAACGCACTTTTAGATACGTTATTACAATTGGTATGGTTATACCGTGCATAACAGAGGTTGCCCCACACGCTGGCGATGGCCCGATATGGAATCCATTAGCAAATGACGAATCAAATGCCTGTAAGAAGAACTGGCTGATAAGTCTTTTGATGCTTGGAAATTACATCGACAGTGAAAACATTGTAAGCTTAATGTTTGAAAATATTTATGAACATGCAAAGTCATGTTAAGCTTATTAAATAATAAATAAACCGACACGGGATTCGAACCTGCGACCTCTGGGAAACCGTCCCGTTTCCTGTGGGAAAGTATTTTTCGTTATATGTTCATATAAATTTATTGTAAGCTTAAGAAAATACAGTAAATATAAAAAAATATTCAACATACTTTTCACTAAATTTGATCTATCGAAAGTGATTACTGGTTCGTGAATTATATATAAATTAGTATTTTATTGTATTGTAAGATATAACTTATATATTTTCCTTGCATGACCAGTGTTATCCAGTGTTATGGACAGTGCCGTGTGATTTTCATTTGTCTGTAATAGCTACAATGATATATTGGATATTTCAAAAAAATAAAAAGACGGCTATTACCATTTATGGTATTCTCATGACGGCAGCTCTCATACTACCTGGAGTTGTGACTTATCAACAGAATTTGATGAAGGTCTTGGCATTTGACTTTAGGTAAGTACTTATATTATGCTGTTGCTCGTCACGTAGACTGTAAAAATAATATTTATATGGCTTAAGTTCCTAGCCAAAAAAAAAAAAATATTTACAGTCTACGTGGACGGAGTCACGGCCAACAACTAGTCATAATTTAAATATGATTTTCTCAAATCGCTATCTGACGCCCTTCATTTTGATAGGGTCTTGCTTGTAAACATAGTTTTTAGACCTCGCAATATGGTGTTCAAAATCCACCACTTCCTTTTTTTTAAATATACCGGTTGTCACTTGGGCCTTCAAGACGTGTCTACCTCATACCCCAAGATCCTTTAAGATGATCGAACTGGTGTGAACTCTGAGTGTAGGTATACTTTTTACAAAATACAGAGTAATAAGTAAAAGGGGTAGCAAAATCTAGTTTTATGTCGTTTTTTTTGTTGTTTATCTAGATTGATGTAGATAGGCTGCCTGCAAGACATGGCCAATTATTAAAAAATAACCCCGTATATAAGTAAGATAAGATTTATTTCAAAGGGCTTATAAAGTTACGATTACTTATTAATATTTGCAGCCTTATTAGAATCTTACCTTTTTTTTTCTTAATGTTGTAAAATATTAGTATATTTGTTATCTTTCAGAATAACTGGAAATTATAAAAAAATGATGTCAGCTAGTAGTTACATGATAAGTCACCTTCGAGGAGGTCCATACTTTATAGGAATGGCTCTAGGATACTTCATGACTACATACAGTCCGGGTAGACATAGAAATATATTTTCTAAGGTGAAACCGCTGCTATATATTATTTGATACCTCCTTACATTTTAAAATTCATTAAAAAAATATTTAAGCTTAATATAACAAACAAACAAATTTATAAGCAATTTCAAAACAATAATTTCAATTATTGCTTTCTTTTAATGATACTGCAAAGATGAAAATACTAGTTAGAACATTTGAAATAAGAACATGTTGTTGAATTTAAGTTCTGTTCGCGTCAAAGAATTTTTCGTTTATATTTCATATTTATTTATTTTTTGTATGTAGTTAAATACCCTTTTCAGTTAACATCTTCGGTTGGAATAATTTTTGCTTTTACTGTTGTTGCTATCATTATTTCTGTGACGGGTTTGGTCCAAGACAACCCAAATTCTAATGAATTGTCATTTTTTATTATTTCGTCTATACACAGAATTATATTTACTCTTGCGATATGTGGTATTATTGTTATCTGTGAATATGGAAATGTACGTAAGTAATATTACAAATTATTAAATATCAACTTTATTTTGGTGACGTTTTAATTATCAAAGTTAAAACGTTATATTTTATCTCCACAAAATTTACAAACTAATGTCTTATTTTAGCTCAACTAGGGTCAGTACTCACTTGGCACGGCTTCATACCTATTAGCAAGATATCCTACGGGATCTATCTCGTCCACTGTTTGATTTACGGCAGGATGATAACTACTACGAGGTCTCCTCTACATTATGATGCGTTGCTCATGGTATATAATATTTTTATTTCTATCTAACTATAACTATAGCTACAGCTCAATACGAAAAACAGGAGAGTGGTGTAGATAATCGGTTGTAGTTCGTGAACCTTAGGTAAAATTTCAGAATTTCAAAATATACTATATGTTAAATCATACTATATGCGTTATACCAAATCTTATGCTTTCAGATAATATATTCAGTGTCTATGATGAGCATTTCTTCTCTGATCGGTATGTCACTGTACTTGTTTGTGGAGGCGCCAACAAATAGGATTACAGATATTATGATCGATATCAAGTAAATATTTTAAAACATTCACTTTTTATATAGGTACTACAATGACAGTTCACATTGACTTATCCAAAAAAAAGTAACCAATTAAAAGAAGTCTATTTTTTTAAGCTGAGTTAAAGTGTTATTATTTTATAAATAACATCTTACTTAAACGCTACACATTAAAAAAATGAAAATTAATTTGTTCCAGAGCTGATACAGGGAAAACAAAGACGGACATAACTACAAGTGAAATTAAAAATGGTATTTCTGGCAGTAATCACAGCATTAAGAAAAATATATGATCATATGTTATTTTAAAACTTAAATAAATCTCTTTTAATAACATCAATGATGTTTGTGGCTTTGTTGGCAATTATGTGACTGTTTTAAGTCTATTCTTTTCAATTCTTAGAAAATATGTAAGAGTGAGTATGTATATGTATGTATGTAAATATGTAAGAGTAATATGTTTTCTTGGTGGTAGATCATAACATCCGGTCGCCGGCAAAGTTACCACCCATCGGGCAGAATCGTGCCGCAAAGCGACCTAGTCGTGTTCCGGCACGTTGCTCGATGAAGCCGTTTATGGGAAATGGGTCTGAACAGTTGCGGTGCGTTGGCGAACCGGTCTGACGTCGGGTTGGTATTTGTTTTGTCGGGTGTCTAGTCGAGGAGGGTAGCGGGATCCGAAGCGACGGCTTTCCGCTGGCCGCCCGCAGATAGTTGGGGGCCCAATTAGTGGGATAGCCAACCACGAAAGGCTGCCCCGCCAGCTGTGAAAAATCCCAGGGTGGCTCCATCGTGCTGGTTGGTGACCAGACGAGGAGGCCCGATGGCGATCCCTGGGGGGGTTCGGGCGTCCCCGCAGTCTCCAGACTAGCCTCCCAGTGGCAAGACATCACCAATTTCGACGTCGGGTTCGATACGTGCCGTCTCGTTCAACTGCCATTTCCCATCCCTATTCACTTTTATATATATTTTTTTTTATGAAAAAGTTGAGAAAAAGGAACAAGGTTACACAGCGGTTGCACTCCTCCTCATATAAAGTGCACCTCACTAATATCAGGGGTCTGCACTCAAATCTTTTAGCTGTCCACCACCACCTGGAGACAGAGCAGCCGCACTTGCTCTTTTTGACGGAGACGCAGATTCAATGTCCTTTGAGCGCTGCATACTTGGATTATCCCGGTTACTCGTTAGAGCACAACTTTCGCTCACGGGCCGGAGTCAGTGTGTACGCGCGGAACGACCTCTGTGTTCAGCGTCTCCGTCACCTTGAAGACCCCACTTTTTCTTCCCTATGAGTTTTAGTGGACACAGGAAACGAAAAAATCCTGTATTCCTGTGTCTACCGTTCGCACAGTGGTGACCAGGAGACAACTCGTTTATTTGAGTATCTCAGTGAGGCTGCAGATATGGCTCTGTATCAGTACCCTTCGGCGCAGCTCGTCTTTCTGGGGGACTTTAATGCCTGTCATCAGGACTGGCTGTTCCCGTACCAAAAGACCGACCATGCTGGAAGAGAAGCGCGGAACTTTGCGTGGTCCTTGGACCTCTTTCAGCTGGTGGGGCAAGCGACAAGGGTACCAGATCTGGTAGGCCATACAGCAAATTGCCTGGACCTTCTGCTGACAACTGATCCGGACAGGTATCGTGTAGAGGTCACGTCCCCCTTGGGAACCTCCGATCACTGTCTGGTGAAATCTGTATTTACATATTCCCCACCAGCTTTCGAACCACATGGTGTTAGGCGAGTATGGAAATACAAGTCAGCAGATTGGGATGAGATGCGGCACTTTTTTGCGTCTTATCCTTGGCGGCAGGTCTGCTTCTCTTCTTTGGATCCGTCGAGTTGCGCGGATGCTATAACCGATGTGGTGCATCAGGCAATGGAGTATTTTATTCCTTTTGCTGACGTACCCATCGGTGGCAAAGCTCGCCCATGGTTTAATGCCGAATGTCGTCATGCACATGACCGAAAACATTCGGCATACCTCATTTGGGCTGATGCTCGAAGCCGCAAAACTCCGGATGTAAGTACAAAGAAGAGAGCCTTTAACCAAGCTGCCAAGTCCTATAAAAAGGCATTGCGGAAGGCTCGTCTTGATCGGATCATTAAGAATGGCGAAAAGCTCTCTGTCAGACCAACTGGCAGTCGAGCTTTCTGGTCTCTTGCCAAAGCGATCGAGTCGAACTTCTGCCAACCCTCACTGCCTGCTCTGCTGAAGCCTGATGGATCCCTGGCCCACACAGCAACAGAGAAAGCGAATGTATTTGCTTCTCTGTTTGCTGAGAATTCGCATCTAGACACTGGCAATGCTTCTCCAGAACATCTTCCTCACTGCGGTATTTCGATGCCTGAAATCCGCATCACTAACAAAGAGGTATGGAGAACATTGTGTCGTTTAGATGTGAATAAAGCCAGTGGTCCTGATGGTATACCAGCCATTCTGCTCAAGACATGTGCAGCTGAGTTGTCTCCTGTATTGACACGTCTGTATCGCCTCTCTTTCAAGACTGGAAAAGTGCCGGAATCCTGGAAGCTTGCCAACGTGCAACCCGTGCCCAAAAAAGGCAGCCGTGCCGATCCTGCCAATTATAGGTCCCCCGACGCAACGAATTCAATAAGTACATAATAATATTATTTTTACTCTTTTTAGAGGTTTTTTGTATCGGGGGTTTTTTAAATTTTTAATTTAATTTTTTTTTCTGCTCTTTAAAATTATGTTACTAGTTTCTAAATTGTACTAAATGAACCTACAGACACACAAAATTTTCAATTGTTTAAGTAGGAAAGATTTGTTTGTTTGTTTAAGTAGAATAGGCTCCGAAACTACGGAACCGATTTTTAAAAAAATCTTTTAGCATTAGAATCCTATATTATGATGTACAAAGGTTATATTTAACACGAGAAATATATATAATTTTTAATAAAATAAGGATCCACGTGAAAGTTTCGACAATGTAATAAATTATTAATATATTATGTAACATGATTCAAGACTTTTTCATATGGGTAGGTAGATAGGTAGGTTTCATATATACGAATATTAATGAATATAAACATTTAGAGTTAAAATGATTTACAATCACTTATAACACTATGATGAAGAGATTTATATTATCACTAGCTGTTGCCCGTGATTCTTTATGACTACGATCATAAGCCATATAAATATATTTTTACAGTCTCTATGGACGCAGTCACGGGCAACAGCTATCCCTAATAAAGTACTTTACCTCAATACGTGAGTGTAAAAACCTTTTGGCCTTCATAACTAGGCTTTTTTTCTATATAGCGCGGGCGACGCCGCTGGGAACCGCTAATTATTGCATAAGAACCTCTCCCCCGCACGGATAAAACGTCAATATCTTAGAGATGACTATTTCTATTTCAATCAAACATGGATAAGAAATATTTCGACAAGCATAGCTTTCGATTAAAAAAAACCGCATTCAAATCCGTCCACGCTTTTGGACGCAAACAGCTAATTATTGCATAAGAACCTCTCCCCCGCACGAATAAAACGTCAATATCTTGAAAACGGCTATTTTTATTTCAATCAAACATAAATAAGAAACATCTCGACGTCCATAGCTTTTGAATAAAAAAAACTGCATTCAAATCCGTCTACGCGTTTGGTCGCAAACAGTTAATTATTGCATAAAAACCTCTCCTCCGCAAGAATAAAACGTCAATATCTTAAAGACGACTGTTTTTATTTCAATCAAATATACATAAAAAATATTTCGACGTGAATAGCTTTCGATTAAACAAAACTGCATTCAAATCCGTCCACGCGTTTGGCCGAAAATTTGCCACAGACAGATACACAGATACACAGATCGACAGGTCAAACTTATAACACCCCTCTTTTTAGTCGGGGGTTAAAAATGATAATAAGTATAAAACTAGCGAGCTATCCATGATTTTATGATTTTTTAATGCGTAGTTTTGGTTACATTACCTTTTTTCATTTTACTTCTTGTTATAATATTAATCTATGGTTACAATAATAAAAATATTATTTATTTTTAAACATATTTACTTTACTTTAATAAAATAAAATTTATAACTGTACTCATTAACGCATAATTTATAAAAAATATCAACATACCGTCTTCACAACAAACACCTATTCTTCTAAAATTAAATTAAACATTTGAAAAATCCCGACACAAAAAGACCTCTGAAATGGATAAAGATAATTTGATTATATACTTATTGAAGTCGTTGCGTAGGGGGACTGTTGTACGTCCATTGACGATGGTATCTATTTTACGAATTCTTCGGAACTAACGAATGAGGTTTAGGGTATAAGATTTGATATTTTTATTTCGTTATTTGCATTATTTGCATTTTGATTTTTCCCTTTTAGCAGTCTACGACGATTTCAATAAGTACGTAATGAAATTATTAATATCGTTCGTTTCAAGTGATTTTTTTTGTAAAAGGGCGATTTAAAAAAAATAAATTATATATTTTTATGGTTTTTATGATGTTACTAGTTTCTGTATTGTAGTAAATAAACCTACAAACAAAATAATTTTCACTTGTTTAAGTCTTTACTATTAAAGTTGCATAGAAACCTTTCACCAGAACCAATAAAAGCTCAATATCCTGAAGACGATTTCTATTAATTCGACCAAACATAACTAAAAACTATCACGACGGATCAGGCTTTCGATTAATTAAAAAAACCCCGATACAAAAAGACGTTTAAAAAGCATGAAAATAATACTATTATGTACCTATTGAAGTCGTTGTCGTCGGGGAACCGTTAGACATACGTTGACGATGGTGTTTATTTTAACGAACGAAGTTTTCCGAGCTAATAAATGAGGACTTAAGTCTAAGTAAAGTCATACGATTTGATATTGTTATTTCGCTATTTACCTTATTAACTTACTCGCATTTTGTATTTACTTGACTTCAATAAGTACATAATACTATTACTTTTAGCCTTTTATACGTCTTTTTATATCAGGGTTTTTTAAATATTGATTTTTTTTTCTCTGTTTTTTTAAATTATGTTACTGATTTAACCACCCCGTTGGTCGAGTGGTTAGCGCAGACGCCTAACGTGTCACGGCGCAATGGGACTCGGGTTCGATTCCCGGCGGAGACAGGCATTTATGTGATGAGCATAGATGTCTGTATTTCTGGGTTTGGTCGTTTATTAAATATATTCTCAGTATTTATATGTGTATTTCTATGTATTTGTATCTTTGTCTTACACCCTTAACACAAGCAAATAATTTGCTTACTTAGGGGTTAGATCAATGTGTGTAATTTGTCCGGATATTATTATTATAATTATAATTTCTATATTGTACTAAATGAACCTACAAACACACTGATTTTCACTAATTTAGGTATTTACTATCAATATCGCATAAGAATCCTTTACCGTCACCAATAAATGCTCTAAATCTTGGAGACCCTACCGTACGCCTTTTCCAGATTTCGTATGTTTTTAGTGAGGTTCTGTGGTGTGTTAAGCTATGCTAGGAAGTGCCAGGGAAGTACGGACAACTTATACGTGCTAGGTATGACGGAACGAATAAGCATGCCGATATGCTGCCGCTGTAACCGACAATTTTAATGTGGCTGTAGGCTTACACCTGAGATCGGCTTTAAGCCCTTACTTTTTACTCCTAGTAATGGATGCATTAACATCGGAAATACAGAGGAAGAACTTTGGTGTGTTTGCCGACAACATTGTCCTTGTTGGAGAGGATGTATCTGAGATCTAGAGAAGGCTGAGAAAATGGCAGGAGAGACTAGAGAGTGTCGGACTAAAGGTCTGCAGAGCTAAAACAAAACCTGCTCTGTGACCGCGGTGGCACATCCGATTATTCCTCTATTGCTTTAGATAGTGCATCACTTCCAGTCTGCTCTGACTGCTGGTACATCGTACCTGGTAGATTCCGGTACCTGGTTCAAAACGATTGTAATATAGTCTAAGATGGCCAAAATAGAATAAATTCGGGTTGGATGCAATGGCAACTGCTCACATGAATAACTTGAGACCCACGTATACCCCATAAAATTAAGGAAAAAATGAACAAAACAGTCATAAGACCTGTAATAATATATGGTTCTGAGTGTGACAACACCACAACCAAAAGAATAGATGAGAAAGAGATAACATGAAGCAGAAATGGAAATGTTTAAATGGATGTGTGAGGTAAAAAGAATGAATAAGATGTGGTAATTATTATATCAGAGAAAGTTTGAAAGTGAAAAAGAAAATTCAATTCCCTTACCGAAGGTTAAAATCAAAAACATTAGTAATATTGATATTTCAATTCATTACAGTTTTTATTTATATTATCAAAATAACAATATATTAATTATATTTTTTATTTAATCGAAAGCCTGGTCCATCGTGATGGTTTTTAATTATGTTTCGTCGAATTAATAGCAATCGTCTCCAAGATATTGAGCTTTTATTGGTTCTGGTGAAAGGTTTCTATGCAACTTTAATAGTAAAGACTTAAACAAGTGAAAATTATTTTGTTTGTAGGTCTATTAACTACAATACAGAAACTAGTAACATCATAAAAACCATCAAAATATATAATTGTTTTTTTTTAAATCGCCCTTTTACAAAAAAAAAACACTTGAAACGAACGATATTAATAATTTCATTACGTACTTATTGAAATCGTTGAGGACTGCTAAAAGGGAAAAATCAAAATGCAAATAATGCAAATAACGAAATAACAATATCAAATCTTATACCCTAAACCTCATTCGTTAGTTCCGAAGAATTCGTAAAATAGATACCATCGTCAATGGACGTACAACAGTCCCCCTACGCAACGACTTCAATAAGTATATAATCAAATTATCTTTATCCTTTTAAGAAGGTCTTTTTGTGTCGGGGGTGTTCAAATGTTTAATTAAATTTTAGAAGAATAGGTGTTTGTTGTGAAGTCGGTGAGTTGAAATTTTTTATAAATTATGCGTTAATGAGTATAATTATAAATGTTATGTTATTAAAGTAAAGTAAATATGTTTAAAAATAAATGATACTTTTATTATTGTAACCATAGATTAATATTATAACAAGAAGTAAAATGAAAAAAGGTAATGTAACAAAAACCACGCTTTTAAAAATCATAAAAGCATGGATAGCTCGCTAGTTTTATACTAATTATCATTTTTAAGTAAAATTTTACGTACTAAAAATGAAAACTATAATTACAAAAATCAATAGAAAATTCTATCTTCGTTTTATTTTCTTTATGTGGCCGACAACAAATCTTGTGAATGTTTATATCATTTTAATTGAGGTCACGTAAGACCTTTTAGTTTCAACATTTTTATAATTATGTCATAATACTAAAGAGAATCGAAAGAGTAATTTGTTTTAGATTTTTTTATTAAACTAGATATCAAAAAGAGATTAATTTTTAAATAATAAATCATTTAAAAATCATAAATTAAAATAAATAATCGATACTGAAACAACTTTCAACACTAAAGACTGATATTTCCTTTTATTTTTTGGTTTTAAAAGTGATTGTAAGAAACCGTTTAAGGTTGATTTCAACCTTGGATATTCAATCAATTAATTATTAATTAAGATCATTAATCAATTCGTAATTTACGCAATAGTTGTTAAGTTGTTACAAAAATGAACTTGTTATTAAATCAATTATTATAATTAATAAAATATATATTCGAACAAAAAAAAAGTATATTTTAAGGAAGTGACAATAAATAGGAATAGTACATCATAAAGTTCAAAATTATATAAATAATTTCAAACTCATGATCATGATAAATATAAAGAGTTTGTTCAGTACTCATATTTTTAACCAGTTTTAACTTTAAGTCAAAAAAAATACGGAACTTTCAGATTTTTTTAGTGCTTTGTTTTATTCGTTTTTACCTGAGAAGTCTACCTTTTGATATGGGACTGATATTTACTCACTCTTACATATTTTCTAAGAAATGAAAAGAATAGACCTAAAATAGTCACATATTTGCCAGCAAAGTCACAAACATCATTGATGTTATTAAAAGAGATTTTATTTAAGTTTTAAAATAACATATAATCATATATTTTTCTTAATGCTGTGATTTCTGCCAGAAATACCATTTTTAATTTCACTTGTACTCGTAGTTATGTCCGTCTTTGTTTTCCCTGTATCAGCTCTGGAACAAATTAATTTTCATTTTTTTAATTTAATTTTCATGTGTAGCGTTCAAGAAAGAAAATGTTATTTACAAAATAATAACACTTTTATTCAGCTTAAAAATATAGATTTCTTTTAATGGGTTACTTTTTTTTTGGATAAGTCAACGTGAACTATCATTATAGTATATAAAAAGTGAATGTTTTAAAATATTTACTTGATATCGATCATAATATCTGTAATCCTATTTGTTGGCGCCTCCACAAATAAGTACAGTGACATACCGACTATACAGGACATGCTTATCAATGACACTGAATATATTATCTGAAAACATAAAGTTTTTGTAAAATTTTTATAACAAATGATTATGATATATAAGATATCAAGATATAACGATCAACCAGCACCGATAAATGCAAATGTTATAGATATCTTATAAATTGCTATGCAATGTAATTATATTTTACTTGTTTACTAAATGAAAATGAGATTCAATTTATATAACTATTTGTTTCGAAAGTTATATTGTCTTCCTCAATGAGCTCAAAGAATTCTATCATTTACTCATACCGGTATTATATAATGGTAACATATATTGATCGATGTATTGGTCTTTTTAAAAATTTAATTTCCAGTCTAAATCCGACATATAGCTCACAACACGAAAACTATTATTTTATAATTAAGATTTAGTATCACGCATATGGTATGATTTAACATATAGTATATTTTGAAATTCTGAAATTTTACCTAAGGTACACCACTCTCCTGTTTTTCGCATTGAGCTGTAGTTATAGTTATAGTTAGAAAGAAATAAAAATATTATATACCATGAGCAATGCATCGTAATGTAGAGGAGACCTCGTAGTACTTATCATCCTACCGTAAATCAAACAGTGGACGAGATAGATCCCGTAGGATATCTTGCTAATAATGATGAAGCCGTGCCAAGTGAGTACTGACCCTAGTAGAGCTAAAATAAGACATTAGTTTGTAAATTTTGTGGTCGATAATAAAGTGTGTAAATATTAGATATTCGTTGAGATAAAATATAACGATTTAACTATGATAATTAAAACGTCCCCAAAATAAAGTTGATATTTAATAATTTGTAATATTACTTACGTACATTTCCATATTCACAGATAACAATAATACCACATATCCCAAGAGAAAATATAATTCTGTGTATAGACGAAATAATAAAAAATGACAATTCATTCGAATTTGGGTTGTCTTGGACCAAACCCGTCACAGAAATAATGATAGCAACAATAGTAAAAGCAAAAATTATTCCAACCGAAGATGTTAACTGAAAAGGGTTTTTAATTATATACAAAAATTAAATAAATATGAAATTCACAAAACAAAATATGAAATTTACAAAATATAAACAAATATGAAATTAACAAAACAAATATGAAATTTACAAAAAATAAATAAATATGAAATTAACAAAACAAATATGAAATTTACAAAAAATAAATAAATATGAAATTAACAAAACAAATATGAAATTTACAAAAATTAAATAAATATGAAATTAACAAAAAATAAATAAATATGAAATATTAACGAAAACTTGTTTGAAAACAAAACTTAAACCAACAACATATTCTTTTTCAAATGTTCTAACTAATATTTCTATCTTTGCAGTATAGAATATCATTAAAACAATGCCATAACCGAAATTATTGTTTTGAAATTGCCTATAAACATGTTTGTTTGTTATATTAAGCTTAAATATTTTTTAATGAATTTTAAAATGTAAGGAGGTATCAAATAAGATGTAGCAACGCTATCACCTTAGAAAATATATTTCTATGTCTACCCGGACTGTATGTAGTCATGAAGTATCCTAGAGCCATTCCTATAAAGTATGGACCTCCTCGAAGGTGACTCATCATGTAAGTACTAGTTGACATCATTTTTTTATAATTTCCAGTTATTCTGAAAGAGAGCAAATATACTACTACTTTATATTACAACATGAAGAAAAAAAATAGCACGATTCTAATAAGGCTGCAAATATTAATTAGTAATCGTAACTTTAAAAGATCTTTGAAATAAATCTTATCTTACTAATATACGGGGCTATTTTTAATGAATTGGCCATCTCTTACAGGCAGTTTCTCTACATCAATCTTGGTAAACAACACAAAAAAATAAACAAAACCAGATTTTGCTTCCTCTTTTACTTATTACTCCGTATTTTGTAAAAAGTACTTAAAAGGTCAACGCCTTGGCGCCATATCTACACTACAGAGTTAATACCAGTTCGAAGGCAACAAATACATTTTGTATGGGAAAACTTAAATTTTAAAAACTATTAATTTTAAAACGTCGTAAGTCATATACTGTTAGGATTGATGTAGAGAGGTTTCCTGCAAGAGGTGGTCAAACCAGAACTGCTGAAGGGATTTTAATGAAACTTAGCAATATTGCAGCATTCAATTTAACATAAGTCTTTGTGAAAATACTTCTTATTACTCGATGACTTTAGAGGTTTCACTTGTTATGTTATTCGAAATGCTATTTATATGTTTGTTGCTACAGCCAAAACATCTTAAAGGATCTTAGGGTATGAGGTAGACACGTCTTGAAGGCCCAAGTGACATCCGGCACTTTTAAAAAAAGGAAATGGTGGATTTTGAATACCATATTGCGAGGTCTAAAAACTATGTTTACAACCAAGACCCTATCAAAATGAAGGGCATCAGATAGCGATTTAATAAAATTAAATTGAAATTATGACTAGCTGCTGCCCTTGACTGTAAAAATATTATTTTTTCGGCTAGGAACTTAAGCCTTATAAATATTATTTTTACAGACTACGTGACGGGCAATAGCTAGTATAATATAAGTACTTACGTGAAGTCAAATGCTAAGACCTTTATCAAATTCTGTTGATAAGTCACAACTCCAGGTAGTATGAGAGCTGCCGTCATGAGAATACCATAAATGGTAATAGCCGCCTTTTTATTTTTTTGAAATATCCAATATATCATTGTAGCTATTACAGACAAATGAAAATCACACGGCACTGTCCATAACACTGGATAACACTGGTCATGCAAGGAAAATATATAAGTTGTATCTTACAATACAATAAAATACTAATTTATATATAATTCACGAACCAGTAATCACTTTCGATAGATCAAATTTAGTGAAAAGTATGTTGAATATTTTTTTATATTTACTTAAGCTTACAATAAATTTATATGAACATATAACGAAAAATAATTTCCCACAGGAAACGGGACGGTTTCCCAGAGGTCGTAGGTTCGAATCCCGTGTCGGTTTATTTATTATTCTATATTTATATAAATTTAAATAAGCTTAACATGACTTTGCATGTTCATAAATATTTTCAAACATTAAGCTTACAATATTTTCATTGTCGACGTAATTTCCAAGCATCAAAAGACTTATCAGCCAGTTCTTCTTACAGGCATTTGATTCGTCATTTGCTAATGGATTCCATATCGGGCCATCGCCAGCGTGTGGGGCAACCTCTGTTATGCACGGTATAACCATCCCAAT
The DNA here is from genome assembly GCA_959347405.1 of Napeogenes sylphis. NCBI lineage: Eukaryota > Metazoa > Arthropoda > Insecta > Lepidoptera > Nymphalidae > Napeogenes > Napeogenes sylphis. The sequence continues at coordinate 31,128,862 of OY365780.1, read as the reverse complement.
TGTAATAATGTATCTAAAAGTGCGTCGAATAGTATATTTAAATACATATATGATTCCAATACTGACGATTGATAATGATGATAATGATTACGTTTTATATTCTTCTTCGTTATATCTTTATTAACAATATATCTATATAATAAATGGTATAAATGGGACAAATAGTCGTACGTATACTGCTTTAGTTCAACTTTGAAAATAGCATTTTGTTGGCCTGTTGGTTGGAATGCTTGTCTATTAGACTATTAAAGGCAAGTTGATAACTTTTCAATTTATTAATTTTCAAAAAGCCCAATTATTTTAACCCTACTTACTGTGAAACGAAAGAAACTTAATGAAGGACTATTGAGGTTGACAAATAACATAATAAAAATATTATATTGTTTTTAGTTAAATAATTTTGCCAGATTAAAGCCACTGTCAGGCTGCTGCTGAAGTACTGTACATACTTTGTGCTCTGATACTAAAGACAGGAAGGATCGTATTAAATTTTTTGGTAAACGGCAAAATTTAAAATATTTTTCGAAGAAAGGGAAACATTTGCATCAAAACAAACCTTAAATATCGCTTCAAAATCGCCTTAAATGGGTTTATCTTTCCAATAGCCATGTAACTTTTTATCCGTAGCAATCCTGACATCAGTAGAAATATATCGACAGTGTAGTCGCCTCTGAGTACTGCTTTTATCTTTAATCTGTCCATGTCCTAATAACATGTTTTTTATCAATAATTTCGTTTTAAAATATTTTCTCTCCGGTAGTCAAAATAATTTCCGATTAGTTACACTGGCCAACACTGTTTTTATAAGACAAACTTTGTGAAGATTTTCGATTATGTTGGTGTACCTTCATCATAAATACATAAAAAAATGATTTAATCACATCCAGCTCTTTATATTAGCTAAATATTAATTTCTGGCCTTATATACGTGTTTTTTTAATAAAATTATTTAGACGACTGTATAAGTATAGCATAAACTAATATAGATTATAGAGTCGAAGCATTCCTAGCATTCCATGAATTCATTGTCCGGGTGCCGGGACCATCGCGTTGCATAGAGAGGAGTGCAAACAAAGCCTGGGACTTGTGACCCAGGGGTAGGTTTATGGGGGCCCTTTATCATGTGCTAGTTAAGTGCTTAAAGTTATTTCAATTTGCTTGTTATACAACTTGGCGATACAAAAATGTTCTGTTTTGAAAGAGACAAATTCTCCAAACTCAGCGACGCAAAAATTAAAAACCTACCAATTGTAGCTCCATAAATCAGATAACTGAAGAAAGTAAAAACTTTAAAGAAAAACTAAATAATCAGATAAAAAGCCTGGTAATTTTATGTGAGCATAGTCCAAAAATTTCCTAGGAAATCATAAATATAATGTTATATTATTACTTAGGCCTGTAATATGTCCTTAAAATACATCTGATGGACTCTCATATCGATTTCTTTCCTACAAATTTGAATGCTGTATGTGCCGAACAACAAGATGAGGTTCCACAAAGACATTTTCTTAATGGAAATGCGTTATTACGAGAAATTAATTCCAGGAAGACTGAATTCCAGGAGACTTATAAGGGGCCTACCAGCAGCCAAATATTCACGAAATTCATAAGTGTATATTGTACATTAAGTAATAATTTCCCCATTCTTTCTTCATTTTAATGTTTTTTAGTAAAATATATGCCTTTGACACAAGAAAACCTGATGTGTCAGTTTTTTTTCATTAATATAGTTTTTTTTGGGGCTGTAATAGATTCAAAACTTGACATAATGTTCAGTGTATACGTGACAAAAATAAATATTGTGTTGACCAGTGTTATATGACAGCATTTTTCTTGAGTGTAATTTTTGTCTAGTTTTTAATTATAAGTTTACAGACTTCTTACTTACTTTATCAAGCGTTAAAGAATTACCGAAGCCAATTGCATGTGATAAAAAAATAACATGTAGACAAACGACAGCAAAAGAAGTCAAAGCTCTTAATCCATGCAGGACATTAATATCATTTTTGGATATTTTTGTAAGAGATGAAATGTTCGTATTTAAACAAAAAACTTGGAGTAGTTTATTATCTGAAAAATAAGAAAAAAGTTGAAAAAAAATAAGAAAAAACAAATTGGATCGCCTAGTCAATAGTTGCATTCGCTTCATTTTTAATTTACGCAAATTCGATCACATTTCAGAATATGGTCTTAAGCTTAAATGGCTTCCTATCCGTAAAAGAAGAATGTTAAGAACTCTGTGTCAGTTATTTTCCATTTTAAATAATCCATGTTCTCCTCAGTATTTAAAGTCCAAGTTTCAACTTTTGCGGTCGACTCACGACTTTCATCTCCGTTCTTCAACTAACCTAAGTTTATTTATCCCTTCTCACCATTCTGGTTTTATGTCTAATTCCTTCACAGTACACGCCATAAAACTGTGGAATAGCCTCCCCGATGCACTTCGTCGTGCTCCCAATAGGCAAGTATTTATTATTATTATTATTATTATTATTATTATTATTATTATTATTATTATTATTATTATTATTATTAATCGCATCAGAGAATATCTTCATGAAACATCATGATATTTATTTATTTCGTTCTATCCTGTTATTACATAATATATTTGTCTGTATCTACAATTATTGCTCAAGGTGTCTTATTAATTATTATATGTACTTAGTTTATTTTATTGTTTAGTGTGTATATATGTATATATTTATTGTTAATTTATGTAGGTTTATATTATTGTTAGGTATGTATGCATTTCCTAAATATAATATTTATGGTTATAGCATTATTGATATGCTTAGTTTAATGTCTTTTTTCCATTTTAATAATTTGTTTATTGTTACCCTCATTGTTTATTTTTTCTGTTGGCCGTTTTGGTTGACTGGTAGAGAATGCTTTAGCATTAAGTCCGCCAATTGTACTTTATCTTGTGCAGTGAAGTATTAAATAAATAAATAAATAAATAAAAAAGTAAGTTAATTAATATTTGCAATATGTTAGGAATACTGTTAAGAAACTTATTCTAAAAAGTTTATTTAGTTTTATTAAAACAGGATAACGTTCATGTATAAAAAAAGACATGAAAAATATAGACAGGACTCGGATTGGGTTATTATGAGAATAAAGTTACTTGTTACAAAAATTACGTATTTTCTAATAGATGTGATATCCAATCCCAATCCCTTTTGATCTAATAGATGTGATATCCAATCCCAATTCCATGATTGTATGAAGAATTTTTGTCAAATTCATTGCGGTGAGCAGCGACACTGTTGCTCAATTTGCAGGGTGATAGGACGGTTTCCTACAGCTTGCATGTTCGTGTTCGAGTCTTGCCCGTCGATGAATATTGCATTAATTATTTGATTAAATTTTATGTAATTATTATTTGCAACAAACGAATCAGGAACTAATCAGATCAAGAGTTTTATTTCAAATAAAAATGCATTGGTTTCGGTGAAGCAATGTCATAATACGTAAGTGATTATTTATTTTAGTCTCACCGAAACTATATTTAATATTTTGAAATAGTCTGTCTCTAGAAATGTCTGACTTTGATATGGGACGCATTGACGCAATGGGAAATGGTACTGGAATGTCTAAGGAAAAGTTTATTGCCAAATGGTTTTACAACATGTGCCAAGACGGTCTAAAGTGTGTGGAGTCCTCACTCCATTTTCATACAAATTTACCTTTATGACTTCAAGGTAACACACCCACTACTTATTCTTTTGATCTTGTGTTGTTATACCTAAATAGAGCCCTATTAAAATGTTCATTGCTCACGATAAAGTGTAAGTGCAAGGCAATCCCAAATGTATTTTTTTTAAAACATTCCATATTGTAATTGAATATTGAATAATCACTACGAAATTAATGTGCGATTTTCGCACATTAATTTACACATCTACATGAAGTAGGTCGAATATTTTAAGTTATTATAAGCGTCTCAACTTTGAAAACTGAAAAAATATTGTTTGAAGAGTTCTAACATAATTGTTGGATAAATTACTAACAATAGTTCTTGATTATTCCGTGTTCATTGAACAATAATTATAAAATCTTACCAAGGGAATTTTTATTAGTTGTCTTTGATCCGTTTATTGTTGTACATATCACTGTGATGAGAACAATTGAAATAATAATAATTCTGAAAAAAAAGCAGTTGCTTATTTTATTTTTATCCAGCCATACAAATATTTTGACTAGAAGAGCTTTTGTTTATGTTGTCTTATAAGATAAATCAATCTTATCCAATCAGTTCAAATTAGATATCATTAACTTTATTTCTTATAAATGGCATTTTCCTTCCAAGTCAAATGATGTCATGTCTTATAGAAAAAGTTACTTTATACTGTTTATGGTAAAAACGTCCTCATATTTGTAATGCTGGAGAAAAATTGACGAAATAAACTAACAATTTTAGTTTATTATAAAATTACCCAAACAAATAGATTCCCCAAGATAATTCTGCTTTTGTTCCAGCGACTTGGCAATCGTCTACATCTATTCTGTAAATTTCAGGCCCAAGATGAGTATACTTCAGCATTGTTCTAACGAATTTTCTAGAAGATTTCGCCTCACATTCTGCGGGAATGCACACTCCCCAAATTATTCTGTTAAATTTTAACTGGTTCTTTGTCATAGACTGAAACAGAGTAGCAATACTTAAAACGCAAAAATAGAAGTGTACATAGTAAATTTTAACTTAAAGTATACTTACGTTTATATGGTATTTGACAGATCTATATGGATCACCAATAGTATTGTTTGGATCTGTATCAGACAGTTTAATGTCGGCAAGACAGTACTGGGTGCGAAACTCGGGATGTGTCTCCATCCAAGGTGAGTTCATGCATTGATCGTAGTTCCCTAAATTATATTGAGATCCATATAGCAGCCCTGCTGGAGTTTGCATGGAATCCCATACTGTAAATTAATATCATTAGTTTACTTTATATTCATCTTTTGGTAAGAGTGCTATCCACTAGGATGAAGGGACTGTGTGAAAGATATAATTTTTGACAGTATATTGACCACATGAACAAGGAGATTTCAAGTTGAATTATTAATTACTATTTAATTATTTTAATGCAACCATAATTTTCCATTGACTACTTTTAAGAAAACAACATAAGCCTTGCCCTCTAACCTTCATTGTTAAGATAAAAAAGATTATTATGGCTTTATCTTAGATAAAAGAGTAACATGTATCTTTAACAAACAGTACCTACAAAAGTTTAATATAGTCATTTAATTATTAATATTAAATTACTTAAGAAAGTCAAGTGGGTGCTTCCCAACGTCGAGTCTACCACTACCTACCCCACACAGCCCACAGCGTTGAGTTCTTGACATTCTTCATAATATCTAAGAATTTCTTTAAACATATTGATTCTACTTTTTCCCATTGTTGATTTAGGATATCTTCTATCAATATATCCATGTAGTTGTGTTTAACATTTATATTACTTTTCCTATTAATATCATTTTCAGTAATAATATCATTTTGAGATGATATTGTACCTGTAAATAAATATTGTTACAGCGTTGTAGCATGATAAGTAAACACATTGTCCCGTTATTGAGATCATATAATCGTTAATATTGTTTTTCTAATGTGTTTGTATGTATGAAATAAAAACTTCGATAATATATTTGTTGTTGTCCAAATTATTATACAATTCTTAATTAAATTGAGAAGATAATGATCAAGCTCAGTTCGAAAAATTTGGATCTAAGTATCAAAAACATTTATGACAAATTCATTTAAATTATAAGATATGTAAATTTTGTCAAGGATTTTAATGCTTATTTTCGCCACTCTATGACTGAAACACATTTCACACCAAAAAAATGAATATTGTTTGTAATAAAATGTATAAAATGTAATGTAAGATGGTTTTACTTATACTTTGCCCCTCAGCCGTCTCTTAAGGCACCCTCGGAAAGATATGGAGCAAGGCACTGCCCGCCATAAAAACATGATAATATATAAGTATGTAATACATAAGAACTCATTACTTACAAACATTACGGTCATAACTTTTATAGATTGCTTACTACAAATTTTTAAATAATAATAAACATTAAATTAAATATTATCCATAATTCAACAAAAAATATCGACTCAAACTTAAGGTAAGGTGGGTACACCTTACAGGAAAAAAAACATCGACAATAAGTATTGAGTTCTAATGATACTTATTAATAATTGATTACTGACTGACATGTACCTATTATGGTTATGAATAAATTATTTTAGTATATTTATTCTTCTTGTTTTGTTCAAATTATAATATAGATAACTTGTAAAAATTTATTATTATAAAATATATATTTTAACCAACGTACTAGGAAGTTATAGAGTATAATAAAATAAATTAAAATGTTATTTACCTGAACGGCCGAATCTACCTACCTACCCATCTATTCGAATGCGACTGGAGTCGGAGGCAACAGCTAGTATATAAGAAAACACACAACGTAACACAGAAACATATAATTCAATAGAATGAAGATCTAAATATTACGTGTTTATTATATTTAATTTTTATATCATAATAATAAAGCAAAATATAAAAAATACGCACCAAATAACTGCAACACTAGAAATAGAATTAAATAAATATTCATCTTTGTTAAAGTATCTACAGTTAACAGATTAAAAAAACTTCTCACACAACACACATTAACAAATTATTCAAGATTGTATTTTAATGTCGTGGCAGGTGACATTGTGCATGCACGAATATAAAAAGACTGCAAGATCACCCCGACGAATAAAAATCACAGAAATATACATAATTTCAATATTTTTATAGAAGCGAAACAACTATTTAATAGCCTACATATATTTGTATATATTAATACATTTGCTTTCTTTAACATCTAACTTTTTTTATTTTAAAAAAAGGTAGAAACAAACGTCATTCTATAATATTTGTACAACACAATTGTTTAAGCAAAACTGATTTAAAATTACATTTTATATATCTTGTCATATCATCACTAATTTTTGTGGCTTCTGTGATTTTTTATTCTATGTCCAATTATATCTTTCATAATAACTGGTTTTATAGCAGGTTGCTTGCACAATATTAGTGCCCTAATAACGAGTTGATTAAAGGTTGAAATTATTATTCGATCTGCTATCTAAGATTGATCGTTTTTCTATAAACGCTGATAAAGCCAAGAAATGTATAGTACTTTAAACTTTAGTTGTATCAGACTCGGTTATCATATTTCATCTATAACTCCATCAACTAAGGTTGCGTCTGGTATCTAGTATAGAAGGAGTTTTATACAATACGTTAATATTTCAATCCTATTTTGAATTATAAATAATATAACTGTAATGAATAAATATAATTATAATATTATGAATGAGTGAAGTAAAAAAGCCTCACGTGACCTCAATTAAATAATATAAATGAATTTATAAGGTTGTCCCTGACAACATAAGATCTTTTGGTTATATTTTTTTAAAAAGTTAAAATTATTATATTTACACTTATAAAATATTACACTTTCTATGAAACTAGTGACTTTTCTAAGCGTTTACGAATTTGCTAATGACAAAAACACATATTTTGTCACTTTAACCTCTTTAATTTTACTTTTGTTATTAATATTATTATTATAGCTATAATTACAACAATGGCATTAATTTTAAAATATATTTTCGTAACGCCAATAATCATACATTAGTTCATTGCTCTCGTTGACGCCTGAATTATTAGGAATAGCAATACACCGAATCTACCACAAAGACAAAGGTGATTGTAGAATAATATTTAATGTAGAATAACAATATTCTAAAAGCATTCATATACAGGAGAATAAAGTAAGAAAAGTTCGAGCAATAGAAACAACCTTAATGATTCTTTCTAAATATCAAATAAACATTTGATAATCTGATAACCTAAAAACTACCCATCCGTGTACCCGAGCAACAATCCAGAGTTAATGTGAATGTTTACCCTTCTTGGTGATAGAGTTTAGGCCATTATATTTAAAGCTTTAAATGAATGGATAAAGCCAATGAGGAAGACTCGTCACTGTATAAGCTGGTTTGCCATTGTGACGTAAGGTCATGTTTATCTTTCCTATCTTATACAAAATACTATCCTCTACGATTATCCTTATTATTTTATGTATAAAGAATTATTCCAAAAGTTGTAATAATATATAATATTCCAAAGAATATCAAATTTAATTTTCGGACACTAAATAGTGCTCTGCCAAACTTGTCAGTATGCAAAGCTCCAAGAGTCGGGTATTGAAACAATGTTCTTAGATGTTTACGTACAAAATCAGATTCGCATTTGGATAGTTCGCATGATAATATTTAGTACTGCAAAATAAACAGACGAATACGTAATATTGTCTTTATGGTTTGGCTTACTTCTGTACAAGCCGTGCATTTGCACTTATCTTATGCACGTTGCGGTATTTGTTTACTGTAATCAAATACTGTTGAATATAATTTTATTTATTTATTATTTTATCCTTTCACATGGACAGGCAATCTTATTTGAGTTTAAATTTCTTATCATAATCTAAAATGAAATCATTTTGTGGTACGGCAAAACTACTACAAAATAAACATTTGTAACGTTTTAAATTTTAATAAATATTTAATGAACAATGTATCGATAAGAGCAGTATGGAACCCGCGGCCTCTGAAAAAAGACAATTATATAAAGACGATTATATTACTATATCGAGTATAATTTTGGTGTACGGGAAACAGGCAACTTGCAAACTACTTACCAATATTGATCACAATTTATTTGCACGGTTTTGTACTGCACCGTTGTATTTCCTCTTAAGAGCTCAGAGTTCGTATCCTTAGTAACTAGCTCAACCCAGCATTGATATGACTGTTTACAAACAGAAGGTACTTTAAGGGAGCAGAGATTCGCACTTTAGAGCTTGGTATTAATGTATCCATTTCCTGTAAAAGTAAAAAAAAATATGCAAATATAAAATTGTGTTCCATTTTATACCCAAGGTGCAGTAGGTATAATGTGTCACTCGGTCATGATATCTACGTCTCCGATAGGAACAAGGGAGGTTGTGCTGTCTTAAGGTGGTAGTGAACCAGATTCAGGTTGCCGTGTAAATATGAGTGAGAGCACTGTCATATTTAAGTTAGGGGGGCGAACTGGTTCTCTACACTTACTAGCACACTACTACACTCACTTAGACACACTAACTTTATACTAACACTAGCACGAACAACAGGAGCCAACAATATCACCACCAAATAATCTTATATATAAAATTCTCGTGTCACAATGTTAGTCTCCATACTCCTCCGAAACGGCTTGACCGATTCCTCTGAAATTTGGTAAGCATATTGGGTAGGTCTGAGAATCGGCTGACATCTATTTTTCACATCCCTAAATAATAAGGGTGGTCCAACCCTCGATTTTTTTTTTCATTTTTTTGACAAATTTTTATTTTTTATTTTTTTATGATACGATATTCAAAAATACATACAACCCTAAGTTTTTGCCCTTCTATCACCAACCCCTATTTTTTAATAATTATTTTAGTAATTTAATTAATTTTTAAAATTTTCCGCTCTTTTACTCTGGATACTCATTGGCCAGACTATATTGGTGTAACTACCCAGTGAACAACGCGGAGTAGGGATGAGACCGAAGCCGGTCTCCTGTTTCTCTCACTCCCTCCACTGTTGTCGGCCATCATTAATGTTTATGTATCAAACTTAGTAGTGACGTTTAGAATTGTTATTTTTTTATGTCAGTGTAACTCTCATTATTAATTATAAATTAATACTAATAATAACTCTCTTAAATTAATCATACAATTAATTAAATAATAGTAAATTAATAATATAAGATAATATTAATAATATCTGTTATTATTAATTATAACCTAAAAATACTCAACGCGTGTCAGGGGCTCCTACCAACAACGACTTTTGTGTTGTTGTAAGTATATTTTTTTTTATACTCAAATTGTTGTTAATAACAATATAATTACGATGTTTTTCACTCTAAAGTAATTTTGTTAGTTTTAATTATGTGTATTTTGTACAGCGAACAATGCCACGAAAACGCTAAGGGGCTAATTTGAGCCGTAATACAAGTGAAACCAGAAGCAAGAGAAATTTAAGATCCGAAAGAACTGAAGAAGAAATCCAGCAAGAAAATACTGATGCACGTGTGAGCATGGCGCAATTGCGTCAAGAACAATCTGAAGATTCACAGCCAATAGACGCAGAACAAACAACCAGCAACGCCAACAGATACACCGAGCATTTACATATGATTCATTCCTGCGGCTAGCATTCCAGTATGAGCCTGATGTGGAATATTATGCCCATACAAAAGTGGTGATTGGTGCTATGGACAACGAATGTTCAAATTGTCATGCTCTTAAATTTAAAAACGAGCCAGCTGGGATGTGTTGCGCGTCAGGAAAAGTTCAACTACCCGACATTGAAACACCACCGGAACCATTGAACGGTTTACTTATCGGCACGGATCCAGATTCTAACGTGTTCTTGAAGTCCATTCGAACATTCAATTCATGCTTTCAAATGACATCGTTCGGAGCAACAGAAATAGTTCGAAATACTAATTCACTTGGTCAACAATGCAATTCTACATTTAAAATTAGAGGCCAAGTTTATCATAAAATAGGCTCATTACTGCCAATGCCAAACGAAGCACATAAATCTTTACAAATCTACTTTATGGGCGGCGAGGATTCCGGAAGCGCACTTGGCAATCGTGTGAATGCACGTTGTGACTATAACAACCTTGATTCATTTTTTGCCAAACGCATCGTGAGCGAACTGGACGCTTTACTGAATGAGCACAATGAATTGTTGAAAATATTCAAATCACACATGCATAAATTACAAAACGATAACCACGCTATTGTCATTAATCCTGATAAAACACCAGCTGGAGAGCATATTCGTAGATTTAATGCACCTGTTGTTGACGACGTTGCGGGAATCATGGTTGGCGATTGTTCAGGCGCACGAGAAATTGTGGTTCGTAGAAGGAGTAATAATCTTCAGTTCATTGCTGATACACATCGTTCATATGATGCTCTCCAATATCCGCTAATGTTCTGGAAGGGACAAGACGGATACTGCATAAATATCAAATCGTAATTGATTTAATCTAATATTTAAAAATATATTATTACAGGAGCCGAAACAAACAAGAACGTTAGCTCGAAAGATTATTATGCGTACCGATTGATGATTCGACGCGGCCGGGACAACGTCATTCTACGATGTCGCGAGCTTTGTCAACAATTCATGGTCGACATGTACGCCAAGATAGAAGGCGAACGACTACGATACTTACGATATAATAAACTCAAGCTGCGTGCGGAAGAGTACATTCACTTGCGGGACGCTATTAACAACAACGCTGACGCTGCCGAAATTGGTAACTCTGTCATTCTACCATCATCGTATGTGGGCAGTCCACGTCATATGCAAGAATATATACAGGATGCTCTGACTTTCGTGCGCGAATATGGACGACCGTGTTTATTTATCACGTTTACATGTAATCCAAAATGGCCAGAGATTGAATCTTTGCTATTGCCTGGCCAAAATTCAATCCATCGTCATGACGTTACAGCACGTGTGTTCAAACAAAAGTTGAAGTCTTTAATAAGTTTCATTACTAAATTACATGTATTCGGCCGCACACGTTGCTGGCTGTATTCAGTTGAGTGGCAAAAGCGAGGATTACCTCATGCTCACATTTTGGTTTGGTTAATCGGTAAAATCCGTCCTGAAGAAATCGATAGTATCATTTCTGCAGAACTTCCAGATCCGTCTACTGACCAACTGCTGTTTGATATTGTTACAGCGAACATGATTCATGGTCCATGCGGTACTCTTAATCGTACATCGCCTTGCATGGCAGATGGAAAATGCACTAAAAATTTCCCTAAAGATTTCACGAACGATACGATCACGAATGTCGACGGATATCCAATATATCGTCGAAGAAGTCCCGATAATGGCGGACGATCATTTATTAAAAACATCAACAACACAGACATTGACATTGATAATCGTTGGGTGGTACCATATTCACCTCTGTTGAGCAAGACATACAATGCTCATATTAATGTTGAGTTCTGCAGTTCTGTGAAGAGCATCAAATACATTTGCAAGTATGTCCATAAAGGCAGTGATATGGCTGTGTTTAGAGTGGAAAATACTAACGTGAATGCTCAACCAGTGAATAAAAACGATGAAATAACACTTTATCAAATTGGTCGGTACATCAGCTCCAATAAAGCTGCTTGGCGTATCTTTGGTTTCCCGATTCATGAACGGGATCCAGCAGTTGTTCAGTTAGCCGTCCATCTCGAAAACGGCCAGCGTGTATTTTTCACGAACGAGACAGCAATTGATCGTACTGTAAATCCACCTAAAACTACATTCACTGAATTTTTCGAATTGTGTAATCGTGCGGATGATTTTGGTGCCTTTGCACGAACGTTACTCTATTCACAAGTACCATGCTATTTCACATGGGCTCAAACAAAAAAATGGATGCCCCGCAAGCAAGGCTCCCCAGTTGATGCATGTCCCAATTTATTTAAATCAAACGCTTTGGGGCGGGTATTTACAGTCAATCCAAAGCAAACTGAATGCTTTTATCTTCGATTGTTGTTGGTTAATGGCCCATTGTCATTTCAAGATATACGGAAAGTGAATAGGCAACAGTATTCAACGTATAAAGATGCGTGCCTTGCACTCGGCTTGCTGGAAGACGACAACCAGTGGGAATGTATGTTTGCTGAAGCAGCATTGAATTGTACAGCAATACAAATTCGTCTACTATTCGCTATAGTGTTAACTACATGTTTTCCAGCTCGAGCACAGATATTGTGGGATAATCACAAAGATTCAATGACTGATGATATATTGCATCAACATCGTACACGATGCAACGATGTAACGATAACGTTCAGCGACGCTATGTACAATGAAGCATTGATTGCTATTGAAGATCTTTGCATTATAATTGCTAATTTATCACTCAGTCATTTCGGTATGAATTCGTCAGATCGAGCTGTATCTGATTTCATGAACACGGAAATGAATCGTGAAATGCAGTACAACACTGTAGAAATGGCGGCGATTGTTACTCGCAATGTCCCATTAATGAATGAGGAACAAAAAATCATTTACGACCGCATTATGCTCGCAGTTACAGCAGGGCAAGGTGGATTCTTCTTTTTGGATGCACCAGGTGGAACTGGAAAAACATTCCTTATTTAGCTAATTCTTGCTGAAATACGATCAAATAATGGCATCGCATTGGCCGTTGCATCGTCAGGCATTGCTGCAACTTTATTGGATGGAGGCAGAACAGCTCATTCAGTATTTAAGCTGCCATTAAATATTCAAAATAACGCTGACGGAGTGTGCAACATAAAAAAACAATCGTCCATGGCCACCGTGCTGAAACAATGTAAAATTATCATCTGGGATGAATGTACTATGGCGCACAAACATTCACTTGAGACGTTGAACAGGACGTTAAAAGATATCAAAAACAACGACAAACTATTTGGCGGCACTCTGTTAGTCCTTTCAGGTGATTTCAGGCAAACACTTCCCGCCATTCCACGTTCAACATACGCTGATGAGATTAATGCTTGCTTAAAATCATCTACACTGTGGCGTAATGTTGAAAAAGTACAGCTGAAATTAAATATGCGCGTTCAAATGCTTCAAGATCCATCCGCTGAAACATTCTCAAAACAACTCCTAGATATCGGTGATGGAAAAGTAACTATAGATGAGACTGGATGTGTAAAATTACCGACAGATTTTTGCACAATCGTTGACTCGCAAGACACTCTCATTGAAAAAATATTTCCTGATGTACACATCACATAGTACATACACACAGTACTTAAATCATGAGCGGCTTGCAGAAAGAGCAATTTTAGCGGCAAAAAATGTAGACGTTGAGAATTTGAATCTGAGGATACAACAGTTATTGCCAGGGAACTTGGAATCATATAAATCTATTGACACAGTTTGTGATGCGAGCGAAACTGTAAATTTTCCGACAGAGTTTTTGAACTCACTGGATTTGCCAGGTGTGCCACCGCATAATTTACAATTAAAGGTTGGATCTCCGATTATCATGCTTCGCAATTTGAACCCGCCACGGCTGTGCAACGGTACGCGATTGGTCATTCGAAAATTAATGAAGAACGTCTTCGAAGCTAGCATTTTAAATGGAAAGTTCCGAGGTGAAAACATATTAATACCACGGATTCCTATAATACCTACGGATGTGCCAATTCAATTAAAACGTGTTCAGTTTCCAATTCGATTGGCATTTGCCATGACCATCAATAAATCCCAAGGCCAAACGATGTCGGTTTGTGGCTTAGATTTAAGCACGCCATGTTTTTCACACGGACAATTATACGTGGCATGCTCTCGAGTGGGTAAACCATCAAGTTTGTTTGTGTTAGCTAAAGATGGGCTAACAAAAAATATTGTTCACGCTGTAGCATTAAAAGACTGATATTTTTTGATAGTGTTGCCGTTCTTATCGAATAATGATACGTATATATATATTACAGAAATAAATTATAATGAATTATTAATAAATATAGTGCTTGGCGTTTGTTATTTCTATATTCCCTTATCGTTCACAGCATTACACACCTATTTCGTGCATATACCACATCCTTACACACTTAAAATAGGTTAGTTATTTTCTGTCGGCACTAGAAAGTACATAGAAATTATTTATATGGCAAAACAACGTTTGCCGGGTCAGCTAGTAATCAAATAAAATAATATAAGCATACATGACTAGTTTGGCTACTAGTTGTTGTTCAGAAAGTTAAAAAGTATCTAAACTATCTTTTTAATTAATATGGAGAATAGGTATGTTGTATGTTTTTTTGTATAATTTTTTATTTATTTATTTTTATTTTTTTAAATACAAGACTAGGTTAATGCTTGACTACATTCCACCAGATGGTAAGTGAAATGTAGTCTTAGGTGGTAACGCGCCTTAACCTATCAACCTATTCACTCTCCTCTTGAAGACACCCACATTATATTTGGCCAGAATTACCAACGCAGGCAAATTGTTCCAGTCCTTCGCTGTACGCACTAAAAAAGACGAAGCATATCTCTTCGTTCGGACAGGTGGAGTGTCCACAACCAAGGGATGGATTCCCGCCGTGCGTCGGGACGTCCGGTAATGGAACGGGGACGGGGGAATTAGATCGTGTATTTCCTACGCACACTCACCAATATGTATCCTATAGAATACTGAGAGGCTAGTAATTCTACGTCTGTGTTCAAGGCTGTGGAGGTCGGCTTCGACCAATACAACCGACATTTATTGTCAAGGATTCCGAGGAACACCGGTCGACAACTACTCGGAGAGATCTCTGGCTCAGAAAGTCCGTTACCCAGCCGATCATTAGTGATGCGGATTTCAGGCATCGAAATACCGCAGTGAGGAAGATGTTCTGGAGATGAATTGCCAGTATCTAAATGCGAATTCTCAGCAAACAGAGAAGCAAATACATTCGCTTTCTCTGTTGCTGTGTGGGCCAGGGATCCATCCGGCTTCAGCAGAGCAGGCAGTGAGGGTTTTAGTGAAGTGATTTATGAGTGAGTGAGCATTTATGAGTGAGTGGCAGTGAGCAATTTATGTTAATATAATTATATAAAAATGTTATTATATAATTTTAAAATTTTTTTAAAGTCTATGTGGTGTCGTTTATTCGTCTTGGGTGGTTAAACCACCTTCTTCTGTAAAGAAAACATAAATCCTAACTTCAGTTCAAATAAGATTACTAATATTTAAGTAAACAAAGAACAAATGGTGCCCTGTGTTTGTCATATTATGATAATTTACTAAAAAACCGTAAATCATACAAGGGTGTGTCATTTTACGTAACACGCAATTTTCTTTGAAATATATGCGTACTCATGATTTTTAGGTGTAGTTGACATTTGATGAGTTACATTAGCTTTTGTTGATTGTACAAGATTCTTCTGTATTATTTTCCTTGGGTTTGACAGTGTTTATTAACTTGCTCATTTTGGAAATGTTTATTGAACTTTTAAATTCGTAAATATTTTTTTTTATTTACAATAAGAACTGTATGTATAGATACTTAAGCATTTTAGAAGCCTTACTTTAATAAAAATAATAAAACGAAAACTATTATAAAGACATATATTGATTACAATATCATTAATATTATTATTTTTATTAAGTTTCTAACGACACGACGGTTATATCCTTAGTTTACACATACTTAAAACTTGAAATAATTATTATATAATTTAATAATTTGAATCCAGACCCACTTCTCTGATAAACAAACTTATATTCAAAAATTCTTAATGTAGTTAGTTTGTGTATATCATTGATATTGCTCAATATTTTTTTTTACTAAATTATCTGTTGTTCTTTATATGTTATAAAAAATATTTAATTAATTCTAATTTAATTTGTTCTATCAATTATTCAAAGTAAATTCAAGCAACGGTGTTAACATAAATATAATATGTATAAACTACATAATGGTATGGACGCTAAATACAAACGCTAATTACAATATATTCCTAAGTAAATTCAATAATCAGCAAGTTACTAAACGCTACCCGATTACAAACTTTCTTGCTAGAAGTTGTTGGACAAAGCTGTGATTAATTGTAAAACGCCACAGCCACGTCGGCGGAGGGGACGTTCTAATATTTAAAAAAGTAACATAGACAATGAGAAATAATATATATATATATATATATATGTATATATTTAAATATATATATATTTCAAACCAAAATTAAGAATTCAAATATTCCACCCGCCATTGCTGTTTATGGTGCCAAATATTGTGTGTTGGATTATTTTACTAATGGCGCCCGTAAACAGTAGACAGACATTTTTATTTCTTAAACTTCGCAGTTTAATGTTTTTATGCAAATTATTGTTTTAAATAACAAATGGGATTCATGAAATGTACAATTTGGAATGTAGGTTTATATTAGAAATAATTATTAAAATGAAAGGAAAAAATATAAAAATATTGGATTCTTTGTCGATACTTATATTAGTAATTCTCGTATTTTATTAATTCATGTATTATTCTTTATTTCCTATATGATTAGATATAATACAAACATTATGTAAAACTATTTTATACTATAAACTCAGTATATTTTACATAGAATTTAAGAAACATAAAAATACTCGTTATTTTTATCCGTATCCGTACCATATTACACGGCAGCTCAATTGGTAGAGTGCAGGGACGTTTCCCAGAGACGGCGGGTTCGAGTTCTTGACCGTGAGTATTTATTTGTCATTTTATGTGTTATAAAATAAAAGCTTACGAGTATTATTTGAAAATATCTATGGGTACATGATTATAAATATCTTCAAACTATTCGTACAGTCAATACATACAATACAATATAAATATTTAAATATAAGAAAATAAAATTAAAAATTTAAAAAAACTCCCGATACAAAAATACCTCTAAAAAAATAAAATAAATATTTTTATGTACTTGTTGAAGTCGTTGCGTCGGAGGACCGTTGTTAGTACGTCGACGATGGTGTCTATTATACGAAGTTTATTTTAAAAGAAGTTTAGTTTATTAAGGACTTAGACTATACGATTCGATATCGTAATTTCTTTATGAGCCTTGATAACTTATTTGCATTTTAATTTCTTCCTTTATTAAACGGTTCACCGACGCAATGACTGCTGTGAAATGAATACTGTTTCTTTTTAGTGGTATTTTTGTATCGGCATTTTTTTTTTATTTTTAATTATTATTTATTGCTTTTTAAAGTTATGTTACTGGTTTCGTAATTATACTAAATGACCCAAGAGACACACAAATTTTCAGTTGTTTAATTATTTCTATTAATCTATCCTAATGTTATAAAGAGGAAAGATTTGTTTGTTTGTTTGATTTGAATAGGCTCCGAATCTACAGGACCGATTTAAAAAAATCTTTTGCATTAGAATCCTACCTTATCCCTGATGAACATAAGCTATATTTTATAATCATCATTATCATCATCATCATCACTTAATATTATAAAGAGGATAGATTTGACTGTTTGTTTATTTGAATTGAATAGGCTCCGAAACTACTAGACCGATTAATTAAAATATTTATTCTTTAGAATCCTACATTATTCTTCTGATGAACATAGGTTATACTTAATACGAGAAAAAATAAAGCTTTTGATGGCTTTGAACAATACCTTTATGTCGGATATGGTGCTTGTTGCTGGTATATAAGTTTGGAGGCTTAGTTGAAACTCAACCATTTTGTCTTTGTTGAAGAGCTTCCATTTGGAGTGACATAAGTGATTTAGTGATTTTAAAATCTTACAAATACAGATGGTAGGTATGAAAATCTTTTTTTTATTATTTAAATCTTTTGCAAGATTGTATTTAAATTTAATTATTATACCAGAATGCAATAAAAAAATATGTGTTTTCTTTTTAATAGCTTATAATATAATGTATATGTCTCAATAGCTTCAAAGGTCAAAGAAAATAATTAAAACATAACCTAGCATATATTTATTATTACTGTAAAAAAGTGTACAAAAACTATGTATCACAAAAATAGGAAACAAAAAAAAATAATTAACAAACCCATCACCGTAAAAGTACATTCACATCAATTGTTTAAGTATATTTATAATTAATCAGGTTTAAATGAAAATCTCATACGAAATAGTATTTTCAGAATATTTCCAATTGTGCTTATTATTTATTTATTACATACTAAATAACTGTTATATGATAAAAAACACTAATGAAAATATCAGCTAAGTCACAAACACCACCAATGTAAAATTACAGATTTTTTAAAAGTGTTTAAAATATCAAATCAAATAATTTTCATCAAATCATATATTTTTCTTAGCGATATTGCTGTGCGGAAGACTATTTTTAAATCCACTCGTAGTTTTAGTCGTCTGTGTTATCCCTGTATCAGCTCTGAAATAAATTATTTAACTTTTCTAAATATGTGTAAAAGTAAGAACATCTTTAAATTATACTTATACAATACATCGAACTCTCGTTATTAATTAATTTTATTTTTAAACCACTTCTTATAACTAAATAGAATAATAACAAAATATTTACTTGATATCGATCAAAATATCTGTGATCCTATTTGTTGGCGCCTCCACAAACAAGTACAGTAACATACCTAGCATAGAAGAAAAGCTCATCACAGACACTGAAAGTATTATCTGAAAACATAGGATTTTTTATAATCAATGATTAACTGTTCTGAACCACCAGGAAAATATGTTGTTTAACTTATTTGTGTATTTAAATGACCATTAGTCAAGATCAAGAAATCAGTTAACATCGATGATCACAATTATTTCAGAAATTGTTTTTGAAGTACAAATTTTACAATTTAAAAGTTTATAATGAGGAGGATGTCAAATTGTAACAGTGTTTTCAAATATTATGATTAAATAATGATTTGGCTATAGCACTTGGCTATATACATAGAGGGAATTTATGTTATGGTGGTAACACAGCCCTAAAAACAATAGTTTTTGCATATGTTTTACAATTACCTAATTGAAAACTTTTTAATTGGAGATAAAAAAAATTAAGCAATCATTTGATTTTGTGTGAATATTATTGATAACTTTTTTATAAATCTGATGGTTTATTGCTGGGGTGGTGTATGAAGTAGTAAAAGATACTGGCAATAGCTGGATATAAGTAAATCTATTGTATACCATGAGGAGTGCATCATAATGTAGAGGAGACCTCGTACTGCTTAATATCCTGAGGTAAACCAAACAGTGGACGAGGTAGGTCCCGTAGGATATCTTGCTAATAGGTATGAGGGCATGCCAAGTGAGAACTGAACCTAGTAGAGCTAAAATGAAAGATTAGTGAGTAACGTTTGTGGTTAACATTCAAGTATATAAATATTGTCTATTCATAAACAAAAATCTTTATCCAAGTAGGCATTTAAACTCACTTTTAAATCGTCAATTATTACATCAAAAGGTTAGTTAGCACATTCAGCCCAAGAGTAAGTTAAAGCCAGCACGGAATGCCCTTGTTCTGAGTAAATTTGACCAGAAACTCAACAGTTTCATTTTTAAATGAAATTTAACAATGTTTGACGCTACACAATAACTTCAAAAAATTTTTGTGAAGGTAGTAAGTTCCTATCGCCCATTCATATCGTGATATTTATGTCATTTTGATATTTGTTTCATTGAGCTTTGATTGCATGCGATAAGAACTTAGAAAAGTTTTAGATTTGGTATTTGGAGCAATCTGATATCTTAACCTTTGTCTGAGATAAGAACCTGGATAAGGCTTTATCGCGTACAAAGGTTATGATATCGGATTGGTCCAAGTAATAGGTCCAAAACTCGTATAATTTGGTTCAATTCAATTTAATTTAATTCGAAATATCCTTATTCAAGTTGGCATTTTTGAATTGTCAATTGTTTTATAAGGTCGGTATAGTCAGTTAGTGTACTCACAGCTCGCTGCAGCATTTCGAGATGGTGATACCAACTATAAATGCTGCTCTGCTGATGAGAGCTGGCTAAAAGGCCAATAGTTGCCGTTTTTAAATGTTTTATTTACAATGTTTGACGTACTCGCATAGATTATAACATACCCTGCAAATAAGTCAACAACCCGAGTTTCACAAATTTTGATAAGGCACAAACTTTTAAATTTTACAACAATATTTATTTAATAATATACTTTTATCTATAGATTTAAAACCAAAAAAAGGAAGATCTGAAATATATTGTGGAACTTTATTATATATATTTACACTCAAGCCCACGAAGGATTTGTTAACTTTTTGGAGACAAAATCTAGGCGTTACGAGTTATCTTTAAATAATTGTATTAACATTTTAGTGTATATATAATATGTTATTAAATATGAATTAAAAGCGTGCGACCGTGAGAATACCAATTCTTTTAATAAAAACTCTTAGGGAATCTCCAGCTTTTAATTTATAAATAGCCTTCATCGCGTTCTTGCTTTTGTGAAATAAATTGAGACTTAATTAACGCAACACTACCCCATAAAAATATTCCTAACACAAAATACTGTGAAAATAATTAAAATAAACTAGTCGACACGTATTAAAGTCATTGCTTTACTTTTTTAATTGCAAAGATGGTCGAGCTGAAGTTTACTGCGAGTATTGAGAGGTGGGGGTTCCACTGAAGCTGTTTATAAAGTAAAGTTATAAAGATATTAAGATTTTGGTATTTAAGACGATACTGTTAATTTTGAACCAAAAAAACAGTTGATAGAGCTCTGTTTACTTCCTCATAATTAATTAGGCCTGTTACGCTTAACTCTAAAACTAAACGAGGTATAATCGGCAAAAAGAAGAATGTCTTATATATTTTCTACGAAAAAGGACAAATCATTAATATAAAGTAAATATAAAAAGGGGTCAAGAATGGAACCCTGTGGAACACCCAGTTTTTGTTTTGAACCGGCCTATTTAAAATTATTTACATCCACCGTCTGGACGCTTTAATTCAGATAAAAGGACATTAGAACTTAAAAGACGTCTTGAGAGGAAGTCTTAACACACCTTGTTGATTGAAACTGAAATTGATATTTTATAATTCGTAATATTACTTACGCACATGTCCATATTCACAGATAATAATTATACAGCATATAGCAAGAGTAAAAATACATCTGTGTGTAGACGAAACAAACAAAAATATAAATTCATTAGAATTTGAGTTGTCTTGGACCCATCCCGTCGCAAAAATAACTATTGCAACAATAGTAAAAGCAAAAATTATTCCAAAAGAAGATATTAACTGAAAAGGGTTAAATCTATGTACAAAAAATATACATTAACAAATATGATATACGAATGAAAAATTCTTGGAAAAGAACAGAACTCGAACCATTGGCTTGTTTCATAACTGCAATGCCTTTTTGACTTACTTAGCTTGACTAATGTTTTGAAATTTTCTATAAGCATGTTTGATCATATTAAGTTTTTTTTTTATTATATGAGGAATTCATCGAAATGGAAAGCAAAATATATGTCAATTAGCGCATTTCTCTGTTCAAAAATGTAATTCATGTTAACCATTAAATTCATAATGCTTGTTAGCCATTAAATTAATAGTGCTATTACCTTAGAAATAATATTTCTATATCTATCTGGCTTATATGTAGTCATCAAGTATCCAAGTGCCATTCCTATAAAATACGGACCTCCTCGAAGGTGAGTCATTATGTATGTACTAGTTGCCAACAGTTTTTTATAATTTATACTTGATCTGAAAGATAACAAATATACTCTACATAAAGCAGGCATTGCAGTATTACTATAATAAATAATTCTGATAAATAAATATTATGTACTTACGTAAAAAAACATCTCAAAGATATTTGCAAATTCTGCTCATAAGTCACAACTCCAGGCAATATTAGAGCTGCTGTCATGAGAATACCATAAATGGTGATAGCCGCCTTTTTATTTTTTTTAAATATCCAATATATTATTGTAGCTATCACTGACAAATGAAAATCACACGGTACTGTCCACAAAACTGGATAACACTGGTCATGCAAGGAATATAATATGTATCTTAACAGTAACATATAATTTGATATCTAATTAGCGAGTCAGTAATCACTTTCGTTACATCAAATTGTATAGAATAGTAAAATGATAACTTTTATCTATAATTATAACTAAAACTTACCATATTTTCGTTATCGACGTAATTTCCAAGCATTAGTAGACTTATCAGCCAGTTCTTCTTACAATCATTCGTTTCCACATCAAACATTAGATTCCATATCGGGCCATCACCAACATGGTTAGGAACCACTATTAGGGATAATATCATTATCCCAATTGTAACAACGTATCTAAAAGTACAAACGACGAAAATTCTTAGCATTCCATGGATTCATTGTACCGGTGCAGTGTCGGGTCCGTCCATGTTTGTTTTCTAGAGAACAGTAAGCTCTACAAATATCACGCGCCTTAAATGCTTTGATAACAGTAATAAGTCCGATCTTGATGACAAAACATCTACATCCCAAGAAATTTTGTATTGCTTTTTATCCCTGATCATTATGAGAGTCCAACCAGGAGTCACGTCTTAAATAAAATTAGGGTTCGGTTTTGATTTTTGGAGGAGCCTTCTTTTACGAACTCTACAGATCGTTTGGTGGTTATTATACCCTTCCACGCTCTTGCTACTGAAAGACTAACCGTTTCCCTTATGATTTCTAATATCTTACCGTGGCAACGCGAGTATTGACCTCTATCTAGAAGTTCCCTACACCTTACTTACTAGTGTTTCGCAATTCCTACTGTCTTTCCACAGATATTGCAAGATTTCTCGGTGATTTTGCCCCATGTTAATAAATTAGTTTGATCTGGGACAGTCTATTGCAATGCATTAAGATAAATATTTAATAATTCCGGGGACCAATTATAAAGCAGGGAGCAGGGTGGGTGTTAGTGGAATACAAAAATCTCCTAAGGTCACTCATTCATTTTTAATTTCTAAGTTAAAGTAATATATCACGTGTACTTATTTTTTTGGCAAGCGCATTTACTTCTGTACAAAGAAAAAAGCTAAGGGACTTGTGAATTTCAGTCACAAGCAATATAATACTCCAGGGATGCAGTATTCGTCCTTCACGCATCCTCACGCGACGACCGAACGGTATATCGAGAGAGTTTCTTTGCGTAGTGCGCGAAAATGATGACACTGAGTGGCTTGATGAAACCGATGTTGATCTTCAACAAAGCACTGTGCCAACAACTGACTTGCAAGGTGCTTATCCAGTTATTGGTGTTGAAGAAAGTCTTGCTAATCCGTGGATCGATAATATTGTACATTAAATAATGTTCATGTACTAGTACAAAATTTTTTTTCGCATTTCTTTCATTATTTTTATGTCAGTCAAAAACAAATTGCAACCTTTCTGTCTACCTCTGAACGTTATATTATAGTAGTCTTTAATTTTCTTTATTATAAAATTAGATGATACTTATACTTTTTTTTATAGATAATAAAACAGACTCTTTGTAGGTACGAAAAAATACACGTGATAGAAGGGAGAGGGGGTCAAAAAATGCCAAAAAAAACATCACGTGATTAATGAATGGCCCCTTACTATGTTTATGTTTATAATTATTTTTATTAATGTCAAGAAGAACAATATTGTCTTCACATTTTCATGCCGTGGCTGGTTAAGATTTTCCAAAGGTTTTAATATTTTTGTTGCTTGTAAGAAAAACTTTTATATCAAATCAAACCTCATATATCTCTTCAAAACCGCTTTAAATGGGTGAATGTTTCCAATAGCCATGTAGCTTTTTATCCGCAACAATCCTGACATCAGTAGAAATATATCGACAGCATAGTCAACCCGGAGTAATGTTTCTATCTTTAATCTATCGATGTCCTGTAATATAATCGCAATAATATAATATAACTCGACAAAAAACACACATTGATCTAACCCCTGAGTAAGTAAATTATTTGCTAGTAGTAAGACACCGTAGACAACGATTATATTACATAAAAATACACTTATAAATATTTCGAATTTATTTAACAATCTGTTCCTGGCGGGAATCTATCCCGAGCCCGAGCCCGAGCGTCGTAATACTAACGTATTACGGCGTCGACGGTAACCACTCGACCATTGGGGCGGTTGAGTAAATATGTTATTTTTATCAATAAGTTTGCATTTAGAATTGATTTTCTCCGGTAGTCAAAATAGCTTCCGCTTGACTATATTTTCCTCAAGTGTGTTATTAGTATATTACTGCAGACAGAATTGAATCGAATAGAATATGAATTTAAAAAAAGTGTCACTTACTTGATCAAGTGTTAAGGAATTACCGTAGCCAATGACATTCTCTAAAAAAACGGCATGTATTAAAACGACAATAAATGAAGTCAAAGCTCTTAATCCATGCAGTACATTAATATCATTTTTAGAAATTTTTGTAAGAGATGTAGTGTTCGTTGTTAAACAAAAAACTTGGAGTAGTTTATTTTTATCTGAAAACAAGATAAAAATTAAGTTACTCAATATTTCAAACTGTTAAGAACGTTATTATAAAAAGTTTGTTAAGTATTATTAAAAAAGGATAACATTCATGACTAAAAACAAAGATATCGAAAATGAATACAGGATTTGGTTATTATTGGATTATAGTTACAGGACGCGGAAATTTGGATTTTCTAATAGAGGTCGGGACCGTTCCGATAAACACGATTATATACAGAATGCTAGGTTAATTGTGGTGATTAGCGACACTGTTGCTCAATTTGCAAAGGGACAAGACAGTTTCTCAGAGGTTGCACATGCCGCTGAATTCTGCAGTCATTATTTCATATTGTTTGATATTATTATGAACAGTAAATAAAAATAGTTATAGAAATAAATAAAGAAAACGAAGACAACGAATGATAAGCTAGTCATAAAAGACAAAGTAGCAAAGAAAAAAAGATCACCTTTAAAGTCATCGAAGCCGGGTGGGACTCGAAAACAACCAATATAAAGCACCAAATAAGGTACTCAAAATATTCTCCAACTATCAAATTAGAACCAACTTAACTAGCGATTCTATCAGGCAATACTAACTAATTGTCATCGATAGCCGCAAAGAAAAAGTAAACCCCAAAAATCAACACCAACCACAACAAATAAAAAATGTCCGAGTCGGCTGGTCTCCGTTGGACATCAGAGCAACCCTCCCCAATCCACCTAATGAAAAGTCAAATTACAACTAATGATCGGTTTGCTCCATAACAGCATAAAACAGGACTTAAACAATCACAAATTAAATAATAATAACATTACATTGAATAATGCTAGAAAAAGATTCACCAAAAAACAGATATTCAATTATGCTAAACAACAAAATAAATAATATAACTCTTCACTATTCGTCTTTCGCCTTCCTAGCGCCGCAGCGGTAAAAAAAAAAGCCTTAATGACACGGGCAGCAGCCTCTTCAGATGCGCTATCTCTACCTTTTTGGTAAAAATGACTAGTCTCATCTGACAGTTAAAAAAAAACTATAAATCTAAAAAAATATATTTGCGTGTATCATTCATTTGCATGGTGCATGGTGTATCCACATCAAGTCATATCTATAGTTCCTCGCATAATAAACCAAATCAACCGTACAAATGTCGATTTACTTGCAATGGTTAAACAATATTATGGACGATCAAACTGAACGATTTTAGACTAGTCAGTAAGTTACAATTGACTTATTGAAGACATAAAAATCAACATAATCCTGAACACAATGAATTATTCAATTAATGAAGTGACAGAAATCAATATCAAATCTCCCATTAAATGCAGAAAATGTTCATTCATTTCATTCAAGATTCATTTGTTCAAGTATCGACGTTACTGAAGCTGTTGGTTAGATGTTGCCGCCTAAGATATGATATCCCAAATATCCTTACACACATCAAACACGCATATAACGTTGACGTTCTACAACTTCACCATATCACTGTTATATTCATTTCAAAAATATTCTGTCTCACTCTAAGTGCGGGAAATGAAGCTAAGATAAATACATACACTATTATTGTATCTCACCCGCACTAAACTGATATGGCACTAATACGTTTTGTATACATATATACACGGCGTAATAATATATAATAATTGCGAAATTAATATGTGAAAATACATAAAATCGGTCGAATATTATATGAACTATTAACAAACAGTTCTTGATTATTTCGTGTATATTGAAGAACAATTATAAAATCTTACCGAGAGTACTGTTAGTTGTCTGTGATCCGTTTATTATTGTAGATGTTATAGCTATTATGACCACTGAAATAATAAAAATTCTGAAAAAAGGAATTAAGTATTTTATTTTAATCCATTCATAAACAGGTTTGGCCTGGATCAGCTTCAGTTAAGTTTGTCTTATAAGAGAAATAAAATGGATAAGTATATCCATTCACTTAATACTAGATTCCATTGATTTTATTAATTATAAATTGTATTATGCATTCGAGGCACTGATGTCTTACCGAAAACCAACTAAAAAACTGAATGATTCGCAATAAAGTTACTTTATACTGTTTATGGTAAGACTTCCTTGAAATTGTCAATGTTGAAAAGAAATTAACTTGAAAAACTATTAATATTAGGCTATTATATAATTACCCAAGGAAATAGATTCCCCATGAAAATTCTGTTGTTGTTCCAGCAACTTTGCAATGGTCTACATCTATTGTATAAATTTCGGGTCCAAGATGGGTATACTTGAGCATTGATCGAACAATTTTTCTGGTGGATTTCGTCTTACACTCTGCGGGGATGCAAACTCCCCATGACATTTTGTTAAATTTTAACTGGTTTTTTGTCACCGTCTGAAACATAGAATACCAATACTTAAAACGCAAAAAAGGAAACATACATCGTAAATATACATATATTTATTATATACATTACCTGTTATACTACCTAGTAATATTATAATTTTATCACATTTAACTTAATTTTTACTTACGTTCATATGATATTTAACAGATTTATATGGATCACCAATTGTATTGATAGGTTCTCTATCCGACGTTTTAATATCAGCAAGACAGTACTGGGTGCGAAATTCGGGATGTGTCTCCATCCACGGTGAGTTCATGCATTGATCGTAGTGCCCAAAATTATATTGAGATCCATATAGCAGCCCTGATGGAGTTTGCATCGAATCCCATACTGTGAATTATTAATAGTTACAAAATTATCCGCTAGAATGGAGGGACTGCGTTAAAGATATGATTTTTGGCTTACTGCACCGATCAAGAGAACAAGGTAAGAGGACGTTTAATTTTTGTTAATAAAATTATTTTATGGTTTTAAATATTTTCATGCAACAGTACACAAAATAGGTGATGTCATTTGCAATTGACTATTTCTAAGTATGCAATAAAAATCTTTCCCTCTAAACTACGAAGTTTACTTCTAATAACGATATTAAGATAAAGAAGATGATTATTTTGACCTGATCTTAGATAACATGTACATGTAATATGTAGTGCATGAACCTTTAGAATTTAGTACCTACAGCATTTTAAAAGTTAAATAAGATCTACTGGTTATTTTAACAAATTTAAAATAAATAAAAAAGTTAACAATCAAATAAATAATAAGTTATCAGATGTTTATTTATTTAAATCATTTATTTAAATCTTAAGTACATACTACCTACCCCACACAGCCCACAGTGTTGAGTTCTTGACATTGTGCACAATATTTAAGAATTTCTTCACACATGTTGATTCGTCTTTGTTCCATTGTTCATTTAGGAGATTTTCCAATAACACATCCATGTAATTCTGCTTAACATTTATATTTTTGTTTTTCTTAATAGTATCATGACATGATATGGTATCTATAAAAAAAATGTTTCAGTTCAGTGCATGTTTTTCTAGTGTTTCATATTAGGTTCAAATTAAACAACAAATTATTAAATCTTGAAGATAAACATAACTAGAACATTTTTAATGTTCATCTAAGTATCAAAAATATTGAATAGTAAACCTTAAAACTAATTACTATGGTTACTTGTAACAGTTACCAAAATATTATCCAAGCTTTATTGTAAAGTATTTTTCCTTATACAAAAAAGGCTAATGCTTGACTACATTCCATCTGATGGAAAGTGGAAATGTAGTCATAGATGGTAAGGCGCATTAACCTAGGAACCTATTCACTCTTGTCTTGAAGACACCCACATTGTATTTGGCCGGTAATACCGAAGCAGACAAGTTGTTCCAGCCCTTCGCTAAACGCACTAAAAACGCTGCGCTTTTTTCGGACAGGTGGAGTGTCTACAACGTAAGGATGGATACCTGCCGTGCGTCGGAACGTCCGATGATGGAAGGAGGACGGGGAATTAAATCGTGTGATTCCTGCGCACACTCATCAAAATATATCCTATAGAATACTGAGAGGCTAGCAATTCTACGCCTGTGTTCAAGGTTGTGGAGTTCGGCTTCAGCCAATTCACGGTCGTCTGAAAGCCTCTGTACTTGCCTCTCAATTACTCTCAAAAAGAGCAAGTGAGGTGCTTTTTGAATTAGAAGAAGTGCTAACGCTGTACGAACTTGTGCTTTATATTGTGCTATTTCATTAAAAAAGTATAAAGTGAACGTGGTGGAAAAAGGCAGTTGAACGGAGAGGTAAGTATGCCACTGGAAGGATAGCCTGGAGAGTGCGGGAAAGCTCAAACCACTCCCAGGGATAGCTATCGGCCTCCTCATCTGGTTGCCAAACAGCACGATGAGATTTTTTACAGCTGGCGGGGCAGCCTTTCGCGGCTGGCTAACCCGATGATTAGGCCCCAACTATGTGGGCGGTCAGCAGATAGCCGTCGCTTCGGATCCCGCTACCCTCCTTGATTAGACACTTGATAGAACATACACTAAGTCGACGCCAAACCGGTTCGCCAACGCAACGCAGCTATGCAGATTCATTTATTATTATTTTTTTTTTAAAAGCGTGTTATTTATTTTTTTAACTATTGTTTATTGATTTAACCTAGTTATTTTAATCAACATAATCGACTCGCCATAACCAATCTCATAATATTACGCAGGCAAGAGCTTTTATAATAAATAATATAATATTATAATAAATATAATTTATTTGAAGGATATTCTTGCTATTTTATATTAAAATAAGAAAAACAAAGTATTAAAACTACTCACCATATAACTGTAACACTAGAAATACACTTAGATAGATATTCATGATTATTAAAGTAACAGTACAGTTGTTATGATATTTGGTTATAATTAAATATTTATTTTATATAAAAAAAACTTCCCACACATGAAATGATAGATCCCACACAATAAATGATTTTTATTAAATATAAAAAGATAAGCGAAGCAACCATGTGTACGTATAAAAATCATCTAAAAAGATTTGTAGAACGATATTAACATTAAGAATCATAGAAAAGTACACAATTTAAATAATTTTATAAAGCGAAACTATTGTTCAAGTACCTATTAACGTTTTTAAAAATGTATACTTTATATTTATTTTATATATTTTCTAAGCAACAACAGTGAATAAAAATTGTGTTTTTGTGTGTTCTGCAATATCTTGGAAAATTTTTATATATTTTTCAACATAAATATCTTTTTTATAGTACGTCTCTTTACAATTATATTGACTCTATATTTTATGTTTGAACTGGCTTTTATGTTAAATTAACTAATGAAACAATATCTTGGGTAGTATATATATTAAGGCCAGGTATCCCTACAAAACACATTGTTAGAATTCGTTTTTGAAATAGTAAACATTGAAATTTAAATCTAAAAAAAATATTGTTAATTTTGAGGATATATTGCAGGGAATGTACACGATGAAAACATGATCATTCTCCCAATAAAGGGAGATACCTGTTGATGACAATTACTTTTTAAGAGAATTACAAGAGAAAGCACGCCACAATAATTTATTTTAATTGTAATGTAAGTAATTTATGTTTAGTCGATGAAAGAAGAAATGGACTGATATCGTCTTTTAAATTTGAATGCAATATGTGTAAAAAAAATTATATAAATATAGAATGAAAAATAAACCGATACGGGCAGGGATTCGAACACGCGACTACTGGGAAACCGTCCCGCCGCTCTACCAACTGAGCTACCGTATCGCTGTCCACCTCGGTGAATTAAGCATTCTATATGTGCATTGTATGTGTACTACCAAGTAAAAGGCCAGTTACACGTAACAGAACTACAAAAGTGTCTTTTGGCAATATGGGCAGACGAGAATGAGAAAATATACACACAGTTCATTGAAAAAGATGATTTATTTTGGGACACTAATATGAAACCAAAATTATTAACATTTTATATAAATTGCTTGCTGCCTGAAATCATAGACAGTAGAAATTCAAGAGGTATGCCCATACGAGACATATCAATTCAGAAGGAAAATATGACTGATACAACTAACCGTAAATCTAAAAACCCTGATAAGGAATCAATACCGGCACAAAATATACGCCGTTTAAATTTTATTCAGTTTTAAATTACTTTAATTAAGAGTTACCTATTTTATTGTGATTATACATAAACATAATTTAAATTAAATATATATGTCGCAGATCACGATAATTTAACGATAATTAGTAACTCAATTGATATCATTGTAATAGTGGGGTGTGAACGCCGTGACGTATTGAGTCACGTGATCGAAATCGTTTGGAGGGGCACCGGAGACATTTTAAATATCCGAGAGCATCGAGACGAGAGGAGATTATTCATTAGTGTGAGCCTTACAGTCCGGACCCCCCAAACGGGACCGGTGGTTCACGCAACTTTGATAATTGTATACCTACTAAGTAATTTGTGATATGTTTACCTACATTTAATACAAGTATTGTCATATTGTGATTGTGTGGTTTAATTGCCTGAGACCTACGCTTCGGATCCTGTACCTAAAGACTTCATCAAGAACGAACAAGCCACCAATATACCTCCTATCTCCGACATCAGAAGTGGGATTCACTCGGGCATCAAAACCACCAACTACCCGCGAGATAAGTTTATTGAAGCTACAAATCACGTCAAGCAAGAAATGAAGTGATTTTATTATTTGAAACGCCGTAAACTACAACATAATAACAATGAAGTTCCAGAATCAATGCAATCAATCAATAGTTGATAGTCAATGGTTGTAAATCAATCAATCAAGTTAAATTTATGTTATCTCAAAACTTCAAAATTGAGATCTAACCCACATATCAAGAAAATCGAATGAAAATACCTATTTAGTCGCTTATGCAAGTCGTTTATTAGATTATATGACAAACTGTTGGAAGAATTCTACGAAAGAAGGAATCGTTGCTAATGAAGAAAGAAAGAAATGAGAAATTATGGCGGTGACAACGCGGCGCGAATGGCGGTAATGGCGCGGCACGAATGGCGGTAATGGGGCGGCGCGGATGGCGCTGATGGCGCTGATGGTGCTGTTGGTGCTGATGGTGCTGATGATGGTGACGGTGTTCGTGACGATGGCAGCTATGGCAGCGGTGCTGGCATGGCACGTGGCGAGCAACGCGTTGATGTCTGTGCAATTTATCCACCATCGGGCACGTTACAGCGAAAAGGTGATTCGTTTCAATTTACTTACGTTTCAAGTGCTAAATGCTCGCTAGTCAAAGAAAAACAATTCATGTAGACAGAAATCATATGTAAAGTTTAAGTGTTTCAGTGTATCCGATCTTTATTAATTATTTTCTGAGATACGATAATAAAAAAGTCTGTTGTAATTTGAGAATTTTGGACGTCAATGTTGACGATGATAATAATGATAATTGTTCTGTTGCTGGCTGTTCTGATGATAATGATAATTCATACGATGTCTATTTTACTTGACGCCAATGATGGTTGTCTATCTTGACTTGACGCCAATGCGGGTTGTCTATCTTGACTTGACGCCAATGATGGTTGTCTATCTTGACTTGACGCCAATGCGGGTTGTCAATCTTGACTTGACGCCAATGATGGTTGTCTATCTTGACTCCTATGCGGGATGTCTTTCTTGACTCCAATTAGTCGAATCTCATAGTGTACTTTGATTAAGTTTGGTTCTATGCCTGTAACAGCTTCAGTTATTATAACTATCGATTTTAGAATGATTCATGATTATTTATGTGGTCAGAAAGGCCGAGCGAAGTGACATCTACAGTTGTATAATGTTTGGATTTCAGATAAATATGCACACGAGGACGTGTGACATGTCAGTATGGCCGTGTCGCAAATCACGATAATTTAACGATAATTAGTAACTCAATTGATATCATTGTAATAGTGGGGTGTGAACGCCGTGACGTATTGAGTCACGTGATCGAAATCGTTTGGAGGGGCACCGGAGACATTTTAAATATCCGAGAGCATCGAGACGAGAGGAGATTATTCATTAGTGTGAGCCTTACAGTCCGGACCCCCCAAACGGGACCGGTGGTTCACGCAACTTTGATAATTGTATACCTACTAAGTAATTTGTGATATGTTTACCTACATTTAATACAAGTATTGTCATATTGTGATTGTGTGGTTTAATTGCCTGAGACCTACGCTTCGGATCCTGTACCTAAAGACTTCATCAAGAACGAACAAGCCACCAATATACCTCCTATCTCCGACATATAATTTGTTTTATTTTTATTCTATATGTACCACTTACACTTTATTTATTTACGAAAATCAATAACATTATTAGCACAAAAAAATATATTAAAAATGCATTAATATTTTGAAATGAAATAAATTATTAAACATGGTTTAGTTCTAAACTGTGGCGACAGCATGACGTCACGTGGTCGCTATGTACAATGCCCGCTGTGAACGCGCGATGTACCTATATTACGCGGGCGGGGGTTGCACTGAATGCCTACTTTTGCAGGGATACCTGGCCTTAAGGGAATTTCGGGAATTATGATATTATTTCTAAAACTGATTGCTAGCCCGGATAGCAGTTCCTTTCCGACTTCGAATAATATGAGTCGGTAATCTTATAATCGCCGTAGTATAACGAAGTCACAGGAAATATTTTCTATAGACTTTCACAGTATAATATTTGTACCGCACAATTCTTTTAGTATTTTTAAGCCAAAAAAAAAATTTAAACATTATGACGTATGACTCCTATTTATTGTCGCTTCTGTGAACTGTTAATTCTTTGTCCGAAAAAAAAATAATTATAATAACTGGTTTAATGAAAAATGTGTGACAACTTAGATTACTTTTTTTTTTAGTGTTTCATTCATTTCATTTCATTAATGGTCTTAATTAATAATAGTTTCATAATCCAAGCTAGAAGTCAATCTTAAACGGTTTTTGATAATCACTGCTAAAACCAAAAAAACAATTTTTACGATGGAAAATTGTATCAGAATTGATTTCGACTGTAAATTAATCAAATAACTCTTTTTTGATAGAAATCTAAAAAAATGTAATATACATTATCTTTTGATTGTATTTAGCGTTTTCAAATATATAATTATAAGAATGTCGAACTTGGAAGGCCTCACAACACCTCTATTAAACGGATATTAGAATTCACAAAACCTGTTGCTGACAACATTAAAAAAATAACAACGAATAATTAATTTTGAATTGAATTCTGTACGTATGGTTTTAATTTTTAAACGACTAAATTTTACCTAAAAATTATATTCAGTATAAATTTACCTGTATGTACGTTGACGATTGTGTCTATTTTACGAAGTTTTAGGAGCTAATTAATGGGGACCTAGACTATACGATTAGATATTGTTATTTTTAATAATTATTATATTTTATTGTTTTTTTTATTTCTTAATTTTGCATTGGTCACTTACTTGATGTAAGATTAACTCTTACCTAACCTAACCTATTTATGCCTGGATTGAAGTAAAATAGAATACTTTCTTTTTTTTTAAATTAAATCTGTTATAGTCATCACAGCGATATCATCATTATAGTGACAATGAGCAACCAATACTTACGGTATATTTATCGTGGCTTTTGCTATATTAAAAAAGATGCCAATGCCAATCCATAGCCACGTGGTTGGATAAGAAGCAGTCAACTACTTGAATCTACTGTTCCTTTTTTGTTCATTTATCTTCTGAGATACTCTGTGGTAGATTTAGCTGATTTACGTGTCAGATGTACAAGAAAGAGCAAGAAATTATACGAGGATTGAGCGTGTCTTCTGCTCCGGAATGTTTCTAGGAAAAAGGTAGCAAGGAGGTCGCTATTAAACTTGTATATGATCGATAGCCTTGCGAGATTATTAGTCACACCGTGGTCGAATGACATTGCATGTATGATCTGCCTTTTGCACTTGAATAGCGGCTCAAAATTTATTACCAGAGGGTTGGAGGGTTGAGATATTATAAACGAAATTAGTATAACTGAAGGAAACGAAGGAATGATTGTACCCTTTGGAAATCTGATAGACAAGGTATAACGGTCAGCAATTAGACCGTAGGATGAAAATTTGCTCTCTGTGATTCCTTATTCAATACCAATATATACTAGATATATTAGAAGATATATACTAGAAGATCTATTAATGATTTTAGCGAAATCGTTGTTATCATTAAAGCTAAGGAACTCAATAAACTCTACACAAACTTGCCATGGAGAAGTCAAAGTATTCTAGATAAACTTGCCTTGACTTCTTAATGCTGCGGTAGTGGGATTTACGTCAAGCATTAAGTAACACTTCATAGATCTGGCAGAGTATTGACCTATTCAGTTATATATCTTGCGAGCCTGTTCAGGTCACACCATAAGTTAAAACCCACGAAGATGAACAAAATTAATGTGATATTTTCTTATTTAGTAAGAAAATTATATTGAAAAATTTTATTAATATCTTTGCTTTGATCACACATTCAAATGCATTCATTATGTAATTGACAATATTGATTTTATAGGGTTGTATTTAAATTCTCGAAACTTCTGATCGATTTTGCCATAATAATTTCTTATCACAGGTGGATATGGACGTTTTGTACCGTTTGTTATTTTTTCCTTTCCTTATGTCGACCGCTGTTGATGCTTATTCCGACAGGTGACATTACAATCATAAAGAGCCAGATATACTTCCATCATTTAAATTTGTCATGCTAAAATGAGAAACTTTCGTTAGCAACAAAAGCTCTATTTTGCCTCGTGCAATGATTATGGCACCCACATCTAGTGGCTATTCAGGCTTGCAAAATAATGACTTTGAGCCACCAGGCATGAATTTTACCTTTTTTTTCCGTTACGGATACCCACTTTTTTTTTTAATCGTTGGAAAAATGCGTTACGCATCATCCCAGCGGCCAGGAAGGTGATGGCCGAGGGGGTATGTGGGACTACCCGGCAGCATAGAGAACGCTGCCATTTTTAAGGCTACCCACTAAAAAACCAACGGTTGACCTCATCGCCATAGTAGAACGCCACGGGATCGCTTTCGCACTCACCGTGACGCCCCGGCGGAACCCCTGCGAGGGGCCCCGATCAACTTAGGGACACCCTCACTTCGTAGGCCAATGATGGCCGGGAGAGGTCACCCCCCTCTCCCGCCCAGGCACTACGGCTGGGGAAGGAAGCGGCGGGCATACTCCCGCCTCCTTCTTCCCAGCCTACCCCTACGGAGCGGGTCAGTAGTAGAGGCTAGCTCCCTGACCCGCTCCGCGGCCTCCTTTGCGGCAATGACTTGTTCGCAGAAGGAGGCCATGGCGACCCAAACGTCCTCACTGTCGAGCATCTTTGGAATGACACTCGACAGCGAGACATTGCTGCCGACCACGACCGCCAACTCTTCTCGCTGGCGGTCCCACGCCACACACTCCTCCAGGGTGTGACGAGCCGAGTCCTGTGGCTCATCACAGTGGTGACAACAGAGGGTCGCCTCTCTCCTCGCCACCTTGTGCAGATACCCCCCGAAGCATCCGTGCCCCGAGAGTATCTGCACAAGGCGGAACGTCAGAGTCCCGTGCCACCGGTCCACCCACAGCTTGAGGTGCGGAAGCAGCACCCCAACAGTGAAATAACCGGCGGCCGGAGACTCCAATTCTCGCTTCCACCGCCGGAACAGGACATTTTGCGCCCCTGCCCTGATCCTAGCCACCTCAGGCGCTTCGCCCCTGGCATGAGCGTCGGCCCGGTGCCAGTAAACTGCAGCGTGGACCTCCGCCTGGAGCTCCCAGGAGGGGTTACTTGCTAGCAGTGTCGCCGCAGTAAACGACACCGTACGGTACCCCCTGATCACCCTCACCGCGATGGTCCTCTGCGATTGTCGCAAGAGGACCTTAGAGTCGCGGGTGAGGGCTTCCGACCATATGGGGGCACCGTAGAGGGCCATGCTCCGTAAGATGCCGGCTACAACCACCGGCACGGAGCACCCGGCCCTCCGACGTTGGGCAAAAGCCTACCTAAGGCAGCTGCAGCGGAAGGCCCAGATATTTCATCTGAGCCTTAACCGCCACCTCCGAACCTTGGACGAAGATGGATGCCCGACGAGGGGGGTTACGGATACCCACTGGCCAAGGTGATGACCGGGTGTTTATGTGGGACTACCCGACAGCATAGATGACGCTGCTATTTTTAAGGCTACCCAGTAAAAAGCCAACGGTTGCCCTCATCGCCTCGGCTCCCAACAAAGTAAGATTGGTTTCTAAGTTTCTTCGAAGGCAACTTGGACATAATTTGACATTACTTCGGTATGTCCTAATCCATCATTCAATACTTGACGAGACATACTTGATAGGAGTGATCTTGAAGAGCGGTGATATGATTAGTTATTTCAGATTTACATTTGCTCGATTATCGAAAGTAACTTGATCTTTCTGTAGATTTAATTGAACAAGGTTTAGTTATACCCAATTTGAAACCAAAAATTTCTCTCAGAATGCTACAAAAGAAAACACAAGTTTCTTTCGATAATAGTCGACGTTTTTCTAAGTACCACGGATACGGCTGGAATATACACCATCCCTGGTGATGTCATCCGCATAAAAAAAATGTTGGGTGTAGTCAACATATCATTGATATACATACAAGAGCAGAGTCGAGGATGATCCATAGTCCTGTGGAATCAAAGTGTTTATGGGCTTGAGATCCGAGCAAAATCTGACGATAACAACCTGTACACTTTCAAAATATCCAAATAACTGCCATATCTTTGGCTACAATGGGCGTCGCTTAACGGTGTGTTAAATAAAACAGAGGATTGCCTTCTGATCTGAGAAGTAAAGCCATATTGCAAGTTGATGATAACTGGCGATTCTCAAGGTAAGCCTCTTGGCTGGCAGCTTATAATGTACTGCATTATCTTACAGAGCAGCTCCTGGAAGTTTTCGGGATGTGTAGTCAGCAGAAAATTCAGCAAAGAGGGCATGTGGTTTCTTTTTATTCTGACACCAATTTATTAATAACAGTCGCTTCTGTTAATTATTTATTTAATGTCATTGCATCAACCTATGGCAGTTCACTGCTGGATAAAGTATCCCAGATTTCGCGCCAGATATCTTGGTCCTCTCCGCCATCCTTATCTAGCCTCAACCAGCGATGCAAGTCATCGGGCCAGCGGGCCGGAGAGCGTCTTACACTATGCTTGCCAAAACGCGGTCTCCACTTGGACTCGTCTGCACTATCAGTCATCGATCAAGAGACATACAGGAACGGCCCACTGCCATTTCAACTTGCCGATCCGTCGAGATATGTCTGTAACTTTAGTTTTCTCACGAATATTCTAATTTCTAATCTTATCCCTGAAAGAGATCCCGCAGACAGATGCATGTCTAGGATGCGTATGTCAGTACGGGTAAAAATAAACATATCAATGTAACATTTTGTTATTTAAAACACATTTTTTTAATTTTTTTGGATATTCAAAATAATTTTGTAGTGCGCTATATGAATTACAAAAAAATGTACTGATATTTTTAAATGTTGTCATGCAATATATATTAAGAGATCTTGGGAACCTGTTATTAAGACGAGTCATTATCGCCATGGCAACTAATTTGATAAATTCGTGTGATGTAAAGAAACCGAGAATAATTTGTAAGTTTCGTTGCAAGCCAAGCTACTGGAAACTATATTTATTTAAGCCCATAAATTTATACAAAATATTTTGTTATTGAGTAGTTAATATTACTCAATATATCCGATTCCTGTCTTCTTAGGTATTTTTTTTAAATTTCATTTATTAGGTTTACCAACAGCTATAAAAATAAATACTAATATAAAATGAGAAGCTAATTAAAGGTAAACACCTCATGCCCATAAAATTTACAACTTTCCCAAAAAATCATGTTTATATCTAAAAAAAATTAAGTGTTTTCAACTATCCAATAATGTGATTGTAAAATATTTTAAAATAACAATGTATCTAATATAAAAAGAAATTAATCTGTTAATTTATTAAAAGCTGTATGGACTGATTTTATGAAAGTAGTTGAGAGTCATTGTGCACATCCAAGAAGTTGAATTTATTATAAAGTTTACTTATTTTAGGAATTGGCTAGTTACCACATATAACGGTTGAACGACGATGAAAAGATAAAAGCGAATTTAAATGCTTTCTTGGATGGATGGACCTAGATGGAACTCTTAACTTAAAGCTCTTTTAAACAAAAATAATGTTGAAAATTGTAAATAAATATATCAGATCTAGTTTTTTCCCCCACGGTGCCAAGGAATCTTATTACGAAAAAAATTAAGCCGGTCTAAAGACTGGCTAAATTTCTTAAGGCTAAGGCTAAGGACTGAAGGCCAAAAATATTGAAAGTTATAAATAACTTACAATATTTTTGGCCTTTTCTCACGTGTAAGCCAAGTGCCAAAAAACCTTTTTGGATCCGTTCAATCCTCAGCATATGTGTGGAATAGTGGGATTGCCAAGCTACACTACAGCACTCTAGAATGCTAAAATACTAAAGCTTTATAGAGTAACAATTTGGTACTGATCGTAGAAAATTCTTTACCATTTTTTATAACGAACCCTAGGATTTTGGAAGCTTGTTTTATAATAATTTGGGTACACAATGTGGGTACAACACTTAATTTACGAGTTATAATGATTCCTATATCTTTAACTTATTCAACTTCCTTAATACAATTTAGCCCAATATAGTAATTTGAAGGCATGGAAATGCCTTAATAAAATCATCTAAATGGCATAGATGTATAAAAACATACAGTTATATCATTGATCAAAATATTAAAAAGAATAGGACCTAAGTGTGAGCCCTGTCAAACTCCCGATTAAATCAATTTTTGGGTAGATTTATATTCATCTACAACGGAAAAATACAAAGGACTTCTTAAATACGAATCAAAACACCATAATAGTAAGCCTGATGTGCTATTTATAGATAATTTTTGCAACAAGATGCTGTGAGAAAACAATGCTTGCGAATGCTTTAGTAAAATCCTTATTATCTATGAAATCTACTAGCTTATTTTGTTCTACAGGATTATAATTTATCAATAATTATAATTATAATTATAATAATTATAATTATATCAATAATTATCAATAATTATAATTAATTATAATATTTCAATAAAGGAAACTTAATTTAGATTTTACAAAGCCGTGTTGACAATGACTCAGATATTTCTTAAAATAGGTGTGTAAATATGAACACACTAGTGCCTTAAAAAATTGACGAAGGTTGAGAGCAGTGATATAAGCCTGTAGTTATTACTATCTTTTTTTAAAAATCGAAATTACTTTTGCAATTTTCGATCGATTATATAATATTGTTTTTTGTAAGGGTTTTAACGAAATAATGTGTACACTTAGAAATAGACATAGGTGTAACAACATCTGTTCCAAAATCTTTGGAGGGTGTTCTTAACTTAAAGGTGTTATTAACTTAAATTTTTGGTAAATATTAAGAAATGCTTAAATGAATAGACTTTAAATATGCTATATTTATAGCACATTGGTTTGAGAGTTCTAATTAAACTACTTGATGCTTATTTATTGATGCTTAATTATTGACGCTTAGTGACTGACGCTTATTAATTGACGCTTTTACACTTGACGCTTAATGATTGACGCTTAAAGATTGACGCTTAATGATTGACGCTTAATAATTGACGCTTTATGATTGACGCTTAATATTGATGCTTAATTATTGATGCTTAATTATTGACGCTTAATGATTGACGCTTAATTATTGACGCTTAATTATTGACGCTTAATAATTGACGCTTTACACTTGATGCTTAACGCATAAAGCTTCAAGCTAAATTATTGATTCTTGACGCCTATTGATTGATGCTTGACGCCTAACGTTTAACGCTATTATTGACGCTTATTAATTGACGCTTAATACTTGATGCTTAATTCTTAACGCTTAATTATTAACGTTTATTGATTGATGCTCTACGCTTAATTATTGACGCTGAATAATTGACGCTTAATACTTGATGCTTAATTATTGATGCTTAATTATTGACGCCTAATGATTGACGCTTAATTATTGACGCTTAATGATTGATGCTTAATAATTGACGCTTTACACTTGATGCTTAACGCATAAAGCTTCAAGCTAATTCAAGCTTAT
Organism: Napeogenes sylphis; assembly: GCA_959347405.1. NCBI lineage: Eukaryota > Metazoa > Arthropoda > Insecta > Lepidoptera > Nymphalidae > Napeogenes > Napeogenes sylphis. The sequence goes on along the minus strand of OY365780.1, from coordinate 31,087,662 downwards.
TGATTCTTGACGCCTATTGATTGATGCTCTACGCTTAATTATTGACGCTTAATTTTTTATTTTATTTTTTATTTTATTTTATTGGGACAACAGCATCAATTTACAAAAATATAACAACAAAAAAACAAAACATTACGGACATGCCAGTAAAGCATCCACTTAAGAAATTTACACAATGGAAGTGAAAATTAAAGGTTCTAAAGCTACTCTTGTCGAACAAAAACAAAAAAGTGGTTAAAAATAAAAATAAAAATATCTTAAAACTAAAACTAAACTACAAACTCTTGAGCAAAGATACAATTTTTTTTAAATTATTTTTAAACAAGTCAATATTGTGATATTTTCTATTATGATTATCACAAGATCTAAATATATAATTGTTTTTTAAGTTATTTGTTCTACACACGGGAATGTGAAATATAGCCTGAGAACGAGCACCTAAGCGAGGACATTTAAGTGAAATTTTACTAAGAAGATATGGAGAATCAATAATATTATGTAAAATTTTAAAAAGAAAAAATTGGTCTTTAAGTTCTCTGCGTTGTTACAGCGATACAAATGGTAAAGATGTAGAAAATCTATATTTTAGTATTTTTAAAAATTTATTCTGTATTTTCTCAATTAGATCTTTATATTTAGCGTAACAAGGATTCCAAATAATTGAGGCGTATTCTAGGATTGGTCTCACAAATGCTTTACAAAGAATTATTAAAGATTTAATGTTTCTAAAATCGGATCCTTGTCTAAGAACAAAACCGAGCATTCGATAAGCATCTTTTGTAATTTTATCGATAGGCTTATCAAAGATAATTTGACTATCCAAGAGTACCCCAAGATCTCTCACCTCAGTTACCCTTTTTATTTTTGAATTAGAAAAACAATAATTAAAATACAATATTTCCTTTTTTCTAGAAAATGTAATTGTATGGCATTTTTCTACATTAAGATATATTTCATTTGATGTACAATAGTTATTTAATCTATTTAAATCATTTTGTAATTTGGTACAGTGTTGAACATTTCTGATAACTTTAAAAATTTTAATATCATCAGCGTATAATAAAAAGTGCGAATTTTTAAAACATTTGCTGACATCGTTAATAAATATATTGAAAAGTAAAGGCCCAAGATGGGAGCCCTGTACACCAGAAGTTATAGGAATAAAAGACGAGGTGAAACCTTTAACAGCTACAGCTTGTGATCTTTCACGAAGATAAGATGTAAGCCACCTCAGTAAGCTACCATGTATCCCGTTATTTTCCAATTTTTGTATTAAGAGATTATGCGAAACCTTATCAAATGCCTTTGAATAATCTGTATAAACGGCATCTACCCTATGACCATCGTTCATTCCATTTAGTACTACATCTAGAAATTCACAAAGATTACTTTCTGTTGAATGAAACCATTCTGATTATTTATTAATTTAGATCTCAATAATGGGAAAATTGCATCATAGATAATCTTCTCAAAAAGTTTTGGTATCACCGATAATTTTGAGATACCACGGTAATTTTTGATATTATTTTTATCACCAGACTTAAATATTGGCATGATTAATGATTTTTTCCAGATACGAGGAATGGCACCACTTTCTAAAGACTTTTTGAAAAGCATTGTTACAGGAATACTAAGAGATTTACTACATTGTTTTAAGAACAAGGCATGAATCCCATCGGGACTGTGGTCCCGATGGGGCTCTTAGACGTATTTAATTTAGATAGATAGCATTCTACTTTTTGGTTAGTTATTTCAACTGAACTAATCACCGATTGATCTATACTTCAAAGACATTGATTTGAACTTAACACATTTTGATTTTGCTCAAAGACAGATTGGAAATAGATGTTGAACATATTAGCAGTACCCGGCCCATTTGATTCTTCACAAGAGTTGAGATACGTATTATGTCTTTTTTTGGATCCTATATACGACCAAAAGTATTTGGAGTTTAAAAGAAGATTATTTTCAGCCTTATCGACATAAGAATTATAACATATTTTTTCTAGTTTTTTAACTGAACTCCTCAATTCAGAAAATTTATCATAATCAATACTTCTACCATAATTTTTCCATTTTTTATGGAACTTCAATTTTTTATTAATTAATTTTATTAAAGGACGTGAAAACCAATGCGGGTAAAAATTTAAATGTTGATGGAATAAACTTAACTAATATATTATTTATTAATGAATAGAAAGTATCTACCCCCTCTGTAATGTCCTTGTTATCTAATTCCCGAATCCAGTCTATTTTTGATAGTTCGTCACAAATTAAATCATAATCGGCCCTATGATAAATTCTCCTAAGATGCCGAGCAGGTTTTAGGTTAAGTTTCACTGATTGAATTGAAATTGAAAATAATTTCATTACTATTATGGTAATTATTCACTGACCATATAGCATCTCTTACATTAAAGTTACCTATTATTATAAAATCATCGTGTACATTCTTTATTTGTAAATCAGAAATATATTCATATAAATTTAATTGTGTTGCAGCTTGGTTAATGTTATGAGGAAAGTAACAACAAAAAATATGTAAACATTTATGAGATATGTCTTTACTGTAAGACATTTTTATATACGTAATATTTTCATTAGAAGAGATGGGTAAGAAAATATCACAGGACTTAATTATAAATTCATTACGTACCGCTATTAAAGTGCCGCCTCCCATTGTGACCTTCGTACTAACATAATTACGATCATTGCGATACACAGTGTATCGTTTATCGAATAATTCTCCGTCAAAAATGCCCGGTAAAAGCCACGTCTCTGTTAAACAAATAATGTCATAACTGTGATTTAATACATTTAAATAAAATTGATTAGACTTAGTCCGTAACCCACGGACATTCTGATAATAAATATTCAAAGCCATTTAACTAAATATGTCAATATATAAATAATCTGTTTAGAATTATGAATATGACTAAAACAAAGACGTAATACAATCAATACCAAATGTAATAAGTAAAATTGTACCTCATGTGCTGCATTCTTCTAAGGCAAAATATTTAAAGTTAAATACATAGCAAAACAAATGTCTAATCTCACCATATCGACTTTTAAAACTAAATTAAAGTATTCTTCTAAATTTAAAGGTTTTATAAGAAGTTTAAATAAAAGAATAAATAATAATAACAGCCTACCAAACAAAAAACACAATATGACACTTATACTATTTTCTTTAAACATTCCTCTGAGTTGATATGTAAGACAGGGGAGTTTTCAGTGCGTTTAACCATAATTGTACAATTACGGACCCACCAATATGTGTAGCCTTTTTCTTTCCCCTTTCTCTTAACTTCATTAAATAAAGCTTTATTTCGAGTGGACAGATGATCATTGATGTAAATATGGCTTTGCGCACCAGGATATCCGATATCACAAGCTTTTAAATTACGTAGTTTACGGAGGGACGACAAAAAATCATCTTTCTTATACCGAGCTTGCATTTTTAAAATTATTCATTTTGGTTTTTTAACATCCATATCATTTTTGGTTGCCACTCTAGTAACAAAATCTATGTCCGTATTCGGGTTTAACGAAAAATTACATTTCTCAGCCAAATTCTTGACAAATTTAATTAAATCTTCGCCTTTCTTATACGGAACACCATTTATTTGAATGTTTGAACGCCGAACCCATTGTTCACTCCTGTCGTGATTATCTTTTAAGTCCAAATTATGTATTTTAGTCATTTCCAAATCAATGCCATTGACACGTTCCACGACTGACTGAATAGATAACTCAATGTGTGTTATTTTACTAGACCATTTATTTACGGTGTCAGTGACTTTTTTCAGTTCATCAGATATTAAGTTTTTAAATGACTTGATCGACGAGTCTAAGAGATTGAATCTCTCATCAAAGTAGGCGTATAAGGATTTATTGTCAATATCACTAGTATTAGATATATGAGGGCTGTTGCTACTTGTCTTTTTTGAAGATTTGCACCCAGGACATTTCCACCTGGCCTTATTCATCGGTAAAATCTTTTTAAAATCAGCCAACAGTGGACCAACACAAAGATGATGATAATTACATTGACAGGTTGCACATTTAATGCACTCATCTTGTTTAAGTTGCTCAGAACAATTCTTACACTCCATGATAAAAATATGTTGGAGGTAGATATTATAATTCTCAATATAACACAATGAATTCGCAGTAATTTATTTCTTTACTTAACTTTGTTGAATGAAAAAGTCACGTTTAAAACGTCGTAAGAACTAGGGATATTGCATCGCTTACGCGTTCATTTCAAAAAGAGTCACTGTTTTGTAGTAATATCCACTATTTTATTTTATTTTCGTATAATATCGAGTTCAAAAACACACAGACTATTTACACAGAACTAATTTATAAAGTTTGCACAAAATTTCACTTCCAATTACACTTATTAAAGGTTTAATAGAACTTTAACCACGAAATTTATGACTAGCGTACGTGCGTACGCGACGACGCTGCGATTGACGCCTAATACTTGATGCTTAATTATTGATGCTTAATTATTGACGCTTAACGATTGACGCTTAATTATTGACGCTTAATGATTGACGCTTAATGATTGACGCTTAATTATTGACGCTTAATTATTGACGCTTAATGATTGACGTTTAATGATTGAGGCTTAATAATTGACGCTTAAAACTTGATGCTTAATTATTGATGCTTAATTATTGACGCATAATTATTGACGCTTAGTGATTGACGCCTAATAATTGACGCTTTACACTTGATGCTTAATTATTGACGCTAAATGCTTAACGCTTAATACTTGATGCTTTATTATTGACGCTTAATGCTTAACGCTTAATTATTGACGCTTATTGATTGATGCTTAACGCATAAAGCTTCAAGCTAAATTATTGATTCTTGACGCCTATTGATTGATGCTTGACGCCTAACGTTTAACGCTATTATTGACGCTTAATGAATGACGCTTAATGATTGACGCTTAATAATTGACGCTTAATACTTGATGCTTAATTATTGATGCTTAACGCATAAAGCTTCAAGCTAAATTATTGATTCTTGACGCCTATTGATTGATGCTTGACGCCTAACGTTTAACGCTATTATTGACGCTTCATGAATGACGCTTAAAAATTGACGCTTAATACTTGATGCTTAGTGATTGACGCTTAATAATTGACGCTTAATACTTGATGCTTAATTATTGATGCTTAACGCATAAAGCTTCAAGCTAAATTATTGATTCTTGACGCCTATTGATTGATGCTTGACGCCTAACGTTTAACGCTATTATTGACGCTTCATGAATGACGCTTAAAAATTGACGCTTATTACTTGATGCTTAGTGATTGACGCTTAATAATTGACGCTTTTACACTTGATGCTTAATTATTGACGCTAAATGCTTAACACTTAATACTTGATGCTTAATGCTTAACGCTTAATGCTTAACTTACTAAATATCCTCCATGCTATTAACTATTCTAATAATATTTAAATTATCAGCTAAATGGCATAGAGTTATAAAAGCATACAGTTATATCATTGATCAAAATATTAAAAAGAATAGGACCTAAGTGTGAGCCCTGTTAAACTCCCAATTAAATCAATTTTTGGTTAGATTTATATTCATCTACAACGGCAAAATACAAAGGACTTCTTAAATACGAATCAAACCACCATAATAGTGAGCCTGATATGCTATTTATAGATAACTTTTGCAACAAGATGCTTTGAGAAAACAATGCTTGCGAATGCTTTAGTAAAATTCTTATTATCTATGAAATCTACTAGTTTATTTTGTTCTACAGGATTATAATTTATCAATTATTATAATTATAATTATAATTATAATATTTCAATAAAGGAAACTTAATTTAGATTTTACAAAGCCGTGTTGACAATGACTCAGATATTTCTTAAAATAGGTGTGTAAATTTGAACACACTAGTGCCTTAAAAAAATTGACGAAGATTGAGAGCAGTGATATAAGCCTGTAGTTATTACTATCTTTTTTTTAAAAATCGACATTACTTTTGCAACTTTCGATCGATTATATAATATTGTTTGTTGTAAGGGTTTTAACGAAATAATGTGTACACTTAGAAATAGACATAGGTGTAACAACATCTGTTCCAAAATCTTTGGAGGGTGTTATTAACTTAAAGGTGTTATTAACTTAAATTTTTGGTAAATGTTAAAAAATGCAAGAGCAGCACTTAAATGAATAGACTTTAAATAGGCTATATTTATAGCACATTGGTTTGAGAGTTCTAATTTAACTTCATTTTTATATATAAGTACAGATAAGAAGTAAGAACATACTACATATTTCTGCACCGTTCGATGTTGAGACTTCTCTGTCAGACATAACAGCAGGATATGAAGTATTTATTCCGATTTTAGTCTTTATGTAGCAAAAAAGGATGATTAACTTTTTTTTATGAATCACTACGTTCTTTTAATAAAAGAAATTCTTTCATCTTAAACATGTTTGGTGTTCCTCGAAATAAAACTTTGCAATGTTAAATCTATTCAAACCTTGATAAATTCGTTAAGAATCTACTACAATGCGGAGGTCAAAAATGCCTTTCAATTTCTTCAAGGTTATTTAATATGTATACCTTTCATTACAGTATACTTGCCGAAGGCTATTGTTAAGAGTACGTTTATCAAATTAACTCAATTCCTGGCATATTTTGATCCAATAGGCGAACTTAAAATAAATATACGTAATTTATATATCGGTATAGCGTTCTTCAGTTACTAATTACTAGGAATCTGATATTTAATATATTGATTTTATTTTAGTTATAATAAATCATTTGTGTAACCAAATTCAACCAAAAGACAGGTATGTATAGATACCGTTGGCACTCTGGAAAAACTGTTTTCTACCTTGGATGAAAAAACACTGTACTAAATATGATAATGCTATTCATCCGAGACAACGAAGCTTTCTTAAACAGACAAAATATATTATTAACAACTTCCACTTCCAATTAAATGAATAACACGATAGTTATATAAAATTAAGAAAACAAAGCTTTTTTAGCTAGGCCATCGACTGGTTTTATTTTTCCTTAAATAATTTAAATTAATGAAAATTAATTTAAAACTTAAATAAATTTAACAATTTATTACCTAATACATATGTATATACATTAACGGGTTATAAAATTGTAAAAAAAGGAGGCTAAAAATATAAGGAGGTTCTAACATTGGACATTACATTTACTTAATGATATGTTTAATTATTAATTATAAAAATATTTATCAGGATCAGCTATATACTAAGGTATATAGCTGATCCTGATAAATATACTAAGCTATATACATAAGGTTATCTCTTGCTTAAGATAAGAATAATACTTAATGGTATGAAGAATGTTAGTAAATATTTCCGCATTATTATTGTTTTTATTAGGGCTTAAATAGTGTAAGGACAAATTAGACATCTGCAAGTATTTAGTTAAGGTCTATGAAAATTGATGAATATTAACATATCAAAAAAATCAAGAGTATAAATTAATAATGTACCGTCGATTTTTTGTACATGTTTGTTTTGATTATTGCTAACAAATTTATATTAATATACTTATGAAGTCTTAAAAAAACCATCTTGTTTTTAAGAGATAAATATTTTAATAGGTTATTGATATATTGTATAATATGTAATGCTATATTGTGTAATGATTAATGATATTTAATGATATATTGTATTAAATTTATTTTAATTAATAGGTCTGTAGTCCGATGGCCACCCCTGGGGGGTTCTGGCGTGTCCCCGCGGTCTCCATTTTAGGCTCCCAATGCAATGCAATGCAAGGTAGAGAAACAACTATTTCAATATTAAGTTTCATACACAACATCTCCTTTAACTACAATTTCCCATCCTATTCACAATAAGATGTCGGCCCTAAAAGGCTTAAATTTTGAATTGACTTCCGTAGTTACGGTATTTATCTATAGAAGAGTAAAATTTTACTTAGTGTTTTCTAAGGTTTTCACGAGTACTACACATTGAAATAAAACTATTTTTACGGATTTAACTCGCGTATATTGAATTAAATTTTAAATTTACATTTTAAATTTAACCCGACGTTTCGAATGCTTTGCAGCAATCGTGTTCACGGTAAGACGAGATGGAGGTGTCTGTCAGTAAGTCAGTTAATTAGTAATCTACCTCCTACGGTTTTTAAGCTTCCGGGAGTACAGTTCAGGATTAACACAAAACGCACTAACAGTATCTTGAGGTCTTACAGTGCGGTCACAGACATGGTATTTTATATTTTTCTAAAGTGGGTCCCAGGTGTTAGATAATCCCCAACCATCTTCTCTGTCAAAATAGATGTAATCATGTGGCAGAGCTTATAAAATTGTTAATATGGTATATGAATCCTGTTCTAAACCAATAAAAACAACACAACTTTTTATATATGTGCCTAATAAGAATCGTTCAATGAAGGCGCATTTAGTGATGTCAATGTTGTCAACAAAATTATCTGGTAAACCCATTTCTACTCCGATCAAACCCCAATGCAAGAAAAAAAATAGAATCATTAAAGAACGAAATACAACAACGTATACAAAGTGGCGAAAAGGAACTTATAATAAAAAAAAGCAATATACACAATAATAACAAATAATAATAATAATAAATAATAATTACGAAGTAGAACATTACATTTTGGAAAATTACGAAGATATACATTGTCATTCGAATTCATTCGCCCCGTTGCATTGGTCGGGTGTAACGTATAGCGGCGTAATGGGGCTCGGATTGATTCCCAACAGGGACGAGCGTCTACGTGATGAGCATATATGTTTGTATTTCTGGCTTTGGTCGTTTTTTAAACTCTCTCGTTTTAATACCTTTAACAGAAGCAAACAACTTGGTTACTTCAGTACTTAATACTTATATAGGAATATCAGTATACATTTTTTTTGGGTAAATTAGATATAAAACCGTTTGGAAACTGATTGAATATTAAAGTTATTTTATTTAGCAAAAAGAAAAATATGTGCTTACATTATTAACTTTTATTCAAAAAGTATAGAAATTAAAAAAAAAACAATAATTATGGCACTTTTCAGTCTAAATCTACTTTGTCTGTTACAGCATCACCATGGGCAAGCAAATAAGTATCTTGTGTCTTCATCCTGGTCCTTGCGTGATGATGATTTGATTCATCGAAAGACGCAAGCTCCTCCCTCGTTGATAGTTTTATAAGTAAAACAAAAGCTACTGAGCTGCTCAATCCCATGGAGTTGAGGGAATTAGGTAAAAATAAAAAAAATATAAACATTGAGCCTGTGAGACTTCACGTCCATACTTAAAGGTTAAATGCAAGTAAATTATCATATCAAACGAAATAACAATATCAAATCGTATAATACAAGTCCTGATTCATTAGTTACGAAAACTTCGTAAAAGAAACTACATCGTCAATGTACGTACAACGGTCCCCCACGCAACGACTTAAAAAAGTACATAATAATATTATTTTTATCCTTTTAAGAGGTCTTTTTATAACGAGAGTTTTTTAATTTCTATGAGAACACATTCATTAAACTTAATCTATAGCTACAATGATTAAAATATCGTTTATTTTACACATAAACATATTTACTTAACGTTAATAATTATACATTTTTTTTTTTTTGTCTGTCTATGTTGTTAGCCCTGTTGGCTATTACAGCGTCACCGGGGGAGCAGGTGGGTCATGAGACCCAACCTTAAAAGGGGGGGCCAGATGGGCCCCCGTGGAGAACGACGTCCCAAGGGCGTCTCAGATTGAGACACGGTCCTCGGCTCGGGGCGTCGTTAGTCAGGAGGGAAGCTAAGGAAATTTGGACACTAGCGTCCTCCGACGGCAGAACGTCGGAGCAATGGAGCACTTACTCAGTTGGGACCTCGTCTATACCGGTATAGACGGTGTGTGTCTGTGTGTTGTGTGGTGTCACTTATGCCTACGCGTACACTTTATTACCTACTGTGAACGCGTCGTCGGGGTCAACCAGTACCGACTTGGGTCTTCTTTTTCTGACTAATGTGTTCTTACGTGGTCTATACTCTGCGGCGTCAGCCACCAGTGGGTTCGGGTGTCGCTCAGCACGTTCAAAGTACTTTTGGGAAAGCCCCTTGAAGTACTGAGCGATGGTCGGAAGGTCTAAGTCTCTATGGAGATCGATGTTGCGTACGAACCACGGCGCCCCGGTTGTAATCCGTGTAAACCTGTTCTGAATCACCTGAAGGGGAATAATTATACATAGCATTTATAAATGTTCTCATTGTCGTCTAATTTATTAAGAATCTCAATACACCTACTCCACAACCAACACCTATTGTTCTAAATGCGTTCATTAACTGAAGAATAAAGAAAGATAATTTCAAAGAAATAAATATCAACACCTGCTTTTAATCGATCAGACATGATTGCCTTGGACGTATATTGCCACATATAAGGAATAAATTAATAAAATCTTATTTAAAGTGAAAATATTAGTTCAAAAAATATATGTATAAGACACTAATACTTAATAGATTATTAACTTTAAACCTATTTATGCCTGGATCAAAATAAAATACGAAATTAAATTTTGTTTTCAAAATTATTATTATATATTAAATATTTCAGTTATTGTCATATTTAATCATTCATCACAGTGTCATCTAATCATCATCATCATAGTGACTCAAGGTAAACGTTATTATAAATGAGATATTTTCTATTTAATTAATCTGAACAGAAAAGTAGTAAGCTGCAAGCGTCGTCTATAGCCTATTTTTAACATATCTGCATTTGAAGGTCAAAAAGTTCGCGGAATGGAGGGGTTGGTGGGGGTAGGTTTACTCGTCCAGATAGTTACTAGTTGAACATCTCATTAATAGTATATATACCAAGTTTAAACCTTATCGAGTCATTAACTTTTGAATTATCGACCTGTAAATAACTGAATTGGCAAGAAGTCAACTAGTATGGAGAAAATTGAACACCGCGCCGTTATTAAGTTCCTTACCAAGCAAGGGAAATACCCCTAACACCCCTACCCACCCTACAGTCCAGACTGGTCATCCAGTGACTATCATTTATTTCCAAAAATCAAGAAAGAGCTGTGTGGAAAAAAATTGACCCCAATGAAGAAGTAAAGTCTGCAATTTCGGTCTATTTTGACACTGAAGAGAAATCTTTCTTTTTTCGATGATATAAACAAGTTATTTGATAGATCTGAAAAATGTATTAAGGCATAGGGAGAATATATTGAAAAGGAAAAACAGTTTGGTTTTAATTTCAACCTTCTTCCAATTTTGACCTCGTACGGATCTAATATAAACGTTTTAAGCTGTTTTTATATTTCTTTATGACCGTACTATTTGCTACACATAAAGGAGGTAAATAGTTTATAGCTGAACTACGGGTCAGCTGGGCAAGAAATTGTGTGAAGTTGTGGTAGTGTGTAGTAGTATGCTTACAACCCCGGAACCTTTTTTGAGAAAATGTGGCAGGGTCTGATTCTGGGTCCCCGTGCCTTGCGTTATTCCTGGCACTGGAATAGCGGCTCAACCTTTATAAGGAGAAGAGTTGGTGGATTGAAATGTTATAAATGTAATCAGTATTACTGAAGGAGACGAGGGAATTTCTTTTCCCCTAGAAAATCTGATATCCAGGTCTAATAAAGGTCCGCTGTTAGACCCTAAAATTAAAATTAGGTTGAGAATTTGTTGAGAGCGGCTCCCTGTGTTTCATGACTCAGTCCAAATATGTGCAGTATATACTAGACCTGTACCTTATTACCTGATAAATTTGCCCTTACTCTTAAGTTCTACGGTAATGGGACTTACGTCAAATATTTAGTAACAGTTTCTAGATCTGGCAGAATATCAACCCATGCAGCTTTTATATCTTGCTTTTGGTCTTAAGTTAAAATCCACAAAGCTGATCCAAAATATTGTGATATTTTCTTATTTAGTAAGGAAAAGACACTTTAAAATCTTCTATAAATATCTTGGCTTTCATGAAATTTACAAATGCCTTTGTAAATTTAAGTGACAAACAATTGGTTTAACAGGAGTAAGAGCATGAATGCATGCATTAATCAATCTGGATTAGTTTTAACAAAGGGAAAAACTAAATAATTAATATATTTTATATAAAAAATGACTTCCGATACATGAATATAAAAAAAACAGTAATACAGATATTGCTATGTACTTGTGTAGATTCAATTACTACTAATTCAAGGATAAAAACCCACAAAAGATATAATGCTAAACAATGTAAGTATAAAAATCACTTATCTTGCCAGCTGTACAACAACAACAGAGTACGTTGAATAGTGACTTGAAGCCATATTTATAACAAAATAAAAGCGAGAAGTGCCAAAATTATCTTCTGGAATTGAACGTCTTAAAGATCTCCTGATATTTTATCGAAACAATAACTTTTACTACTTTAATAATGTATAAGTGATAACAATGATATATAGTTCTAAATTCTTCAAGCTTATTGTAACAAATATTTCTCACATTCATTGTCAACGGAATTAAGTATTTATTTTATTTATTATTATTATTAACGCACATTTAACACAAATTATATAATAACCACAATTAAATAATAAAATAAGATATATCGGCGCAACGACAATACTTCAACAATTATAATTATTAAATTAACTAATTCATTGATTAAATATAACGATGATTATTTATCAGTGTAAAAATCATCATAAATTAGAGCATTTCTAGTTGTGTGGTTTTAAGAACATAAACAAAATGTTACTTGTAAAATCTTGTAGCGACAAGCACGTGCGACGATCCCTACAAATGAGCCGCACAGAAATTAATACTTGGAAAAACTTGTAGCGACATGAACGTGCGACGATCCCAATAAAGGAGCCGCACAGAGAGGGCTACGGGCATTCTCGCTCAAGACGTCGGACGGTGTGGATTTCTATAAGGACACTGTCATGCTGCCAGTTAAATAAATGAAGCTATAATTATTCGTGATGTTTTATTTTGAAGAAGTAATATTGAACAACCATCACGAAGACTACAATACAGTGACGGCAGCAATGCTGACGTCACACTTTTTAAAAACACTAACGGAGGTCTTATCTCCGATATCAGAAGTGGGATGGAACTTAATGTAACTCCGTCATTCCGCGAGGCCTGGGCCAGCTGTATTTAACCTTGCGTTATTTATCTGGACTTGCATATAACGTCATTTCTCGCGACATAACAAAACACATTGCACCGACCAAGCTTATATGACATCTATATTGCACCGTGCATCGAACGGCGATGTACCTGTACTACACTGGTTCGAGCATGAATGAAAGCGACGTACAACGTGGGAGGTGTAGGCAGTTGGAGTTACAGACGTGTGAAACCGAGTGTGTGCCCGGTGCGTAAGGAAATAGTACTTGAAGCCAACATAAGGTATCTTAAGGGATTCTGAAACTGTAAGTTATACATCAGTTTTAAGGTAACATACACTTACATATAACTTTGTTCCTCTTATGACAAGTTAATGTGATGTGTCAGAGTTTAAAAGTTATTATAGTAGGGGAGCCCAGGAGGGGATTTCGGGAGTTACTAAAGCGCGGCAGATTAATATACAGGGGGATACCTTGTACCCAGATAAGTACTTCCACCCGTTACGAGCCTTATATATATGGCCGCCCGTCAAGGATAAAGGATCAGATTAGTAAAAAAAAATTGGTCATCAGAAAATTTTGAGCGCGTCAGATTAAGGTAGAGTGAGTTAGTTACATGTTAGAACGTGTATATTTCACTAATCTGACCATTTGAGAGTGACGTAAAGAAGGGGCAGGGCTACGAAGCTGTAAAAAAAAACGTCATCTCGACATTCTCGAGCGTGACAATTTTTTTTTTATTTTGAAGGAAATGATTCAAGGATTACGAAAAATATATAATCTGACGATTTCCACAAGCCGAAGTAACAAACATTCATCGATAAAGTTTAATACGTGCAGCAACGTGATGCCTGTATTCCTATTTATTCTTTATTTATTTTTTTATAATTATTTTCTTATAAATACAAGTACTTTACTTAAAAAATATACTCTATTTTATTTGCATGCTATTTATTAAGCTATTAAATCAATTTAATTCAATAATTTAAAAAAAGTAAAAAAAAAATTTTTTAATTGTCAGATAAGGCGAATCCCTCCAGAAAATCGTCAGATTATGAAATATCATGTCTACGGCATCAAGATGAACCATATATATCTTAATCTGACGCGCTTGAGTATTTCAAAATGGTGATTTTTTTTTGAACATTCTAAAAATAGCCGCGAGTTTTCGTCACACTCAAATCGTCAGATTATTATACTAGAGCTTTCTTTTAGGTTCATTTAACACTCCCTTAAAAAATCTGACACGCTCGAAAAGTTTTTTTTTGTTCCATTTTCAACGCTTCCGTACAACCACCCCATCATGGAAACCATCAGATTAACATACGTACATTTTTTAAAATACGTTTGACATCTATGATATCAATATCTGATACGCTCGAGTATGTCCATGCCACAATTTTTTTTTTCATTTTTGAAAATTTATAGCCGCTCCCCCCACCAATGAAAAGGTATATATTATATGACATTTTTTTTTTTATTATCTAAGCTTCGCAACCCAATAGGCCTCTACGACGCTCGAGTAAATCCCGATTTAGCTTCCTGGGCTCCCCTACTATTATTGCTTAATTAAAAATTAAAATTGTCTTTAAACTCTTAAACAGGCAGTACAATGAGTCTCAGCATTAGTTATAGGTAGATATATGTGATTCGATTCGATTTACTTAGCATTCTGGTTTGAGTTTAAATACATACAAAAAAAATAGTTTAAATTATAATATTAAGTGGCCAAATTTAATAAATAACACTTTAGTAATGTTATTGTGATGACTGGTATTAGTCAAGCGCTAGTAGTCCGTAATATGAGGGCCACGTCCAATTGTAATGTTTTACAGATTTTATTAACTCCCTCTTCACATAAACAATAATCATAGTCAAATCATCCACTTTAAACGTACAAAAATAACAACTATTGAATACTGGTTTTAATTATGAAGTCTTAATAGTTCTCACTTTTCTAACTAATTCAAGTATTTACTAATCAAGCCAATGTCCCTCCTCACTTAAAATAAACTCCTCTCTTAGTCAAATAAACTTCTTTAAGCATACGAAAATAACCATTACTTGACATAACAATTCTAAATATTACTATTTAAGTCCATAAAAAAAAAATTAAAATAGTAATTCATTAATTTATATGGATCGATAGTGACTATCAAAATATTGAAACGAGTCAAAACATTACGAATGATTATAAAATAGTTGTTTAATAATAATGAAACCTAACAGTAATATGCTTGTACTTTTCAGTACGTGGGTATTCAATAATAGATTTAAAGACGTACAATGATAAGCGATAACCCTCTCGTTGTCTTATTTAATGGTTACCTAAAGTTAAGTCTAATTTTACGTGACGCGAAATTTTAAATCACGGTTTTTGAGTAAAGGGTTTAAATGACAAAATTTGTTCAATGATTGCGAGAGAATGTTAAATTTTAAAGCTATCTATTCAGATTCATCTAAATTCTATTCTGCAGTCGATTCACTGAATTTTTAATTTTTGGTCTACAATTGAGTCGAATAAAAACGGGTTTAACTCAAAAGCAATTATTGATCGTAATGATATGTTATAAAGGCGACTCTTACCATTGCTTATCAGGGCCGATGTTTTCAAAGTAAATAATTTCGCGACCTTGCGAAAGTAAGAAAAGTTAATCTATTTACATGTTTTAGTAACTGGTTAGTTTTGTACTGAAAGGCAGATAGAAAGGTATGAGTGTACTAAAATCAACGTTTATCGCTATAAAGACTAGGGGTAATAGTTTGTGATAAGATGTAGTAGGTAAATTTTATGTTGTGTTGAATTGTGTGACAAACCGGATGACAAAAGCTTCTTTTCTAGATAGGTGAAGTTGAGAGACTTATGTTTCTGGTGTGTAACGATGCCTAAAGGCTGTGCGGCTGTGTGGTTAGTGTGTGACTGGTGTGTGGCTGGTAGACGACTTGAAGTAGAAGGTCCTTAGGACTCGACATTGACAGCAATGCAATATAACAAACAAGAAGTTTGTTGATAGGGCTTAGTGAAAAGCCATATGTTATGAATGAGATTCATGCTCTGTGGTTTATAATGTTCTTAGAATAATTTGTTGTCTCACTTATTTGAATATAGAATTCTCATTACGATTTTAGATTAATTTGAATAAAAGCAAAACTGTAAAGACAAGTTTATTATAATAACTTTTTCCTTTCTTAATAATTTGTAAATTTAAGTACGATGTTAAAAATATGGATAAACGCGTTTTGACTATATTTAAAAGAAAAAAGTGAAGCTGTTTCCAATCGATGACCGTATGATCATTACAAAATGAGGAACGTAACTAGACTAAGTAAGATCTAAAATATAAAGGGCGTTTTCAAGTTATAGATGTTTTAGAGAGATTGTTATAATTTAAAGGCACTTATTTGTAATTGTTCCTATAAGTACTCATGACAGATTACAAAAAGAAAAAACGCCAGAACATCAGGGTATATTTATCGATATCATCGATGTGGAGCAAAATAATATTAATATTATTTAGAATACTTGGATTTGCAAGATGATTAATTGTACCTGAAATCGTGTAGCCGTAGCTCAGTAGAAATCGGTGTCTACTAATTGTAGTCTGTGAGTACGCAGTAAGGGGTCAGCTCTTGAGAAGTTCCAGTTCAGAAGGAACCATGGATTCCAGGATAGACTTGACGTTAACTTCGTTGGTTTGCATAATATGAGTAGCTGGAGGTTACTGGGTTATGTTTATCTAGAAATGTAGAGCTTGTAACTGGAGGTTACTGGGTTATGTTTATCTAGAAATGTAGAGCTTAAGTGTTTCAGTGTATCTTGTCTGATTGGTATCTCTTGTGAGATACGGTGATAATAAAGTCAGTAATATTTTGAGAGTTTTTAATTTATTTTTGATTGTTAGTTTTATATTAAAATGATTGGTATACTTTGAACAATAATGTTTAACAACTATTATTATTTAACTATAATTATTTTTAATTTTAAATTGTTTGATATAACGATTTTATTTTTAATTATTTTCTTTTTTTGGCTAGATAATCACTAAATGTTAGGTTATGCTCAGTCAGGAGTGATCGAACGGTTTGATACTGGTCATGAATATTGTTTCAGAATTATACACAGGGACATACGTCTCAGAGATATTAATAGTACGGGAGCTGAATTGACAACGAGGCGCCACCCATACCTCATCACTTCGGCAGAGTCCGGTCTTATGTTCGTGAGGACCCAGTCTTTGAATTAATGAAGCAGTTCAGGAATTCACTTCGCTTTTTGGCTGACACATGAATAACAAATTTTGTTGGTTACAAGCCACCACCACCCAAAGCCCACCAAAGCTTGCTAAACCTCAATTTTAACGAGTCATATATGGTAAGAAACTCATTTTTATAGTGCAACGAACCTACGAATAATCTGCGAGAGGCTTCGAGTACAATCTACCGTTATAAATATCTAGAGAGTGGTATCTCTAATATGTGCATTTGCCTTGAGCTGACCACGGATCTTTGATATTACCTTAAGTGAGGCTTGAGATACCATTGGAATATCCTGTGCAACCATGAGTTATACCTGTTTAACAGATAATAAATAACTAAAATGATATCTGTGAGCTACTTATGTGTTACCCTTGAGCTAACCACGGGTCCTTGATGTATCCTTCAGAGAACAGAGAGATACCGTTGAGACGCCTTGTGGAACTGTGAGTAGACACATACACACACATTTACGATAATAAACAACTGGAGTGATATCTCTGAGCTACTCATGTGTTACCCTTGAGCTAACCACGGGTCCTTGATGTATCCTTTAGAGAACCATGAGATACCGTTGGGATGCCTTGTGGAACTGTGAGTAGACAAGTACACACAACAAAAATTACGATAATAAATAACTAGTGGTACCTCTGATTGAACCATGTGTTGCCCAGGAACTGGCCGCGTGTTCTTCGTATATCTTTAAGAAAACTATGAGATACCGTTGGGAAGCTTTGTGTAACGCACATACTACAGATCATTCTCTGAGAGTGAGAAGTTATTTTTTATTTTTATAAATTACATCCCGGAGAATAGTTGACCGTATCGGCGGAAAATGAACCACCTTTTCAATGAGATCTTGCTGCAGCATCAACAGAACCTACTCCATTAACTTCAGGACTGGAACTACAGTCGACCAATCGACAGGGTAACTACAAAACATTTGAATAAACGTAAGTAACTCTCTTAAATTCTTCAATCTCCGAGAACTCTACGAGAACCTTCGAGAACTCTACGAGAATCTCCGAGAACTCTACGAGAACCTCCGAGAACTCTACGAGAATCTCCGAGAAGCCTACGAGAACCTCCGAGAACTCTACGAGAATCTCCGAGAACTCTACGAGAATCTCCGAGAACTCTACGAGAACCTCCGAGAACCTCCGAGAACTATACGAGATTCTCTGAGAACTCTACCAAAATGTCCGAGAACTCTAGGAGAACCTCCGAGATATCTACGAATTACCCCCGAGACCTTTTCAAACTTTCATCAAAGTCAAATTCTTTATTGAATACGCAAATCTACAGAACAGCTGTATGTTTACATAATAATCAATGTAAAAGCAACGTTAGTTGCCTTACAGATGCCAAACTCAAAGTATGGTGTATCTTTGCTTACAGATAGTTGCAACAAGAATCAACGAGGCTGGTGCAGAGCGCGCACCGCCTGTCAGTATGGCCGTATCGGCGCAACGACAATACTTCAACAATTATAATTATTAAATTAACTAATTCATTGATTAAATATAACGATGATTATTTATCAGTGTAAAAATCATCATAAATTAGAGCATTTCTAGTTGTGTGGTTTTAAGAACATAAACAAAATGTTACTTGTAAAATCTTGTAGCGACAAGCACGTGCGACGATCCCTACAAATGAGCCGCACAGAAATTAATACTTGGAAAAACTTGTAGCGACATGAACGTGCGACGATCCCAATAAAGGAGCCGCACAGAGAGGGCTACGGGCATTCTCGCTCAAGACGTCGGACGGTGTGGATTTCTATAAGGACACTGTCATGCTGCCAGTTAAATAAATGAAGCTATAATTATTCGTGATGTTTTATTTTGAAGAAGTAATATTGAACAACCATCACGAAGACTACAATACAGTGACGGCAGCAATGCTGACGTCACACTTTTTAAAAACACTAACGGAGGTCTTATCTCCGATAGATATAATAACAATCTTATACTTATCAATAATGTAACAACTACGATCATGGCACCTCCATCTAATTTTATCAGTTCAAGCTATTCAGGCATACGATATAACTATTGAGCCACCAGGAACGATCATGTACATTCTACTCACGTGACTTGCAACGACACGGCTTTTACCCTACCTTTACAACGATATCAATTAAGTAATATCATTATTGCAAAGAAATTGTGAGCATTTTACGGCATATATATTTGTGAAGAAATTTATCTCATCCCATTATTTTTTTATTTTTTCGAATAAGATTGCGGCCAAATTGGTTTGCAGTTAGATTGTTGATGTTGTGTAAAAAACGTGCCGTTACGTCGCAGTGGCTTTAAAGGTTATTAGAATGAATTAAAGTTCAATCTAGTACATACATTTTATTTTTTTATTCAGTTTATACACCATCATATAAAATATCATCTTAACATTAATATGCAATAAATAAATTTTAATTCCCATACCGAAGGTTTTAAAACATAAATGACTTTGAGTTTATTTTTCAAATTATTACAGTTTTTATTTATATTTTCAAAATAACAATAGATTATTTATATTTTTTTATGGAATTGCTGTGCGTAACACCATTTTTAAATTTACTCGTAGTTTTACTCGTTTGTTTTTTCTCAGTATCAGCTCTGAAATAAAATATTTAACAGTTGCATTATACTAAGAAAAGGTTAAGATTTCTTAATTTATAATAGAGATAATTGGTACATGTATCAGTTATACCCGTTCTTTGCGGATATCTGTATTTCTTATTTTGTCTTTTAATTTGACACGCAAGTAACTTATCCCATTTTTTTTCTGAAGTCTGAATTTTGATATCAATTTCAATTGTCAGTAATTATCTCCTTGGTAAGCAACAGCAAGTGTGATTTAAATATGCTCTTGTGCCCAGTATTTATTCCACGCCATTGCTACTTTACCATCTAATTCTTGTGTATTTCTTTCTTTACCGAAGAAAATTTGCTTGTATAAGGTTTTTTTACGTATTCAACAGTATGTTATTTATCATTATGGTTTTACGATGGTCGGTTTTAATTTGTTAGTTCCAGTCTGCTGAAGATCTGTTTGATATAGTCATTAAGTCAAGTCAGTCATCTGAAGTGTCTTAGGAAATGTCCTTCTACCCTGATGCCTTGCGTAAACCATGGTAAGTCCTTCATTATATAGTGTAAAATAGCTATGAACAGTTTTGGAGAGATTTTATTTCCTACTTTATCTAGTACGACTCTACTTTTACTTAGAATCAATATTGTTTAGTATATAGTACCTCAGTGCTTCCTATATACTGGTTTTACTGTGGTGTGGTGAAATAAAACCAATAGCTTTTGGGGAAGTCTGTATCACTTGATCGACTATGTAAATATGATCAACTGCACTGAAGCTGTTTTTGAATCCGGCTTGTTTTATTGGCTGGTGATCGTCCATAACATATGTTATTCTATTCAACAAGCAGAAGGCAAATGCTTGTATATGCTTATAGGATGATAAACCTTTGCTGGCTGGGATACCTTTTTACATACTAGGATAATTTTAGATTTTTGCCTTATAAACGTTGGCCACAGAATCTTCGTGTATTTTATTCTATAGAAGAGTGAATGTTCTTAAGAGTAAAGTTCTTACAAACTTAATTCTCTTATTTGTGATCTTGTCTGGGAACGGAATTTTTTCCGACTTTATTTATTTAAAAATTTGTGAAAGAAGAGCATAAAAAAGAAGGTTATCAGTAAATGTTTGGTTTTTGTGATACAGATTTGCTATATAGTTGTGGCTGTAGCTATGATTTCTACTCGATACTTCATTTTTGAAGATTCGGTCTGTAATAATGGAACACGTGTTCTTGATTAATTTTTTCTTTGTAGGCTTTTTATAAGTTATATATCTTCGAAGGTTCCATTGTATAGTATTTATTCTGTGGGTATGGTGTTATCTTTTTAAATCTTTGTTGGTAGTTTTTTTGTGATTTTTCAATTTTTGTTTCTCAGTTTTGTTTAGTTTAGATTAAATTGCAGGTTACTTTTTTCTTTCATGAGTTTCTTTCTATTAGTCTATTATATATCTCTCTATCTCTATATATATATCTATCTTTTAGCAATATCCTAGCACAAACATTATTTGCAAACTGCATTTTTTTCAGATCTTAGTAGTTTATGGTCAAATAGTCTCCGATATACCAATAAGAAATCCTTAGCTCTTCCTTATATTATTTCTTGACTAGGAAACCCATATCCTACAAGCCTTTGTTTAACCCAGGTGATATATCAAGCAATCGATCGATTCGATAATTTTCTCGCCTTTTTTAAATATTATATATATTTTTTTTGCCCATCAAAATGATTCTACTCTGCCTAATCTTAAACAGTCAGTGAACTCCTAAAATAGTGGCCAATATTCTCATTAATGCAAAATAGAATCCAGTAAGTGGTCTCCACTATGGTAACTTTACGAGTTGCCTTTTCACGCCCCGCTTAAAAGACCCAGAACAACAGAAGTAACAGGATCGTAACAAAATTGTAACAGAAGGAAACACGTGCCGTGTTAGTGAATTCCACATTTTTATGAACCGACATAAATATGAAGTGATGAACCGTTTGGTTTACCCGTGTACCATAGATTTGTCCGCATAGCAATGTCGCCTAGCTTCAACATAGAATTAATATGCAGAAGAAACAAGGTTGGCGATATCACCGAACGAAACGCAACAGTATGAATACTGGTACTTCAAGCCGTTTTTCTGTGAGAGAGTCGTACTTTACCGGCCAGCCCATTCATGCCAGCAAGGCTCTACTACCTTACAAATATATAAGATAATTTAACAAAATATATACTTAGTTTGGCCATAAATACTGTTACAATTAAAAATAAAAAATATATATATTCGAATTTGGAATCTGTCATTCTTATATGATTGTTCATTGTGTTTTCTCATCTTGGCGCCAATACCTTGTACAAGATTTTGCGATATGAAAATCGAGTGGGGTGATAAAGAGAACTAAACCGCTGTGATTGCATTACACAAAGTAGCTATGGAGCCAAATGAAATTTTTAAAACTTTCCAACATCTGGAATTAATCAGATATTTGTGTACCAGGTTATTAATAGGTACAATAAGACTTCCTCTGTTTGTGTTAGAAAACGATCAGGCCGTCCACGTATTGTTCGTACGAAAAAGGTGGTCAAAGCAGTAAGGGAAACAATTTGAAAAAATCCTGTCCGAAAGCAAAAGATTTTATCTCGGGAAATTATGATAGCATCTAGAATCATGTCGCATATTTTAAGAGATGACTTAGAACCTGCAGCCTATAAGAGACGCACTAGTCATTTCTTAACTGATAAGTTAAAGAGAAATAGGGTGGTAAAATCGAATCAACTACTGAAGCTGTACGCAAAGGGAGGTCACAGAAAAAAATTATCAATTTTTTCAATTGAACAATATTTTAACAAATAAAGCAGACTGTATTTATGCTCAAAGCTTAAGAGCTTCCCAATTAGTCGACAGAGTGCAACGTGGGCATCACAAGACTTCAGTGATGGTTTGGTGGGGTGTTAGCTTGGAAGAAGTGACTGAGCCATATTTTTGTGAAGAAGGTATCAAAACATCGGCACAAGTGTATCAAGATACCATTCCTGAGAAGGTAGTTAAGCCCTTTAATAACACCATGTTCAATAACCAAGTATGGTCCTTCCAGCAAGACTCAGCGCCGCGGCATAAAGCTCGGATTACGCAGCCTTGGTTGGAAGCGAACGTCTCGGACTTCATCAGAGATGAAGACTGGCCTTTGTCTAGCCCCGATCTTAATCCGCTGGAATATAATTTATGAATAGTTTTAGAGAGTACAGCTTGCTCTAAATGCCATGAAAATTTGGAGTCCCTAAAACAATCCATACGATTGGCAGTGAAGAATTTTCCCATGGAAAGAACGTGTGCTTCTATTGATAACTGGCCTCAACGTTTAAAGGACTGTATTGCACCCAATGGTCACCATTTCAAATAAGCCTTTTATATTTTTAATTGTTTTATATTTGTGTATTAAACTGTACTGTAAAAGTGCAAAAGTAATAAATGTTATTTGCAATTAAAAAAAAATTTTTTTCTTGTTACAATATTTATGGCAAGACTAGTTATATACATATGATATGATATGATATGATAATTTAACAAAATATTTACTTGATATTAATCATATTTGTAATCCTTATTGTTGGCGCCTCTATAAACAGGTAGAGTAACATACTGACTATACATGAAATGCTTATCAAAGCCACTGGATATAGTATCTGAAACCAATTTTTTTTAAATGTAATTACATTAATTGATGTCTAAGCAATAGTATAAGAAAATAATAATTTGATTGTCTGATCGAACATCACGCTATAAATATCATTTTTGGTGATTTTTTTGTGGAGCTTAGCTCATGCGTTAACATATATGTTATATCCTATAGAATACTCTTAATACATTAAATTCAGAGAATGTGTTGATAATTTATCCTTTGGGGCAGGGTAGGAAGCAAATGAACTTATAAGCAATAGTTATACACAAAATATTGATATACCAAGAGCAATTCATCGTAATGTAGAGGAGACCTCGTAGTACTTAACATCCTGATGTAAATCAAACAGTGGACGAGGTAAATCCCGTAGGATAACTTGCTAATAGGGATGAATCCGTGCCAAGTGAAAACTGACCCTAGTATAGCTACAAATTCCAGATTATTTAAATACTTATGTTTACAGTGAAGTATACAAATATAATAATTATAAATCATAAGATACAAATATCAACTTATTAAAAAGCACAATGATAATCAAAACATTAAGAAATTAAGGAAGATATTTAGAAAACTGACATAACTTACGCACATTTCCATATTCACAGGCAACAATAATACAACATATAGCAAGAGTAAAAATAGATCTATGTACAGATGAAAAAAAATAAAGAAAAAAATCATTCGAATTTGGTTTGTCTAGGACTGATCTTCCCATAATATTTACTGCGGCTATAGTTAAAGCGAATATTGTTCCAACTGAACTTGTTAACTGAAAAGAGTTGATTAGAATATAAATGCTTTTAATTCAAAAACAAAACAATTCCGCTCCCCCAAAAAGGAACAAAACTAAACACCATGAACCTAACTGATCTTTTCTTGTAACTTTGACAGTTAGAAAAAGAAATCATTTATCAGTGATAAGTGTAGTAATACCTTAGAGAACATATTTCTATGTCTATTTGGATTATATGTAGACATAAAGAATCCAAGAGCCATTCCTATAAAGTATGGAGCTGCCCGATGGTGGCTTAAAATGTAAGAACCAGTGAAAAATTTTTTATAATTGCGATTTAATCTAAAAATAATAAATTAAATTTTACATTTGTTAAAGAAACGAAAAAAATGTTAAGAAAACTGCATTATTGGTAGCAATTATCGATATAATTATAAAAAAATACAAACCTACCTAAAATCAAATTCCAAAACCTTAGGCAAATTCTTCTGATAAGTCAATACTCCAGGCAATATTAGAGATACCGTCGTCAGAATACAATAAATGGTAATGGCCGCCTTTTTATTTTTTTGAAATACCCAATATAGTATTGTAGCTATCACTGACATATGAAAATCACACGCTACTGTCCATAAAACTATATAACACTAGTCATGTAAAAAAACATATAATTAATAGACACATCATATACACTAATAGACATTT
Source organism: Napeogenes sylphis (assembly GCA_959347405.1). Lineage (NCBI taxonomy): Eukaryota > Metazoa > Arthropoda > Insecta > Lepidoptera > Nymphalidae > Napeogenes > Napeogenes sylphis. Next base: position 31,062,561 of record OY365780.1, on the reverse strand, counting down.
AGTAATTTATACCATAAATGTAACTGCCATATTGAGTAATTTTTAACTTTACTATGCATCTTTGCATGTTTTTGAATAAAACTTACAATATTTTCCTGGTCAAAGTAATTTCCAAGCATCAATAGACTTATAAGCCAATTTTTCTTACAACATTTTGATTCTTCACCTACTTTTATTTTCCATATCGGACCATCGCCAATGTGGTCGGAAACCGCTGTTATAAACAGTATTATTACGCCAACTGTCACAACGTATCTAAAAGTGCATTTAGTAATGTAATTATTCATTATTGAACATATTTGTTGATTGAACATATTTGTTATAAATAAATATGAAGATTATCACTTAAACTGAGTGAATGGTTATGAAAATCACTTAGCAAACCCAATGCGTAATTTGGGATGTTCGAACTATTTGAAACTATATATATCCATCTTTATTGACTAGTACACAGTATAGAAGACTAATTATTTTCCTGCAGCAATGGAGGTTACTTTGATGAAAATTGGATAAAAAAGCGTAATCTCCTTAAAGACCTATAGCATATTCTCACTGAACTTTTAATTTGTGGAACCTATGATAACGTTTGAATGAGGATAGCTTAAAGATTTGTATATAGATAATTTGAGGTGCTTAAAACTTGAAACTTATCAAAATAAACAATAAATCATAAATGAAATTGAACAATATCAAAAAATGCGTTCTTAATAGATTTACTTGAAGTTGAAAGCATTTGCTCTTTTGTTTATTCATTTATTCATTCATTGGTCTAATATTCATACTAGAATGTCGATAAACCTCGTCAGGTTTAAACGATAAACGACGTCTCTTTGTGGTTCGGGCGTCTGCACCGAGGTTTAAAGTGGAGAGATTCAATAGCAAATTGTGTAGTGAAAAGTGTACCAAAAAAAGAAAGACCACGCAAACTTGCTGGACGCACGTGTCGACCATACTTCGAACAGAATATAGAAAACTTCTTTGTATAGGCTGCCAACGACACCTATATAACAGTGTAAACAGTTAAAGGCTGATGTAAAAATGTTAAGACAACTTAATGTTGTGTGCAATAAATCAGTCTAAAATACACACAAAGGTAATTGGATGATCATCAATTATAAATGTTAATATACTTTGCTTTTCTTATCATTTGGTTTTATTTTATATTTAGCTCATATTCTTGAGGTGTGCTTTTTAATAACGGCTAGGAAACAAGAAAATACGTTCTTTATGGATTGAAACATAAATGACGTAATAGCCTGTGCAGAGTGAGTTAAAGATAGCGATTTGTTTATTTAATGATTTTATAACTACCTTCCTTATACTAACCAATATTGGAGGTATAAACCTACATTACCCAATCTGTTAAATAAATATTTTTATAAAAATATATTAATAAAGTCAATTTGAAGTTAGTCTGCAATCAGGAGCAATAACGGTGTGGATCTTGTAAAAACAAATAAAAATAAATCTAACCTTAAATATCTCTTGTAAAGCGCCTTTAATGGATTAATTTTTCCAAGAGTTACGTAACTTTTAATTCGTAATAATCCTGATATCATTAGGAATATATCAACTGCGTAGTCGGCCGAACGTAACGTTTTTCCTTGTAAACTATCTATGTCCTGAAAAGATATTGTTATTATTATTATCATAATTTAAACATATTTTTCACGACTAAAAGATTTATTTCTGGTAGTGACAATAATATAATATTTATCATTTTACCAAATAGGAAGGCCACTTAGAAAGTTTTGCAAAAAAGTTTATATATACGGAACGTTTGCGAGTAATAATTTAAAGATGAGATAATTGAAAAAGTATTTTTTTAAATAAAAATATATGTCAAAATGTTATATCCACCAATGTAAAACTATATATATATCATAGAAAAATGGATCTACGGCAGAACATTATCGTGCAATAACTTTTTATGACTTACTTTTACTGTCCTACTTTAAACCTGACGAATCTTTTAATCGACTTTAATCGACTTTTATGGATAAAACCCCTTCTAAAGCACTTTTGTAACATTGGTATACAAAGTGCAATTGCTTAATTTAAGTTAAAAGCGGTAAGTACTGATTTATGATTTATATGTAATGGCGCAATGGTAAAATGTATAAATTAGAAGCAGGTTTATGCTACTATCGTAATATTATTAAGAATGTTTGATAGAATATGATCAAAAAATAAAGTGCTAGTTAAAAGTATGCCTGTTTTAAAAGAAAACTATAACGATAGTACGACAATCAATAAATGTACGAAAAAAGACGTAGGTATTTTAATTCTAAATTTGGGGCATATAGTTCCTATTAATTTCAATAAAAAACTCATGTAGTTCATAGAAAATTCATACAAATATATGGGGAATCTGTGGGTTCTCCTAAATTTAAAACTCATAAATGAAAAACTTACAATCTTAAATTAGATGCAATATAATCGTGTGCACAGTTACTCACCTAAACATAAAAACAAACCTAGACGTCCTGGGTGTATATGAGATTCCTTATGATTGCGTTATGTGTTACGTAGGACAAATTATATTAGCGAAACGTCAATATAAGGATAACTAAACATAAAGGAAGTGTTAAGAATGTAGACAGTAATGGCTGAGCAATAACGGAAATCTTCTTAGGTTTAGGAACGCCTTATTACATACGCTTTGAAAAATCTTCCGTTTTAACAAGAGACAAGTAATTAGTACCGCGTAAATTACATGAAGCTATCAAAATCAGTCCTTTAAAGAATTTCGAAACGTGTAGTGCTTGGATGCTACCTACGTCTTGGCAACCAGTAATTGACATTATAAAGGAAAGTAACAATAAGTTACACCCATTAGTGATACAGTAAGTTCAGTGTGTACATAACCTAATACAATAACGAGTGACGAAGACCTGCATGTTATCTCTGAGAACGACACGACATCTTCCCTCTTAACATTAAAGCCATTGCGACGTATCCATCATGACAACGCGCCTGCGCACTTAGCGATCAAGATAAGAACTTCTTAGGCACAACACCACTAAAACTTTTGGGTATCTGATTAACCTGAGTACCTGGTAACCTGATTTGGTTCGTTGTGATTATTTTTTGTTCTTAAATTAAAAACTGCTCAAGGGAATACAGTTTTTACCGCCAGAAATATGCACTTACTGCATTCGAGAACACCGTTGAGGAAGTACCTGTTGCAGACTGGAGAATTCTTTGGAAAAAGTACTTTAAAAATATATATTTTTTGCTTAATACTTTTTCAGTGTCCTTTGATTTTAATTTATCTTAAATCGTCAAGCTTTTTCATTTTATGGTAAATAACATATAACAAAATTCATGAACACGGACGAGACTGAAACTTGCAACTTTGGGAAATGGTGTCATTGTTCTGCCAATTGAACTTAAGTGTCGCTAACAGCCTTCATAAATCCGGAATTTTATATACAACCGTCTTTCTCGGAGGCGGCTTCTATTGAGCGAGTCAGAGAAACAAACCTGAGCACTTGTTGATGAGCTTTTGTATTATATTTACTGAAACTAACATAGATATTATTTCACAAATATCTTGACAATATTAGTTATAAATAGATTTTTTTTAATTAATAAAAAAATTATTTAAAAAAGTCCAACTTACTCTATCAAAAGTTAAAGAATTACTAAAGCCGTTTGAATGTTGTAAAAAGGCGACATGCATAAAAACGACCATAAAAGAAGTCAAAGCTTTCAATCCGTGCAGTACATTGATATCATTTTTTGATAATTTATTAAGAGAGGAAGCATTTGTTGTTAAACAAAAAGCTTTAAGTAGTTTACAGGCTGAAAAAAAAGATAAAATATGAGTTAGTCAAAACAGCATATTAATTAAAACAAGAAAACTTAAGCTTGTACATAAACAAGAACATGAAAAGGGTAAAGTTAATAACAAGTTATAAGGCATACTATAATCATAAAGAAATAAACGGCTATTAACCTTGGAACGTTAATTGAAGCTATTAAGATCCGTCATGATGTGTTCATACTCAGAAATGATTATACAATAAGTCGACAATTGAGTGACGAATTTATTAAAGCATTTTCTTTATAATAAAAAAAATACTTGCATTATTGAATCGAATCAAACGAATTTTGTGCAAGGATGTCAAAATTCCTCGTTCAGTTTAGGAATTACAGAACTATAACTATGCAACGGGTCGGATAGTGTTTGCTATAGTTTTTATAAAACTTAATTATAATACTATTATACTTACCGAAAACATCGGTACTCGTCATCTGTCTACTGTTTATTATTGTACATAATACTGCGATTATAACAACTATAATAATAAAAAATCTGAAAAAAAAAAATCTAACTTAGAAATTTACTTTAGAATTCACTTGATTTGATTCTACAATTTGGATGTTTTATAACAATTAAGTGATTCTAAAGGCCGCTTCATTTAAATTTTAATATTAAAAAAAAAACATTTTAATTACACAAGGAAATAGATTCGCCAGGAGAATTCTACTTTTGTTCCAGCAACTTCGCAATGATTTACATCTATTTTTTTAATTTCAGGTCCAAGATGAGTATACTTGAGCACTGATCGAACAAACTTGCTTGTGGATTTCGTCTTACATTCTGCAGGAATGCAAACTCCCCAAGTAATTCTGTTAAATCTTAACCAGTGTTTGGTCATAGACTGAAAAATAGAGTAATAATAATAAAAGAAATGTGCGGAATAAAAATAAATATAAATAAATGTGGGAAATATTTATAAACATGTATAGTAATGTTAAGCTTATTTAAATTTATATAAATATAAAATGAAAAATAAACCGATACGAGCATTCCGAAAATTTATTTCAGTAGTGGCATCTTTTTAGTGTTTATCTATACCTACTGCAAAGTTAGAAACAAGACGATCACATATAGAATACTTAATTAAACGAGCCGGAAAGCGATACGGCAGCTCAGTTGGTAGAGCGACGGGACGGTTTCCCACTAGTCGCGGGTTCGACGGTTTCCCAGTAGTCCCTGCCCGTATTGGTTTATTTTTAATTCTATATTTATATAAATTTTAATATAAATAAAATTAATCCACATCTAAATTAAAGTATACTTACGCTCATATGATATCTTAAAGATCTATATGGATCTCCGATTTTATTGTTTAGATCTGTTTCAGACATTTTAATATCGGCAAGACAGTACTGGGTGCGAAATTCTGGATGTGTCTCCATCCACGGTGAGTTCATGCATTGATCGTAGTTCCCAAAATTATTTTGAGATCCATATAGCAGCCCTGCTGGAGTTTGCATGGAATCCCATACTGTAAATTAATATTGCTTCAACCTTTTTATTTCACAATTTTTTATTAATTCCTCCCATATAGTTTATTTATTATAAATTCTTCAAAATTTTGTAGTCCAAAATATGTTAAAGGTCTTTTGACTTTCACTTTTAAATTCTTAATATAATAAATGAGATATGCAATATTTTAATTTGTACTGTGTATTGTGTAAAATTTATGGTTCGTAAATGGGTTATAAAGTTATCAGCTGGACCTGACTTAAAGACATAAATAGTATAATTTCAAAATTATAAGATGTTTATGGAACAATAATAATAGTAACATAAAAATGATGGAAAATTATGTTAAAATAAAAAATTTATTTTATTTCCAGATTTACAATTTAGATAATAGATTTTTTGCTGTTATATGTGTAATATGTGTTTCTATATTTTACTACAATGGGTTAGTACTTATATCTAATTATGTCTACGTATTAATATTGATATTTATTTATTCCAACTTATTTGTATTACTTTTTAACACACACCTAGTGTGCTATTTTTCTACTGGAACCCCTCGCAGGTAAAGGTCTCCTCCAAAGCTTTCCATTTCACTCGATCTTGGGCTATTTGTTGCCATTTCGGACCCGCAGTTTTTATCAGATCATCATCCCATCTAACGAGTGGTCGACCTCTGCAGCGTTTGCCCTGTGGGCCTTTCCATAAAGTAACCGTTTTAGTCCATCTCCAATCTTCAAGACGTGCAACATGGCCTGCCCATTTCCATTTTTGCTTTAGACTGTGGCTAAGAGCATCTATTGCTTTTGTTTTTGACCTTATTTTAGTGTGGTTTATTTTTTGTATTTTCTTAATGCCTAACATGCTGCGCTCCATTCCTCGCTGGCATGTAATAATTTGATTTCTTACTTTATTCGTGAATTTCCAGGTTTGACACGCGTACGTCAGACACGGTATCAGGTAGGAGTCCATGACCTTTTTCTTCAAAGTGACAGGCATTTCGCTTTTAAATACTTCCTTGTAGCTCCAATATTTGTTCCATGTCTGTCTGACTCTTCTTCCCACTTCTAATTCTTTGCTATCTCTTTGGAATCCTATTTGTATTCCTAAATATATATATTGTTGTACATATTCCAATGAGACGTTTTCTATTGTAATTCTTGCTTTTGTGTGGTTCGTCATGACTTTGGTCTTGGTGATATTCATTTCTAAGCCAACTAGTCTACTTGCTTCATGCAGACTATTTAGCACGTATTGTAGTTGACTGCTGGATTCTGATAATAAAACCAAGTCGTCTGCAAACCTTAAGTGACTTAGGTATTTACCGTGTATGTATAGTCCTCGAGTTTTCCAGTCTAATTTGCTTATAACGGACTTTAGTACCGCAATAAAAATTTTTGGGGACAGGGGGTCGCCTTGTCTGACTCCTCTTCTGACTGGGAAGCTTGGGCCTGTAGTTTCTAGTTTGACTCTACTCGAGCTGTTTCTGTAAATGTTCCTTATTATGGTTATGAGTTTTTGATCCACATTTTGTGCTTTCAGAGTGCTCCATGTACTCTCGTGTGATAACATATCGAAAGCTTTTGGTAATCTATGAATAAGATATATAGTGGTCTCTGAAATTCTTGGTACTTTTCAATTATTAATTCTAATGTATGGATGTGGTCTATAGTAGAGTAGTTCTTCCTAAATTCAAATTGTTCTGTAGGTTGATTAATTTCTATCGTAGTACTTATTCTTTGGTTTATTATTGCAGAAAAAAGTTTATATATACTAGGCAAGAGGCTTATCGGCCTTTAGTTGGTGATGTCTGTTGGATCGCCTTTCTTGTATATCAATATAATATTTTAATGAATTATATTATCTGTATGAAAATTCGTTCTTAAAACCTTGACCATAAATTAATTTTAGTACGACTAAATAAAAAGATTATCCGAATATTCAATATTAAACATTTACCAACGTTTAAATAACTTTTTGTATAACCTTTAATAAATACAAAATAAAAGATACAATGAATGTCCTCGCCCGAATTAAGAGATTGTTTTCGTCCAGGGTAATTTAAATCTAAGTAAAAACGAGTCTTACCCCACACGGCCCACAGCGTAGAATTCTTGACATTGTTCATAATATCTAATAATTTGTTCAAACATGTTGACTCTTCCTTTTCCCAAGATTGATTTAAGAGATCTTCTATAAAAACATCCATGTACTTTAGTTTATCATTTGTATTTTTTTTCTTAGCAATGTTATTTTCAGTAATTATAATATTATGGGATAATATTGTATCTGTGAAATATTGATAACGATAAATTATCAAAATAAATAAATGATTAAACTATGTGGTCCATATACTTACATCTAATAATTTCGAATCTTTTTGTACTGTTTGGTACTTTATTAGCAGGTAAATTTTCTTCTAATTAAAATTCTAATAATAATAATTTTATAAATTAGTTATACTACCTATATAACATTGAGTAGAAATTAGATATTTTTTTTGTTAAAACGACCGAGTCTTGTTTAACTTATTCGAACTTAAATTTTTTCGAAACTTTAATTTTTTGTTTAACTTATTCGAAATTTAATTAGTCGAACTTTAATTAGTCGAACTTATTTAATACATCAGAACATTTAATATAAATTATTATTTTATTTAATTATATACGTACATACAATTGATGCAGGGGTATATTTCTGTCTTTTGTTCTGTCTCTTTGAACAGGCATTACACTGATTGATTTCGGTAAAGATCAGATTAGATGTCATGTATTATTGAGTGACGCGATTTAACATTTAGGAAAAAAAAATTAAGATAAACAAAAGTTCGAGGATTATGTACTTTTTAACTTAAATTAGTTAATTAATATATTTTTATGCCTATTTAAAAATAAAAGTAAAAACTTACTTACCTATTTGTGATATATTCATTTCGATTGTCCGAGCATACAACAAGTAAATATTTATTGCGCATTTATGTTAAAATAATATTCTTTTTAATTTCGTTATTTGTTTTTAAATTATGTTGGTGTATTTATTTATATTATATCAATTAAAATTTTAAAAATGTTTTAATAATATTTTTTTTTTTAGTTATTAATTTCTTGTTTAAAGATGTTTTAATTGCCAAGTGATTATAATTAAGTTGTTTTGATAAATATAATAGTTTTAAATAGGTTAGTTATTTTTATTGATATTATAAAATATATAAATATTATTACTTCATTATACGTACCATATAATTGTAACACTAAGAATGTACTCAAGTAAACATTCATGTTTATGAATCCCTACAATTTTTATGTAATTAAATTTAATTGAAAGATTTTAAAAATTAAAAAATAAAGTTGTCATACACCTCACAGTAATGTTTTTTTAAATATTGTGTATGACATGACGCGTGATATACAGTATTTAAACAGATGTCATTAAAAAAAGAAAGTTTATTAATGCAACAAGACAAGTTACGGGCAGCGAGTGTGAGCGCTTGGATCTTATTCAGACTGGTCAAGCGTTGATAGTGATGTGTTGTTTCCTCTATTTTTTCATTTTTATAAATTTTGCTCCTAACCATATGTCATCTCTCTACTACCCGTGTGCTAATAATTTACAATTATAGCGTCAACTGTCTTATGGTCTGTATACTTGTCTAATACTCATAACCGAGGTTTAAGCCCTAAAGAAAAACATTTTTTTAAGAAGTCTTTACACCATTATTTATGAATTAGTTCTTAAAACGTACTTCCGCTACACCCAGGACAAGTCTGGTCGTTAGAAAATAATAATAATAATTAATTTGAAACAAAATACTGCACTGAGTTATGTGCAGTATTGCTCTAAACAAAAGAATATAATGCATAACTATTCGCTAATGCGCTGACTTGTTACAGTTATGGATTAGTTTTCTATATGATAAATATAAGCTCTAAACTTATTTGGTACATTATTGTATGTATACGTTTGAGTGTGTGTATGTGCATTTGTCGGTGTGTAAGTGTGCGTGTTTGAGTGTGACTGCGTTGGTGTGTTATGTTGTGTTACTCAATTATTATACTAATTTCGCCCAAACTCAAGGCTGATAAAACAAGGGCGTCATCCGACCAGTTTTTTTATACGAGAGCGAATGCTGGTCAGAACTATCTCTCGAGTCTCTCAGAGATCTACTAATTAATTAAATAATAATTAATTAATTAATTAATTAATTAATTAGTTAGTTAGTTTGTTTGTTTGTTTGTTTGTTTGTTTATTTATTCATTCATTCATTCATTCACTCATTCATTCATTCATTCATTCATTCATTCATTCATTCATTCATTCATTTATTCATTCATTCATTCATTCATTCCTTCATTCATCCATCCATCCATCCATCCATCCATCCATTCATTCATTCATTCATTCGTTCATTAATTCATTCATTTATTTATTTATTTATTTATTTATCGCACCAACAAGGTAATCACTATAACAAACAAACATTGAAACAAGCATACATTAAAAAGTAAGTGTTACCTCAATTATAGGAGCAAACCACATTGATATGAGCAATATACTATTACAACATAAATATTATTTGTTACTATTATTAAACAAATTAATGAATTAGTAAAAAAAACAATTAAAAAAATGCATTACTAGATTCAAGATGTCAAATTATGTCAGATTTTTAAAAGCAAATAGTAAAATAAATATTTAAGAAAAGTATAAGCAATTACATAACAAACAATCAAATAACAAGCAATTAAATAACAAATATAGAATGGTTAAACTAATTATAAAAAAAATAAATATGAAAATAATTAAAATATACACATTAAAAATTAGATTTAGTTTCAATTGGAACTATACAGTAAAATTAGTCAAATGAATACAAAAATTAAATTATAAAAAAAATAAAACTTTTTATAAACAATGGAACGGAAAAATCCAATTTAATAAATGCATTAACAGGTTTTTGAAGTATTTAAGAGAATTTGAGAAAATATCTATTATTAGGGGTTTGTTTGATTTATCTTCAAAAGAGTTCACGGCAATTATATTTCATTTGTCTAGGCAATGTTCTAGGAATATCCAAATTTACATATGATAAAAGATTAGGGTCAAGGTGACCATTAATGAGCTTGAACAGAAACGGACGGCGACGAGATTTGATCGCGCTAGTTTTTGGACGAATGGATTATATTTCATTTGTCTAGGCAATGTTCTAGGAATATCCAAATTTACATGTGATAAAAGATCAGGAGCGTCAATGTGACCATTAATAAGATTGAACAGAAACGACGGCAACGCCGGACGATGCTACGTCAGACGTCATCTAGCATCGTCCGGCGGTCAGATAGCTATTTCATGTGGAATTGATGCAAGCGATCGTTATAACATGAGCACATGTTTGACAAGTTGCAATTGTAAGATAGATGGCTAAGAAATCGCTTTTGCACACTCTCAATCCGTTTTTTATATACGTCGTAGTAAGGGTTCCATACAACACTACAATATTCAAGACAACTAAGTACAAAAGCGTTGTAGATTGTAATTTTTGTACTCGGATTTTTCAATTCCCTGCAATTGCGTTGGACGAAACCTAACATTTTGAATGCCCTTAGTACTATGTTATCAATATGCAAATGAAATCGTAAGCAGCTGTCCAATATAACATCTAAATCTTTAATGTGATCGACCTGTTTCAGTTGCACATTGCCAACACAATAGAAAATAAAAATCGTGCTCTTTTTTTCTACTGAATCGTATCAGAGTATCGTATCAGAGTATCGTATCATATCGTATCGTATCGTATCGTGTCAGAGTTCAAACTCATACCGTTTGATTTGCACCACAAGATAAGATTATTTAAATCTTCTTGTAACAATATTTCATCAGTCGGCGAATCGACCGTCCTAAAAAATTTTAGATTATCAGCAAATAAATAAAATGTTGAGCTTTTGAAACACCTACCAATATCGTTCATAAAGATGATAAAAAACAAAGGTCCCAAGATTGAACTTTGTGGAACTCCAGAGAGAACCGTATAATATTTAGAGGTGAAGCCCCCTGCTACCACCATGGACTGTCTGTGTGTTAGATAAGATTTATACCAGGATAAGAAAAAGCTAGAGATTCCTACACATGAAAGTTTGTATAAAAGTATGTCATGATTAACTTTGTCGAAAGCCTTACTGAGGTCGGTGTATACTACATCGATTGCGTGCCCGTGATCTACACCTTCAGCAAGGTTTTTGGTAGCTAATCTACCTCCTAAGCGCTCACAAGTGAAGTGAGTGAACACGCACCTCTTTTTTGCTGCTGTTTTTTTTCTAATAATGGACATAAGGAACCTATAATAAATTAATAATAATTATTTTTTTAAAGAACCTGCGGTTCATCTGATGTAAAGTGATCACCGCCGCCTATGGTATCTTGTAGGGTAAGTGGAATAACAAGAGCCTGGTCTTGTTATTCCACTGAGTGAGGATGGAGTAAACGCTCTTTTTTTAAGGTATCGATTGCAAAATACCGTCAAAAGAAAGATTCGTGGTAGGAAATACCTCGAGAACCGCACTGTAGATGTGGCTGTACTGTGGCTAATTTTTCTACAACTGTGCTGTCATCTGCATACCCATTAATACCGGGGTTCAGCAAATCGTTAATGTGCAGTAAAAAAAGAATTGCAGAAAGAACGGATCTCTGAGGCACTCCGGCATTTATAGATGCGTTTCGAAGAACAGCCGTCGACAACTACTCGGAGAATTATGTTGCTCAGAAAGTCTGTTATATATGAATGTTATCTATATATGATGAATGTCTTTTTTATACTAAATTCATAATGTATTAAAACCACAAAAGTTATTTTTTAATGAGTAACAATAGGCATCGTCGGCACTCTGGAGAAAAGTATTTTGGGACCTTGGATAAAAAAGACGCCAATAAATATGATAATGCCACTCTAAAAATCCACAATAACAACGCTTCCTGAATCAGGCAAAATGTTTAAATAACAACTTCTGCTATAAATTAAAAGAATAACGCGTTAAATAAAATAAAGATAAATAAGGCATTTTTAACAATGCTATTAACTGCCTTTTATTTTCTTCAAGTATAATTTTAAATAAACTGTAATAAACAAAATTATTTACATCCTACATAGCTTAGAAACATCGATAATTACGCCCTATAAGATGCTCGTACAAGACGTAACTAATGCATGCATCCGACTATTGACAACATTACACTAACTATATATTTTTCGTCTCACTGAATTTTACCAAGGATATATTGATAATAAATTACCTATAAGCTGAGCTAATGTATTGAAGCAAAGAAGGCTATGAAATTTATATATTGATTAATATTTCTAAAGTGATTATTTATAATACGCATTATAACATTTATTATCGTATTAACTTTAGATGTAGGTTACCGTAAGAAAAAAATGTATATTTTATACAACTGCAATACCTATTTCTCATAAGAGTATAGAATCAAATTCTTTTATTCTTATAATGACGAATAACTATTCCCTACACGGGTGTATATGTTTATACTTAATTGGTTAACATACATTTCTGAGATTAATTGAGAATACTTATAGTCGTAATTGCTAAAACGTTTGTCGTAAATACAGAGCAAATTAAGTTAAGAATAAGGAAAACAAATACTTGATATCATTCATTATATCAATAACGCTACAGCAAACACCAACTTATAAGTTGCTGTAACATTCTGTCAGTAAAAGACACGCCTGTAGCTGCCAATTAATAGAAAACTTAAATCAATTTTAACAATTTATTACTTAATAGTTATGTACATACACTAACAGGTTATAAAATAATAAAGCAGGTCCGTAGTGTTACATAGAATTTTCATTGCTGTAGATATTAAAATATTTTTAGTTTTAATTTAATATTATTTAATATTATCGATTTTTTATAAAAAAAAATATCGAAAATTTTAGTTTTACAAAATTATGGTTAGCATTAACACCTGCAGTACTCTAGGTCTGTATCGCAAATGTTAGCGCCCACCTCATAATGGAATAAGCGTTTCAGGAAAGGGTAGTAAGTTTAACTTAAATTAAATAAAGTAATACAAAAGAAAGTTCACTGTTTTGTCTTTTTTATTAATATGTTAAGATAATTTCATAACGGCTTCCACACTATCGCAATCAAGGTCTAGCAGTCAATCACTTATAATAATCCTTCATTTATACACAGGTTCTTTAAATATATTTTATTATTTATTTTATTTATTATATAGTATAGGAGTAATAAAATTATTATGTTGTTTGAAAATATCTTTAAACATGTATTGGCTATACATGTTTAAAGATGTTAAGCTTATTTAAATCTATATAAATACTAGTGGACCCAACCGACGTTGTCTTGTACACGCGTCTTTAATTTAAAAAAACAAACTTTAAAAAAAATATATTAAAAAGTTATCACAATGTCTAACGTCATTACATGTACATTTATCATAATTCGACCAATCGATACCGTATGAATATGTAAATAAAGATTTTTGTTTGAATAAATGAATTTGTTCCAATATTTTTTGGGAAATTTCACTTTTTACGTAGCGAAGCACGTATGGGGCCGCTAGTACTAAAATATTTTTCTTATTTCTATCGCAACGCCAACTGTCAGGGCACACTATAATTAAAATATAATATTATTTAATATTTGACATTGCCATGGTAACGCAGTCCGTCGGAACCAATGTGAAACATTCCAAAATCACTACCTACTTACACATTAAAAATTAATCAAAAAACCATTTTCCAGTGGACCAAATTGTGAATCTAAACAATTCTCAAGTCCCCTTGAACACACATAAAGAATTTTATAAAAATCGGTCCAGTCGTTTAGGAGGAGTTCAGTGACATACACACGCACACAAGAAATATATATATAAAGATAGAATGAAAAATAAACAGATACGGGCAGGGATTCAAACCGGCGACTACTGGGAAACCGTCCCGTCGCTCTACCAACTGAGCTACCGTATCGCTGTCCGCTTCGGTGAATTAGGCATTCTATATGTGATCGTCTTTATCGGGACGGTGGTGACATCTATTAGGTTTCTTTCGAAAATCCTAACCAATGTTTCTAACTTTGCAGGATAGATAAACATTGAAAAGATGCCACTTTCGTATATTTCGATGCGATTTCGGTAGTGGCATCTTTTCAATGTTTATCTATACTGCAAAGTTAGAAACATTGTTTAACAAACAAACAGTAGTCGCGGGTTCGAATCCCTGCCCGTATCGGTTTATTTTTCATTCTATATTTATATAAATTTAAATTATTATGTTGTTTCGCGAATACAAGTGTAGAGTATTGTGTTAAACATATTTTATCTCTTCTTCGCTTCCTAGTCCGCAAAGTAGGATAATAGCTAGAGGTTTTGTGTAATTTGCGAAGGTACTGAAAAAACTTCCCAGAAGCTAAATATGAATTAAGTCGGATGTGTTGTTTTGATTGGCTGGTAACACTGACAACTAGTTTTTGCAAAATTTCACTAAAGTTTTTAGTTATTTTTAAACTAGGATCCGCCACAATGCACTACGGGAGTTGAGATGAGCGCCTCCCCCTTTTTTATGCTACAAAAGTCGGTCCATACCGAGTCCATATGTCAAATTGTTTCTTTCATAATAACTGGTTTAATAGCAGGTTGAATACACAATATTGGTACTCCAATAACGAACTGATTAAATGTTGAAATTATTATTCGATCCAAGATTGAAAGTTAGCTTCATCATTTTTCTACAAACACTCGTACGAAAAAAAAATTGATAGTAATTTTATTCTTTAGTTGTCAAACTTGTATCAAGAGTGATTATTAATTTCAACCTTAGCTCCATCAAGTAAGACTTTGTTTGATATCTGTTTAAAACACATTACTCTTTCGATTCTCTTTAGCATTATGAATAGCGCTATAGTTACAATTTTATATTTTTTTAAAGATATTTTCGTAACGTTAATAATTATATTAACGCCTCAATTATTAGGAATAGCAATATACCGAATCTACCACAAACACCTATAATTCTAAAAGCGTACTAAAAATACGTAAAATAATAAGAGTTTGAGCAATAAAAAACAATTTTAATGATACTGACGTCATACGTATATTTTCACGATTAATTGCACGGTTTTGTACTGGACAGTTGTATTTCCTCTTAAGAATTGAGTTCTTGATCCGGATCGGATTGAGTTTGGATCCTTAGTAACTAGCACTTCAACCCGGAATTAATATGACTGTTTACAAGCTGAAGCTCCTTTAAGAGAGCTGAGACTTACATTGCAGAGCTTGTTATCAATTTATCCATCCCCTGTAAAAGAAAAAAAAAATATGCAGGGTGGGGGTATAAAACTGTGTTCCATTTTATACCCAAGGTACAGTAGTTCTAGTGTGTCGCTCGCTCGTTAGATCTACGTCTCTGTTTGGACTAGCGAGGGAGTTTGCGCCGTCACAAGGTGGTAGTGGAACACGTGCATGTTCTTGTATATATCATATCTTGTATAAATAATATCTTGGGTGCAGGTTCTTGTATAAGTTATATTTAAGTTAGAGGTCGAATCGGTTTTCTCCACTTATGAATAAAACGGGCTAAGACTACATCACCAAATAATAAACAAAGAATGGGGTATAAGTATACAGGGTTAGTTTGGCTACTATTGATAAGTTAAACTACTTTTAAAGAAAAAATGACAAAATTAGGCTATTTAAGTAATTTTAAATAGCTTAAACTTGTCCGTTCTTTTTATCGGTCTTCACCGATAAAAAAATAGCCTTCGCTATTGGCTAAAAAATGTACCAAAAATAGAGACAGTTTTTTTTAAGGCGAACAAATTGAAATGTAACGTGAATGAATGAAATTTTTGAAGGGATCAGCATTCACAAAACAGACCAGTGTCCTGACATGGATAGAACACATTTAGAAAATTAAAAAATTGATAAAGTAAGACGATATTGTATTTACTGTATCACGCAATATATTTTATAAGGCATTTTGAATAGCAAGTAAACCACCTTTACAATTAATATACGCAATAGGTATGTTCTAAACTTTTTTATAATTTTTGTTAATATAATTGTATTCAATTTGTATTATATCTTTTTCAAATTTGTCTCATGGTTTTTTAGGTGTAGTTGACATTTGATAAGTTACATTAGCTTTTGTTGATTGTACAAGATTCTTGTGCATTATTTTCTTTGTGTTTGAAATTGTTTATAAATATGCTCATTTTAGAAATGCTTATTGAAATTTTAAATAGATAAGGAATATTTTTTTACCCGACTTCAAAAAGGAGGAGGTTCTCAATATATATATATCTGTGACTAATGACATCTGTTGTTTTGGATATAATAATTTCTTATAGACTACATGGTACTTCACCATATTGATTTATGGTGGTAATAAAACTACGCTCAGTCATTGAACGAAGTCTGTGTGAAGTCTGACGTGCTGCTAGGCGGTTCTCACGTTGCTGAGCAGACTTGGTTGCTGTACGATTTTGTATCATTTTTAATCTTTGAGCCCTCTGCTCAATCGACTCGTTTTCTAAACGCTCATAAATAATACCAAATCTATGAGTCCTCTGCTGAGCTGACTCGTTGGCCAGACGCTATTTAATTTCTAGTAGCTCTCTGCACAAAATACTTATTTACATGACGCTCTTGGATCTTACCGAATCTAGAATTATGCTGTTCAAGAGTTTCTTGATGTGACCGTGATTTCATATATGCCTTCATGGCCAACCAACGTTTTTCACGATCTTTAATAGTTCGATCTCACAAGAACGTGAAATTGTGTTTCGAAGAGCATTTTTACGGAGAGGACTACTTTTATCGGTTCCCGTTTCTTGAGATCTATATTCTTTAAGGCGCGCAGCACTTTTTGTAGGTCTACCCATGGCTAATTGAGAATGTATTAAATAAAAATAACTACGTTAAAAAAAACCGACTTTAAAACTAAAAAATAATGAAGATATAACATTTATTATATACTACCTATTATTTATATGTCCTATTTACTAATAGGAATTTTAAACAAATAATTATATTTAACCACTTAAAGACATACGAGCAAATTAATACAATCAAATGCCTACTTTAATGATTAAGATGCGTAAATAAACATAATAAAAAGCAGTTAAATCTTAATATTATAAGCAGATCAATCAATACGAAGAATAGTGAAAAAAAAAACTAAAATTATGAAAATGTATTCAACAGAATTCTTAAACTAAATGGACATGTAGATTATAAAATGCTCACTTCAAAAATGAAAATACGTAAATAAAGCTATAAAAGAACAATTAAATATTTATTATTAATATTATTACCAGCTTGAATCGATACGAAGGACAACAAAAAAATAAATAATTACGAAAATGTATTTAACCTAATTCTTATACTAAATGGCTTGGCACTCCTTTCAAATTAGTAAATAGGACATATAAATAGTAGGTAGTATATAATAAATATTATATCGCACTTATTTTTTACTTTTTAGTTTTAAAGTCGGTTTTATTAACGTAGTTGTTTATACTTTACAGTAAGAAACCTATGTATACTTATATACGCATCTCAGAAGCTATACTTTACCAAAAATAATTCAAATAATGTTTCCCACCAGCAAGGAAACGATAAAAAATATATAAAGACACATATTAACTACAATATAATAAATATTTTTATTTTAAGTTTCTACTGACACGACGCTTAACTCAAAATTTAGCCCTACTTAAAACATAAAACCACATTCAACTGAAATAATTTAATAATTATATTAATAATTTAATAATTAACAACAGATAATTAAGTATATATTCTATTGAGCAATATCAATAACATAACTATATAAGGATTTATAAATGAAAATTTGTTTATTATAGGACTACTAAAAATGTAAGTAAATCTGGATTTATATTATTAAAATAAATAATTTTATTTTAATAATATAAATTTTTGGTAAATAATAATTTCATTCTTTCAACCACCCCGTTGCATTGGTCGAGTGGTGGAGCGCAGACGCCTAACGTATAGCGGTATAGTGTCGTATAGTATTGTATAGTGTCGTGTACCTAAAAAAAATAAAATACTCGAACCGAATATATTCGGCATCAGAGCCGATTCGATCGAATACGAATTGCGAAAAAGATGCCGAATACACCTAGGGTTGCCAACTTTTTTGACGAAAAAAAAGTATAAAATGGTTTGAATTGAAAAAAAAGTATTTGAAAGAAAAATAAAGTATTTTTAAAACTTTATGCTTTTATTGCTTTACAAACGTATTTTTAAGTGCTTTTAGCACGAGCTAAATTTTAAACTTTTTTAAATGTTTCAAAGTTTGTTTGACAATTAACATTGAAATTTAAATAAATAAATAATTCTTTTCTAACTAATTTATTAACATTTTAAAATTTTCAAATGAAATCTCATTTTTCAAAGACATTCTAGGAGGTATGAACATCAGTTACTTTCGCTAAAAGCAAACCATTTTTAACCCCAGTCTCAAAAAGAGGAGTGTTATAAATTTGACGTATCGATCTGTGTATCTGTGTTACTGTCTGTGGCATTCTAGCAGCCAAACGCGTGGACGAATTTGATTGCGGTTTTTTTAATCGAAGGCCTGGTTCATCAAGATGGTTCTTAGCTATGTTTGGTTGTAAAAGAAACAGTCGTCCCCAAGACATTGAGGCTTTATTGCTGCGGGTGAGGTTCCTATGCAATATTGATAGAAATACTTAAGCAAGTCAAAATATGCGTGTCCTTAGGTTTATTTTGTGTTCATTTTTCATACTTTAAGAAGCAGAAAAAAATATATATAAAAATTTTAAAAACCTCCATATAAAACATAAAAAAGACCTTTAAAAAGAAGAAAAATAATATTATTATGTACTTATTGAATTCGTTGCCGGGGAGGACTGCTGAATAAAGGAAGAAATTAAAACGCAAGAAAGTTAACAAGGCAAAAAGGAAATTACGATATCGAATCGTATAGTCTAAGTCCTCAATGATTAACTTCGTAAAATAGACACCATCGTCAACGTACGTTCAACGGTCCTCCGATGCAACGAAATCTATAAGTACGTAATAATATTATTTTTATTCTTTTTAGAGGTCCTTTTGTATCGGGGGTTTTTAAATTTATAATTGTTTTTTTTTGTCATATAATTTCAGCTCCTATCAATATAAAGTGAAAGAATACTGATAGCTTTATTAAATATATCGGGTGATGACACCTTCCCATTGACATTTGACTGACTGAATGAAATGTTAGATACATTTCGTACATTAATTATAAATCGTTTCGATCATCTCTTCCAAATCATATGCTAAATAGTTAAATACATACCTATAAATCCCATAATAAGTATTTTGTTCTATGCATCGCAGTAAAGCTTGAAAATAAAGTATTCTCACATATTTTATTTGTAGCAAAAGTATAAAGTATGATTACCATAAATAAAGTATAATACTTTATTATAAAGGATGGTTGGCAACCTTAAATACTGGGTGTATTTAGGGTTGCCAACCATCTACCGAATACTTACTACCGAATACTTACCAAATATTGCGCGCATCTCTAATCATTATTATATTACTGTATCAAGGGTTAGATTCTGGTAGTAGAAAATCAGTCATAGAGGTCGCCACGTTTTTTTACAAACTGCATCTATGTAAAAAAACATAGCGGTCCACATCATTATTGAATGAGAACTTTGACTATACGCTAATATCAAAATATTGTTATTTCTTTATTTGCCTTAATAAATTGACTTGCATTTTGAATTCTTCCTTAACTTAGCGGTCGGGGGTTTTTTATTTATTTTTTATTTCTAATACCGTTACTTACTAAATAGTTTACTATAATGTAATAGGTATATCAAAAACCTTAGCAACCACAGCAACGCGTGGCCGGGTCTGCTAGTAAAATTATATAAGTATAAACTCCATACCGTAACCGCTTACTACAATATATTCTTAAGTTAATGTAATTCTACGCAGTGAAAAATATAATGAATTTAACCGTGGTCGCAGTTCTTTGTATGACGAAAGTCGTGAAGGTCATCCAAAAACAGTAATTGTGCCAGAAAACATTGATGCTTTGCAAAAACTTATAATGCAGGATCGTCGTGTCACTTAATTTGAGATTTAGGCAACCATAGGCATTAGTTCCACTAGCAAATATAAAATATTACATGAACATTTAGCCGTGAAAAAGATTTGTTCACGTTGGATCGCCATAATCTGACAAAAGCTCAGAAAGATGCTCGGGTCGATAGGTGCAAGAAAATACTTGAGAAGTACAAGTGTGGTGCCTCAAAAGATGTATATAAGATCATAACAGGTGACACATTATGGATTTATACGTATGAGCCGGAAACAAAACAACAGTCTACTACACAGTTTACAGTATATGGATGTTTCAGGATGAACGAAATCCAACGAAAGTTGTTCGCGCTCGAAACGTTTAAAAACAAATGGTGGCCTATTATTTCGGCAAAACTGGTCATGTGACAACATTTAGAGGAACGTAGAACAGTCTATTTTGAATGGTATACAATTAATTGTTTACCGGAAGTTCTTAATGAAATTAGAAAAACAAATAAGCGCCGTAGGATCATTCTTCATCAAGACAATGTCAGCTGCAATCTCATCAACAAACGTACATTTGACCACTCAAAAAATGGCATTAATGGGTCATCCACCTGACAGCACTGATTTAGCACCTAACGATTTCTTTTTGTTTCCAAACATTAAGAAAAAATTGCGAGGACAGCGATTTTCATCGACAGAAAAAGCAGTGGAAGCGTTCAAAAGCCATGTTTTGTGGAAGAATGGCAAAAATGCTTCGAAATATGATTTGAGCGCATGCAAAAATGTATAGATCAAACGGAGAATATTTTAAAAACAATAAGGTAGTTTTTTTACGAAAAATTAATGTTTTTTTATAATTAGGCTCAAAATTTAAATAGTGCCCTACCTATGTACTTTTATGTTTGTGTTCTTGTGAATGATGCTTAGTATTAGTTTAATTTAGTTAAATTAATATATAAAACATTATAATTATTGTCACTATTTTCCTTCACCTTGACTTTTGATGGAATTTATATACCTCAATGTGAAAAGGTCAAAGATCTTGGGATAATCTTTCTTGGACACCACAATTCAGTGAAGTGAGGCTAAAAATTTTAACTTAATAAACTTGAGCGCCTCAAAAATCTATGTATACGTTATAGGTCCTTACATAGGAAATTGACGTTTTTCGTACTGGCCACTTAATTCACAAATTTCTTCTCTTTGGTAAGGAATTCTAAATTCAAATCTTTACGGCTATTTACACATATATTGTTGTTTCGTTGAACGTTATTCATTCGTTTTTTTTCTGTTTGCGTTACTCAGTTTAAAAAATGGAATACTTAAAATATCACATTATTTAAAAATACGAGTCCCACCGCGGCACTAGGGCTGCGGAAATGACTCGTAGGGTTAATGATGTGTATGGTGGTCTTGTTGCAAAAGAAAACATAGTTCGTTTTTGGTTTCAACATTTTCGTTCTGGAAATTTCGACGTGCAGACCCAAGTTGATAATGAAGAATTGAAGGCTATTGTGGAAGCGGATCCATCACAAACCACGTCTGAGTTAGCTACTGGCTGCAGTGTTAGTAATAAAAATATTTTAATCCATTTGATTTGAGCAAATTGAAAAGATTAAAAAGCTTGAGAGGTAGGTAGCTCATGAATTGACTAAAGCAAACCAGAAAACGGGCGTCTACTGCTGCGTTACATTACTAAACCGGCACAATAATAAAGGGGTTTTAAATTCAATCAATACCTGTGATGAAAAATGGATTCTCTATGATAATCGGCAGTGCTCATCGCAATGGTTGGATCCTGGTCAGCCAAATCCTGTCCCAAACGATAATTTACCAAAAAAAAAATACTTGTAAGCGTTTGGAGAACTAGTGCCGGTATTGTTTATTACAGTTTTCTCAAATCTGGCCAGACTATTACGGCAGATGTCCGTTGTAAGCAATCATGATGGATATATATAATTAAAGCTCCACAAGTATACATGATTATGTGTATGTTTTTTATTGTGAATAGATCTTATTTAATTATTCTGCTTTGCGCACCTCCTAGAAATAATTATATATTTTTTTATTTTGAGTCACCTTGTATTATTTTATTTTTATTTTGTTATCATTATTTTATATTATCTGTTTATTGGTGTGCAATATTATTGTTTTTTATTTAACAAAAAATATTACCAAAAATAAGGCTGAAACTATAATTTTATAGAAAACTTTTTACATAACGGGTTATGTGCAAAAGGGTTTTATCCAGTTTGTTTTAATTAAAAACAAACAAGAAAAGCAAGAGTATAATTGAACCCTGAGGGAATACATGTCGGTCTCGTAATTATTTCAATGGATTAATTTCAACTTTGTAATTTGTAGAATACAATAAAATCAAATCAGCTCAATTAAGCTACTAAATAATTAATCGGAATACATTTTTTATGATTAAAAATTGAAATTGTTGCCAGAATAAAACAAGTGATTTAGATTTCTGTTGAAAATGTGCACTTTGAAATTAATAAGCGTTACTTAATGATGATATGATATAATAAATACTGAAACTTTTCCTCAATGCTCAATCACAAATTGCATTTATATAAATTATAATATCATTATACTGTTGGTATTGCTGTTAGTAGGTGTCATTGAATTCGTTTAGACTCGCGAAACTTGCAGAATTTGGTCTAATTAAATTTAATGCAATTCAAAATATCTTTATTCAAGTAGGCATTTATGCGCAGTTCTGAAATTTTCAATTATAACTTTAGAAGTTCAGTATAGTCTTTCAGTGAGCTAGCTACCACCAGCTCGGAATCTTGCTCTGCTGAGAAGAGCTGCTGTTCATAAACTCCAGTTGCTCTTTTTAAATTTTAGATTTAAAATAAAAAAAATACTAAAAAAGAGGAAAATCTTAGATCTCTCTTGGCACTTCATTATACATGCAGGATTTGTTACCTTTTTGAAAACGAAATCTAGGCGTTGCGAGTATATTTTTATTTTTTATATTTATCGTTGGTCTGTCACTGGTTTTTATAAATTTTGATGTATTGCAAAGGGGACCAAGTAGATTTTGCTTTCGAGTGTTGAGAGATGGTGGCTCTTCTGGATCTTCAAGAAGAACATCTGAAGAATGTTGTTGAGTTAGTCTATGTAATATGTTAGTAATGTTAAAGCTTTCTTGTTAAAGAGAAAACTACAATATTGACTTTTTACATTAGGAAGTGTAAACTCTACGCATTTACTTTTGTTCGTTTTTAAGAATAAATCATCAGTTTCAAATTAAAGAGAAGCAGCAGATTTTTTCATATATTTTACTTAAGATCGGTAAAACAGAGATAGGTCTAACTTTCGGGTTCTA
Source organism: Napeogenes sylphis (assembly GCA_959347405.1). NCBI lineage: Eukaryota > Metazoa > Arthropoda > Insecta > Lepidoptera > Nymphalidae > Napeogenes > Napeogenes sylphis. The sequence goes on along the minus strand of OY365780.1, from coordinate 31,038,832 downwards.
GTTTATCGTCACTCTTAAACAAAGGTACCAGTTTACTTTATTTCATTTAATCTGGGATCTTTTTTACCAAGTTGCTGGAGTTTTGCGTTAACCCATCACGGACTGGTGCTTAAGATGCTGTAACAGGATGAGGACCAGAATAAACATTTTGATCTTGAAAGTTAGTTTATAAAAACCCCTTTCTAGTAAGACAAACTTTTCTTAATTTCTTTTTCGTGTTTGAAGACTTTTAAATTGTAAGTGTTTGTAGAAAAAGCTATGTATTGCTAGTTGTATTCTTAGAGGCGTCAATAAATAGAAATATTCAAATAGATATAAAATCAATATAACTATTATTAACGTTGACATAAATTATTTATTAATTTTCTCGTTTTATAAATGTTATATAATATTGGTATTAATTTATAAACTCTCATATTATTTTGGTTGAATCAACGGGTTTGTCTTTTATATTTAACATGAATATAATTAGGTTGATTTATTTATAAAACTAATGAGATTCAAAACAGTAAATTAGTACAGACATTACATACACTACATTTTAATTAATTATAAAACAAAGATTTATTTGACAAACTTATGATATAAACTAATATTTTTGATTGCGATATAATTTTTGCTTCTAAAAAAAATATATTTCCACAGATTTCTTGGCTTTACTAGTTTGTCGAAAACTTTTTAACTTATGTTTAATCTTGCACTGAAAATTGATTATAAATTTCAACCTTCAATCGATTTGGTCTTATTGCGGCGATGCATAGGCCAACGTGTTCTAAAACCAGTTATTATAATAGAAATTATTGTGCAAAGAAAAATTAATTTCCAGAAGGTACAATAAATAGTGGTCCCATGTCAAAATATAAGATATATCATTTGAGGTTAAAATCTTTAAAAGTGTGGTGGTGTCCTAACATTATTATAGAACAAGCTGTGCCTGCGACTTCGTAGATGTCAATTTTGATAAATCGTACTTTCTACATACCAATGTATGTAAAAATTATAAAACTTTGTAATTTCATCGCACTCATTTAAGTAATTTTTACATACCTATAGGAGTATTTCTAGTTAATTTATCTTTATTTTTTTAATGTTTAATGTAAGTAGCAAAGGTACGAAAAAAAGAGATTATTAACTTCCTTATTTGTTACCAGATTGTTAAAAAAACAAAATGTTAAGTGAAGCTCATTACAACATATTCCCGAAAACTGCATCCAAATCGTTTAATGCGTTTCTGAGATTAGCGTGCACAAATATACAGACATACAGACAAAATGAAAAACCATTGTTTTGGGTTCTCTTGCTTATATAAAGTCCTCTCCCCCCCATTATAAATTTTTGAAAATATTTTCTATGTACAGATAGGTACAGATAGCGATCAGTTACAGTTTTTTCTATTGTATACAGGGTTATATGTAATTAGTTGGCCACCTCTTGCGGGCAGCTTCTTTACATAAATCTCAGAAATATTTGTTCTACGACTTTCTGTGAAATTAATAGTTTTTAAAATTATAATTTTTCCATACAAAATTCATTTGTTGTCTCTGAACTGGCATTAACTCTGAGCGTCGCTGTGGCGCCCGAGCGTTGACCTTTTAGGTACTTCTTACAAAATACAGAGTAATAAGTAAAAAGGGAACAAAAACCTTTGTTTCTTTTTTTGTTTTGTTTATCAAGATTTGTAAAAAGTTGTAGAACAATGTTTTTGGGATTGATGTAGAGAGGCTGCCTGCAAAAGGTGGTCAACTAATTAAAAATAACCTTGTATAGACAAAACACTTGAAATACATATCTTTTGATAAAGTGAAAAGTGTGCAGTGAAAGTAAAAAACTAAATGTTATTCAGAGTGACGTTAAATTTTATGTGTAAAAATTATTTAAATTGGCTATTGTTGCGTGCACAACTAAAAGACAAACAGATGAACATAATTTTTTTTTTTTGTTAGAAATGGATGCTGTTGGTTATCCCTTCACATCCTGGCTATTTATTTTGTCATATTTTCCATGTATAGAGAATACTCCTCTACAGATTTATTACATGTATAGAAAAAGATCTGCTTGGTACCTATTACGTGCTCGACATTAATTCAAATAGCTTTATAATTTCCTAATCGATCTATATAAAAAACCCCTAAATGTTAGAAGACTACTATAATATATTACTGAAAACTGCATCCAAATTGGTTAAGCCGTTTTTGAGATTAGCGTGCACCAACATAAAGACATACAGATATAACAGACAAACAGATAAAACGAAAAATCATTGTTTTAAGTTCTCTTGCTTATATAAAGCCCCCCCCCCCATTATGTTTTAGTTTTAATATATTCCAAGTACAGAAATCGATTAGTGAAAATTTTATAATATGTCGTTGTATATGTAGTTGATGATAGTTGTACTTAAAAAAATATTATTAATTAATTTAATTTTAGAGAAAATTTAATATATTTAAACTGTTTTTTTTATTTAAGTATTAATAGGCACTTGAAATGTCGTTTCACTTCTATAAAATTACTTAAATTATGTATTTTTCTGTGATTTTTAATGATTGGGGTCGTTCTTTAAGCCTGGTTCTTTTATATGGTACTCGAAGTTATAATATTTGATTTAAATCGAAAAAGCATAACAAACGTGGAGACAATTTAAAGAAATGAATATTATCTTAAATTTATTTCTAGTGTTACAGTTACATGGTGAGTATTTCTATTACTTGGTTACTGTTTTCATAAGAATAACTGATTATTGAAAATATTCATTTAAGTAAATTACATTTTCTTTTTTTTAATCCCCGACCCAAAAGAGGGGTATATCTGTGTATCTGTGTATCTGTGTATCTGCGTGTCTGTGTATCTGTGTATTTGTCTGTGACATCGTATCAGCCAAACGAGTGGACGGATTTGATTGCAGTTTTATTTGTAATTGAAAGCCTAAGTCCGTCGAGATCGTTCTAAGCTATATTTGGTCGAAATAAAAGCAGTTGTCTCCAAGTTTTTAAGCTTTTATTTGTGCTGGTGAAAGGTTCTCATGCTATATTGATAGTAAAAACCTAAACAAGTTTAAATTATTGTGTTCGCACATTCATTTAGTACAATGGAGAAAGTAGTAAAATATTAAAAAAAAAAACAAAAAAAAATAGCCGATACAAAAATAACTCTAAAAAGAATATAAATAATATAATTATGTTCTTATTGAAATCTTTAACAATATCAAGTCGTAAATTTTAAGTCCTCATTAATTAGTTCCAAAAACTTTGTGAAATAGACACCACGTATAATACCTGATTTTTCAAGTTCGTTGTAATGCCTTCCTGTAATACACGGCAATGAAATCAAAATTGTTCGCAGCAATGTTGCTGCTACAATATGGGTTGTATAAGACTATCAACACTATTATGAGTACGGTAGTTAGGTTTTAAATTCATTGCTATAAAATTTACATTTTCGCAGTATTTCAGTTGGTAGTATTCCTGTTATCCTAAACATCTCATAAGTCTTGATTTAATATCTATAAAATATACCAATATGCTTAAACGATACAGATACTTTTATGAAGGAACAATCTTTACCTTTTTTTTGTAGCATTCTTAAAATTACAAATATGTAACAATTCTCTGATCAGGTACAATATTTTTCCACAATATTGGAATTACAGCAAAAGCGATTAAAATTGAAAACAATAAAAATGACAAACTAAACTATATGGATATATTAATGGAAAATCTCTTAAATCAACCTTGGGAAAAGGAAGAGTCAACGTGTTTAAATAAACTATTAGATATTATGAACAATGTCAAGAACTCTACGCTATGGGCCGTGTGGGGTAAGAACTTATTATTAAATAGTAAATTTAGAAAACAATATGTATGGTATGTAGAGATTTTATTAAACTTTATGTTAACCGAATCTTATTAAAATTTGAATAGCTGTAGTAAAAAACTTAATCAATGTGTAATTTGTCATTGCATATTTACTTAAGATTTAAATAATCTTAACAAGTTTTAGTCAATTTCTAAACATTAAATTTTGTCAATTTTATTAACAAACGACTTTTTCTATGCAAACTACAAAAATCATTACAGTATGGGATTCCATGCAAACTCCAGCAGGGCTGCTATATGGATCTCGATATCATTTAGGGAATTTCGACCAGTGCTTGAACTCACCATGGATGGAGTCACATCGGCAGTTTCGTACCCAATACTGTCTTGCCGACATTATTCTGTCGGAAATAGATCCAAAGAATATAATTGGTGATCCATATAGGTCTGTTAAGTACCATGTAAATGTAAGTATACCTTAAATTAAATCTCATTTAATTTAACTATATAGTTACTATCTTTCTTTATTGTGTACAATTCCATTTTTGCCTTTTAACGTGAAGCTAATTTACATTTATATATATATTTACAATGACAAATAAACCGACACGGGCAGGGACTCGAACCCGCGACCTGTGGGAGACGCGAGACAGTTTCCTAGATTTCCCAGATTTCATTCTATATTTCTATATTTATATATAAATATAAATTGCTATTATATGTTTCAGTCTGTAACCAAATACCAGTTAAGATTTAACAAAATAACTTGGGGAGTTTGCATTCCTGCAGAATGTAATACTAGATCCACAAGCAAGTTTGTTCGATCTGTGTTCAAGTATATTCATCTAGGACCTGAAATTTACAACGTAAATGTACATCATTGCCAAGTGGCTGGAAGAGTTGTGGAATGTTCCTGGGGAATATATTCCATTATGTAATTATATCATTGATCCAATCCATGAAAGCAATAATTTTTTATTTAATGTATTTATACATATTATGTTCATCATATAAATTCATTTTTATTTACACCAACATGAGAAAGACAATAATATAACCTGGTAAACGTTAAGTTCGGTCTGAGTAAAAGTAAAATGAAATAAATACAATTTAAATTTACGATGAAACAAATGTAAATAGTTGAATTATAAGTATCATAAAAATTTAAATTTTTGATATCTTTGGGATAAGAATTATTTATAAGTAGCAAATTTATATGTAGACGAAGAGATAGTGAAATTTGATTAGTAAAGATCATAGATAAAAAATGGGATAAGGTGTTTTATAGATTATATTAGATTATAGACTTTTAAAAAAATAAAATTGAATAAACCAATGATTAGGATTCTGATTCTCAGTGTTCTCTGAGTAATGCTTTTGATTGTCGTTTTTATGTATAGTCTTAAATAAAGTTTGTGCTTTAAAATATACCTATATATATATCTGCTATTTGTTTGTTTGTGCTTTAAAATTTATCTATATATATATATATATATATATATATATATATATATATATATATATATATATATATATATATGATACTTGTTCTGTATATGTTTCAGATTTTTCTTTATCATAACTCTTTTGGTCACAATTACATGTACAATAATAAACAGCGGAAAAACAACCAGTCCAACTACACTTGGTAAGCTTTTTTAATATAATAAAAACATTACATTGGAACTAAAGTCAACACAAAAATGTATTCAGTGTTATGCTTTTTTACACTCATTTATATTACACATAATAAAACAATCACATATTACAACAACACAAACACATATTACATATAATAAAACAATCAAAACGCAATTTTAAACAAACAAGGTCACAAAAAAGAAAAAAAGTTTTGAGTACAAACAGTTTTAATGATTATTAAAATAACTATGTTAATAAATATTCTATGAAAAAAATACAAGTTTCGGTATTTTATTAACTTTTTGCATGAAAATCTAGCAAAAAGCTAAGTTCTTTGGTAAATCAACATAATAAGACTATTTTCTAATAATTCTAACTCAAAGAGGAACTCAACAATCTTATGAGATCATGTAACATATCGCTAAAGTTACACCTAAAAATCAGCACAATGTCCGCACACAAAATTCGCGTGTTCCATACATATTGGCTTTATACATTTAGAACAGCAATGTTTTATCTTTGTATTTCTATTTGGAGGACAGCCACCATATCTAGCATATTTGCTAACCATCTTTTTGGGAACTGCTGGTAAAGGTTCCCACAGGTGATCGGCAATTCTCTTTCGTATTTCCCCTAGAAGACGAACTTCCTTTGAATGTTGCAAAAACTATCTTTTAGTAGGCTTAATGCGTTTTTTGCATCTTAAGTGATTTTCCCTGAAGATTATGATAGTTTATAGTAGAAATATTGAGTATACCATTTAACTCAGGTGGTTATTTTCCTGCCTATAGCTCCAGTTTGAGGATGTGAAACTATCGCATATTGAGCTTGAAATTTGAGTCCACATTTGGCCGGCTTGTTAAAAACTTATATATGAAACGATAGTAACATTTCATCAATAGTAAAGTTCTGGGAAGACACATAATGGTCACTAATATTGTCAACTAAATTATCCATAATATTTCTTATTGCAGCTAGATTGTCAACCCTTTTTCTCTCGTCTCGGGTGTTTTTATTATCGAATCTCTACTGAATACTGTTTGTGATAACGAGAATACAAGTTTCTATTTCTAGTTTAGCATGTTTTGCAAGGCCTTTGTCGCCTGGAGCGATAATAATAATTTTCTCTGACCTAATTCGAACGCTTGGTCTAAGAAAATCCTTAGACAATTTGGTACCATCTTTGGAAGGATAAGAAGTTCCACGTACCTCATATGATTAACTAGTATCAGCAGGCAGAGATCCCAGCTCTTCTAAACAATGTTCAATACCTTCTTGCTCCGAATCACGTTCTTGACTTTTGTGAGAAACGTTGTCTATTTCTTCTTCGCTAAAGGAGTCACACTATCTGGTACTTGAACAGTCTTTTAACAATTCTTGAAACCGGTGTTAATTTTTTCATTATTAAGATTATTTTTGATTGTATGCAAGTACATGACCTGACTTGTCACCAATATTTTTGCTTATACACACTCACCAGAACTACACCGTTCGATTAATAAAAGAAAGAGTCTAATCAGTTTAGTAATTACTTAGGACTTCGATGCCACAAAATGCATTTGAGCCAATAAAATAGAGTTTCGTTCGTCACTCCTTGATAATATTTAATGTCTAACATAAAATTTGAATTGTTTTCACTTCCAGGAAATAAACTTATAAAAGTTTTTTGCTTAGTGACTAATACTATCTCCCTTAATAAAATATCAAGAGATGATATCCAAGTATTGCATGGATTGAGAGTTTTGGCTTCCTTTACGGTTGTTAGCCTGCACGTGCTTATTATGTCCCATGTAATTGGCTTCAGTAATTCGCTGACCCTTGATAAAGTAAGATATTTTAAATTTTATGTTAGATATCTTGAAAAAATCAATGTAAATTACCAAGAAAAACTTTTTTTTACAGGATTTGGACAGATTAAATATAAAAGCAGCACTACGTGCTGACTACGCAGTAGATATATTCTTTTTGATGTCAGGACTTCTGAGAATAAAAAGTTTCATGGATATGGGAAATATAAATCCATTCAAGGCAGTTTTGAAAAGATACTTAAGGTTCATATAAACAATAAACATGAAACAGTTCTTTGGGACAGGATTAACAATTATATAACTAATTATGAATATTACAAAACACAAAAACATTTTTAGACACGTAATTTTGATGTTGATATTGTATTCAGGAACAAATTCTTGCTGACATCAGTAACATAAATTGTTATAGTTTTACCGAACTAAAAGAAATAGTTTTTTTATTTAGTATTTATTTATATATTACACTTATTAAGAATTCATACCGAGAAATTTTAAATCATTAATTTAGGGTACGATAGTACGGAACACTATAAACCAAATCGTCAAGGTTTTGCTTCTAAATTTCCGTACTCAAAGGGTAAAAACGGAACCCCATTACTAAGACCTCGTTGTCCGTCTGTTTGTATCCAGGCTGTTTTCATGAACCGTACTACCATTTTTTTTTGTCTGTCTGTACTATTAGCCCTGTTGGCTATTACAGCGTCACCGGGGGAGCGGGTGGCTCAGGAGACACGCTCTTAAAAAGGGGGGGCCAGATGGAACCCCATGGGGAACGACGTCCCGAGGGCGTCTCAGATTGAGACACGGACCATACCAGCTAGATAGCTACAATTTTCACAGATGATGTATTAGTGCTGCTGCTACAATCCCAAATACTAAAAATAACATTAAATAAATATTTAAGAGGGGCCCATTCAAAAAACATATTTTTTTTGCTTCACTTTAATTTATGGCAACACATAGATATAAGAAATCATATATTTTACTTTCAAAATAATTAATTAAATCAAAATTAAATCAATATTTAAGGAGGGTTAGCGCAGATGTCTAAGGTATCTGTATTTCTGGGTTTGGCCGTTTATTAAATATATTCGCAGTATTTATAATTTCTATGTATTTGTATCGTTGTCTCACATCCTTAGCACAAGCAAATAATTTGCTAACTTAAGGTTAGAGCAATTGGTGTAATTTGTCCTGTTATATTACTATTACAAGCTGTTGCGACTTTGCCCGCGTGTACGTCGCTTTTCGCGTATTTTGTGGGAAATACAATTATCCAGATCTATAATAGACTTATAGTTAATACTATAGTATCCTTTTCCCGTGGCAATTTTATACATATAGGCATAACATTGCTACGATATCAAACTAAAAATAATAACATACAAATACATCACACACACACACACACACAGCCAGGACATTATTCAGATATACGTTATAAGCATATGAATACGAAATAATTTTTAACAAATATTATGTTTTTGAACTGCTTGAAAACTGCTTTAAATTTCAAACGGCTATACCATATCCAAAAACATAATCGTAGAGTTCTAAAAAACGTAAGCGCCAGGTCTATTGAGATTTTATGTAACTAAATTGAAAATGGGCATATGCTCATATTAAATTCAGTTGTTATTGTTATTTTATTAAAATTCAGATCAAACAAAGTAGAATTTCTAGCTTTATCTAAATTAAATACGTTTATGTAAACTGCATTCAATTATGTTTAAAAGTTTTGAAACAGTGCTTGAAGTATATTTTTAATTGACCATCACTTCTTTTTCCCTTAACCGATTTCGACGAAGCAAAATTTTTACAATGCTCCAGATTATAAATAATCCACCTGTGGAAATTGCGATCAAATCCGTTAAGTAGTTTCGAAGTTATAACGTACCAGACAGACAGAGAGACAAAAAATCCAAAAATTGTTTTTTTTGGTTTTGTTACTCGTTTTTAATCGCCCCCTATAAGTTTTTTGGAAAATATTTAATGTAGAGACACTCGATTTTTACTGTCTTATTATATATTTTAGATTATTATATAAGAAACGTTATTGTTTGCCGTTTTTAGTATATAATGCTGCGAGTATGCTTATTAATTTATACCAAATAAATAATAATTGATATACGTTATTAAATAATTAACTGGTACTATTAAGATAAAGGGTACCTCGGTAACTTATACTATTAAGATTATAATCATTTAATCTGTATTCTATTGGTAGGTTACGTGATATGGGTTGGGTGTTCTTTTTTCAAAATGTTTATTAAACCATACCGAAAATCAACGTTCAAGATATTGTTTATCGTTATAATACTTTTAGGTACATTATTTTAGTGGGGATGTTTATAATTTGCATTATCAATATAGATAACTACATTGGCGATGGTCCACTAATGTATCCTAGGGTAGAAGAAGTATCAAAAGCTTGTCAGAAGAATTGGCACATAACTTTGCTGATGCTCGGTAATTACATCGATATTGACAATTGTGTAAGTTCATTTCCAGATGGTATACAAGAAATAAAATTAATTTAAATTTTACAAGTTTTCTTCTATGGTATTTAATTTATAATTTTTCATGACTAGTGCTATCCAGTTTTATGGACAGTGGCATGTGATTTTCATTTGTCAGTGATAGCTACAATATTGTATTGGATTTTTAAAAAGAATCAAAAGAAGGGCTTTATTGCTTATGTGATTCTCACTATGACAACTTTAATCACACCCGGAATATTGACTTACTATCAAAATTTACCGACTATTTCTGCATTTGACTTTTCGTGAGTATTTCTGTATTTAAGTTAACAATAGATGACTTTCGTCTAATACATTCTTACCTACATACAAACATACATACTTTGCTTGATATTTTATCTTAAAGTGCTACAAATGAAAATACTATTCTTTTTTAGATTAGCTGAAAATTATAAAACAGATTTTTTAAATGAAAGCTACATGCACACTCACTTCCGGGGTGGCCCATACTTTATAGGAATTGCTGTTGGATATATTATGTCTATATACAAACCTGATAGACATAGAAATGCTTTTTCTAAGGTAATGACAATTTAGTGTCTTTCAAAAAAATCGACATTCTGTAATATCTTATCGGTAAAAAAAACATTATTCGTTTTCGATTCGATTTCGAATAATAAGTGTCCTTTCGAATTATAAAAAATATTTTTATTGAAAGGTATTAAATTATGACAAAACTTCTAACTATTTTCAGTTAACATCAGTAATCGGCATCTTATTAGCGGGTACTACAGCAGTAGCAATTGTAGTACTAGGAGTATCTTTACAAAACAAAACAGACTCGAGTGTACTAATATCTTTTGTATTTCCTTCTTTGCATAGATCTATTTGGGCATTTGCAATAGGCTCTATTATTATTGTATGTGAATATGGAACTGTGCGTGAGTATAAAATTAAATTGTAATATCTGTCAAAAATTCTTGTCTGTTTGAACAGTACATAAATATATTACTGATAGCTTATATCAAAATTATGTGCACAAGTAATTAAGTATTGTAACAATAATTAATTATTATTTGTTATTTTATTCGTAATTTTGTATTCATCCTAATTCATCACCACTCACCTAACACCTAAAAGTTGTTTACCTATGTAATTTATTGTAATCATACTTCTTAACAGAAACATTATGTGAACTATACTTTGAATGTTTTAGCTTTGGTTAGGAAAGTACTTACTTGGTCATTCTTTATACCATTAAGCAAGATATCCTATTGCGTGTACCTTGTTCACGTTCTAATACTTGGCGTAATGGTAGTCACAACAAGGTCCCCACTACAATACAACCCTTTGTTCCTGGTAAATAATAAGCTTTAGTACAGTATAATAATTATTATATTAACAATAATAAATAAACACATAAATAACTAATTGTTTCTGTCCACCTTACCTTTTTATGTCCCAACCATGCTGTAATTTTTGAGATAAAAAAAAAATCTTATTTGAATTTAATTACGAAAAAGTACCCTTATTTTCCGTCAAAAAGTCTCACGTCGAAATTTATGACTTTTTGAAAAAATCAAAAAGCTTTTGATTCGTTGAAATCTCTACTTTTTGATAATTAAATATATATATATATATATATATTTAATAATATGTATATATATATATATATATATATATATACACATATATATATATATATATATATATATATATATATATATATATATATATATATATATATATATATATATATATATATAAATAAATATATATAGATATATATATACTACTATTGCAAATTTTCGCAAAAAAAATAAACATACAAGCAGTATGATAATGCGCTTTGACTGCTAATAAATACAAACATTTTGAAAATAAAACTGTTTTTTTTTATCTGAATCATTTAATATGGTTTATTTTTGAGTATGCTGTAATTTTAACGTAAGTCAAAAAGTGACTGAAAGTCAGGGTGCTTTCTCGTAATTAAATTCAAATAGGAAGAAAAATTTAAAAAGATAATCTAGAAAATTACAGAGTGTTTGGAGACATAAAAAGGTAAGTTTCTTCAAATATCATAAAGAAAAATTTTTATTGTAAAGGATAAAAATAAAAAACCAAAAACTTGGTTTTTTGCATTTTTTGCCTAAATTTTGAGGTCATGTAAAAATATTGCAAATAAGAACTTGTAGGTCTTATTATTACCTACAACTTTTTTATGTAACTTTTTTTCAAAGAACTCGTAGTTTTGACGGAAATCACAATAAACCGTTTCTTACTCTTAAAAGCTTACCCCCACCACTTTCCCGAATTCAGATTGCCTTTAATTTATTTTTCCTTTTTTTTTTTTAATATATTCTTACTTTTCCAAAAGGTTTCATCCTGTTACTATTTTTTTAGTTCTAAGAAATTACTGTCACTGGACTATAGGTAGTATATGTATGTATTTTTTAATAATTTGTTATAATTACTTCCAGGTTTTGAATTCATTGGGAGTCATGAGCATATCTTGTATAGTCAGTATGTTTCTGTATCTGTTTGTGGAGGCTCCAACAAATAGGATTATCAATATAATGTTTGATACCAAGTATTGCTTTTCTTTATTATTTCTTAACTATTTTGCTTCATAGCTACAATTCCTTTTTTTAATTTTTTACTGCTTTAAGTGATTAAGTGTCTGAAAATTCTCAATCCAACACCGAAATGTATATTAATCCGTTTAGTTAATATACTTAACAAAATCATCAGGTACGTTTAAGCACATTATGCAGACAAATATCAAAATTAAAATTCGTGGGAATTCTTTATAAAATATTACAAATTTGATTCTATTATTGCTGAAATGTAGTTTTCTTTCATACTTTTCAAGGTTATTATTTTTTATTATTATAATATTTATTTCAGAACTGACACCAGACTTGTAAATAAGACTGGGGTATTGCACAGGAACGACGTAAAGAAAAATACATGATTAAGGATATTGTATTCATAAAAAAACAATACTGTTTATATTTTATATTTAAGTATATGTATGCGGTTTCAAATTGTGTCATTTGTATCAATTTTATTATAAATTTGGTATCATTGTATAATCTATTCAAATATCAGTGTAAATAATTTATAGTGATATGTCTGGCAATAAAATTTTAATATACTTAATATTAAATATATTTATTTTTATTATTTATTAGATAAAACAAAATTACTGATATCAATTTTGTGCAGCAGCACTGAAAATTATCAAAATCTCTAAGTAATACTACGATGTAGTTTTTCAGTACTGCTGCGCAAAATTGATATTAGTTATTATATTTCCATTACCTGCTTGCTGCCTAAGTTTTTACTGCGTATAGCAAATTTTATTTCTATCAATCTAAAAAGTAGAAATTTCAATAATGGCTCTAGCGGCAAGAATGATGATGTGCGTGGAAAACGTTAGTGAAATTTTCAAACGATAAACCATATATCCGATTATGGTCGGTCGATTTTCCAGTTTCAAATCAATTCCTGGGCCCGTTGATCAAGATTATTCTAACAAGACTCTGACCAACTTGATTGGACGCCGGGTTCTGCTAACTGAAAGTTATTTGTATATATAGAAATTCACTTTGCCCTACAGAATGTATGCAACAGTACTGTGGTGCTTGCTGCCTTCGTTATATTAATATCGTTTGTTGTTTGTTTGTCTTTGTATTGTTTGTTGTTTGTATTATTGTTATATGTGACCGCTTAATAAGGGAAGTAATTAAAATGCAAGTAAGTTACCAAGGCAAATAAAGAAATTACGATATCGAATAGTATAATCGAAATCCTCAATGGTTAATTTCGTAAAATAGACACCATTAATTTGGTTATTTTCGTCGGTGAGTGAGAGAATTCGGAAGAACAACCCCCCCCCCTCCCCCTTACGCAAACATGAAAGCGATGCCTAACAGAAAAATACCCCAGGAGGGTACCGGCTTTGATGAAGCCGGGGACCCCTTCCCCGAGCAAAATCGGGGAAATGATTCTCGGATTTTGCTCGGGCTGCCCGTCGTATCTGGGGCGGGCAAAGTATCGCCTTTTGTGTTTTTTGAGGGCAAACGACGAGTCAACGCAGCGGCACCCCGACCCACTCTAAATGTGGACTATTGCAACATCCGGGGACTTCATTCCAACTTGAATGCCGTCCACTACCGTCTAGAGACGGCGCAGCCGGCCTTGTTGTTTCTGACGGAGACGCAGATATCTCAACCTAGCGACACAGTGTGCCTATCATACCCCGGGAATAAACTAGAACATCATTTTATACCACATGCCGGGGTATCTGTATTCGTAAGGGAGGATATCTGCTACCGTCACCTTCAGGTTATTGAAGGACGGGACCGGTCTGTACTCTGGCTGCGCGTGGACATGGACGACCATGTCAGAGTCTACGAGTGCCTCTACAGGTCCCATAGTTGTAATGCAGAAACGGATCAACTCTTAGGCCATGTTCAGGCGAAGATTGACGATCTGCTTTCACAAACTCCCTCCGCCGAAGTCGTAGTCCTCGGGGACTTCAATGCGCACCATACCGATTGGCTAGGATCACGTGCCACCGACTACGCGGGGAGATCTGTGTTTGACTTTGCTCTGGCAAATGGTCTGTCGCAATTGGTAAAGACGCACACTCGTCTACCGGACGTGGACAGCCATATGCCCTCTTTGTTGGATCTTCTGCTGACTACACATCCCGGAAAGTACCAAGTCACTGTCGAGGCTCCCTTAGGGTACTCTGATCATTGCTTGGTACGGAGTGTAGTGCCCACGGAACGCCCAGATCGTACAAGACCTGCGACTCGACGGGTTTTGGAACTACAAGTCAGCGGATTGGGATGGAATGCGATCCTTTTTTGGATCCTACCCATGGGGGCCGATTTGTTTCCCTTCCGATGATTCTAGTGACTGCGCTGCGGCTGTAGCTAATGTGATTCTTCGGGGCATGGAACTATTTGTACAAAGCTCTTTGGTACCACTTGGTGGCAGATCGCGGCCATGGTTTGATGCGTCTGTCAGGGCTGCAGCAGCTGACAAACGGCAGGCTCACCAAGCTTGGGCTAATGCGTTAGTCACTAAGGATCCGACCTCTAGAGTTCTAAAGAGGAAATATAATCGTGCCTCCAGATTCTTTAAACGGAAAATCGCTAGAGCAAAGTTCAAGCATGACGTCAAAATTGGGGATCAGCGGGCAAGGTACCCACCTGGCACGCGCAAGCTCTGGGCGCTTTCCAAAGCCAGTCTGGGAATCTTCGGTCAGCCATTTCTGCCGCCATTGCACAATGGGAAGACTCTTTGGCCCACACGGCAAAAGAGAAAGCCGATCTCTTGGGCACTCTTTTATCCTCAAACTCGACTTTGGACGACCGGGGAGGGCACCGCCTATCATCCCGTGGTATCCGAATTTTATGCCGGAAATAGTTTTTCGGCAAAAACTCATCCGAAAAGTCGAGTGGGCCAGATGGTATCTCTCCAGTTGCGCTACGAACATGTGCCCCTGAGTTGACACCAGTGCTAACACGTCTATTTCGGTACTCCTACTCAAAAGGCGTAGTCCCGGTCTGATGGAAGCGTGCCCTTGTCCATCCGATTCCTAAAAAAAGTGATAGCTCGGACCCAGCTAACTACAGACCTATCGCTATTACCTCTCTTCTCTCCAAAGTAATGGAGAGCATCATCAATAAACAGCTCCTAACCTTCCTCGAGGATCACCAGTTGGTCAATGACCGGCAATATAGCTTTCACCATGATCGATCGGCTGGTGATCTTCTGTTGTATCTTACACACCGTTGGGCAGCTGTTGTTGAAAGCAAAGGAGAGGGTCTGGCAGTTAGTCTAGATATGGCGAAAGCCTTTGATCGTGTATCCTCACTGAGCGGAGCATACAGGTCGTTCTCGACGGTTTTTGCTCGGACCCTAAGCCCGTGAACGCTGGTGTAGCCCAAGGCTGCGTTCTATCCCCAACTCTGTTCCTCCTGCACATCAAAGATATGTTGGATATCTTCCACATACATTGTTATGCGGATGACAGCACTGGGGATGCGGTATATTCCGGCCGTGCAGGTCTGTCTCGGGAAAACGTCGACGAGTGCCGAAAGAAACTTGTGTCCTCTATAGAGACTTCCTTGGAGCTGATCTCTGAGTGGGGTGAACTGATCCACGTTCAGTTCAATAACTGAACCACGTTCAGTTCAATTCCCTAAAGACACAAGTTTGCGCGTTTACCACTAAGAAAACCCCATTTATCGTATCACCGCTCTTCGAGAGCACTCCCCTTAATGCCTCGCCAAGTATCAGAATACTGGGTCTCGACATTTCGAGCAATTGTCAGTTTCGTGGTCATCTGAAGAGCAAGGCCAAGTTGGCCTCGAAGAAATTGGGAGTGATTAATACAGCGAGGCAGTATTTCAAACCTGTCCAAAGACTTGCGCTCTATAAGGCGCAGGTCCGGCCACACATGGAGTACTGTTCTCATCTCTGGTCCGGATCACCCCAATATCAGCTTCTACCATTTGACCGCGTACAACGGAGAGCCGTTCGGATTGTCGGGGACCCAGTGCTCTGCGAACGGCTGGACTCTTTAGCATTGCGTAGAGACGTGGCTTCTTTGAGCGTTTTCTATCGCATTTACAACGGGGAATGTTCCGAAGAACTATTCGATCTGATGCCTGCCGCCGAATTTCATCACCGCATAGCTACAAAAATTCAGTTACAAAAAAACTACCCGCCTATTTATTAATTTGCTTTTGTCACATATGTACTAACTTAAATAGTAGCGAATTGCTCATGAAATAGCCGTTAGCTTTCCAGTCAATTACAAACACTAGATTCTAGAACGAATGTCATCAGCACCAGCTGTATTAATCTTGACCGTGGTAGCCGTGGAGTGGGACGCCGCCGGTGACATGATCGACGGCACTTACAACTCCAAAGGGTGCTGAGCGTCGATACTGGGGTCCAGGGTGTGGAGGCCTTACAAAACTGATTCGACGTTGCTACACCCTAAATGATTTGAGTTGACCCTTGTGGGAGAAGGGCCTACAATGGACTTACCTTGCCTGTTTTACCATCATAATCATCCTCATCAAACTTGGCAGTCGGCACCAGGAGGTAATGTATCAAATCGCATATTCTCCTGGCCCGACTCCTAAAATCTCATTAATACACTTAGCGCACAATCACAAATAAATACTTAACTGAAAAACTTATCACCCCCTGTTAGGCTGCGGCAGTCAGTGCTTAGCAGATGACCGAGTTATTGTATTCGGTTAGCTATGAGCACGAACAGTCGCAGCACACAAAACAACTGTATTCAGAAAAAAAACCTTCTCCGTTACGAAGGTTGAGCTGCTATTCTTGTGGAAAGGTTCTCCAAGTCACAATGATTCTTATACGGCAGATCTGATCTCCGAAATCGTCCGACGACGGTACTATAAGACTAGTCATCTCGCATGGCTATCGGTCATAGACAAGTCCAATCGCGACAACTACTTTTTATCCTTGAGATTGTTCCGGAGATATCTCACACCTGCAACATCCCTTGCTGAAAACGTGCACATCCATCTGCTCAGAGGTAGGCATTGGGCTACCCGAACCACAGTAACCGCCGAAAGGACCTCTGTTCAAGGGATGTTCCAAGTTCCAAAGTCAAAGACACTCCAACAGACCTTCGCCTAAGGCTAGTTAATTTTAAGGTAATTTCCTCTTACTGCGTGCAAAATCCGATAAGCTCCCGACAGCTGTAGTGACCCAGATGAGTTTCTAAATCTCTGCAGCTAATCACATTACTACCACGAATCCAACACAAAAACCAGACAGTTTAAACATGCAAGCGCATACATCGCTACCGGAGGAGTTAGATACTGGGGTCTCGTGGTAACCTGATCTTAACAGCTGACCCGTAGTTCTGATGTAAAGTAGTTACCGCCGGGTAACTCAGTAGAAAGACCTACGATGGGCCTGCCCAATCGAGTCTGCCCTTGTAGTGGCCTGGGGACTCACCCGGGTGGGCTGATCGCACATATTTCTGGTTCCGGTCTGTCGATTTTCAAACTTCATATTATTTTCTAGGCCTACTCTCAAAATCTTTCTAACAAGACTGACAAACTTGATGTTTCTGAACAACTTGATGGGCCACCGGGTTCTAGTAGCTGAAACTTACTTATACTCGTATATTTAGAAGTCCGCTTTGCACTACAGAATGTATTTTACAGTACTGGTGTGATTGTGTTTCCTATTCCCTCATCTATTTAACTGAAGCCACGTCAGAAGGCTACACTATTTATATGAATTTATATAAAACACATAAGATGGTTAATTTGTTCTGGTAAATAATTTTGTTGATAATAATTAAACACATAAATTAATAAATCTTTATGATTTAAATTCATCAATATTTTATTGGAATATAACCGTCCCATTGGTCGAGTGGTTAGCGCAGACGCCTAACGTGTCATGGCACAATGGGGCTCGGGTTCGATTCACGGCAGAGAGAGGCATTTCTGTGATGAGCATAGATGTCTGTGTTTCTGGGTTTGGTCGTTTAATAGATATATTCTCAGTATTTATATGTGTATTTCTATATATTTGTATCGTTGTCTAACACCCTTAACACAAGCAAATAATTTGCTTACTTAGGTTTTAGATTAATGTGTGTAATTTGTCCTGATATTATTATTATTATTATTATATCGACCTATTGATTACTGTATTTATTATTATAAATAAATGGTTATAATTACTTTCAAGTTTTAAATTCATTGGGATTAATGAGCGTATCTTGTACTGTCAGTATGTTACTCTATCTGTTTTTGGAGGCTCCATCAAATAAGATTATCGACATAATGATTGATACCAAGTATTTCTTTTCTTTATTCTTAACTTACGTTGCCCTATAGTTACGATTGCATTATAAAAGATGTTACAATTCATAGAGTAATTGTGTAGAAGGATATTCTTAGTTCGTCACCTAAATGCATTTCAATCTATAAAGTACAATTTAAATAAGGAACACCAAAATTAAGACCATTAGAATAATTTATAAAATATTATATACCTTATTTATTTATTTACTGATTTTTATTAAAGATGTAAAAGAAATAAATTTACATTCTGGGGAGCGGAACGAAATTTAAAGTAAACAGATCTAAATCAGATTAGGATTTGCCTTACAGTGAACTTGTCAATAAATATAAAGCAAAATACTTGGTTTTAAATATGAAAATATTTTGCTTTGAATATTATATGAAAATCAACTATATTTTTTTTAATAAAACGTTGATCTCTACTTAATTGACCACGTAATTTTATAGACTGGTATGTATAGTGCAATTACTCGAGGAATACTTTTCCATGATTATTTAGTTTATCAGAGTAATTATCGTGCTTACTTGATATTATAACTGTATCCGTTATAAACGCACCATGATCGTTCAAAGTGCAGCTACACTGTTTTTAACCGACTTCTTCAAAAGGAGGAGGTTCTCAATTTGGCCGGTAATATATATATATATATATATATATATATATATATATATATATATATATATATATTATGTATGTACACTCATAATATATATATATATATATATATATATATATATATATATATATATATTATGTATGTATACCGATTTCTCCGAGGTTTCTAAACCGATTTACGTAATTATTTTTTGTTTGATGCTGAATAGTTTCGAATTGGTCCCATAAAAATTTGATTCAGGTGGGCCTATTAGTTTTTATTTTATGAGCATTTTTGTCCAAGTCTTGATTTAGCTCCTCCAGAAGGAAATCAAAACGTGCTGTGACTAATGACATCTGTTGTTTTGGATATGTGAAGTCTTTAATAGTCTCACAAGAATGTGAAATTGTGTTACGAATAGCATTTTTACGGAGAGGACTACTTTTATCGGTTCCCGTTTCTCGAGATCTATATTCTTTAAGGCGCGCAGCACCTTTTGTAGGTCTACTCATGGCTCATTGACAATGTATTAAATAAAAATAAGTACATTAAAAAAACCAACTTTAAAACTAAAAAATAATGAAGATATAATATTTATTATATACTACCTATTATTTATATGTCCTATTTACTAATAAGAATTTTGAAGTCGGTGTCAAGCCTTAAACAAATAATTATATTTAACCACTTAAAGGAATACGAGCAAATTAATACAATCAAATGCCTACTTTAATGGTTAAGATACGTAAATAAACATCATAAATAGCAATTAAATGTTATTATTATGAGCTACTCAATCAATACGAAGAATTGTGAAAAAACAAACCAAAATTATGAAAATGTATTCAACAGAATTTTTAAACTAAATGGACATGTGAATTATGAAATGCCTATTTCAAAAATTAAGATACGTAAATAAAGCTATAAAAGAACAATTAAATCTCAATATGATTACTTGTTTGAATCGATACGAATAAAACCAAAAAAATATATACATAATTACGAAAATGTATTCAACCGAATTCCTATACTAAATGGCTTGGCCCCGACTTCAAACCTATTAGCAAATAGAACATATAAATAATAGGTAGCATATAATAAATATTAAATCTTCATTATTTATTACTTTTTAGTTTTGAAGTCGGTTTTTTTAACGTAGTTATTTTTATTGTAAGATATATTCTATATTGTTGAAAGAAAAGCATTGAATAAAATAATATGCGTGTAAAAAATTAATAGTTTAAAAAATATATCTGGTACAGTTTAATTGAGTTTCCATTTTATTATAATCTATATATTATGTTAAACCTAATCAAATTTTATATTATACTTATATACCGTTTTTCATATAAGTTTAAAATATCTTTTAACAAAACTTTAAAGTAATTTAGCTAAACACATTGTTAAAGGTTTATCGGTTTTTTATTTACTTATCAATTCTCAATTTGGTCTTAATTTGGATTACTTTTTACTAGTTTCGGGTTTAATATGTGTGAAATTCATATGGGTATAATCTGTGTATGTATGATAGAATATTTAAAGCATACCAAGACATGGAAATCACAATTAAAGGTATGGGAGCTATTCGGTATAATAGATCATCATGGTTGAAAAGATTGTAGAGACGCATCGATTCACGTATGTTGTTTAGTGTTTGTATATAGTTATAATAATACTAATGACATTACAAATATTATAACATTTGAATATAACATAGTATTTATACTAGATTTTTTTTATACCTATGCGTAAACACATATTTTTTTTAACCATACTTATTTTATTTTCAAATTATATGGCATAAAAAATAATACATTTATAAATAGAATTAAAATATTATTATAAATATCGCCAAAAAATCCAAATATTTATGTTTCTTACCTTTTACATTCATTATTATTTTAAAAACGTAAAATTGTACTATGATAGTAAAAATAAAAATACTATTGTACATTTCACGAATAAAAGCATTTTTTTTATTAAAAACAATAATTTGCATAAAAATATTAAATTGCGAGGTTCAAAAAATAAAAATGTCTGTCTACTGTTTACGGGCGCCATTAGTATTAAAATAAACCAGCACGCGATATTTGGCACCATAAACAGCAATGCGAAATGGCGGGTGGATCCTAATTTTTATTTGATGCATAAATTACTGCTGGTTAGTTACTTATTATTATTTATGCTTCAGTATTTTCAAAGAAAGTGTAGTGTAATTAATTGTTTTGACGGAGTAAAAGTTTTGTAGCAGAGAAACAAAAGGTCTTTGATAACTAGCTAAATATAGTATTTTTTATTATTTTAACGTATAAAAGTAGTGTTATTTAAGTGTACACTTAAATAACACTACTTTTATATAGGATATAATTGTGTTTATATTTTACACTACCTTTTGTCCGCGGCTTCGCACGCCCCAAATTCGTAGTAAAAAAATTCCCACTTCCCCTTTTTTTTGTATTGGCTTCTATATGACTTATTTTAAGTGATACAATCAAAATTACGACATCGGCAAACATCGCTCACTGTCAAAATTATATTTAAAGTTTTTAATAAAGATACTGTATTAGGTACTGTAATTATTTTTATACATCTCTTGTTTTTCTTAAACGTCCATTTAAATACTTTTTAAACAGAGTACTTAATAACCATTCTAACCATATATCACACTTACAGATTTTCATTGAACATAATCAAAATATTACCATGTAAACTTGAGGAATTCTGAGCTACACAATCGACGTTATTTTCACCATCAATTTGTAGGTCTAGTTTTATTAAAAAAATCTATTTTAAATGATAAACATTCAGTTAGCTATATGCATTGACAAAATTTTCAATACTGAACATACACAAAAGCCATTTTTGAGACGGTTTGCGCGGTTCCATACCAGAGTAAGCCGGTAGACTGTACCGCCATAAATACGATGTTCCTATATTTTAAATCATTTATCAATTAATTTAAATTACATGCTGTACAGAGCTATATTGTTCCATATTATTTATATATTTATATTTTTTATATATATTTAAGTTACTTAATTAGATAAGGATTAAAGCTGTATTTCTTAAAATCGCTTCGTAAATAACCTATTATTTTTCGTAAAAAGTAAAGGATAAAAATTTGCTATTGTGGGTTATCCCTAAGAGATAAACCTATACCATCGCGGATTTTCTCTTGCTTATATAAGGTTATATGCTGTATGAATTTTTGAAAATATTTTTTTTTCGTGTTGTGTGCACAACTGAAAGGCAAACAGATAAACAGACAAAGATTTAAAAAATGCTGAAAATGGATTCTGTTAGTTATCACTTTACATCTTGGTTAATTTTTTTTTATATTTTCAATGTACAAAGACTAATCCTCTACAGATTTCTTACATGTATAGAATAAGATTTGCATGGTACCTATTACATGATTGACATAAATTGTCATAACTTTTTTGTTTCTTATCCGATTTAGATGAAATAAAGACTAAATGTTAAGTGAAGACTGTGATAATATATTCCTAAAAACCGCATTCAAATTGGTCAAGCCGTTTCTGAGATTAGCGTGCACAAACATACAGATATACATACAAACAGACAAACTGAAAAACCATTGTTTTGCGTTCTCTTGCTCTTATAAAGCCCCCCTATAATGTTTTTTTTTAATTCCATGTACCTGAATGGATCAGTGACAATTTTATTATATGTATAGATTATAAAATGTAATTTTATTTAAACCATTCGTTGTTTTTCAGCAATCGTGTTCACGGGAAGATGAAATGTAAGAGTCTGTCAGTAAGTCAATTAATAAGTCACGTACCTCCAACGTCTTCTAAGATGCCGGTCGTAGAGCTAGGATGCACACAAAATGCACTAACATTATTTTGAGGTTGCACAGTGCGTTTATAGACATGAAATTTTACATTGTTCATGAGTGAGTTTCAAGTAGAAGAGAGTCTCAGACCATTTTCACAATTAAAAAAGAAATGTTTCTTATTTTTAATAGCTTTGGTGTGAAACGGTGCTTCTAAGCAAGGATTTGTCAAAGATGATTATATGATTGGGCTTGCTTATAGTACGTTAAGACACTGCTGACTTTGATGTACGCTTGTTTTTGACATGTCTCGTGGTAAGTTTTGCCACAAAGTGATAGGGAATCTCAGATCGCACCTCACAGACTCTTACATTCACATTATGTAACAAAAAAAAAATACATTAATTAAATCGAAATTTGTCCTACTCGTTTGGAACCTATCCGGGGCTATTATTCAGGAGCTAAGGCTTAGAGCAGCTTGCTGAGCGTACTACGACCACGGAGATGGTAGTATCACCTTCAAAAATGACGGAATTGAGAATTACGGAAAAGAATCCGTTTGTTACTTTAGCTTTCTTAAACGTAATGTTGAAAAGAAAGACTGAATATCCTATAATAACTAAGATGTATAGAAAACATACATTATTGTTATTTATTTACTTATTATTCTACAAAATTTATTATTTATTACATTATTCTACAAAAATATTACAAGTAACGGTACTTAGTTTTGACGCTTATTGTTTCAAAAATTTTATATAAATATATATGTATTTTTTAAGTAGGTAAATATTATACTTAAACAAATGTATCTAACATAAAGTAAAACACAGATGCCATTTATACACGAAGGGACTTATTACTTGAAGGGATCTAGTGTGTTAATATGTTATTTATTGTGTGCGATCTAGAATTCATGTAAAGCCTTTTTGAAGTTGTTGAATGTATAATATTTCAATGTGCTACCTATATATGTTTATATTTTGCTTTTGGGTCTTTTTCTATACATGTATTAAGATAATACAGGGATAAAAATATAAATTTTATAATATAAAAACTCTGATTACTTGTTCATGTTCAGTACAAGACACAGAAGTAAAATTATTATTTATTTTTATTATTTTGGTTTAAATGTGTTTCTTTCGTTTGTGGAAATTGAACCAACCAGGTTCGCTCAAAATGTAAAAACACTAGACATTTTGCATTAGTTCTTTTTTAATGGTAAGAGGCATGTATCCAAACATATTCACATAATAATAAACATACTAAAAAATAATCAATTCTGTTATTAAATTATACTTCGGTTCATTCTAAATGGCACCGATGTTAGATGGTAACCAGAATTATTTAAATCGATACTAAATTGGTTCCCATACTTTGGCAGAATCAACACTTTAAGTTGGGCACCTTCTACTAATTTGATTCTTATGAGCGGTAAATTGTTGCAAGCTGGAAAGCTACAATGAAATACTAAGTCTCTTATATTATTAAAATATATAAATCCTTTTTATTTTTAATGAGGTCGTTGGGTTAACTATGTTGAAAGTTAGATTTAAATATTGGTTAAGTTTTTAAGTTTACTTGACTTATGCCAGCCTTTACCTGACTTATATTGTTGTTTATTAGGGAATCCCTGTATATATGCTGATTATAGAAAAAAATAATTATGAACCCGCGCTACGTTTTTTAAAATTAAAATGAAAGCAATAATTTAACGAAGTTTTGTAGATATTTCATGATCACTGTACAAACCGGTTACATAAAAAACAAACGAACAAGTATAGATTATTATATATACATTCTATGTTACTAAAAAGCGATTCTGTGTACTAGCAATTTTTGTTCTATCAATAATTCATAACGTCGATGTTGTCTGTATTATTTATAGTATTAAAACTACTTTTGTAATATAATTATTTATGTATATATTTTTAATAAGAACTGTGTTATTGAAAAAAATATGTACTTATTCCCGGGGATTGTTCTAATATTTATACTGGGTGGTGCGTACATTTTTGTCATTGTAGGTAAATATTTGGTTTAAAATTAAATATTAAACCAATAACTTGTTTATTCAACATTGGTCTTTACAGGACCAAGAGTTTGTGTAAATAGTCACACAAAATTATTTAATCACCAGGTAAAATATTTTTCCAAAATATTTTAATTACAGCAAAAGCGATTAAAATTGAAAATAATAAAAATGACAAACTAAACTATATGGATATATTAATGGAAGATCTCTTATATCAACCTTGGGAAAAGGAAGAGTCAACGTGTTTAAATAAACTATTAGATATTGTGAACAATGTCAAGAACTCTACGCTATGGGCCGTGTGGGGTAAGAACTTATTATTAAATAGTAAATTTAGAAAACAATATGTATGGTATGTAGAGATTTTATTAAACTTTATGTTAACCGAATCTTATTAAAATTTGAATAGCTGTAGTAAAAAACTTAATCAATGTGTAATTTGTCATTGCATATTTACTTAAGATTTAAATAATCTTAACAAGTTTTAGTCAATTTCTAAACATTAAATTTTGTCGATTTTATTAACAAACGACTTTTTCTATGCAAACTACAAAAATCATTACAGTATGGGATTCCATGCAAACTCCAGCAGGGCTGCTATATGGATCTCGATATCATTTAGGGAATTTCGACCAGTGCTTGAACTCACCATGGATGGAGTCACATCGGCAGTTTCGTACCCAATACTGTCTTGCCGACATTATTCTGTCGGAAATAGATCCAAAGAATATAATTGGTGATCCATATAGGTCTGTTAAGTACCATGTAAATGTAAGTATACCTTAAATTAAATCTCATTTAATTTAACTATATTGTTACTATCTTTCTTTATTGTGTACATTTCCATTTTTGACTTATAAGTTTTGCTAATATATGTTTCAGTCTGTGACCAAATACCATTTAAAATTTAACAAAATAACTTGGGGAGTTTGCATTCCTGCAGAATGTAATACTAGATCCACAAGCAAGTTTGTTCGATCAATGTTCAAGTATAGTCATCTAGGACCTGAAGTTTACAACGTAAATGTACATCATTGCCAAGTGGCTGGAAGAGTTGTGGAATGTTCCTGGGGAATATATTCCATTATGTAATTATATCATTGATCCAATCCATGAAAGCAATAATTTTTTATTTAATGTATTTATACATATTATGTTCATCATATAAATTCATTTTTATTTACACCAACATGAGAAAGACAATAATATAACCTGGTAAACGTTAAGTTCGGTCTGAGTAAAAGTAAAATGAAATAAATACAATTTAAATTTATGATGAAACAAATGTAAATAGTTGAATTATAAGTATCATAAAAGTTTAAATTTTTGATATCTTTGGGATAAGAACTATACTAAATGTATACAGGTATGTAGACGAAGAGATAGTGAAATTTTATTAGTAAAGATCATAGATAAAAAATGGGATAAGGTGTTTTATAGATTATATTAGATTATATTAGATTATAGACTGCTTTTTAAAAAAAAAATCTGATTCTCAGTGTTCTCTGAGTAATGCTTTTGATTGTCGTTCTTATGTATAGTCTTAAATAAAGTTGGTGCTTTAAAATATATACACATATATATATATATATATATATATATATATATATATATATATATATATATATATATATATATATATATATATCTCTCTATTTATAATACTTGTCCTGTATATGTTTCAGATTTTTCTTTATTATAACTCTTTTGGTCACAATTACATGTACAATAATAAACAGCGGAAAAACAACCAGTCCAACTACACTTGGTAAGCTTTTTTAATATAATAAAAACATTACATTGGAACTAAAGTCAACACAAAAATGTATTCAGTGTTATGCATTTTTACACTCAATAGATAAAGAGCGAGCTTAAATCCGGTAACACATACTTAACGGTACCTTAAATTTTAATCAGTGAGATTGATATACCCATTAAACTAGCTATGAGTACAAGTTAAACTTAAGCCTGGCCGCGGTAGGTTCAGGCTCCTCAGAGTGATGAGTGAGAGTGCCATTTTAATATATTATTTATTAAACTACTAGCAGACCCGGCCACGCGTTGCTGTGGTTGCTAAGGTTTTGGATATACCTATTACATTGTAGTAAACTATTTAAGAAGTCACGGTATTAGAAAAAATAAAATAAAAATTTAAAAAAACCCCGACCGCTAAGTAAATGAAAAATTCAAAATGCAAGTAAATTTATCAAGGCCAATAACGAAATGAAAATATTTTGATATTATAGTATAGTCAACCTCATTCATTAGCTCCGAAAATTTTGTAAAATAGACACTCATCAACGTACGTACAAAGGTCCCCCGACGTAACGACTTCAATAAGTACATAATAATATTATTATCCCTTTTAGACGTCATCCAGTATCGGGGTTTATTTATTATTTTTTTTCTGTTTTTTTTAAATTATTTTACTTTTTTCTATGTTGTACTTAATGAACCTACGAATACTCTAATTTCCCCTGTTTAGGTTTTTACTATCAATATTGTATAAAAACCTTTCGCCAGCACCAATAAAATTTTTGGAACAACTGCTTCTACTTCGACCAAACAGCTCGACAAACCAAGCTTTCGATTAAAAAAAACCGCATTCAAATTCGTTTACGTATTTGGCCGCTACGTATCCACAGACAGACGCACAGATACACAAATCTACAGGTCAAACTTATAATACCCCTGTTTTGGGTCGCAGGTTAAAAATAATGATATGGACCGCAATAATTTTTAAAATAGATGCATTTTGTTAAGAACATGGCAACCTCTATGACTGATTTTCTACTACCATTACCTAACCGGTAGTAAGTATTCGGTATTCGATGTATTTGTCATCTTTTTCACAATCCGTATTCGGCCAAACTATTCGGTTTTGATGCCGAATATATTCGGTTCGAGTATTTCTATTTTTTTGGCTACATCACGCTATACTATACGATACTATACCGCTATACGTTAGGCGTCTGCGCTCCACTACTTGACCAATAGGGTGGTTGCAACAATGAAACTATTATTTACCAAAGAAGACGAAAATGTTAATCAATCAAAATCAATCCAAAAATTCACCGGATTTGAAAGAGGTATTTGAACACGATTGATCAAAATTAGCGTACAGTTGAGGTATTTAATTATAAATTTAATTATTATTATTTTATTTAAGATGATAACAAATGAGTCCAGTACAAACTTATTAAAAAGGTATGTGGGCAGATAGATTTAAATTTTTGAAAATAATACTTGTCATTTTAAATTATTAATAATTTAATTTTTAATTTAAAATTGCACTAATCGGTGCACAGTATTTTTGGTTGGCCCGTCTCACATAAATAGATTCAACGAAGAAGCAGGTATAATTTGACTGTATTATATTCGTTATAATATGAGTTTATATATAGGTACTTCAGTCTAAGTAATACGTGGCGGGCTATATTAACACTAAAAATTAACTCATAATTTATTCTCAGCATCGCATGTTGGTTATGATGTTAAATTGTATATGAAACATTTGTACTTTTAACATTACGCCATCTGTTGAACACTAACTCAATCAAGTTAACAGATACAACGCCATCTGTTAAACTTTATTGGATTCACAGATAATTGTAAACAAATAATTGGCAATAAAATAATATTGCGACTTAAAATTAATATGTAAATTATCCTATGTTTCAAGTTAGATCAAACTGCACACGGTGTGCAAATTTGATTAAAATCGATTAGTTTAGGAGTCCATCGCGGACAAACAACGTGCCACGTAATTTATATATATTAAGATTTTAAGCTAATATTGAAAATGACTGCTCCTTTCGCTCCCTAGCTATTATAGCTAGGGAGCGAAAGGAGCAATGAATAATGATAATGAATGGTAGTAAAAATATTGAAATAATTTAGTTTTAAGTATTTTTAAAAATTTTTATTTTATTTTATGAAATGCAAGTTTAGTAGTGGACATAATTATATAGATCGTTGATAAACACGAATATTTTGAATATAGTTGCAATTCACTTATAAAGCTGGCTGACTAATTATAAAACACTAGCCAGTCCGTCTTAGTTGCATATAAGGATTGTAACTAGCCTGATGTCCTAATCCTTTGAGTAACAAAAAACTAGGTTGACAGACGTTCTAATTGATTGTCAAGCTAGTTAGGTCTCGAATTTAATTTTTTACTAACTTTCACGTAGTATACTATGGTGTTTCACTCCCAAATCGAGATTGAAATTTTTTTTGGTTGTATGAAAGTATTCCTCAAAGACGTGTCCTGTCACCGATATTTTTGCTTATATACACCCACCAGAACCTAATAAAAGAATGAGTCAAATCGGTTTAGTAAATATTTCGGACTTCGATGCCACAAAATGAATTTGAACCAATGACACAGAGCTTCGCTCGACACTCCCTCATAACATTTATAAAAACACTTTAAGGTCTAAAATAAATTTTGAATTGTTTTCACTTCCAGGAAATAAACTTATAAAAGCTTTTTGATTAGTGACGAATACTATCTCCCTTAATAAAATATCAAGAGATGATATCCAAGTATTGCATGGATTGAGAGTTTTGGCTTTCTTTACGGTCGTTAGCCTGCACGTGCTTATGATGTCCCATTTAATTGGCTTCAGTAATTCGCTGACCCTTGATAAAGTAAGATATTTTAAATTTTATGTTAGATATCTTGATAAAATCAATGTGAATTACCAAGATTTTTTTTTTACAGGATTTGGACAGATTAAATATAAAAGCAGCACTACGCGCTGACTACGCAGTAGATATATTCTTTTTGATGTCAGGACTTCTGAGAATAAAAAGTTTAATGGATATGGGAAATATAAATCCATTCAAGGCAGTTTTGAAAAGATACTTAAGGTTCATATAAACAATAAACATGAAACAGTTCTTTGGGACAGGATTAACAATTGTATAACTAATTATGAATACTACAAACCACAAAAACATTTATTGTTTGTCGTTTTTAGTATATAATGTTGCGAGTCTGACTCGCACTTGGCAAGTCTTATTAATTTATAACAAATAAATAATAATTGATTTACATTAATAAATAATTAACTAGTACTATTAAGATTAAAATCATTCAATCTGTATTCTATTGGAAGGTTACGTGGTATGAGATGCGGTATCCTTTTTTTATGATGTCTATCTATACCGAAAATCAACGTTCAAGATATTGTTTATCGTTGTTATTCTTTTAGGTACATTATTTTAGTGGGGATGTTTATAATTTGCATTATCAATATAGACAACTACATTGGCGATGGTCCACTAATGTATCCTAGGGTAGAAGAAGTATCAAAAGCTTGTCTGAAGAATTGGCACATAACTTTGCTGATGCTCGGTAATTACATCGATATTGACAATTCTGTAAGTTCAATCCTAGATGGTATACAAGGAATATAATTAATTTAAATTTAATAAGTTTTCAATATATGATATTTAATTTATAAATTTTCATGACTAGTGCTATCCAGTTTTATGGACAGTGGCGTGTGATTTTCATTTGTCAGTGATAGCTACAATATTGTATTGGATTTTTAAAAAGAATCAAAATAAGGGCTTCATTGTATATGTGATTGTCACTATGGCAACTTTAATCACACCCGGAATATTGACTTACTATCAAAATTTACCTACTGTTTCTTCATTTGACTTTAGGTGAGAATTTCTGTGTTTAAGGTTTAAAATAAATGACTTTCATCTAATACATACGTATGTGTGTATTAGATGAAAGTCATTTATGTATATACATACATGTATATACATACATGTATATACATACTTTGTTTAATATTTGATTTTAAAGTGCTACAAATGAAAATACTATGTTCTTTTTTAGATTAGCTGAAAATTATAAAACAAGTTTTTTAAATGAAAACTACATGCACACTCACTTCCGGGGTGGCCCATACTTTATAGGAATTGCTGTTGGATATATTATGTCTATATACAAACCTGATAGACATAGAAATGCTTTTTCTAAGGTAATGACAATTTAGTGTCTTTCAAAAAAAATCGACATTCTTTAATATCTAATCGGTAAAAAAAAACATTATTCGTTTTCGATTCGATTTCGAATAATAAGTGTCCTTTCGAATTATAAAAAATATTTATTTTCACTTAACTTAACTATTTTCAGTTAACATCAGTAATCGGCATCTTATTAGTGGGTACTACAGCAGTAGCAATTGTAGTACTAGGAATATTTTTACAAAACAAAACATACTCGAGTGTACTAATATCTTTTGTATTTACTTCTTTGCATAGATCTATTTGGGCATTTGCAATAGGCTCTATTATTATTGTATGTGAATATGGAACTGTGCGTGAGTATAAAATTAAATTGTAATATCTGTCAAAATTTCTTGTCTGTTTGAACAGTTCATAAATATATTACTGATAGCTTATATCAAAATTATGTGCACAAGTAATTAAGTATTGTAACATTAATTAATCATATTATTTGTTATTTTATTCGTAATTTTGTATTCATCCTAATTCATCACCACTCACTTAACACCTAAAAGTTGTTTACCTATGTAATTTATTGTAATCATACTTCTTAACAGAAACATTATGAAAACTATACTTTGAATGTTTTAGCTCTGGTTAGGAAAGTACTTACTTGGTCATTCTTTATACCATTAAGCAAGATATCCTATTGTGTGTACCTCGTTCACGTTCTAATACTTGGCGTAATGACAGTCGCAACCAGGTCCCCACTACAATACAACGCTTTGTTCCTGGTAAATAATAAGTATTTTAGTATAGTATAATAATTATTATGTTGACAATAATAAATTAAAACAGAAGTAACTAAATTTTTCTGATTAAAATTATTCATAATTTGAACTTCGATTTGTTTTATTACTATATATTTTTTTATTCTGATAGGTAGTATATTTATGTATTTTTTAATAATTTGTTATAATTACTTCCAGGTTTTTAATTCATTGGGAGTCATGAGCATATCTTGTATAGTCAGTATGTATCTGTATCTGTTTGTGGAGGCTCCAACAAATAGGATTATCAATATAATGTTTGATATCAAGTATTGCTTTTCTTTATTCTTTCCTAACTATTTTGCTTCATAGCTACAATTCCTTTATAGAAAATTTTGTACCGCTTTAAGTGATTAAGTGTCTGAAAGTTCTCAATCCAATACCGAAATGTATTTTAATCCGTTTATTTAATATAGTAAAAAAATCTTCAGGTAGGTACGTTAAAGCATATAATATCAAGACACATATCAAAATTGAATTAGAGGGATTATTTATAAGATATTACAAATTTGATTCTATTATTGCTGAAATGTAGTTTTCTCACATACTTTTCAAGGTTTTTATTTTTTATTATTATAATATTTATTTCAGAACTGACACTAGACTTATAAATAAGACAGGGGTATTGCACAGCAACGACGTAAAGAAAAATACATAATCAAGGATATTGTTTTCGTAAAAAAAACAGTAGTTTCTATAATATATATATTTATGCGGGTTCAAGCAATTTATATAAATTTGGTATTATTGTATAATTTATTCGAATATCAGTGTAAATAATTTATAGTGATATGTCTGGCAATCCAATTTTAATATACTTAATATTAAATATATTTTGTTTCATTTCAGTTAGTTATCTCTGCTATTATTAATATAATTAAATAATTAAAAATCAATTCCTGTGCCCGTTGTTCAAGATTATTTATATATTTATTATATTTTAACAAGACTCTGACCAACTTGATTGGACGCCGGGTTCTGGTAGCTGAAACTAATTTGTATATATAGAAATGCACTTTGCAATACAGAATGTATGCAACATATACTGTGGTGCTTGCTGCCTTCGTTAAATTATTGTTCAACTTGAAAACATAACTTGTTATTGAAACGTTTATTAACAATGTAATATAGAGTCACAAGTCGAAGGTGTTTCTTAATAATTTATTGGGATCGATTCCTATAAATTAGTAAACAAGTGTAAGTTTATGACTTATTGCGTTTTTTTCATTTGAGAGAAGAAACCTTGTAGGTGTGAATAGTGATTGTCCTATTGTGATCGAGTACCTGATGTAGCCCTTTATTTTTGTGTTAGATTTGTTGTTATTACAAAATTAGTTTTAACTTTGCGATCTTAGAATTGATTTTCGTGTTATTAAATTATGTGAAATAGGTAAAAGCCGTTCTTTGAATTCTTTTTTTAAAATTAAATCGTTATAAAATCAAAAGCGGGATAATCCCGGGCTCCTGCCTTAATACTTTTTGTTTGGCTACTGAAACAAGGTCAGAAAAAATAAATCAAACTTACCGCATAATTATTTCGAGTCCCAACATTGTTATCCCAACAAAGAAATATCCAGCTTAGTTTGTTGAGCAATTCTGCTCAGACTAGGGCTCGTTTTGAACCCTAATACCTTTTGTTATAAGTTAGAGAGTGTCTTCACAGAATGGCTGATTTCAATCAGTACAGCATGAAGATACACCCTCCACACCTCCATTTGAGGGACACTAGATGTCACTGATTTTTATTAAAGATGAAAAAGAAATAGAAGACATAGAAGACATACTGGGGTGCGGAACGAAATTTAAAGTAACAAGATCTTAATTAGATAAGGATTTGCCTTACACTGAACTTGTCAATAAATAATAATAAAAAAAAATGGTTTTAAGTATGAAAATATTTTGTTTTGATTACTATTTGGAAGTCAACTATATATGTTTTTAATAAAACGTTAATCTTTACTAATTTGACTACGTAATTTTATAGACTGGTAGGCATAGTGCAATTATACGAGGAATACTTTTCCATGATCTCGTTTATCAGAGTAATTATCGTGCTTACCCGATATTATAACTGTATCCGTTATAAACGCCCCATGATCGTTCAAAGTGCAGCTCCGCTGTTTTTGTATATTCTATATAGTTGAAAGAAAAACTTTTACTAATTTCGGGCTCAATATGTGTGAAATTCATATGGGCATAATCTGTGTATATATAGAGTATTTAAGGCAGAGGCTCCCAAACTTCTTTCGTCTAACGCCCACTTTAAAAATCAGTTATTTTTTAACGTCCCCCATTCTTTTTTAAATGAACATTAAATGAAAACCTACCGAAACTAGCTGATTTCGAATGCACGACATCTGAGATGATTTTATTCCTTGAAGTTTAACTTTCGTGTTATGCAATCGTTGATATTTTTTACATATTAAAAATGTTGTTTTAAGCAAAATCCTAATTGAGATATTATAAAAATCATATAAAAATACCAGATTAGTGATCTTTTTAAAATGACGTGGTTGACCTAATTTATTTTTAAATCATATTTCAAACAAACTTAATATCCACATTAATATTTCTGATGTTATTTAGGATATCGTACTAAATAATGTGATGCCACTGCCACTGCCACTGCCTCTGCCACAAAGTCATCCGGACTCGGCAATGTCAACGAATCAGCAATGAGTAAAGGATTTCATTACTTTGAAATGTTTTTTTTTCTTGGCGTTTTAGTTTTCTCATTTAACTTTAATGGCTTTTTCCTTATTCATTAATAGAAATCAGGAATTAAAATCAAATTAAAATTGATTTTTTTTATCATTACTCAATGATGTAGTCGTAGGAGGTAAGGCTCATTAATCTAGCAACCTATTCACTCTTCTCTTGAAGACACCCACATTGTATTTTGCCGATAATACCGATGCAGGCAAGCTGTTCTAATCCTTCGCTGTACGAAGTAAAAAAGACATATCAAAGCCCTTCGTTCGGACGGGTGGAATGTCCACAACAAAAGGATAAATACTTGCCGTGCTGGTGATGGAAGGGGGCCGCGGATATAGCTCGTGTAATTTCTGCGCACACTCACCAAATGTATACAATACTGAGATGCTAGCAATTCTTCTACGCAAGTGTTTAAGGCTGTGGAGGTCGCTCTGACCAATTCGGGATCGCCTATAAGCCTCTTTGCTCGCCTCTCAATAGAGTCCAGAACCGCAAGATGAGACTTTGCGGTACCAGCAAATATGTGACTACAGTACACACGACTGGATCTGTGCTTTGTATAAAACAAATAGCTGTCTCGGTGTAAAGTACTGCCGGAACTTTGCAAAAACGGCAAGCTTTTCTGTAGCTGCTTTTGCTCTGGACTCAATGCATCGACCAAAGTTCAGGTTCCAGGAAATCTCTAAGCCTAACAGCTGAAACCGGTCATTGTATTCCAATGATAGATTCTGGGAAGTAGGAGACCAGGTAAAAGAGCTCCCTTTGGCGCTGAACAGACACGTCTATATTTTGGTGGCGTTGAATCCGACAAGATTGGCATTGCTCCATCCGCAGAATGCCTAAACTCTGCCTCAAACGTTGCACCATGGCTTTACTTCCAGACTGTACTTGAACTCTAGCTCAAGTACTCGGCAGATATCTTTCTACAACTGTACTCTCATTTGCATCAAAATCAAATCTATGTGAGTTCTCTTTTGTGCATTATAATATCTACCGGCACCATATTTTTTGTTATTGAGTGTAAAAATGTTTTAAGCAAATTAATAAAAAAATATCAAATGTGCCACTTCCGAAAATATTTTTCATGTCTTTGTATAATATCTACCATTGGATTATTTTAAAAATATGATGCCGAGGAATGTGGAAATGTCTTGTATGTAAGATTTGTTAAAAAGACAGGTATCAAATATATATATATATATATATATATATATATATATATATATATATATATATATATCTGATTCTAGTGAGTGATATTGAGAATAAATCTTTAATTATCTTCTTTGGTAGGATTTAATATCTTAAACTCCTTAATTAGGTAATTTAAAAACTTGATATGTGGAGAATTAAAAAGTCACCGACTAATACCGTATTATCTGTAGGTGTACGTATTCGTAAATAAATGTTCTAGTAAAATTACACACATCGAGTCATCTATTCAGTCAGTGATGGAACATTGATTGAAATTCAGTCAGTGATGGAACATTGAAAATTGATTTCAAAATTTTATTTTATTTTTAATTTTATTTTATTGGCTTATTTATTTCAGCCAAGATGTTGAACGAGAGCAACGCAATTTAAATTTGACTATTGATAACTTTAAAGGTAATCACGATATGAGTAAACTTATCGTTAAGCGTTCATTTATTAAAATAAATGGTTATCCTTATAAGAAATGGGAAAAAATAGCTAGGCATATTAGAGGATCCATCATTGTACAATTGTTGTTAAACGCATTGAAAACTGGTAGATTTTGTTGAAATAAATAAAACATGTATTAAACATGTATACCAGTGTTAAGCTTATTTAAATTGATATAAATATAAAATGAAAAATAAACCGTTACGGGCAGGGATTCGAACCCGCGACTACTGGAAACCATCGCGTCGCTATATCAACTGAGCTACCGTATTGCTGTTCGCCTCGGTGATTTAATCACCTATCATGTCCTGTCTATAAAGACGATCACATATAGAATGCTTAATTCACCGAGGTGGACAGCAATAATTATTTAATAGTTTTAAATATATATTATCAAAAAGTCCTTGGGTTATACATTGAGCCTAACTAATTTTATATAAATATATAACATAATACATTTAAGAATTATCTGCTTAAAGGAGACAAACTGTTACTAGATTATTTGGAGAATTATTTAATAAACAATAGACTGTGTATCGCAATTATGATTATAATATGAGGTCCCAATAAGAGGCGCAACTTTAATCTTTGAAATATGTAATTTTAAATGTTTTACCTTAATTGAATCTGGGTATCATGTTAATTTTAAAATAATATTACCGAGTTATTTATTAATGATTTTATGACGGGTTTATTTGCGAATATTTCTGGTTTATTTATCAAAAAGGATGTTCCACAAGGATTCATATCAGGACCTTTCTTACCTCACTTTATGAGATTTAAAGATGGGACAGTATTGAATATTAATGGTACTTCTTTCTCTTCTTTTTTAAATCAACAGACCTCGATCAGTAAACGACGATGAAAACAATGTTCCTCATATATTGTACTAATTGGTTAAGTCAATTCTACTGTATTTTGGGTATTTAAAGCAATGATAATAACAATACATTTAATTCATCCATCTAACCTGCGACTCTACCATGTTTCGACCCCATGAATAAAAACCCATTAGGGATTCAAAAGTAGTCTACTAATTTCCTTTTTAATAAGCGTAAATACTGCCAGGTAAACGTTTGTTTTTCTATAATAATATTTATAATCTGTTAAAATAATTAATTACACTTGATTTTAAAATAGTAGAGCATAAATAACAGTGAAATATGTTTCAAATAAAAATTAAGAGTTCAAATTTTTTACTCGCCATTTCGCATTGCTGTTTATGGTACCAAATATTGCATGCTGGTTTATTTTACTCGTAATAATAATGGTGCCCGTAAACAGCAGGCGAAAATGTTTAACATTAATGTTTTTGTTTATTTTTGTTAAATAAAAAATCTTATAGAAGCATTTTTTATGAATAGCCATGAAATCTACAATTGTATTTTTTATTTTACTTTGAACTTTTACTGTACAAATAAATTTTTAAAGAGAAAAAATATGTAATGATTGTGAAATATAAAAAAAATAACATGTTTGAATATTAATCGATGCT
Organism: Napeogenes sylphis; assembly: GCA_959347405.1. Lineage (NCBI taxonomy): Eukaryota > Metazoa > Arthropoda > Insecta > Lepidoptera > Nymphalidae > Napeogenes > Napeogenes sylphis. The sequence goes on along the minus strand of OY365780.1, from coordinate 31,001,116 downwards.
TATGATAGTAATATTTTTATTTTATTAATAAATGTTATTTTTATTTCTTTATTTGACATAATTTGTTTTGAAAATAAATATAGGTTTAAAGATTATAATTAAACAAAGACCCAGCTTACATATATATTACATTATACAGGGTTATTTTATACAAATCTTGTTTTTTACAAATATTGATAAACAGCACAAAAAAAGAAACAAAAATAAAATATTGCTTTTACTTATTATTCTGTATATTGAAAAAAGTACTTAAAAGGTCAAAGGTCGGGCGCCATACCTACGCTCAGAGTTAATGTCAGTTCAGAGACAACAAATAAATTTTGTATGGGAAAATTAAAATTTTAATTTTAAAAGCTATTAATTTTAAAAAGTCATAGAACAAATGTTGTTGGGATTGATGTAAAAAGGCTGCCTACAAAAAGTGGTCAACTAATTACAAATAACCCTGAATATATTCATTATAATATTCGTAATGTCAATATTTTCCGACAATAAATAGGTGAACCGGCACTTTATTCTTTTGAACAAAGATGAAAACAAGTAAAAAGAACAAAAAGAAATCTTACCTAAAAAAAGAAAAATCAATTATATTGAAAAATGCGATCTTTAATTATGATTTCCATTTCTTAGTACATCTTACGTAAGAGGTTACGTACACTGAGATTGATTGTTTTAAAAATGGAAATAAAAATAGAAAAAAAAATGCATTTAGCTTTAAAATCAAATATTTTTTTTGTAAATTGATTCTAAATATAATTACGGAAAATTATTAGCAAAAAGTCAGGTATGTATTTCATTATATTTAAATTACATACGTTCACAACAATTTAACTTAAAAAAATATATTTAAAAACATCCAATAAAGTCTCATGTTTTAAATGTTTTTTACACATGAAAACCTAAATAAAAAAAATACATTTATTTGTCGTTTAAAAATAGAACAAAGTTTTGTAATTAACAGACTGGCTAAGCGATAAAGAGGTCTTTCTAGAACCAAACAAGTAAGACCTACCGACGTGGGACGTTCTCAAGGTCATGCGAAATAGAAATTACAACATAAATGTACCTAGAGTTTTTTTCAATAATCGATACTTCCATCCATATTAATATTATAAAAGCGAAAATCTGTAGGTTTTTCTATCTGTCTGTTACTCTTTCACGGCTAAGCCACCGATCCGATTTGGATGGAATTTGGAATTGAAATACTGACATACCCAGGATCACATAGGTAACTTTAATTAAAAAATGTCCCCTGAAGTGTTGAAATAGGGGATGAAATTTTCTATTAAAAATCTAAACCACTTAACTAGTTTTAATAATTTTAGCATAAATATAGTTTAATAAATATGGGTGGCCAAGCTAATTTATTTAATTGTCATCGTTTTAAGTATTAAAATCTGTTACAACCTCTCGATCATTACCTGTTCGTAATAATTAAGCAGTTTCGTATCAAATATCCGGGTTTTATTCCAAACTAAAATAAGACTCGCATTATGCTCACTGAGGCATAAACATTGGCAACCATGACAGGACAACAGAAACGAATATTAAATCAAAAATATCGACGTGACGTGTAATGTTTAATACGTTTGAAGCTTATATTACAAACCAAGGATTGGAATTTTGAGACGGACAGTGAGTTCAGCAGTGAAGCGAGCTAATAAGACTTCGCCAGGACTACAACATAATTTTGCCACAGAGATAAGTGTCCTTTCCTTGACCCTGACTAACATACTCAACTCATATATATTGTCTTCAGTGCTTATAAAGCATCCATTCTTTCACAGACTTTATTTCATTGTTTTAAGAAAATATAGTAGATTTCAAACCTAAAGATAAATTAATTACTAAAGTTATACATAGTTAAGGTACAAAGGTCATTTTGTAATTGACGTGTACTTAACATTTGAAATTTACATATTTTTTCTAATATTTTATTCAGTAGTGTCATGCAAAAAATAAAATAATTTCTTTTCTTATTATAATTATTTTATTTTTGTTTTTATTATTATTATTTTTGTTTCTCATCAATATATTGCCAAAATTTCCAGCTTCAACAAAGTACTTCAGCTGCGTACTTTTCCATCGAGCTGTGCAGCATCGGTTTCAAAGCTGTGGTATCATCGAACCTACTGGTGGAAGGCATTTATCGTATTCTTGTGAAGTTAAGTTGATTTAAAAGTTTATTTAATGTTATTTTATTCTTATCTTTGTTTTCCTTTATTCTTTCTAATTTTTTAAAGCCATGGCAACAGATTAAGATAAGCCTAGTGTAAAATATAGAGAATTAAATACAAAGCGCAGTTCTATTAAAGGTCAAATCACTAATTTAAAATCAGAATTGTCAACGATTGAACTGGCTGAACTGTTATTAAAAATAAGCAAATTTGAAGGATTAACAATAAAATTTGATAATATTCAAACCGGATTAGAAAGACAGATAAGACGAAGCTTCTTAGCATTCCATGGATTCACCGTGCGGGTGCCGGGCCCATCGCGTTGCAAGGAGAGAAGTGCAAGCAGTGCCTGGGACTTGCGACCCAGGAGTAGGTTTTAGGGGCCCCTTTATTATGCGCAAAAACGCTCGCTTTCACCCTCCACACTCCTCTCCCTACCTAACCAAATTTGGAAAGATCCTACTAATGCCGCCTTTGAAATACGTTCTAGAAATGAACCGATGCTTGTTCTAGAAAGGCCAAGGTCTTTAAGTAGGCTATAGAGAGATTTTGCTGTTATACCTCTCGCTCCCACTTCTACCGCGTACAAACTAACTATAAATTTATTCCTGATCAGTTCGTTGGTCACTTCGTAATACTTATTGAACTTGAATGTGTGATCTCTGGGGATGTTTATTTCCCAAGGAACAGTAAGCTCCACAATTTTCTTTTTTTTTTTTTTTTTTTTTTTTTTATATGATCTAAGGCAATGCTTGACTACATTCCACCTGATGGTAAGTGGAATGTAGTCTTAGATGGTAAGTCGCATTGCCCTAGCAACCTATTCACTCTTCTCTTGAAGACACCCACATTATATTTGGCCGGAAATACCGACGCAGGCAAATTGTTCCAGTCCTTTGCTGTACGCACTAAAAATGAGGAAGCAAAGCGCTTCGTTCGGACAGGTGGAATGTCCACAACAAAAGGATGGATACCTGCCGTGCGTCGGGACGTCCGGTGATGGAAGGGGGACGGGGGAATTAACTCGTGTAATTCCTGCGCACACTCACCAAAATGTATCCTATAGAATACTGAGAGGCTAGCAATTTTACGCCAGATCCACAATTATCACTCCTCACACTCCACAATTACAATTACAGCTCCTCACATGTTTAGAATACAGGAATATGTCCGGTCTGGATGATGTAACACCAACATTCCCAGGAATTATATATATATAATTCTTAAAGCGTAAATTACATCTAAGACTTCTTAAGAACGACAATCAAAAGCAGTACTCAGAGAGCACTGAGAGTCAGAAAGCTAATTATTGGTTTATACAAAAATATTTTTATTTTAAATGGAAAACTATAATTAACATTCAACTAAAAATGAAACTAATTTTAGAAGATAGATTTTTAATAAAAAATACCAGTATCTATAAAACACCTTATCCCATTTTCTATCCATGTTATTTTAATTAAATTATATTATATCTTCGCCACATATAAATTTGCTACTTACGAACAGTTTTTATCCTAAAGATATAAAAAAAAATATGATACTTATAATTCAACTATTTATAATTGTTTCATCGTAAATCTCAATTGTATTTATTTTATTTTACTTCTACTTAGACCGAACTTAAGGTTTACATAGTTAGAAGTTTTTATGGACATAGGGTTATATTCTTATCTTTCTCATGTTGATGTAAATAAAAATGAATTTATAAGATGAACATAAATGCCTGTATAAATACATTAAATGAAAAAATATTGCTTCCATGGATTGCATGGATCAATGATAATATAATTACATAATGAAATATATTTCCCAGGAACATTGAACAACCCTTGCAGCCATTTGACAATGATGTACATTCACGTTGTAAATTTCAGGTCCTAGATGAGTATACTTGAACATTGATCGAACAAACTTGCTTACTGAAAATTTTGATGAAAGGTGAACTGACATCAAACTGATTTTATAAATGAAAGCTACATACATACTCACTTTTGGGGTGGCCCATACTTTATAGGAATTGCTGTTGGATACATCGTTTCTTCATACAAGCCAGATAAACATAGATATCTATTTTCCAAGGTCATGCCACTTTTTGTGGTTTTTTAAAAAGTCGTCATTCAATTAACAATAAAAACACATGATTCGCTTTTATTTCAACAAATAATTGGCCTTTAAACTGTGCAAAATTCTTTATTTTGAAATGCATTAAATTTTAATCAAAATTCAAAATCTTTTCAGTTAACGTGAATAATCAGATTCTTATTAGCGGCTATTACAGCAGTAACAATTATAATATTGGGAGTGTCTTTACAAAACAAAAGGGACTCTGGTGTATTGATATCTTTTGTATTTACTTCTTTGCATAGATCTATTTGGGCATTTGCAATAGGCTCTATTATTATTAAATGCGAATATGGAACTGTGCATGAGTATTATTGAAGTGAAACTTCTTTATCGGGGTTGGAAAAAAATTTAGTGTATCATTTTTTCGTTACGCGTGACATTTTTCCGTTACGCGCCAGCTTTTTTCGTATTGCTTCATCTCTTTTACACCACGTTGCTATGGAAATACTAAATAATCAAATGACAAGTATGTGGATTACAAAACACAATTGCTTATCTCATCAATGCTCCATCAGGAGATCTTTACAATGTCTATTTTGCTATACCTAGAACGAACAACAACTCGAAACAACAGAAACAATGATGAAGAATAATTTTATTTGTGATATGGTGACGATCCAACATGTTAAGAAGCCTAAAGTTATTATTTTTAAAGTGGATTGTGTACATTTGTCTGTTTTTATGGTACTTATGTGTTTCTTCTATGAGAATATTATAAGTCAGAAACACACGATTCACTTCTTACTTTTTAATTAATTAATACCCCTTAGCATAAGAAGAAGCATAATCGCCCGTTTTGAAAAAGCGTAAACATCCGCGATAATGTTTGGACGTTACGAAACGCCCTAAAAATAACTCCTTGGGAATTAATAAATTTACGAATTAAATGTTTATATTCTTTTATTTCTAACATTACTAATGCATAGCCAAATAACTAGAAGCCCGTAAGAATTTTTTTCCTATGTTTTTTTTTTATGTAAGAGGAGGGCAAACGAGCTGGCGGGTCACAGATGACTTGTGATTACCGCCGCCCATGAACTCTTGCAACATCCGAGGATTTACAAGAGTGTTGCCGGCCATGTAGGTCCTACCTAAACGCCTTTTTTGAAGGTATCCATGTCGTACCGATCTGGAAATACCACCAAAGGGAGTTCGTTCCACAAGCGAGTGGAACGTGGGAAAAATGTCCTTGTAAACCGCACAGTAGAGGGTCGCCTCGCATCCAGGTGGTAAGGATGATATTGGAGGCGATGGCGCGCTGTGCGGTGATGAAATTCGGCGGCAGGCATCAGATCGAATAGTTCTTCGGAACATTCCCGTTGTAAATGCGGTAGAAGACGCACAAAGAAGCCACGTCTCTACGCAATGCCAAAGAGTCCAGCCGTTCGCAGAGCACCGGGTCCCCGATAATCCGAACGGCTCTCCGTTGTACGCGGTCAAATGGTAGAAGCTGATATTGGGGTGATCCGGACCAGAGATGAGAACAGTACTCCATGTGTGGCCGGACCTGCGCCTTATAGAGCGCAAGTCTTTGGCCAGGTTTGAAATACTGCCTCACTCTATTAATCACTCACAATTTCTTCGACGCCAACTTGGCCTTGCTCTCCAGATGACCACGAAACTGACAATCGCTCGAAATGTCGAGACCCAGTATTCTGATACTTGGCGATGCAATGAGGGGAGTGCTCTCGAAGAGCGGTGATACGACAAATGGGGTTTTCTTAGTGGTAAACGCGCAAACTTGTGTCTTCAGGGGATTGAACTGTACGTGGTTCAGTTCACCTCACTCAGAGATCAGCCCCAAGGAAGTCTCTATAGAAGACACAAGTTTCTTTCGGCACTCGTCGACGTTTTCCCGAGAGAGACCTGCACGGCCGGAATATACCGCATCCCCAGTGCTGTCATAACAATGTATGTTGAAGATATACAGCATATCATTGATGTGAACAGAGCTGGGGATAGAACGCAGCCTTGGGGTACACCAGCGTTCACGGGCTTAGGGTCCGAGCAAAAAACCATCGATAATGACCTGTATGCTCCGCCCAGTGAGGAAGCTGGTGATCCACTTGCATAAACTCTCGGGAAGCCCATAGGAAGGTAACTTCGAAAGAAGCCCCCTGTGCTATACACGATCGAAGGCTTTCGCCATATCCAGACTAACTGCCAGACCCTCTCCCTTGCTTTCAATAACAGCTCCCCAACGGTGTGTAAGATACAACATTATTTTCTACTAACTCGGCTTGCAGAAAATAATTACGTAATCGTCTTTCAATTCAGCGCCTTTGTTCAGTACGGGCGTAGAACTGCAAGACGATCAATTGTTACGAATATCTTTAAATTTTTGAATTAAAAGCGGAAAGTAATGTTTCATTTCTGTAGTCGATAGTGTTTTCAACCTATATAAATTACAATAACAGCGAGTTTTGTGTTTTTATTGATAAAAATATAACAAATATGTAACCTTGAAATGAATAGACTACAACAGTCCCGATTTCTAAAAGCAAATTTATTATTCTATTTTTTTTTGTATTATTTTTTTTTTATTTTAACTCGTGTAGCACCTATTTTTGTCAGTATTGATGAGAGTCTATATTTTACTGCTACCTGAAGCCGTAAACAAATAAAACTAAAACTTTGTCAACGTTTTCAGAAAAGTTTTTATATGATAAGTATATTAGTGATATACGACAAAGAGTTCAGAATTTTATCCTCTGATTAAGAAATGATTTAGTTTACCTCAAATTTACGTTATTTTTACTCAAATTTGTTTGAAACCAAATTTTAATAATTCATACGGACGTTTGAGATGTTTAGCTATTTATGAAAAATCTATTGCTTTTTGTAGCTAAAAAATAAAAGCACTATAATAATCTTGAATAATAAATTATTATTACAGTAGCAAGAAATATAAGTAATACATTAACAATTATTTATTAAAATGAGGGTACACCGAGCGCGAAATTACTGAATCGACGATTTATTTCCCTACGTTTGCGATTATACAGTCCAGTTATTATTATTGCTTGGATACATATTTTGATTTGTTCTAAAAGAACCGTTTATAAAGAAGGTAGAAAATAAAACTTTTTGACAAAATACAAACATTTTCATTCATTTTTATTTTCAAGTCACATTTTTCCGTTACGCGCCATATTTGAAGTGAAACTTTTTTATCGACGGATGGGAGAAATTTTATAGCAATGTCAAAAAATTGTAACGTTTTTCTGTTATTAATTAGCCATTCCTGTAAAGTTGTAATTAGTGAATCATTTTTCAAAACTTTATGTCATAAAGAAGTTTCACTTCTTACATGTGTACACAAATACACACACACATAATTTATTTTTAATTGTAATATCTGTTAAAAATACTTGTCTGTTCATAAATGTATTAATGCCCATTTCATATCTTTTATGTGCAAGAAATCAATGTAACGATAAATAATTATATTAATTTATTATTCTACTATATGTATACACTTACCATATATACACTTACCAGATGACCAGACCAAATCTTGTAGATGTCTTAATCATTCTACCTATAAGTTTTAAAAGCGAAAATAACTAAACTAATCTTAATGTTTTAGCTCTGGTAAGGAAAGTACTCTCTTGGTCATTCTTCATACCATTAAGCAAGACGTCCTACTGCATGTACCTCATCCACATTTTAGTATATAGCTCAATGGTAATGGCTACTAGGTCCCCTCTACAATACAACGTTCTACTCCTGGTAAATAATTTTGTAAATAATAATGATGAAACTCATTTTATAAATACCAATAAACCCAATCACGAACAAATAAGATATTCTTATATATATACATATATGTATATATTTGTAATCAATAACAGTATATATGTATATACTCTTATTTATTACAAATATTTATAATAGAATAAATTAATAACTATGTAATTTATGTAATTACTTACAGGTTTTAAATTCATTGGGAGTAATGAGCGTTTCTTGTATAATCAGTATGTTACTCTATTTGTTCGTGGAGTCGCCAACCAATAGGATCATCGATCTAATGATTGATATCAAGTATTTCCTTTCCTTATTTTTTGCCCAGTCTAAAAATTGTTACAATTACAATACCTTGAGCGAACAAGAATTACTGATATTATTTTTTTTTATTCAATCCACTGTCCACTATCTAAAATCTGTAACCTCATTAATTTTCCTTATTTTATACTTCACACATTTAAGATGTGTATTTAATTATATATATTTTTATTATTTTAGACCTGCTGCTAACCAAATAAATGAGAGCGTAACTCCGAGTGAGTTGAAAACCGGCGTTCCGCAATGCAAGGACACAAAGAAAAATGTGATAATTTTTATTTTTTCCAAAATAAAAACATTCGATTCTATGTACAAGTTTTATAATATTATGGAGTTTGAAGTTTAGTTTTTATTATTGGAAATTCGAATATCATTGTATAATTTATTGAAATATGTATTTTTATTTATGGTACTTGTATAAATGTTATTTCAATATACTTTATATTAAAATTATTGTATTTTAAATTGTTTATATCTGTCATTATTAGGACAACAAAACATTTTAAGTACAACTATATTGGTGCCTACTAAATTAATTGAGATTTCAGCCCTTTAGTAGTTAGCGGACTAGATCCAAGATTCTTAAATCGCTAAAAACGTGGTCTAAGAAATTCACTTATCACGTAAACAAAGTAAAATTGCCAAATCTCCTTAATAGTTGCAAAAATTGTGTCATACGTATGTCACTTAATTATTCTATTTTTAGACTAGGCACTAATTATGAAAAAAATATCTAAATAATGTATATTTTTACCTACATCTTACATCTTTGACTTAAGATTTCTGTAAAACACCACAAAAGATGTTAAAAGTTGTAATTATTTTTTCTTTCTTCAAAATAACACTATCCAGAAATTCCCCAACCACTTGTTCGAAAACTATTTATTATAAGGTGAATGTTGTTTCCTTTTTTAGTAATTCATAGTTTATTACTTTACTAACTATTTACTCTTTAATGGTATTTATGTATAGGCAAATAAAAATAATAATATCGTTTGTGGCATTTTGAATGTTATTCCTTACTGTAAAGTTTATGTAATAGAATACAAATTTAATCGAGCCAGGTAAAGATATTTTAATAAAGAGCATTTTAGTAATTTGTAGTAGGTAATTTGTAGTTTTTTTATAGTGTAAAATAAACTGTCTTATTTATTTTTAGTCATTTACATACAAACGTTTTTTTATTTCATTGTATGTTGTGGGATCCTACATAATTAAGCATTTGGAGTCCCAGTTAATACATTCTTTTTTTTTACTTGAAATGTAAATAACTTATGGTAATTATATTATTCAATTTATTTTGTAATATTTTTAATAATACATTACAATGTAAAATCAACTTATTTTAACCTCTTATAGGCGTAATACAACCTTGTGAATTCTATTTGAATTTTAATTACACTAACGGACAAACGATGTTAAAGCCATTATTATTGTTAGATTTTAATTTTTGATTCATCATGCTGGACAGATGCAACTGATTTATTTCATATATAGGATATAAGAATTATTATATAATAAGCAAAACATAGTATTATGTGTTTATAACTTGTATGATAGGTAACTATAATTTAACTTATAAATGTCTACCTATTTTTTCTTATTACGACAAGATATGTAAACATTTATATATTTATTTATATATTTTGTCGTATTAAGTATATTTATATAGGTAGGTTTCCATAAAATCATTCAACTATATATTAAATAATTCTTTTCTTCAGTGACTTCTCGGCAAAACATCACCGCACAATATATATGCGGTCAAAAAACAACCTTGTCAAAATTTTATGAAAGTTATACAAAGAGATAACTTAGCTACCAGATTTTAATGAAGAAGGATAAAATCACCAAGGAGGGGAAACAAATCGATAACTCATCTGATAGAGCGACAAGGATGACATTTCAGAGGTCACAGATAAAAGTCCAGCCCAGGTTCCTACCTACACGTTAGGATTTTTTAAAAACATAAACAGGTGTCATATTCGCTCTCGTAAACATGGTTATACCTATAATTTAACAACTACTCAGGAGACGAGAGCTTTTTAGTAATTTGCAGTTGCTTAATAGTATAAAATAAATAGTCTTATTTACTTTTAGAAACATACATAGACACGCTTTTTATTTCACTGTATGTTATGTTATCCTACACAATAAAGCATTTGGAATCACAATTAATATATTAGTATATTTTTAATTCAAATTTAAATAACAAATGGTGATTATATCATATTTATTTTATTTATTTAACATAGCATTTCTAGGTAACATAAGTAAGACAATTAATATGGCACATCACAAGTTTTATAAAGTTTACCGTGTGTCATAGTCATCGATTTTTATTAATAAATGTGAGGGTAGTTAAACATAAGAATCAACAAGAGATCGACACTCGCATCGACCACTCAGCGTTAGGCAACATAACAACATTGAAAACCGGTCGTCTTAGAATGCAATATACAGGAGGTTACTAAAAGAAAAGAAAAAACAGAATTAATTTAAGTTTTTATTGTATTATATTAATAAAGTAATTTTTAAGTTTGAAATTTATATTTTTTTCATTCACTTCATATACTAATGATGTTGGTAGTTTATTTATTAGATCTGGAACCAAAAATTCCAATGTTCGTTTTCCACACAAGTTATTATATTTGGGTACCTCCAGTTTGGGCTTTAATGATCTACGAGTTTTGTTATATTTAAAAATTATACGTTTTTTAAGTTTTTCGTTGAAGAATTCTTCTTTAAGTAAGGTATACTCAACTTTTTTGTGAATTGGTAACACTTTGCACTGATTAAAAAGATGGTGATAGTTTGTATCTTTATGTTTTATATTAATGTTTTCAGGCACTATGGTTTTTAACGTTCGCAGCTGTAGTAAGTAAATATTGTCTAAATGTGATTTGTAGGTCCTCCTAAAACTAGATAGACCATATGAAATAAAAGATTCTACTAATGACCGATACACTGGATCAGAGTTTTGTATGGGATTTTGTGTTTTATAATAGCAAATTTTGCTAGCAGTGCTCGAAGTCTATCACATACTACTTTAATGTGATCTTTCCAATTCAGCCGATCATCTATTAGAAGTCCCAAATAGGTCTGCGTTCTTACAAGCTCCAGTTCTTCACAGGTACAGGGTGGCATTGTGGTCTGTCTGGATGTTTTGTGAAGGCATTAGTGGTTATGCATGATTATTTTAGGTATAATGTTGCTTCTATTTCGACTAGTACTAATATACATTAACTTGTTTTTTTTATTATTAATAGCTAGTCCTTTGTCATGAGACCATCTTAGTAGAATATTAAACTCTTCCTGTAATATACAAACACTATCGTTGATGTCTTTACCGGCTGCGATCAGACAAGTGTCGTCCGCATATTGATATATTTCGCAACGCTTAATAGTGTTTACGAGACTATTAACATACGTAATATAGTGCAATGGCCCTATTACGGATCCTTGTGATGTACCTACGGAGACATCAATGTAGTTGCTCATAGTGTTTCCCACTTTAACCGCGTATTTTCTATCTGTAAGATAGCCCCTACACCAAGTTAGTAGAGGACCTCTTATACCATTGTCATTTAGACTATCTATAAGCTTATCATGGGATAGAGTTTCAAATGCCTTGCTGTAGGCGATGAATATGGCCAATACGTGTTTTTTTTCATCCAGATGTTTATAAATGCTATTAGTAAAAGCCAACAATAGCTGAGTGGTACTTTTTTGTGGCTGGAACCCATATTGTTTGTCCGTTAGTATATGATTTTTAGCAAAAAATCATAAATTTGTTTACATATATACTTTTCAGCTATTTTATCAATAGTTGGTAATATAGTTATGGGCCTATAGTTATTATAGTCAGACTGGCTGCCTTTTTTATGGATAGGTCTAACAATGCCAGTTTTCAGAATGTTTGGATAAATTCCTTTCTTTACACATGCGTTAATAAAATTTGCTATAGCTTCTTTAACCTGCGAACAGACTGTCTTAATGTCTATAGCTCTTATGCCATATGTACCAGGTGCTTTATTATTATTTAAGCGTTTAATAATTTTTTCCACATCATCACTATTTGCGGGCTTATATAGCATTGATACATCAGCGTTGTCACTATACAAACATTTTTGTAGTAATGGCACTTTGCAATCAAGGATAGATTTTTTGACATTTACGTTAAAGGTTTCCGCAAAAGAACGTGCTATGCAAAAAGGTGTGTTTCTAATACTATAAAAATTTTTCAGTATAATATCATCGATTGACTTCTTGATTCTACCTGTTAGTTTATTCAACAGTTGCCAAAGAGCTCTTGGATTATTTTGATTTTTGTAATTTCAGATTTTAACCACTGATTTTTACGACGTAGGATTATTGAGTTAGCATAATTTCTTGCCCTATTGTATTCTTGTTTTAATAACATGTTACCGCTGTCATATAATTACATATGTATTTTTATATGTGCCAAAAGAACATTGTTTTTGAAATTTGTGATGTTTTCAATATGTCTTTTTTCTAATTTATGCAAAAAGAACATTGTTCTTAACATTTGTGGTGTTTTTAATGTTATGCAAAATACACAAACTATTGTATAAATAATAATATATTATAAATAAATATATTGTATATATTTATTTATAATATATTATTATATTATAAATAAATATATTGTATATATTGTATATATATATTTAAACAATAGTTTCTGTATTTTGCATAACATTAAAAACATCACAAATTTTAAAAACAATGTTCTTTTGGCACATATAAAAATAAATATGTAATTATATAATATAATCACCATTTGTTATTTATATAATAAAAATGTAGTAGTAGAACAGTAACAAATAATTTAATTTGAATTATTATACTTTCTCTATGATTTTAAAAGCCAAAGATCGGTCCTATTTTTAAGTTTAAAAAAAAAAAAAATTATTACTTTGTTGTGAGTTCATTTTTGTTCATCATAATGAGCTGAGAAGATTCTTTAACATGACCAAATTTTACTTAAAGGCATAATTAGTCTTACAAGTGTTCAAAATAAGCCTAATACATGTCGCCTAATTCCTGATAAAGGTTACTTGTTAATGGCCTGTACTAGACATAAGAGTACAGTTACGTAAGTCTCAAACAGCTGTTCGTAATATAATTAAAATACTGATATAGTAGCGGTCTATACGGCGTATTAATGTTGGATAACTTTATTTACTTTTCTGTCATTACTTCTTTTTGTACGTTGACGAAAGTCTCATTCTAATCTAAAAGATTCAAACTTTGATGGGTCAAATGATTTTATTTTTCCAATGTTCCTTATATAGAAAAATGCAGGTGTGTTGTCGCTTTGAATATAAATTAAACTATGTTTCAATAATTTTATTTTGCTATTGATTGCTTTTAAATGTTGCAAGCCATGCTTTTAGATTATAGTGCACCCTCTTTACTTTGGAGGACAAAACACCCGTGAAAGTCAGGTTGTTCAATTGAAAATAACTGGAATGCATAACAGTGCAACTTTTCCTTGGGCTGAAATGTCCCTGTCAGAAAGTTTGTTGGTTGTGGCTGATGAAGCACTGTGAATGCAACAATTGGAGGCCCAACATGTGAGTTTGTTTAAGAAACTCTGTGTTAGTGAATAGATTTTGTTTGGCGTCTTTTGTTACGATTGTATGAATCGCAATACATGATGACCATTTTAGCCTCCTTTAAGATACAACGGCTGTCTGATAAAATTTACAATCCCCACCATTATTTAAATTGATGTTTTAATCTGACAGGGTATTCTGAATCTCTCGTGGTTTTTATGGTATTTTGAGATAAACTAGCCTTTTCTTGAGGTAAAGTCTATATTTGTTAAATTAAATTATTTTTAGACCGTGAAATAAGACCCAAAAAACATTCGTGTAAAAATATTTTAGTTTTAATGTACAGTAAATTAAACTTTGCATAAAATATATACGGGAACTATATCATATATTCCTAACTTATTAGTGACTTGTTATGTATTTTTCTTAATGCTGTTAGTTTTCCTCTTTTAATAAAACTAAACATTAATTAAGATTAAGAGCACTCAACGTTGATCAATTTATTTTTTTGTTTATTTTCCGATGATAAATTACTTAAAGCCTTTTGTTAAACAGCGAATACTTCCTGTCCAAATATATTCTCAGAAGATGTTATCAGCGTGTTACAAATACGAGCTATATCTTTTTTGTTAGAGGTTTATACAAAGTTTTGGTATTTTTGTGACATTTTATAATGAAACTTACACTAGTAGCCTACATTCACAAATGCTATCAACATTTTTTAGTTCTAATACAGAATATTACATCACCAAGACAAAAAAAATATTCATGCATAGGATGAGTGTTTAGCATCCATTCAAATGTCTTTTAAACCATTCAACACAAACAATAGTCTATCCACAATATATATCCATTTAAAATACGGAAGTTAAAATATTTTTTATGACGGTTTTCCTAGGTTATAAATTTTATTACGGAATGGTTTTAAATTTTTAAATGTTTAAAAAGAAAAGGAAATGAAAGCCTTTGTAGTATGATATAGGAAGTTTATTACTAGTATTCGAATTTTGTAGAAAGTTATAAAAAAACAATTACAACCTTTTGTGGGATGTATGGAAGAAAAGTGACAGTTTTGACACAGAATAGAAAATAAACAAAAAGAAAAAGAATAAAATTATATAATGACATTAAAAAAATAAACTAAGAGGTGTCAAGGGACACCCGGATGGAACGAAGTTCCTTTCGATTAATTATTGAAGGAATAGGGAATATACATAAAATTTAAAATTATCTCAAATACTTTTTTTCGGATATTTATTATCATCTTATTATAATAAAAATATTTTTTTTATTTACTAATCATTTAAGGCCATAAAATAATTTGTGAAAAGTGTAAATTAAGGGAGCGAAATTCGAACTTCCAAAACGCCACCATTGGTCGAAAGGAAATGTGACGTCATTTGACACGCCATTCAAATTATCGGCGTCGAAGTTCATACTGTGGTATTTGTGTTACCGAGAAAAATAAATAATTTAAACCTATATTTTCGTGCTTAAAGGTTTTATTAAATGATACGATTGTTTAGGTAATCATTTTCCACTTCACTTGACTCAGATAAATAACTTTGTTGATAATCAGCAGATATATAAGATATAAGATGCTATAGAAGTATTATCAGCTGTGCTTTCAGTGAACAATTTTCTTTTTAAAACATAGTTTTACAGGTAAAGTAAAACTATGTAAAATAGTTAGTTTTACTGGTAAAGTAAAAGTATTGTGTGTTGAATGAGAAAATGGTAACAATGCTACATTTTGTTTTTCAGCAGGTATATTTACATTGACACCTTTACTTCTGTACTTCGGTTTAATATTAACTTGCACAGCTCAGTCACTTGGTAATTTATCTTTAATATGCGAAAAGCAAGGCTCTGCCTTGTGATCACATTTAATATTTTCTTGGCTGATTAATATCACAGACATTTGTATTGGAAATACTAGGACTTACTTACTATATCACTTGTTTGTAAAGGTCACCAATTTTTTTAAACACTACTCTTGATAGCTAACTCTGAAAAGGTTTCAATAACCGATGTCAATCGTTGCCTTTTGACTGAGCACATTCTCATTCTATCAGCTGGTGTTTTTGCCACAAAAATATGTGAGGAACAACTCCTTTCTTCAAACTTAGATTACATTTTTCTCCTTGTTGTTTCGTTATACATATTATATTCAATATTATTAGCTGTATCTTCCTTAACCTGAAATAAATCGACAACCATAAAAATTTCGTAAAACCAAAAACAAAGAATACGGTTTTTATAGAAAGTTATACTGAACTTTTGTAAACAAGGTTAGGTTCATTTTAAACTCAAATTTTCTAATGTTAATTTACATAAATATAGAATGAAAAATAAACCGATACGGGCAGGGACTCGAACCCGCGACTACTGGGAAACCGTCCCGTCGCTCTACCAACTGAGCTACCGTATCGCTGTCCGCCTCGGTGAATTAAGCATTCTATATATGATCGTCTTTATCGGGACGGTGGTGACATCTATTAGGTTTCTTTCGAAAATCCTAACCAATGTTTCTAACTTTGCAGTATAGATAAACATTGAAAAGATGCCACTACCGAAATTAATGTTTGAAAATATCTTTAAACATGTATAGCCATGTTAAACTTATTTAAATTTATATAAATATAGAATGAAAAATAAACCGATACAGGCAGGGCTACGGTAGCGGTTGGTAGAGCGACGGGACGGTTTCCCAGTAGTCGCGGGTTCGAGCCCCTGCCCGTATCGGTTTATTTTTCATTCTATATTTATATAAATTTAAATAAGCTTAACATGGCTATACATGTTTAAAGATATTTTCAAACATTAATTTTCTAATGTTCAATGGCTAATGCAACTTATTATAAATTTAAACTATTAAATTAAACTTATTATAAATAAAGTTTACTTACGTTAAATTGATCTTCACAACAATGTAAACACAATTTAAGACAAATATTATCCCTTTTAATTACCATACACCATTGTTTTTGTATTTTCGCTTCTCTTGGAATATAAAAAACAGTTTGCCGGGTGGTTTTCTAAAACTATTTTTGCACTCCGGTACTATACAATACTTGTAAGATGGTTTTTATCTTCTTCCATGACCTGTAAAGCACTTAAAACTTAAGATATGTATGAAGTAAATAAAAAGTTCATAGTAAACATTGACTGGACGTGTCATTTGACGTCACGGAGGGCGCGCGCAAAATGACGGCGTTTGAACGGCTCAAATTTACTCAATGAATTTTAATTTTCACTTTGAAAAAAAAACTAGAATCTTTTCAAGCCTATTTATATTTTTTTTCTACGATATAGAGAGGTAAATGATTAATTTACGTCAATTAAAAACATGACTATTACCTATTGCAATAAAAAAATATTAAATTATTAATATAAGCTAATATGCTAATGGATAATATTTGTATAGTATTTTTGTATGATATTTCGACGATAATTTGCAATAAATGTAAATAAAATGAATAACTAAATTAAAAAGTGTTAATCAATAAACCCATGAATTATTGTCCCGCCACCTAGCGGTTTCACTTTGTACTGATATATTTATATAACAGATGTGGTTACGTTTCCCTAAGGTATAAATAGATGGCGTTACAAAACATTACGAGTATATTTGATCACAAATTTGTATTATTATTTTCATTTAAACTGTCTTATTTGTAAATTTATCCTAAAAGAACAAACTCCAATATCAAATAAATAATAAAGAACTACTAAGCAATTTAATATAATACAAAAAAAAAAATGATAGAAATGAAATTATCTCGCTTGCTTTCTATAAGAGAGAGACAGAGATAGCAAAACATGTCGTGCCAACTTTTGGTAAGAATTTTTCCGTCTAGCCCCTTTTCACATCGCGCAATAAGGAACTACGTTCCAAAACATTTTTGAAAATAGGCATTTGCTGCATTGAATTGCTTAGGCGCTTGATTTTGTTCGCGACGTAATGTAGTGTCGTCAGATTTTGATAAAAAAAAGATCGCAATGAGAACATCTTCAAGGCAATGAGAATATCGCAAAGTATTATCTTTGAATATTTAAATATACCTAATATATATGTCGCAGATCACGATATTTTAACGATAATTAGTAACTCAATTGATATCATTGTAATAGTGGGGTGTGAACGCCGTGACGTATTGAGTCATGTGATCGGAATCGTTTGGAGGGGCACCGGAGACATTTTAAATATCAGAGACATCGAGACTAGAGGATTATTGATTAGTGTGAGCCTTAGAGTTCGGACCCCCCCAAACGGGACCGGTGGTTCACGCAACTCTGATAATTGTATACCTACTAAGTCATTTGTGATTACCTAAATTTAATACAAGTAATTGTCATATTGTGTCTGTGTGGTTTAATTGCCTGAGACCTACGCCTCGGATCCTGTACCAGAAGACTCCATCAATACCGAACGAGCCACCAATATGCCTCCTATCTCCGACATCAGAAGCGGGATTCACTCGGGCATCAAAACCACCAACTACCCGCGAGATAAGTTTATTGAAGCTACAAATAACCTCAAGCAAGAAATGAAGTGATTTTATTATTTGGAACGCACACTACAAGATAATAACAAGGAAGTTCCAGAATCAATACAAGCAATCAATAGTTGATAATCAATGGTTGTAAATCAATCAATCAATCAAAATAAATTTATGTTATCTCATAACTTAAAAATTGAGATCTACCCACATATCAAGAAAATCGAGTGAAAATACCTATTTAATCGCTTATGGAAGTCGTTTATTAGATTATATGACAAAACGTTGGAAGAATTCTACGAAAGAAAGAATCGCTAATGAAGAAAGAAGGAAATGAGAAATTATGGCGGTGACAACGCGGCGCGAATGGCGGTAATGGCGCGGCGCGTATGGCGGTGATGGCGCGGCGCGTATGGCGGTGATGGCGCGGCGCGTATGGCGGTGATTGCGCGGCGCGTATGGCGATAATGGCGCGGCTCGGATGGCGATGACGGCGTAGCGTGGACGGCGCTGATGGCGCTGATGGTGCTGATGGTGCTGATGGCGCTGATGGTGCTGATGATGGTGACGGTGTTCGTGACGATGGCAGCTATGGCAGCGGTGCTGGCATGGCACGTGGCGAGTAACACGTTGATGTGTGCGCAATTTATCCATCATCGATCACGTCACAGCATAAAGGTGATTCGTTTCGATTTACATCCATTTTTTTGCGCTACATACTCGCTAGTTAAAGAAAATTAAGCGATTAAATATAGTGGTAAGCACTTCATTATTGTTATTGAGATAACTAGTATTGAGATTAGCAATCAACCCTCACGATCTTGTTTTTTTTAATTTTTACTGATAATTAATTCACTTTAACTTAACGTCATTTTGTTACGTATTATGATAAGGCGTGAAATTATTTTATCCCGGATTTCTGTAAACGTGAGTGTTTATTTTGAACGTTGAAAACAATGTTTTAAACTTTTGTTTTAAATAACTTTGTTTTAAATTCGGTAAACAATGGTAACGTGATAGCTCTAAAGATTCAACCGGTTAAAACCAGTCAAGACTTAAAACAAAAAAAACTAATTCAATTTTCGGAATATTTTATTTTATTGTTTACCTACATGTGTAGTAATCACGGGCGAACTTACAATTATTAATTAATCGTATATTGTAAATGCGTATTATTGCCGATCAATGCCCGTAAATGCTGTAAAATAAAGCGGTTAGTTAATTTAGCAAAAGCAAGAACTAATTTTTTTTACGTCTTGTAAATGTTTTCCGCAACAGAGACTAGCAATATTCGATCGGGGCAAGATGCCATAGATAAAGTTCAACCCGCGACAAATTGTACAATGACGAGGGTTGCAAAAGTTTCTCCTTTAGAGCTTTTGATAGGTAAAGTTAAAAAAACCTGTGTTTTTGATATATAGCGATGCCAGAGGGTTAATTACCACTTTAAGTAGTGCTTGTAGTAAAAGCGATTGAGTAAAAGTGATAGTAATGAATCTTAGTTCAATTGGGAGTCCGTGGGACTCGGCATTAAAAGCAATGCCATGAAACAAACAGGAGGTTTGTTGGTAGGGCTTAGTGAAAAGCCATATGTGACGAATAAGATTCATGCTTTTGTGTTTTATTATGTTTTTAGAATACATTTTTGGTTTAAAATGTAATGAAAAGTGGCGCTTTATTTAGTTTAGTGGTCTTTTATTTTGATACAGAATTCTGATTGTGATGTTCAACTTTATTATAGTGATTGTTTAGATTTAAGTCAGGCTGTTAAGAATATGGATAGGCGCTTTTGAATTCTATTTTCACTATTTATTATTACAAATGTAACCGTATATGAGAAATATTAACAGACTAAGTTAGATCCAAAATATAAAGGGACTTTTCAAGGAATATCGTTATACTTTAAGATCATTAAATTCTAACCGTACCACAGGTTAAATTAAGTAGAAACCACGAGATCTAGGAGAGACTTGACGCTAATGATGGTTGTCTATCTCTATCTTGACTTGACGCCTATGCGGGTTGTCTATCTTGACTTGACGCCAATGATGGTTGTCTATCTTGACTTGACGCCAATGCGGGTTGTCTATCTTGACTTGACGCCAATGATGGTTGTCTATCTTGACTTGACGCCTATGATGGTTGTCTATCTTGACTTGACGCCAATGATGGTTGTCTATCTTGACTTGACGCCAATGATGGTTGTCTATCTTGACTTGACGCCAATGATGGTTGTCTATCTTGACTTGACGCCAATGCGGGTTGTCTATCTTGACTTGACGCCAATGATGGTTGTCTATCTTGACTTGACGCCTATGATGGTTGTCTATCTTGACTTGACGCCAATGATGGTTGTCTATCTTGACTTGACGCCAATGATGGTTGTCTATCTTGACTTGACGCCAATGATGGTTGTCTATCTTGACTTGACGCCAATGATGGTTGTCTATCTTGACTTGACGCCAATGATGGTTGTCTATCTTGACTTGACGCCAATGATGGTTGTCTATCTTGACTTGACGCCAATGATGGTTGTCTATCTTGACTTGACGCCAATGATGGTTGTCTATCTTGACTTGACGCCAATGATGGTTGTCTATCTTGACTTGACGCCAATGATGGTTGTCTATCTTGACTTGACGCCAATGATGGTTGTCTATCTTGACTTGACGCCAATGATGGTTGTCTATCTTGACTTGACGCCAATGATGGTTGTCTATCTTGACTTGACGCCAATGATGGTTGTCTATCTTGACTTGACGCCAATGATGGTTGTCTATCTTGACTTGACGCCAATGATGGTTGTCTATCTTGACTTGACGCCAATGATGGTTGTCTATCTTGACTTGACGCCAATGATGGTTGTCTATCTTGACTTGACGCCAATGCGGGTTGTCTATCTTGACTCTAATTATATGAATCCCATGGAAGGACTGATTGCGTTATGTTCTATGATGATTGGCTTTAGTTATCATAACTATCGATTTTAGAATGATTCATGATTTTTTTTATGTGGTCAGTAAGGCCGAGCTAAGTAATATCTACAGTTGTATATTGTTTGGATTTCAGATACATATGCACACGAGGGCGTGTGACTTGTCAGTATGGCCGTGTCGCAGATCACGATATTTTAACGATAATTAGTAACTCAATTGATATCATTGTAATAGTGGGGTGTGAACGCCGTGACGTATTGAGTCATGTGATCGGAATCGTTTGGAGGGGCACCGGAGACATTTTAAATATCAGAGACATCGAGACTAGAGGATTATTGATTAGTGTGAGCCTTAGAGTTCGGACCCCCCCAAACGGGACCGGTGGTTCACGCAACTCTGATAATTGTATACCTACTAAGTCATTTGTGATTACCTAAATTTAATACAAGTAATTGTCATATTGTGTCTGTGTGGTTTAATTGCCTGAGACCTACGCCTCGGATCCTGTACCAGAAGACTCCATCAATACCGAACGAGCCACCAATATGCCTCCTATCTCCGACATATATATATATGGGCATCTTCTTATTTTAAAGTACTACCATTAAGTTCTGTAAATATAAAAGACGCATAGCGTAGGTCAGTAATTATTTTAATTTTATTATTTTTATTTTGAAAATATCATTAAACTCTTCTTATACATTTATATACTTATTATAGTTACATTTTTATATAAAATATGTAATTTATATTTCATTTTGCATCTGAAAACACCCAATTAAATACACATCAATACATTTTATATAATAAAATACACTATACTGTCCCCCCGTAAAAGATTTTATAATTGTGACATCAGAATGACATTGAGCATTGGCATCAGTAACGTTCAAAGAAATTCTTTACCAATTATATTTTAACTAATTATTTGACATTTGGAGAGTAATTTTCTGATTTAACAAAATATATAATTTTAATATTGACATAAAAGGGATGTATAGTTATTAACATTAAGTATATTTATTAAATCCATATTTTTATTATTGTAAACAAATATATATTATAATAGGTAATAGTCCTGAAGCTTTTATCGCAAATAAAGTTTAAAAGTTTTATCTGTTTCTTATTTAATAAATGTTTGTAGAAAAAAATTAAGGTTAATTTTAAACATAGCCTGTTTATCGATATTTTTTAATGAATACTTTACAGCAATGGGCAATACTGTGATCTTGCAAGACCTGTTATAAAACCAGTTGCAATGAATTATACATTTTAACATAGAATAAAAAGTTTACAGAAGCGACAACAAATATTACTATATTACATGAAATATATTTTTAGCCTAAATAGTCTTGAAAATAAATGTTATAACCGTGTGTTATAAATATTATACCGTTGAACTTAAGCGACTATAAAATATCTAAATCACTGACACTGATCGAACTCGGGATAGATGACTTTTTAGAAAACAGTTTTTCTAATACATTTCTGGTTAAAATAATTTTGTCATAAGTTAGTTCAAAAGAATAAAGTATTCACAGGAAACGCAAAAAAAAATATTTCTTAATATGTTTCTAAAAATACACATAAATGTTTCCAAAATGTTGACAACAATATAACTGTCTAAGTATACGTGTTTTTTTTTTAAATTACTATAATAAAAGTATTTAGAGAATACATTATTTTTGTTTACTCCTTAAGCCTTCAATAGGCATATTTTGTAACCTCATTTTGCTTTTATAAAATTATTTAACCTATCTTTAATTCTGTGGATTAAAAGTTCCATTCGTTCATTAATACGAAGTTGTTTTTACCTTGTACACACAAACTTAAATAATACTTCGTTGCCTTATGTTGTATAAAAAGTTATTTAAAATATTTTATGAGATAAAAATATTTGATTAAAACAAATATATCAACTGTGGTAATTCTTTAAGAAAATGAATATTTGTATAAAAGTATTTCTAGTGATACACTTTTATGGTTAGTATTTTAAATACTTTGTTTTTATTATTTTACTATCCAAATGTCAGGTAAGTAGATAATCATTCAATCAAATTAATTGTTGCTATGTTGCTTTGTTGTGTTTTGTTATATATTAGCTTTAGTCGGCAGTTCTTGTGAAATATGGAAGAACGCTCGCAAATCATTAAAAAAACAATATTTCCCGATTAAAAATAACAAACATATTTACACACAGTTTATTTATCCTGCTATACACATTTTATCTAAATAAAAATGTTAGGAAAATTTTAATACATAAATTTTACTTTTTACATTGCCTTACTTAATTAAAACTGGTAACTTTATCACGAAACAATTGTAATTATGTAATATTTACTTAAAGATTATTTTTATTAGGAAAATATAATTAAAATGTCAAAAGTGAATATAAAATATTTAAATTGAAATGATAAAGAAATAAAATATTTTCTCAAATAATTAGACTATGAGTATTTTACTAGGCGATCTTAATATATTATTGTGTAAGTTTTAAGTTATTATTTAGATTTTTTTTTTTGTGTATAATAAATAATTTAATATATATATTTATGCAGAAAGGCGAACTTATCTGATGAAGGGATCTAGCGTACTAGATCCCTAATAAATAAATGACATGTTAATATATAATATTAACATGTTATTTATGCCTTGCGGTTTAAAATTTATGTGTAATCTTGATTTGTTAAATCTACTATATATACTAAAATTATATACGTTACATATACTATATTTATGCTTTTTGTTAATATCTTAATATAATAAAAAATAAGTAAATAAGATCTAAAAATGTAATAATATTAAAACTAGGATTACTGTTAATTTTCATTATAAGATAGACAATATTGATTTTCATTATTTTGTTACAAATCTGTTTGTCTTTTTGTTACACTATTATAATAATTTGTATTTTTTCATTTTATTGCCAATCTGTTTGATGGTATGAGGCATGGCAATAAGACATATATCTAATTATATTTACCTAATAACATACATACCTAAATGAGGAGTAAAAGGCTTGCGTGGTATGGGCATGTTATGAGAAAGGACGAATGCCATGTAACAAGAGGAATGCTAGATATGGATGTGGAAAGACATGTGGGTCGAGGTAGACGAAGAAAGAGTAGAGGTAGAAGAAAAGATGGATGGATTGTGTGAAAGATGACATGAGTAAAAGAGGAGGGACTTTTGAGGTGACGGCTGATAGGCAAGAATGGAAGAGGAGAACATGTTGTGCCGAGCCCACATAGGGTGGGTAAAGGGCAGGGAGATGATGATGAAGATACATACCTAAAAATAATGTATTCTATAACAAAATTTCATTCATAGTTCATATGTCGGCAACAACTGCGGGTCGGAATAAGTCGACTGTATTATTTGAAACGGACTGCAAGACATTTTGAAAAACATTATTTAAAAAATAACACTATAAATTGATACTAATCACATCATTTGTTACTTTAAAAAATAAAATATACATACAGAAGAAAATTTTGGGACAAATATTTATTTTTTCTTTTATTTTTTATGACGACTTAGGCTATTTTTTTTTACACTTGATTCAACATTTCTTTAATATAACCTATTTTAAATAAATGTATTTAATGTACAAATTTATATAAAAATATACTCGTATTTATTATATATATTGCATTTAATATAGATATTTTTTGCCCATTGCCGTTGTCAGTATACTTGATTAAAGTTGAAATGTAGACCAAAAGTTATTTGTATCCAAAGATAAATTCGATGATGGCGATAACTTCGGTATGCGATATCCTAACAAATTGCCTGCAATTTGCTTTGTGATTTTGTAAAGATCTTGAGTGCTTACTAAAACGAACTGTTTCCTGATTTACAGAAATAATGGCTAATGATATAAAAATAAAATTAACTGACCTCATAGCTGGTTTTAAGTGATTTTTCAAAGATTAGATGAGAGCACTGATTCTCCAAGTCAAATGTTTAAGTCCAGGGGAAAATGTTGATACGGTATTACTAGTTTAGGTAGAGATAAAAGACTAATAAAATAAAATACTATCAAAGATCAAATATATAAGTGACAGGGCATTTTGGTAGGTAGACCTAATTGGCTATTTGAACAATTTCAATTTGAATCTTCAATAATAAAGATAGTTAAATAATGATTTGTTTTAAGTTAAATAATGACAGCTAATGGAAAGCGTTTCAGAATAAAATCTGCTTGTGGGGGCACAGTTGCTGTGTGATTAAATATGATGAGGAACTTAAGGTACTCTCGGAGGATGAATTTTTGAATAGGTTTGAGGTTTTTAAAAATATGGCAGACTGTTTCAATTTATTTATTACTCCAACACACAGTAATGTTCAAAATGCTCGAATGCACCAGCAAAAGGAGTTGATCGAGATTTAAGAAAAGTCACTCCTAAAATAAAAAAAAACGTGTAGTTGTGCAGAAAATAATTGAAGAAGACCATTTTCCGCAACTTTAAAAACACAAAGAGCATAGATTTGTGCGTTAGGCGTGCGAACTAGTAATAAATGCGAACAATAATTTATAATTATGAAATTGAAAAAATCAGAACGTCTATGTTTTTCTACTTTCAGTGAAATTAATCTGAACATCGATGCATTAGTTTCCAAAAGTAAAAGTAAAATTTATTTCGATATAACTATTTAATTTTAACTATTTAAGCAGTTTGTGATAATTCCAAATTTAACGATTTAATTACGATGTCCTACCTTCTTTTTTCATTCTTTTTTATTTAATGGACAATCTGATATTAACATTGTCGTATTATTTGATGTCTGATATTCATCGCAAAAAAATACCTCTTTGAAAAGTACTTCGTTTTTTTAATCGCGGCCTGTGAACGTATTTGCGCAGTAATGTTTAGCCCACATGTCAAAGGTTGCCTATACCTGTTCTAGTTGATTCTTAACTGCGCCAAAGCTAGGTTACAATCCGAATGATTTATATTTATACCAACTAGTTGCCATACTTTGGCAGAATCAACATTTTAGACTGTGAGCATTTTATGACCTGGATTTTTATGAGTGATAAATTGTTGCAAACTGGCGATTCAGCTACAGTGTAAGGTGATCTACAATGTAACAAAATTTTACATATAATTAAAATACATACACCTTTTTGTTATTATTGAGGTCGTTGGGTTAACTATGAATATTAAACTCAAATATTGATTATAATTTCAAGTTGCCTCGCAATGCCGTGGCATCAAGAAAAATATTACAATGGGCAATGAAGAAAAATAAACTTGAACAGCAACAGAACTTGAACTTGTGTTGTATTTTCCCAAAACCAGTCTTCGCCTGATAACAATAACATCTCCAATCCAAGAACTACCCAACCCCGGTCCATGACCGTTATGTAATTGAAGATACTCCTCTTACAAAGAAAAATAACAGAACGTTATGCAGTACGTCAGATGCAGCATTAGTATCTGTAAATTAATTACATCTATGGCTGGCTTTAACTCGAGACTATCTCAGGTGTTGACTATATGGAAATGTGGAATAAAACAGGCTCTAAAATCAAATTTAGCGACTTAGCAATCATATTTATTTATTCCTTTAATGTATTTAATATGTAGAATAAACGAAGATGATGTGCTAAAAGTAATTTGTAATTTCTAAAAAAACATATTATATGAGGATAAGGGTTTTGTTGTCCGATAACTAATAAGATGCCGATGAGTCAAATTATGAGTATAGCATTTGAGGTATTAAGGATGATAAATACATGAGATCGATATGCCAAATTGGAAGTGTATAAATTGATACCTTGTCGAACACGAATAGTGAACTGACTAGATTTATGAGACATTTTTTGCGTCCAGTAGATTAACAGTAACTTTGTATAGATGCCGAGGGTAGAAGAAAAACAATTACGAACTCACTAATGATTTTGCACTATGTATTGTTGAATTGGAGCGGAGACGAGTGTGAAAGCATTAATATAACCAAGTTTTAAAGATAAATGCTGAGGCTTTCACGGCCGGAGTTATAATTATTATTAAAATTTTCCGGGCTGATATGCCGTGGTCCAACGGATCTTGTAGGTCCTAACGTTTCGACGGACACTGTGGTCGTCATCTTCAGAGGTTTGTAGTATCTTGGCTGGTGGCGTGTTGCTGACTGTTTTTGTAGGGCTTCTGTCGCTGTATTTATACTAATAGCTTATCTGTACGGTGGTGGGGGTAGTGCGGGTAGTAGTAGAAGGCGTGACCAGCACCGTCGTCCACACCCTGTTAATTTTGGTGATCTCTTCCTTTCTGTTTATGTTGTCCGGGTGTTTGTGTATTTCAATGGCTTCCCTCTGCATTCTGGGATAATAATGCTTGATAGTAGATAGCACCTTCGTCTCTCCAAATAACGGCTTATGGCCCGTTTCCAGAGTATGTATAGCTATAGTATGAGTATGTCTGGAAACGGGCCATAAGCCGTTATTTGGAGAGACGAAGGTGCTATCTACTATCAAGCATTATTATCCCAGAATGCAGAGGGAAGCCATTGAAATACACAAACACCCGGACAACATAAACAGAAAGGAAGAGATCACCAAAATTAACAGGGTGTGGACGACGGTGCTGGTCACGCCTTCTACTACTACCCGCACTACCCCCACCACCGTACAGATAAGCTAGTAGTATAAATACAGCGACAGAAGCCCTACAAAAACAGTCAGCAACACGCCACCAGCCAAGATACTACAAACCTCTGAAGATGACGACCACAGTGTCCGTCGAAACGTTAGGACCTACAAGATCCGTTGGACCACGGCATATCAGCCCGGAAAATTTTAATAATAATTAAAGTTTTAAAGACATTGCTTTAGTTTACAAACCGTTCACATAAAAGAGCAAACAAACAAGTATCGATTATTATATAATATATACAATTCATGTTAGTCTAAGAGTGATTTTGTTTACCAGAAATCTTTATTCTAACAATAATTCATTACGTCGATGTTGTCTGGCTATACATTATATTAAAATTACTAATTGAATACAACTTATTTTAATAACACCTGTAATTAAAAAAATATGTTTATATTCCCGGGGCCTGTTATAATATTTATACTGTGTGTGTATATTTTTATCATTCTAGTGTCTTAAACTAAATATTGTACCAATAACTAGTTTATTCAATTTTGGTCTTTGAAAAATCATTTGTGTAAATGGTGACACAAAATTATTTCATCATTAGGTACATTTTCTCCCAATATTGGAATAGCAGGTAATGCGATTAAAAATGAAAATTATGTAAATGATAAACTGAACGTATTAATGGAAGATCTCTTAAATCAAACTTGGAAAAAAGGAGAGTCAACATGTTTAAAAAAAATCTTGGATATCATGAACAATGTCAAAAATTCTACACTATGGGCAGTGTGGGGTAAGAACTTTTTATTATCTGGTAAAAAATATGTATTACATACCATACAGATTTGGTTAAAAATTAATCAATGTGCAATTTTACAATACATATATATTTAAAATTTAAATAATCTTAACATGTTTTAGTAAATTTGTTAACATAAAATCTTATATTTTAAAAATATTAAGGAATTTTGAAACGAGCAATTTCACACACGAATTTTGAAACGAGCACAGGTCAAGGTAGGTGACGTTTCCTTGAAATAAAAAAAAACTTATATTCTTATTTTATTATTTGGAATAATATAAATATATAAATTGTATATCTGATGCTGACACTATCATGTTGAATGAAATAATTGTTTGTTATGGTAAGTTCTTATACAATTTCGATCCGTTTTCGTTCATGAGAGTGAAGACATTTATAACTCTGCACTTTTGCAGACGTATACAGAGAACGTATTGATCAGCATTACTATATCAGATAAGAAATAATTAAAAAAAAAATAGGATCACCAATTAATTGGTGTGGTCGAGGGTGTTCAACCACTATACAGTAGCAGTCATGTTATATTTTATACTTACTTTATTAATTAAAAAACGACTCTTTCTACAAAGTACAAAAACCTTTACAGTATGGGATTCCATGCAAACTCCAGCGGGGCTGCTATATGGATCTCAAAATAATTTTGGGAACTACGATCAATGCATGAACTCACCGTGGATGGAGACACATCCCGAATTTCGCACCCAGTATTGTCTTGCTGACATTAAACTGTCTGAAACAGATCCAAAAAATGCTATTGGTGATCCATATAGATCTGTTAAATATCATAAGAACGTAAGTATGCCTTAGGTTGTAAATGTTATTTATTATATTGTTACTATTTATATCTATTATATACATTTATATTTTTGCGTATTAAGTATTGCTATTAAATGTTTCAGTCTGTGACCCAAAACCAGTTAAAATTTAACAGAATAACTTGGGGAATTTGCATCCCCGCAGAGTGTAATACTAAATCCACAAGCAAGTTTGTTCGATCAATGCTCAAGTATACTCATCTAGGACCTGAAGTTTACAACGTAAATGTACATCATTGCCAAGTGGCTGGAAGAGTTGCAGAAAGTTCCTGGGGAATATTTTCCATTATGTAACTATATAATTGATCCAATCCATGAAAGCCATATTTTTTATTTCATGAATTTATACAGGCATTTCTGTTCATCTTTTTACTTAAATTTGTTAGTACATTAATATGGGGAAAACATAAAGGTAATGCTATGTAAATAGAACCTTTTAAATGTGTGTACTATTTTTCAGTAGAAATAAAATAAAATCTATGCAACATTAGCCTAGCTAAGCCTAGATAAAATAATCAAAATATATTCTATTACAGATTTTTCTTAATTATAACTATCTTAGTCACAGTTACATGCACAATAATAAACAGTTCAAAATCAACCAATCAGAATACACTTGGTAAGCATTTTTAATATAATAATTTAAATATATGAATGATATTTGAATTGAAACTGAAACAAATATAAATGCAGTGTTATGCTTTTAACATTGATATAGTTGCACTTCTATTGTAGAAGTATTTGTCAGCGTATCCCTAAACAATAGACAGTCAGTCCAGTTGCATTTGAAGAATGTAACTGGCTTCATATCCTGATCTGCTGAGCAACTTAAAACTAGGTTGACCATTCTCACTGATTGTCAAGTGAGGTTGCATTGTAATCCTCAAATTTGAATTTTGATTAGCTTTCAATCAGTATAATATAAAGTTTCAATCCCGAATCGAGTCTATTACTCGAATAATGTAAACAAAGAGCATGCGTCAGTTTAACTCAATGCGAAGTATTAAAAATATTTTTTGGTTGATTACGAGTATTCCTTAATGAACTTTCACAGATTTTTTTACTTATAAACACTCACCAGAACCACAGCAATCGATTAAAATAAAATAGAATTAAATAATAAGTTCAGTAACTATGGAGGAGTTTAATGACATAGAATGTATTTGGCCTAGCAACACAGCGTCGCTCGTTGCTCATAAAATATGTAAAAACACTTTAATATCTAAAATAAAATTTGAATTTGTTTTTATTGCCAGGGAATAGACTAATAAAATGTTATTGCTTAGCGATCAATTCTTTCTATCTTAATAAATACTCAAAAGATGATATCCAAGTATTGCATGGATTGAGAGTTTTGGCTTCCTTTACGGTCGTTAGCCTGCACCTGCTTATTATCTCTCATATAGTTGGCTTCAGTAATTCGCTGACCCTTGATAAAGTAAGATATTAATGTTTCTAACTACCTATTGTCTTTCATTGTAATTTAAATGATTATTGTGCCCTTACATCAACCTCTTATAAATTCTATCTATGAAAAAAATATGCTTTAAGATTTTATAAATATACAATGAAAAATAAACCAACATGAGCAGGGATTCGACCGTACCGTATCAATATGGTACCTCAATCGCTAAAGCGACGGGACGGTTTTCCAGAGAGCGGCTTCGCATATCTGCCCGTCTCGGTTTATTTTTTATTCTTCATTTATATAAATTTAAATAAGTTGTATATGACTCTGGAAGCTTATAGTTATTTTCAAAAAATGCTTTAAGTCTTAAAAAAATATTTTTTTACAGGATTTGGACAGATTAAATATAAAAGCAGCACTTCGCGCTGACTACGCTGTAGATATATTCTTTTTGATGTCAGGACTTTTAAGAATTAAAAGCTTCATGGCTATGGGACATATAAATCCATTCAAGGCAGTTTTGAAAAGATACTTAAGGTTCATATACATAGGAAACAGTTAAACAATTGTTTGAACCTGGATTACCTATTAATGTAGTTAAATATGAATACTGCAAATCACAAAAACATTTTCAAATTAGAAAACCAGCTGATTTTGTATGCATAATACAGTAACAAGATCTGTTTTTTCTTGCTGTTTTGTGATGCGGTGTATTTTTTCTAAAATGTCGATTAAACCACACCGGAAGTTAAAACTAAAGATATTGTTTATCGAAGTGCTACTTTTAGGTACATTATTTTAGCGGGAATGTTAATAATTTGCATTATTAATATAGACAATTACCTTGGCGACGGTCCATTAATGTATCCTAGGGTAGACGAAGAATCCAAGGCATGTCAGAAGAATTGGCACATAACTTTGCTGATGCTCGGTAATTACATCGATGTTGATAATTTGGTAAGTTCTATCTCAGATGGTATAAAATGTAACAAATAGTTTATTATTAATTTAATTGCAATACAATTAGTAATCAATCTATGGTATTAAAATTATTAAGTTTCATGGCTAGTGCTATCCAGTTTTATGGACAGTGGCGTGTGATTTTCATTTGTCGGTGATAGCTACAATAATATATTGGATTTTTAAAAAGAATCAAAAGTCGGGCTTTATTGCTTATGTGATTCTCTTAGTAGCAGCTTTAATCACACCTGGAATTGCCACTTATCATCAGAATTTTGCGATTTTTTCTACATTTGACTTTAGGTGAGAGTATTCGAATTTGCAATTTGCAGTAATTTAATAATTATAGATAATTTCGTTTGCTTAATAAGCGCTATGCTTTTTATTTTTGTTTGTAAAAAAAAACTGTAAGAAATTGAAATATTTCGTTCTGTTTTAGATTAGCGGAACAATATAAAGAAGTGTTTTTAAATAGAAATTATATGATGAGCCACCTTCGGGGCGGGCCATACTTTGTAGGGATTGCTCTTGGATACATTATGACTATATACAAACCTTATAGACATAGAGATGTTTTTTCTAAGGTGATTGCACTATTTTTTGGTCTTTCAAAAAATCGATATCATCTGTCGGTAAAACATACATGATTCGCTTTTGTTTTGATTAATAAGTATCCTTTTATTTATGTAAAATTGTTTTCATTGCAATGTACTAAATTATTACAAGACTTCAAAAATTTTCAGTTAACGTCAATAATCGGATTCCTATTAGCGACTATTACAGCAGTAACAATTTTAATATTGGGAGTGTCTTTACAAAACAAAACGGACTCTGGTGTATTGATATCTTTTATATTTACATCTTTGCATAGATCTATTTGGGCATTTGCAATAGGCTGTATTATTATCGTATGTGAATATGGAAATGTGCGTAAGTAATAATTTTGATTAAATATCTTTGTCTAATACCTTATGTGCAAGTAAACAATGTTACATTTATTAGTTATATGATTTTGTTATTTTATTCTTAATTAAGTGTTTATCAAAATGAATTAACTCAATCCGATATTGGTTATCTAATTTAATGAACTTAGACTTTTTAGTAGAAACATAACGAAAACTAATTTCTGAATATTTCAGCTCTGGTAAGAAAAGTACTGACTTGGTCATTCTTTATACCACTTAGCAAGATATCCTATTGCGTGTACCTGGTGCACGTTCTATTAATTGGCATAATGATAGTCACAACAAGGTCACCACTACAATACAATGCTTTGCTCCTGGTAAATAATTTGCGTTAGAATATTATAATAATTATTAACAATAATAACTCAACCCATAAATAACTACATTTTACTCGATTTAATAATAGTAGAATATCAATTTGTTTTATTATTATCTCAGTGTTAAACCGCCTCCTTGGTGGAGTGGTTAGTGCAGACGCCTAACGTATAGCGACTCAATGAGACTCGGGTTCGATAACCGACAGGGACAGGCATGTATGTGATAAACATAGATGTCTGTATTTCTGGATTTGGTCGTTTATTAAATATATTCTTAGTATTTATAATGTGTAATTCTATGTATTGTTTCGTTGTCTAACACCCTTGAAACAAACAAATAATTTGCTTACTTAGGGTTAGATCAATTGGTGTAATTTATCCTGTGATATTATTATATTTTGTGTTATTCGACTAGGTAGTATAACATACTTGCATGTATTTTTTAATAAATTATTATAATTACTTTCAGGTTGCAAATTCATTGGGAGCAATAAGCGTATCTTGTATAGCCAGTATGTTTTTGTATCTGTTCGTGGAGGCTCCGACAAATAGGATTATCGATATTATGATTGACCCTAAGTATTTTTTTTTCTGATTCTTTCTTAATTATTTTGTTTCGTAGCTACAATTCCGATAAAAAAAATGTTGCACTTCTTTAAGTTACTACGTTTATGAATATTCTTAGTTCAACTGCAATATGCATAATATTCCGTTTAGTATAAACAAGCAAATATGAAAATTTACAACAATAAGATTATTAAAAACCTGATTCTATTATTGCTAAAATGTAAACTTTACTTACATGCTTTATATTTTATTATTATAATATTTATTTCAGAGTTGACACTAGACAAATAATTAAAAGCGCATCTACGAGTGAATTAAAAACCAGAGTATTCCGCGAAAACGACGTGAAGAAAACTATATGATCAATAATATTTTCTAAAAACAAAACAGTCGTGTTTATATTTTATGTTTATTTATATGTCTATGATATAAATTTTAAAATTTTCACTGATTATTATAAGTATCGTTATTGTATCGTTGTAAAATATTTGTCAAATATGAGTCTGTGTAAACAATATCACTATTGTGGTCGTTATCTCTGACTATATTCTTTGAATATACTTAGCATTAAAAAGATATTTGTGTGATTTCAGTTGTGTTTATTATTATTAATATATAGAAACGTTTTTAGTGCAACATGTAGTATCTTAGTATTTACAGTGTTATCAATAGTACTTACTAATGTAATCTCACTCGTCGTGGACACATCGTATATAATAAGAGTTTTAATTATTAAATCACAATTTATAAAAAAAACAATTATTGTCAAATAAATATTGTAAATGCAATAGAAAAAAAATTGCCAAGTGCGAGTCGGCCTCGCTCACGAAAAGTTTCATACAAAAAAAACACAAAAACATTGCGTTTGTTGTATGTGAATGTTTATAAATATTTATTACTTGATTTAAATATTCATTTTGAAAGTCAAAATATAAATAAATATTCTGTAAATATTTTAAGCGTCTACCTAATACTGTTATACCTACCTACTACCCTACATAAAATATAATGATTTTGTATGGAACCGCCACTTTAAATATTTATTTTATTTTGTTTTTAGTATTTGTGAAATTTTCAGCTCTCTGGTTAACTTGGTTTTATGACATACAACATGGAAACAGAGAGACAGACAGACAGACAAAAGGACAGCGCAGTTTTAGTAATAGGGTTAAAATTTTACCCTTTTTGAACGGAACCCTAAAAGTAAACTAACTTAATTTGTTCTTTATGCTTTCACGGGCAAAAAGATCCGAGAAAGGACATAGGCATAATTTTTTCGCAAAAATAAATCTTCAAATCTTTTCAAAAAAATAAATCACACAATTTGAAAAAAAAATATTTTAAGATGATTTATGATGTACTTAAACTTGCTAACGAGATCCAAGTTTTCGAAAAAAAATATATAAATCGTAACCTATAAATGTCACTTAACATTTAGTCATCTAGTCTAGCACAAGAATTAGATGAACATCATAAAATGTAAAAATTTGGCATCCTATAGACAAAAGTTCGAAATTCGATTCAAAGAATAACTATAAGAAAGATTACGCTGTAATCATTTGTATGCTATAATTTTGCAAGATTATGCTATATCAGTAACAAGTCATGAGTAGTATCTATATACACTTCCGTAACATCTATCAACTTTCTGTCTCATTCACACTATCATCATTTCTTTTATGTTTGTCTATACTGTTAGCCCTGTTGGCTATTACAGCGTCACCGGGGGAGCGGGTGGGTCTGGAGACCCACCCTTAACAAGGGGGGCCAGATGGGCCCCCATGGGGAACGACTTCCCGAGGGCGTCTCAGACTGAGACACGAACCTCGGCTCGGGGCGTCGTTAGTCAGGAGGGAAGCTAAGGAAATTTGGACACTAGCGTCCTCCGACGGCAGAACGCCGGAGCAACGGAGCATTTACTCAGTTGGGACCTCGTCTATACCGGTACAGACGGTGTGTGTCTGTATGTTGTGTGGTGTCAATTATGCCTACGCGTACACGTTATTACCTACTGTGAACGCGTCGTCGGGGTCAATGAGTACCGACTTGGGTCTTCTTTTTCTGACTAAAGTAGTCTTACGTGGTCTATACTCTGCGGCGTCAGCCACCAGTGGGTTCGGGTGTCGCTCAGCACGTTCAAAGTACTTTTGGGAAAGCCCCTTGAAGTACTGAGCGATGGTCGGAAGGTCTAAATCTCTATGGAGATCGATGTTGCGTACGAACCACGGCGCCCCGGTTGCAATCCGTGTAAACCTGTTCTGAATCACCTGAAGGGGTTTCAGATTAGCGTGCGCAAAAGCGGGACTCGCATAGGACATGACGGAACGTATGCAAGCTTTGTAAAGTGTCACCTTATTGCGAAGGGACATTTTACTCCGCTTGCCTAACAGCGGATATAAACTACCTAATATGTAGGCCGCTCTGCTACGAACGGTCCTAATATGCGCAGTGAAAACTAACTTTCTATCTAACGTTACTCCTAGGTATTTTGCCTCGTCTTTCCAAGATATCGGTTTATCAAAGAGTTTGATTCGCGGGAGGATCCTTGGGGGGCCCCGTTCGAAGAGCACCGAAACGCTCTTCTCAGGGTTTACCTCGATCCGCCATTTCCGCAGCCAACTCTCGAGGGAGTCGACTGCGGATTGGAGACGTTGGTATATCTCCCAGTGATCCTTAGAGGACGTGTAAAGCGCGGTATCGTCCGCGTACATGGCAAGGTGCACTTTAGATCGCGGTCTAGGAATATAGCTAGCGTAGATGGAGTAGAGGATGGGCGAGAGAACTGAACCCTGGGGAACACCCGCCCTGATGGGGCGGGGGGTTGACAAAACGCCTTCCACTCTGTAGCGAAAGGAGCGATTTGACAGGTAGTCCCGTATGATGAGTACGAGTCTGTCCGACACCATGAACTGGTATAACTTGTACACCAGTCCATTGTGCCAGACCCTGTCGAACGCCTTAGCTACATCGAGGAAGAGCGCTCCTGTCCTATGCTTCTTAGCCCTCACAGTGGCCTCTATCAGTATGTGCTCCGTGAGGCGTTGCACCTGATGGGAACATGAATGGTTGGCTCTAAAGCCGAACTGCTCATTTGGGATGATTTTGAGTCTCTCGACTTCCGATCTAAGTCTACAGAGGATGATTCTCTCATATACTTTCCCTAAGGAACTAAGAAGACTAATGGGACGGTAACTACTAGGCAGATGCCGGGGTTTGCCCGGCTTATGGAACCCTATCACTATGGCCTCTTTCCACTGGGCCGGAAACGAGCAACCGGCCAGTAGAGCGTTAAAAATGGTAACCAATAGGTAAATTAAAGGAGGCGGAAGAAGCTTTATCACTTTGTTAGTGATCCTATCGGGACCTGGCGATTTCTTGGCGTGAAGTGCCCTAACTATGGACGTCACCTCGTCTAGGTTCGTTTCCTTGATTGGCGGACCGACCGGTGGCTGAGAACACATTATATTGACATCGCAAGCGTCCTATCCCAGCCGCTATCTCTGAAGTCGTCGAGAGCTTGTCTCGACTCCCTCTGGAGACGGCGCAGCCTCCGTCGGTTGTCATCTGTCGGGTATCGGTCATGGGCTCTAATCGCGGCGTTTTTACGGGTGATGAGAAGTCTAATATCCGGAGGGAGTGCTCGGTAACCCTCGAAGTTCACTCGGACCTCTCTCGAGGACTTTCCTATGCTGTCTACCAAATGTTCTGTGAAGTTAGTCGCGGCTGAGACAGCGTCCTCGACCGATGTAAGCTGGTCAGGAATTTTGTCGAGGTGCGCTGGTACGGGGGAATGGAGTTGCTCTCGAAGCTTCGTCCAGTTAATAATTGTTTTGGTCGCGGGTTCCCTAAGGGGAGGAAGTCCTAGCTGAAATAGGACCGGTCGATGGTCAGAGTCTAGCTCGGATAGCGTCTCGATAGAACGTAACTGGAGTGTCACGCCCTTCAAGAGTAATATGTCGAGCACGTCGGGTCTGTCATGTCGGAAGTCTGTGTCGCAGTATCGCGTGGGACTCAAAGGCGCGGTGATCTCGAAGTCGAGACCAGCCTTGTCACTTAGCCTATCAAGGAGATTTCCTCTACTGTTTGCGACAGTGGAGTTCCAGCGGGGGTGCTTGCAATTTAGGTCGCCGGCCAGAATGATTGCGTTACCTAATTGGAGTAAGGACTTAAGGTCCCTCTCAACTAAGGCTTTATTGGGAGAAAGATAGACGGATGCTAGTACGATCGACTGATGGCCGGTCATACCCACCTGACATAATGACGCTTCTACGTTGACTAGTTGGGGCGGATCGAGCGGGGTGAAATGAAGAGACCTTCTGTAGTAGATGATGGTTCCCCCCTTCGCGGTTGCCCTATCGTTCCTAACGAGACGGTAATTCGCGATGCGCGGATCACGATTATACGGCTTCAGAAAGGTCTCTTGTACTAACAGGACGTCTATCTGGTGCGTGACCACGTAGTCGCGCACTAGATCTATCTGCTTAAGTAGCCCGTTCGCGTTCAATGTAGCGACAGTCAGAGAGCGAGGTTTTACCCTTCCACGCGATGTCATCATGTTGACATCGTGTGTTCGTATATCGATTTGATTAGGACGGCGTGCTTGAGGAGCACTTCCATCCTCGCGGGAGGGTTCCGCGCGGAATCCCTCATTTCATTTGAAAAGACTAGGAGCTCTTCGATGTCTATTACACCGAAGAGGCTCGTGACGCACGCGAGCGAACTCGCAACTCCGTCGGTGGAGTTACGAACCGGCGGCGGCCGCAACGACTAGGGGACGGGCTGTGGGATAATCGTCGGAGGCTTCACCCAAGCGTTCGCGATCGCGTTCGCGGGTGCCTGAAGGGCCTGGGATGGCTGAGGGGCCGCGGGCCTCCTAGGGGCTAGAGGAGCCCATGGAGGCTGAGCGAACCGAGGAGGATGCCTTGCCGGCTGTGTCCTGCGCGGCGCTTTGGGGCACCCGCGATAATTCGCGGGATGGCCCTTCTGTCCGCACAGGACGCAGCTTGGAGGATCCTCAGGGACCGGTCCCTTTCGCGAGCAGTCGGCTGTTGCGTGGTCGTCCAGGCACTTGACGCACCTTGGACGCGCGTGACAAAAACGTTGGGAATGCCCATAGAGCTGGCAGCGATGACACTGACCAGGAAAACCGCGACCGCGTGGAGGTTCGACCCTAAGGCCGGAGAGAATTGGCAGACTGCCTTGACGTTAAAAATTTGCTTTCCTTCCGGGGAAAGCTCGAGATGGACGAGAACGAGATCGAACGGGACCCTAGTGGTCGCTCGGTACATGCGGTGCACCGAGATGACGGGGAACGATTGGGACTTAAGGTCCTCGAAAATCCGCTCAGTAGTGAGCTCCACGGGGAGCCCTCGGATGACCACCATTAAGCGGCGTTCATCTTCTAGCACGTAGGTGTGGTATCCGTAACCACGTTCGCGGAGGAGACGAGTCAGACCACGGTGGTCCGACGAAGACGCGGTTTGAACGCGGATACCGTCGGCGGTATTTCGGGCGGACGTGAAATGGAGCTTGTGCTCCGTCATAAGTGCGGACAGAGTGTCCCACTTAGACTTGTCCCTTATGTAAAGCGGCGGCGGCGCGGGGGACTTCCGTGGCGCTGAAGGCGCCTCCGCGGGCGCTGAAGGCGCGGACGACGGCGACGCGGACGCGGGCGTTTCGGGCGCGATCGGCGCGCGTACACGAGTCGGGCCCGGGCCCGACGAACGGTCGGACGACGCGGGTTCGCTACTAGCGGGTTTTGAGGCCCGTTTTCGCGGGACGTTCGAGGAGAGCGCTTTCGTCGCCTTCCTCTTGGCCGATTTGGTCTGCACGGTCGTGAAACCGTCGTCCTCGTCAGCGTCCGAGGAAGGGGACGAACTCCCCGACTCGGAATCCGAGGCCGTCTGCTCCGTAGGAGTGGCAGCCTCGACCTCCATGTCGGAGGTGCTCTCGGTCGCGATCGCGGCGCGCGAGTTCGAGGGCGGAGACTCGATGCCTAACAGGACAGAGTACTGCAGGCATAATTCAGGCGCAATTCCGTGGACCCAACCAAAGAACTGCGACTTCGACAGATCTTTGGGTTCCGCCGCGGATTTGGGGTCCATGGTGGAGCCCGGAGATATGAGCCGTCCTCCCTGCGTGAGCAGGGAGGCGAGTGCCTAACGTGAACCCTATGGAATCTCTGTCAGTAGGTGACAGAGGTGTGCCTAATACCCTAACGACTGTGTACTCACACGACGCAGGCTATTACGACGAAGTCTTTGAATTGCGTTTCGTACCCTAACTAGGGCGACGTCGGACTTGTTGGACCCCTATGCAGGCTCGCCGGCCCGCAGGTGTGCTTGCGGCGATGACTCACACACAAACACAATCACACCGCTGGCTTGCACACATTGGAGGTCGTTATCTTGACTGGCGCAGGTGTACGAACGGTCGGTGCAGGTGGTCGGCGCAGGTGGCTGGGCGGTCAGCGTGACGGCCCAGGTAGGTGGCGCGAATAGGCGGAGCAGGTAAAAGGGACATGTGTCCCGGTCGACTGCTCAACGGTGAATCACACTATCATCACTATATATTTGCAACAGCCACATTTTGTCATGTATCATTACGTTTCAGATAAATCCAAGAACATCAACATTGAATCGCGTTTTAATATAGTGTCATAATTTTAAAATATTTTAATTACTAAATAATTATGCGCAATACTTTGGTTGAGTCAAAGCAAAATTCAAAATGGAAATCTGTGTTGAAAGTCAGCTTTACACAAAACAATTTTTCATCGTCAAAGCTATAGCTCGGAAAAATAATTGCCACCTGAGAAGATATGGCGACAGAAACTCAGTGAGATTGTCAGGTTTTAAAATTTTTAAAAGGCAATTTAAATTCTAAATTTTATAAGTACCTTATAATTTTGGGTAAATACTATGAATAAACAATAAAATGGCTCCAGTCAAAAGCTGTGATTATTTCGTACCTGCAGTGCATCGATTTCTAATTATTCTGAAATATTGTTATATTCTTTATCACACAAATGTTCTTCAGTTACGTTTTTAAATATATTAAACGGCAATAGTCCTCAATTTTTTTACTCAATTTCTGAAAATGGATTCTCTCTCCGAATATACTTGATCCCTACTGTTCCAAGCACACGTCAAATATCTTTGTACAACTATGTTGTCTTTTGCGTGCGGTCGAATACCAGACGGGTAGGGAGCATTTCACTAATCTGAAAGGTTCAGTCTTGAGAAGCCTTCCGTAATTCTAATTTATAGGACTTGGCAGCTTGCTTAATTTGATTTTAGAATTTTAATCAAATAATAAAATAAAAAATTATATATTTTTTAATTTATTTAAAAAACAAAAAGACCTTGAAGGTTTAATAAGATATTTAAAATTTGTTTGTGCTAGAATATTACTTTTAAATGTTGTGAATGTTTTTGATATACATTTAAAAATAGATTTCTTTACAGATTTAATATAATTTTCATCTATAATTCAGTATCAATCCTATGAAGAAGCAGCTTGATATATATCTTAATAAATAGCTTAACGATCACAGAACTGTAAATGAAACAAACACATTATTAAACTATATCTCAAAATTAATAAAAAAAAGTAAAAAAGCACTTAATTTTAAACAACACCATTTATGCTACTAATATATTTATCAATCTGTCTTTTATCTTTCTTTCAAACTTCTCTCCATTATTACAGTCTTAAGTAATGACTCCCAAAAATAGGAAAGGTCAAAAACAGACTACTGCCTACCTAATTGTTATAATTAATTAAAATTATATATTGTAAGATCGTAGACGCAGAAACAGACAATTATAAAATATGTAAAATAATAGTTATTTAATGTACAAAT
Organism: Napeogenes sylphis; assembly: GCA_959347405.1. NCBI lineage: Eukaryota > Metazoa > Arthropoda > Insecta > Lepidoptera > Nymphalidae > Napeogenes > Napeogenes sylphis. The sequence continues at coordinate 30,959,400 of OY365780.1, read as the reverse complement.
TAATCCAATCACTATAAGATTTCAAATCAGTGTAAACTGCCGTTCGATCTACACAAAAGCCATTATTAATCGGTTCATCTGTCCGAATACCGCGAAGAAACCAGTCGTCAGATTGTCTTGATACGTATATTCCTCCAAAACTTGGACATACAGTAACATCTAGAAAGTACAAGATAAACATAAGAAATTCATTTGAAAAATAAGTTCTAATACTGATCCATTATTAAAAAGTATTATAGCTTATGTCTTATATATATTTTGAGAAAATTTTTATTTTTAACCACCCAGCAAATACCACATACCATTTCCGTAACCAGCACAAAAAGTGTTTAATGGTAATTCATTATTACAACCATTTATTTCTACTTCAAACGGAATAAGCGTAAGTTCTCCAGAAATTGCCCAACCAGTTGTCTGAAAATAATTTATTAGATATGTGTATAATAAAATGTATTAAATAAAAATATCGCCGCTATACGGATCATTCAATATTTCATAGCTAGTTTTTGTCATCTATATACAGGGTTATTTTTAATTAGTTGAACACCTCTTGCAGGTAGCTTTTTTACTTCAATTTTGTTCTATGACCAACAAAAATTGTTCTACGACTTTTTAAAATAAATAGTTTTTAAAATTGAAGTTATCCCATACAAAATTTATTTGTTTATTTTTGTTTCTTTTTTTGTGTTGTTTATCAAGATTTTTAAAAAGTGGTAGAAGAAGTGTTGTTGAGATTCATGCAGAGAGGCTGCCTGCAAGAGGTGGTCAACTAATTAAAAATAACCCTGTATATAGTTAACAAAAAGATCAAGCAAAATAGTAATTTAAGTGTTAGATTTTAACAAATAGACTTATATTTTAGCACTTAATATTTTAGTCTCTTTTATAATTGATATATCAAGATTTTGAAATGGAATAGTACTATTATATTTAACGATTGATTTTAGATATAAATAATTCCTCAAATATTTGTATGTAAATCAATTAATTCAAGGTATGATTGCAAGAACAGACGGTATTCTAAAATGTAATTATACTAAACGTAATGAAATCTTGAACTTACTGCGGAGTCGTCACCACCGTCTCCGAATCGAGCGGGCTCTACGCGATTGCTTTGTGTCAGCGGAACTTTCATTACAAGGAGTGCTAGATTATGCTCCGTACCAGTAAAATTATCGTGAATATGTACCTCTTCTATCTGAAATCATATTAATGTTATATTTATACTCATTTTATAAGAATGAAAACTTTGTAAGAATATATATAAAGACCTTTATAGTAGACATAGGCTTTATATCGTACAAATAAATTCAGAAAGCTTTTTTACAAAACAAATTTACAAAGTGAACCAAAAACGCTTGCGAAAGCAAGTTCATTATGGATGCTGTCTTTTATAATTATAGAACCACCGGAACCTATTTGCATTCAAAAACTACAAGCAAATAATTTATTACGAAGATTTTGAGTGAGTTTGTTATTTTTTATTGCTATTTATCTAGCTAAAATTGTTGTTGGCTTTAAACCATGTAAAATGTAAAAACCATAAAAAATATTTTCAAACATTGAGATTCTAACCTTAGCAATTATCTCGTCCTCTGCCATAATTCGGAGAGATCTTTTTCCCAATATAACTAGTAAGTTTTCAGAAGTTGCGTTTGGTTTCTGAATACAGCTTGCAGCTAAAATTATTTTAATAATTACATTTACATGTTTTTTCAAACAATTCTACTTAAGCACTACCATGCTACTTCAATCGTTGAATATCAGGTATATCTGTACCTGTGTTCCTGTGTCGTGCATGTACACATAATAAGAACAATTGAAACATTTCAAAAGTTTCGACTCTTTAATATGGATGTACTCGTACATTATATAATTAAAATATACACAATTCTAACTAACATTTTAATTTATTTGAGTTTATTTTGATGTTAAGCTTTCACGTCTTATATCAGCAAAATTCGCACATACTTTACCAAGGGTACAAAAAGACAATTATAACAAAGAGAATGTACTCTTTGTTATCATATCCTGCAGAAATAAATGTGCTATTCCCGAAAAATACAATTAAAAAAACGGTCGACATAAAAGGCCTATATTTTAGTTAACTATATTATATACTCTACATATACTATAATATATGTATACTATACAGCCTGGGCAAGGTATATGGAAGAAAATTGTGTTCTGTGTACAGCGCCTAGGTAATTCTATCCAGCAAATGCACGTGCTTCAAAATAGTTCAAGTTTTTTGGAAGTTTTTTTATTTTTACTGCAGATATTTTATCCCTATGTTAAAATTAATACATCACTGCCAGCGAAAAGGTCAATCGTTGAATTTTAAGTAGGTTTCATTCTGAAACTATTGTATCCTAAATTGATTATTTTTTTAAGATAAAACCTAATTTTTTGGTTTTACAGTGAGAAAAAATTGTTACAGTCGATTGTTCGTTTGAAATTATCTTTTAAAACGATAAGAAACCTTATCACTTATTGAACCCCTTCTTAAATTAAAGTTTCTGTACAGATTGAGATTTTGTTTCAATCCCAATACTTCTTTTCATGTGGGCGATGCAACAGTTATGAGGTTATTGTGCTAAACTGGGTCCACTTTCGTTTCCATTTTCTATTTTTTTAACAACATTGTAATCTAACAAAATAAAACCGAAACCTTATTCGAAAAAAAATATTGTATTCAAGTTTTAAAAGTAACCTTATATTTTAATCCATGCATATTCTTTGATATTATTCCTTATGATATACCATAAATAAATAATCAATAGGTTGCAGAAGTAGGAACAGATAGAAAGAGAAAGAATAGGACAAAATGCTTTTTCTTCAAAACATAAAAGTGTAAAAATTAAAATTATAGTATAGTCTTTCCAACTCTTCAAACTACTTTAATAATGGAAGACACCTCAGATACTAATGAAAGTCATATAATCTGCATACATTTTTATAACATTGTTCTAAACTTACTAAATTTAACCATACTAACGATACTTTATCTTAAGTATTTAGTCCATCAGATTTATTTTCTTTCTTACCTGTTAATATAACTGTATCCGATAATAACGCCCCGTCACAGTAATAGTCAAATTGGTTACTAGTTTCATTCTTGATGAAGATAGCTGTCACCCACGGGAAGACGGCATCAGCTGCATCAGTACCATTCATACATTCTTGAGTCTGGAAAATGAAGTGACACAACTATTGACTAAAGTATATATAGTAAGTAATAGTAGTAGTAGTAGTATTTATTTTTTTAACTTTTTAATAAAGTTTAAAATAAGATAATTTTAAGAAATTAAAAAAACATTGAGTAAAAAAATAAGGGAATTTGCGTTAACTTAACCCGTGTTTCAATAGAAATACAAAACTTGGGTTATTCAATTGAGTTAGTCATTATTTTTAGACAAACTTTAGTGTGAGCTACATTTTTTTTAAACAAGCTATTGTTTATTAATTTACTCTCATTATTACCATTGTTGCATAAAAATTGAGATGTTATTTGTTTTTGTTTTTGCAAAGACTAATGAAACACACATTCAATATTACTTTACTTTCATTTGTTGGAAATTCAAATGGCTGAATATATATTTCATGTCTTTAAATTTAAATTGACCATTGCAATTTCAATTTACAGTCAATTGCAATGGTCAATTCAATTTTTAATAATATGTAAATAAATGTAAAAACACATAAAAATACAGTACGTAAATAAACTAATCTTATCTTAATTATATAACATGATAAATAAAAAAAAAATAATAACTTCCACAAAATATTGGACCTTGAAGTAAAAAAAACAATCTGCTTTTTACAATTGCCATGCCATGTCAATTATTAAAAAATGTTACCTGAGTATCTACAGAAGCTATAGAAGAAAAAAACTTGACATCCTTAATAACATACACAAAAGAGTTTAATATTTTATAGAACTCTTACAGAACTAATACCGACATCACATCTACATTTCATATTGCGTGTGTTCCACTAAACGATAAAAATGATCGCATCTCAGTACAATTAAACAGGAAGTTTATAATACCGGGATTCTTAGTTATTTCTCAACATTTTACCTTGTTTCATTATTTCCTAATTCCCTATTTGATAAACATTGTAGAGTTTTACTCTACCATGTTTATCGTTATATGTATCTCGTTATTTTACTGCACCTCGTATGGGCTGGCTCGACAGGGATAATACCGTTCTTTTAAAGAAGACCGGCGCGAAGTAGCTAATAAATCTACAGTTCGTACCATGACTGAGGGACGGTGTCCCAAAACACCCACCCTCGTTTTCGTGATCTCTTCTCATTTCTTTTAGGACAACAACGAGTTTTCATTGGACCACGTGGACCTCTGTTTGTTAATTCGATATTTAAAAATAGTACTAGTACACTATGTTTATACAATATACATAACATAATGAAAAATCATAAGAATATTACCATTACAATAACAAGCTTAAACTTAAACTTTCTTGACTCATGATGGCCAGTATGTATATTTTTATGAGGGTGTATTCACATTATTTTATCGAAATTTGACCGACTATAGGGAATTGAATGGTTTTTCTTTTCACCTATATCATTTATCAAATAAAGATTACTGTAAAAAAATTAAAAACCTTTTCTTTTTTATTTATAGAAATTTTTGTTTTACAACTTTAAATACATTATAAAGTAAAAAGATGACTACGTCCTTTGTCCTTCAAGGTCAAACATTTGGATTCTTATAAAACCTCAACACATTAACAACATACGTAAAAACATTTTTATTCTACCGTTTGTAAGGTAAAGGCGTTACGTCCCGTCAGGTTGGTATTTATGCGAAAAACAAAGAAGTTCTCATTGTTATTGTTATTCAAAATTTATCATAACCCCGTTATTCTCAGCTTAGAATGTGATTACTATCTTAGTTTATATACAAAAAAAACATTATGAAATGCTTAAATAAATTACTTACGTAAATTGTATTGTTCGTGTTCACATTTATCAAATTATAATGCGATGGTGTTGTAATATTCTCCTTTTCATTTAATTCATATGTTGAAACTGTGGTAGTTCTTATTTCTACATAATCATTAGTAGTATCTTTGTATAGGTCTATATAGTCAACTACAGGGTAGTCTGTGCTATTGTCATTTATATAGTCATAAGAACCAGTATCTGTAATTTCATTTTCCTTAACTCTTTTTGAGAGTTCATTAATATGTAATACCGGATTTACAATCGTTTTTGGTGTTAAACCATTTATAGGTACTTTTGTTGTTGTAGCAATAGTTTGTTCAAAACTTGTTACTTCCTTTAATCCATTTAATATTTTTTTATCAGTTTTATTGTCTATTTTAATGACCACTTTATCTAAATCCTCAAAATCATCAGCAATAGTAACCGTTTTAACAAATATAGATGTTTTATTGTCAGTGTCATGAAAAACGTTAAACCGCGAATTTAAATCAAAATCTCCCACAAGTTCTTCTAAAAAGCCAGCAACCATTTTAAAAATACTATCTACATTATCCGATTCTATGTTTACGTTTTCAAATCCCGGAACTTCTATATCTCCTACTTGAGCTTCTTTACCATTGAAATTTGTAAATGATCCAAAAAAGTCCTCGTAAATTTGTTTAAAACACCCGGAATATGTATTACACTCACTTTTAACACATATTACTTGAAAACACACAAGGAATATCAATTGAATAAACCCGAATTTCATTTTAAATTATTATTTTAACTTACTTACAAAAACGTGAAGACTTTGTGCATGATATTAAACAAATGCCGGCTTCTTTATTGTAATTATACCTTATATGTTTGCTTTAATACAATAATGTACCTTAAATTAGGTTGGTAATGTCTAAAATCGCTTACACTGATGTCCAATCTTGCACAATGACCTTACCTTGAGTAGTTCGTGGGAGAATTGACTTTGATAGATTACTGTGAACAATAAGCGTATAATGGGCCATTCTATCTGTAAGCTTAAAGCTTAGTGCTCCCTTAGATAGACAGAGATCTTTTCTGCCTGCCAACTGATTTATTTTATCTTACAACAACAATTGAGCCTTTGATTGAACAGTATTTGTTCAAAGGACAAAGATTTAACAACCTTAAACATTATTGAGTCTTAAACGAAATGCATGCAAAAAACTAAAATAAGGAACTGTAACTTTTGCAAAACTATAATGCATTACAAATTATAATTGAGGACTTAAGATATAGTATACGCCAAAAAAAACGTGAAATGTAATTAACAAATAATAAATAAAAATAAAAAATAGTTCTCCACAAGCATCATCTTAAGCATCAAAACTGGTAGATAGATAGAATACTATTATTATAGATTGGTCATGACACGTAATATAAATATAATGTCTACATGTTATTTAAATTAAAAACTTCAATATAGTTGCAAAAGGAATAGCAAAAAGCAACATTGATTATGAGAATAAAAAAACATATATTTTTTATCTATTGACATCCGTTACATTTACTTTTAATGCCTTTTTAATTAAATAGAGTAAAATTAGGCTTGCTGGCTTCCTATAATCGAAATATACCTATCTAATTATATAGTAACATTCAATATACCTATAATTTTACTTCACGATTTCAACTTGACAGTCTTAAAGTAAGATTAGTTTGAAATGTTTCGAAAACAAGTTCTTATGACGCCATCCTAAACAAGTCTTTTTTTTTCTTTTTTCAAGTTTTCAAGTTTTTTTGTTTTTTTTCTTTTTTTAATACATGTTATAGAATGATTTTTGATAAATGAAACCTGAAAGTAATATTTATTTTAAAAATAATTTTACTTACATAAAAAATGGGGCTTATGTGTTGTGGCGATGTGTCTGCTTTTTAAGTCACTTCGCAAGAGGCTTATGACATTAAATGTGTAATTTGTACACCCAGCCTTATATGCGGTAATATTCTTTTTCTAGAATTTTATAATTAATAACGCTGTTGGTATTCTAGTTTTCCCACCAACAGTTGCGACATGAATTTAGCAACTTTCTAGCTTATATTTGGTTCAACTTTTTAGAACATTATGTGATAAGGATAGCGAGATGTTTTAAGCACATCTATAATGTTTATTATGCAATAAAATATTTATAAACCATATATATATATATATATATATATATATATATAGTCATAAAGTACTAAACCACCTATGTTCACTGAACATACAAATCCATTATTTTTATGTTTATTTAGTAAACTGAGTATAGCTATTATATTCTTATATTTTAATTTTAAAATCACGTAATATTGATTTCGGTTATATTATACATTTAATATATCACATTTAATATCATTTGTCAGTCTTAGCCTCATAGTGCTTAGAAAAAGTGGTTATTTTTATTAATAGATCTACCGAGCGCAAATATTGTGACAAAATGTTTAGGTATTGCAATCTTAATTAAGTTTTATAGAAAACCTTATTCGATTTTTTTTATTTTATATGTAGCAACTTTATAAAATAATAAAAAAAAACTTTCATGTTATGTTAAATACTTTCTTCTACGTTAAACATTATCTTTTATGAAATATTTTTCTCATTAATCATAATGTGGTTATTCATTTTGGCTAAATATTCTTAATCAAATAATAATTACATTACCAACTTTTACTTAATCAACGATTATTCTTTTGAGGCTTTTGGTAAAATTTGTGTCCTTGTCTGTGTTTAAAGTGTAAAAGTCACTAATGTAAGTCACGGGAGTAGTAACATAACATTAGGTTATGCGTTTTACAACCAAATATTTTTTTAAAGTAATTTGTATTTTTTTGTCATTATTATAAAGATAATTTATTTTTGATTAACAGACGTTTAATAATGTGGCAGGTTTATTTGAAAATAAATAAATATAAATAAATAAATGTTACAGGTTTATTTAAACAAAAAGTAATAATATCACGTGTGGTCCGTTACAAGGTTACGTTGCAAAATTTTCACAAAGTGTCTAATGTAATTTAATAAAATAAACCACGATGAATGGATTATTGAATGTTCAATCCACTTGTAAGGTTTATAAAACTTGCTTGTTATTTGCGGTGACAGTAGCAGATTTTTTTGGGAAAATAAACTTTTGTTATTCCAATCTGTCCTATAGAATGTTGTTCCATACCATCAAAGCCTTGATTAAAAGCTTTTAACAATTTAGAAAGTTTAAATACTTACCCATCTTGAAAATTTCTGATTTTTAAAAATACCAGGAATGATTTCAACGTCTCCCATATTTCTAGTTGTCAATTTATTTTCATCAACCAAATCCTTAACTAAATCTCTCTCTGGATCAACATTAAAAATATAATCCACGATAATATCTCTTTTAGGTAGTTCGTTATAATCAATTCCATTTTCAACTCTAGCTCGTCTTTTTTCTCTACCGTGTTCCACGTCATCCAATGAAAAATAATCGTTATCTCCATAATCCATCGTAGTCATATCTTTGGAATCGTTTGTATCCATCATTTCGTATATTTCAGTCGTTTCATATATTGTTATTTCGGTTTCTAATTCAGATATCTTGGGGATTCTTTTTATAGTTATATTCGCGTTAAAATAATTATACACATCTGGCCAATATTTGGTACTATACAAAAACATTGATATAATAAACAACATCACCATAATAACTAATAATATTGATAGTTTAATGATCATTTTCATTAAATTGATAGTTAGCTTCATGATATCTGTATAATATTATTTCAACTTGTTATTTTGATAGCTGAATCAACACTAACAAAAATACGTAAGGATGTTATGGATTGTCAAATATGGTGTGTAAATAGTTATACTTGAAACAATAGACAATAAATAACATCCTTGAGGATCAAGAGCTACTCAAGGCGAGACATAATTGTATTTATAACTGTAACATATATACGTTTTATTAGCGTATATTTAATATAAATATCAAATATCATCTAATACAAGCTTAGATTTAAAAAAAACACAGGGGCTTAAAATTGAAAACATTTATTTGTTCGGTGTTTACATTTATATATGTATTATTAAGATATATTATAAACATCAACTTATACTATATTTTTGGTGCTTTTTGTGAAACTGAAATATATTGAAACAAAGTATTTATGAATATTTTAATACAACGTTAATGGAAGTATTATCCATAATAGTGTTGTTATCTGCGGCTGCAAATACACTTTGTAACGTAATTGCTCGCAATATAACATTGCAATGTTTAAATATTTTATTTTTATTCCAATAATCGTTAAGAAAAATCTTATTTTGGCGTATTTGTAATTTTCTGTGAACTAATATTTTCAAATTTAATAAGCAACTTAATATAACCTTAGGCCAGACTTATTAATTTCCAATGTTAGTTGAATTATGAAGGAAGTAACTTTGTTCAGTGAGTTGGCCTGCGCTTTATTAGTAAAAAACCAGCCTTGTTATGTTGGGCGGAAGGATTTTATTCTATTTTTCGGAATTCTCGGTGTTTATTTATTATTCCCTTTATTCTTTTTTATACCCGGTATTGATCTGTGAAGTAATTAAGATGTAAAAGCCTGACAAACAACAAACTTACGTTACATTTCCAAAAAAGAAAAACTTAAATTCCTTGGCCCCGGGTCTTCGAAATATTCATTCTGAATTCAAACGAAATCAATCCATCGTAACAGACAGACAGACTTTTGCGTATATAATATTGGTTTGATTATTTTTTATATAAAAGTCTTATCTTTTAATACTAAATCTTTTCTTTTTTTATAATAATAGTATTCTTTGTTGAACGGTACTTTATAAGTAACTATATCATTGTCAATTATTCATTTTTGGTAATTTATTACCAATACGGTGTAGTTATTAAATATTTATATCATAAAAAATGTGGTTTAAAAGACAGTTTTAAAAGGAAAGCCTCAATTTGTATGTTGCTTTCCATACGCATTTTAAAATTTTAATTATGCTTTAATAAAATTTAGTTTTTATTAATATTCAGAAAATTAGTTTGTACTTTATTTGAGTAAAAGAGTTATTGCTAATTTTGAAAACTAGTTAGAACTGAAATGCTGTGTGTCCTTTTGTAGCTGTCCCTTTTAAAATGATTTAAATAAAATATGACCTTAGAGGATTTTGATAAAAAATTAATTATTCCCGGAGCTTGAAAATTTATTTATTTTATTTATTTTAAACGGAAATAAACAATCAAATAAAACTTTTAAATACAACAAATACGTAACACGGAAATCAGTGAAGTTTTCACTAAATATAGAATACATATAAAAACAAAAAATAACTAAAAGTTCCATATAATAATAAAACTGGACGTCCCGATATAGTTAACTTACGTTAGTTAATAAGAGCAACTGTTAATTGTCAGTAGGATTCCTTAAAAATTGCAGCGTCCTCTATCCTGTCAATTATTCCTCTAACCAACACCTTAATATATATTAAGTATCGATTTAAAAAAAATACATCTATGTTCCGTGCCTCAGAGGTTCTTTGAAATATGTAGTTTATATGAATTTAATTACTAGACAGTCACTGAAGTACACTTATTTTTTATTAGGAGTCCAAGAATATCTAGGAACCTTTAAATTATCAAAGGTTTTTAACTAAAGGGGATTGAACCTTAGAAGTCACCTTTATTAAAACAAAATAAAATCTATTCATTATTTATTTGCAAATAAAGGTGATTAACCAAAATATCATCATGAAAATATCAAAGATAATAATAATAATAATTTTAGATATAATCTTACTTGTCATAGAAATCTCCTATTTTATTAACTTCTTAAAAACTATATCATATATGTTATCAGATTCAAAAAATTAGATTATACAGTTTAAAGAGTATAATCAAATTTTTATTAATAAAGCATTTTAATTCAATATTCATTGCTGTGTTTAATAATAATTTATTAAAATTTAATCTTAAAATAATTGTGATTAATCTGATATAATAATTTCTGACTCTGTTAATGAAATACTTGACCTAAGTAATTCAACGGTTGAGCTATGGGACTTTCTAATGGGTTTATAGCGGGATAGTCAGTCAACCTCAACTCTTGATAGTGTTATGAAACTATTTTTAAATAATCATACTTTTAAAAACCGGCAATAGTATAATGTACTTAGAACTGATCTTGCCGTTATAAATAATGAGATGAATATTAAAAACAATTGTCGCTAATCGTGACCTATCACGTTAAGATATTTCTTAAAGAAAAAACTTTACTAAATGAGTTAGGATGATTATAACAAAAATATATGCAAATCAATCTAAAACGTATACGCTTTTATGAAGTTCTTTTTCTTATATTGCAGTACGAACTTAAATTTCACGAATGATTTATATAAATATATAGTAAACAATTCGTGAGTTTGTAACCAACCAAATTAATTAAATAGTAATTTATTCAAAATTGATATCATGGTCAATTTTCAGTTTTTTTCTTCTTTAATTTTTTTTAGACTGATCCTCTAGAACTTTCGATCTCTTTTTAATGTAAGCGTACAAATACAAATGTATTATTATTAGTAAAATCCCTTTAACGCGTCCGGAATAGGTATCACATACCTTTTATTTGCCTGACGTTTCGACCAGATTGCACCGTGGTCACAGGCTGCCTGTGACCACGGCCACCACGTGGTCAGCAGGCACCAGGTGGTCAGCCTTTGACCACGGCCGGTGTAACCTGTAGTAGTAGTCAGCTGTAACTAATCGCAACCAAAAATATTCACTGTATAAATTTTTATCAATTAATTCTTAGCGATTTCAACGTAGCAATTTAAATTATTTTTTTAGGAGCAAAGGCTGAAAATGCTAATTTGATTAAATCCTTGCTTTCCATGCCGTTCAGTCGACAGTATAATATGTTTTATAGCTTGGAAATGAAATATGAGAGCGTGAAGCGGGCAGATGAAAATATTGTGCCATGATAATGACGTAATATAATTCTGCGTTTAAAAAGATTTTCGACCTGAAAAATTATTATAATGCTAATGAAAAATGAGATTTTAAAAATCTTTTGATTAATCTTAAATTAATATTTGTTTTTATCGAATAACATATTTTTATTAAAATATAATGAGCTAATTAATTTTACTTTCAATACTGTCAAAGACAATTAAATAGGTTTTATACCTATATTATCATACCCAATAGTTTCGTAGCTCCTAACAGCAAAATATGGTGTCGAATAATCGTCATTGTATTCTATTTGTTCTTGTTTGTATTATGGTTGAACTAAGATAGAAATAAAAATATAAGAATATGACTTGCAGACTTATATGACTACGACTGTTGATATTGATATCCCCAATGCTATAGATCTTAATGCGAACTTACAAGCTATTAGCGATTGGTGTAGGTCATACGTTTGTCGGTAAATCCATGCAAGTCACAGTTCTCAATTTTCGGCAAACACCAACAACTTTCAAAATTAGTCTAACCTAGGCTTCTCACATATCTGTGTTAAGTTAAAGGTGTTTAATACTATAGGTAATTTAAGAAGGTGGAAAAATCTTTTACCAATCAAGACAAAAATAATCCTGACTCAAACACTCCTATTCCCAGTTCTTGATTACGCAGATACGTGCTACTTGGATTTATCACAAATATTGTTACAAAATCTGGAAAGACTGCAAAACGTATATGTCGCCGCGTAGGCTTGGCGAAAAATAAAAATAAAAATAAAAATTACAAGTTTAATTATTTTTGATTTTATTTTGCTAATTTACTTTAATGTTCCATTATTATTATTGTTATTAGTAAACATAATGACTAAATTAAATATGAGTCTGTTCTGACAGATGGCAGCATTGGAAATTAATATTAGCAAAACTTTACAAAAACCTTAAATATTTTGAAAGCCGGTTTTAAAGCAAATAGTATGATAAAACATTTTGATTATTTTTGTAAACAATGTAGTACAGATTAAGTTTGTAGTACTTAGTGGTTAATAAGTAAAAATAACTAAAATCATTTGATCGAGAATTAGCGCGAAAACATGTCTTTCCGAAACGTATTTAAGACTTCGTACAATGTCTTCGGTTCTATTATTATTGTGCTAGTGACGGTAAAAACATTAATTATAAGTTCGGTGTAATAACGAAAGATTAAAAGTAAAGTGTGTGTATAGTAACTAAAAAGGTGTTTTAGTAATTCCTCATAAATACTTAGATTAATTGTTAAAATTAGAAGTGGTTTTGTAGTGAAGTAAAAGAAAAGTGATTAGATAATAAATTCGATTTGTGTAAAATGGATAATGAAAGTAGCAGAACCAATGGCTCATTAGAAGCCAACAGTTCTGCATATTTTTTTTATAATATGATTGACAATAATTCGACATATACATTAGATTTATATTTGGATTACGAAAGTCAATCACCTCATCACAAAGCACCGCCTTCAGCTCAAATGGCGTACGATACAACACCGTCGCAATTTTCAATCTCTTGCTCTTCTTTATAAAATTCTTTAATATCCGAATACATCCCCACACCTCAAAAAACGTTTTTTTGTTCTTGCCTCAAACTCTTCCACTAATATGAATCTTCGTTCGCAAAATAATAACTTGCTCGATATTCCATTAGCGACTCTTTTACTGTTAAAACGGTCAAGCTATGGAACGCTCTTTCGTTTGAGATAAGATGCTCTAAATCTATTTATAGTTATAAAAGTCTGCTTAAGAACCACTTGTTGTCTTTGTAATATTTATAATATTTATTTATTAATAAGTAAATTTAAGTAATAGTATATAAAGTAATAGGTATATGTAGAAGTTAGTATGTATGTGTATGTAATATTCTTTAGGTTATTTATATATAACGATTATATGTATGCTCGTAATATGTTGTGCTTAATTTATTTAAGCAGCAAGTACTGCCTGTCTAATTTTATTGTTCTTGTAATTGTAAGTTGGAGTAAGGTGGAGTCTGCATCTACCTTCGCAACTATTTTAATTACAAAATCATTCTACAATCTCCAGCTTCTCTCCTTGATTCACCTGAGTATCTTTTCATTCAGGTGAATATTGACAAAAAAGTAGTCATTGGCGTTGTCTACTCTCCTCCAAATATAACATTCTTTTCTAAACTTGAGGCTATTCTTGAAGATTTACTTTCCTACACCACACATCTCATAGTCATGGGTGACTTTAATACGTGCCTGCTTAGGCAAGACTCAAGGTCAAATCAACTACAGCAATTAACTGTCTCTCTTAACCTTAAAATCTTACCACTTGGTCCGACACATCACACTAGTTCCTCGTCAACCTTGTTAGACCTTATAATGTGCTCGGACACCCAAAGTGTTTGTAACTTTGGTCAGATACCTGCTCCTGCTTTCTCACACCACGACTTGATCTTTATTTCGTACCAAGCTAGAGTGCCTAAAAGCAAACCTAAATACATACTGCTTCGTAATTATTGCAACATTGACAAGCATGCGATTGCATTAGAGGCGTCTGTTATGAATTGGGATGCGATGGAGTCTTTGGGAACAGTCGAAGAGAAGGTTCAACTTTTAAACAATAATATTTTAGATCTCTTTGACCGACATGCCCCTCTACGTAAAACGAAAGTCAGTCATCGTTCAGCACCGTGGTTCAATGATGATGTGAAAAAAGCTATGACAAGTAGGGATCGTGCATTTCGTAAATTTAAAAATGACCGCTCACCAATCAACTGGTCTGCGTATAAGGCTGCTAGAAATCGGTGTAACCAACTATGTCGTAAACTCAAACGCCAATATTTTCTCAAGAAAACCTGCTCATCTGCAGCTGAAACTTTAAAATTCCTTAAGACCCTGGGTGTAAGCAAAACTCGAAATTTTGAAAGTTCTTCTGTGGACATCAACTGTCTTAACCGCCACTTTTCTATCACCAAAACTCTTGACTACCAAAAAAGATCTGAAACCCTTTCAGCTATTCACTGTTTACCCAGGCCTGACATTCCACCATTTTCCTTCGCGCCTGTTGATGAAGTCGAGGTTAAGAAGCACCTTCTAGCCATAACATCAAAGGCTACTGGTTGTGACGGTATTAATCGGACTATGATAATGTTCATCATAGACGCGCTTATTGATCCCTTGTCCAAAATAATTAACTTTTCCTTTTCCTGTGGTAGTTTTCCACATCTGTGGTGCAAAGCGCACATTCTCCCACTTCCAAAGATTTCTAATCCTTCATTATCTTCTCACTACCGTCCCATTTCAATATTACCTTTTTTATCCAACATAATTGAATCCATTGTTCACTCCCAACTCTCCCGATTCCTTTTAAAGTATAACCTGCTGGACCCGTTGCAATCAGGCTTCCGCACTGGACACAGCACAAGTACAGCTCTATTAAGGGTTACCGAGGACATTCGTCTAGGAATGGAAAACAAATGTGTTACCATTCTTGTACTGATTGACTTTAGTAACGCTTTTAGTACTGTTGATCATGACCTCTTGCTTGCGTTGCTGTCCAGTTACAACATCTCGGCTTCTTCTATCAGGTGGTTCTCCTCATATCTTCGGGGGCGCCAGCAGGCCATTCGCACTGAGGAGGGTCTCTCTGATTGGTGTGATGTGGTTGCTGGAGTCCCTCAAGGCGGTATTTTATCTCCCTTATTATTTTGTCTTTTTATAAATTCCATCACTTCTGACTTAAATTGTCATTACCACCTTTACGCCGATGACTTGCAGCTTTATACGCATACAGAAATAAATTTAGTAGACCAAGCTATTCACTCCGTAAACGCTGCTCTTCAGCGAATATTGCATTGGTCTAATGACTTTGGAATAGAAGTGAACCCTAGTAAATGTCAAGCAATTATTATTGGTAGCTACCGTCAGTTGGCCCATATTGACCAACATTCCTTACCAAATTTAATATATGACAACAATGTAATACCCTTTTCTTCGCAAGTTAAAAATTTAGGAATATTTTTAGACAGCTCTCTTAGTTGGCAGCATCAAGTCAAAGAACTGTCACGTAAATTTTATAGCACATTTCACCCATTGTTAAGGCTCAAAAACTTCCTATCCCTTCGCGCTAAATTACAGTTAGTTAATTTGTTATTGCTGCCTATTCTTGACTATGCTGATGTGTGCTATGTCGACGCCAATGAAGTACTTCTAAATAAATTAGACCGCCTGCTTAACACTTGTATCCGCTTCATTTTCGGACTTCGTAAGTTTGACCATATCTCTGACTTTAGGTCAAAACTAAAATGGTTGCCCATTCGTAAACGGAGAAATCTAAGAACCCTGTGTCTACTATACTCTATTTTGTTTAATCCTTCCACTCCTGTTTATTTAAAATGTAATTTCTCCTTTTTAACGGATACACATGACAGATTGCTTCGTTCTTCCAAAAATTTATTACTTCATACACCTCTTCATCGTACTGGTTTCTTGTCCAACTCTTTTACTGTATCTGCTGTCAGACTGTGGAACGAATTACCGGAGCATGTAAGAAAAGCCCCAACTCGTGAGTCGTTCAAGCGCCGAGTGAAAGAACTTTATCTCAAATAATTAATATAATTTATATTTATGTATCAATATAAGTACTAGATATCATATGTATTACATTCGTATATATTATATATCCCATTATAGCTAGAAAAATTGTATCGTATTAATTATTCTTACGCATTAATATATTTATTTGTATCCGTATTTTTATAATAATTATATATTTTATTATTAATATATATGTATATATATATTTTTATTCTTAAGAGTTTTGTTGTGCTTTTCTGTTTTTTTTATTATAATTATTGTTTTTGCACGCCTACCACAACCTCTCCTGTACTTCCTAAGGTTGGCTGGTAGAGTATGTCTAAGTGGCATTAAGCCCGCCTTTTGTACATTTATTTTTTATTTGTGCAATAAAGAATTAAATAAATAAATAAAATAAATAAGTTGCCTGTAAGAAATCACTTTTAGTGAAAAGGCCGCCTTAGTACCAAATGTTTCCATTATGTTGTTGTTCTTTCCATTTTTTTTGTGTGCAATAAAGAGTTATAAATAAATAAGAATACGTTTTTAAACTTATACAACATGTCGTGAATATGTAAGCTATGTAGTAAACACGTAACGTAAGCCATCATCATCATTTACCTGCACTTATCTCATTTTTTAGGGTTGGGGTAATGTCAAACATATTTCAAGATATTTGGCAAAAGTTTTTAGGAGCTTAGAACCGGTTGCCAGACTCACGTTAACCCTTGGGAACGCGGTTTGGTGGGATTTAGTACACCTTTCCTGTAACTGGTGTAGGATGGAATCCACTTTAATTTTGTCCCTTAGTCGGTTCTTACTAGACCGTAGGAAAGATATGGAGAGGTCTTATTTTAAGACTTTACAACTCTATGTTAACCTGTAAGTCACCTTAAAATACAATTAATAACTGTTTTTTTTTAAGAAATATAAAATAAAAAAATATCAAATCGAGCAGGATTCGACAATTAGACCCCTGAGGACGGATTTACTAAAACTAAACATAAATCGTTAAGAATGGACTTCATTTTAAATGTAGGTCCTTCTAGATAAGTGAAAAATAAACAAATTTTCAATATAATATATATATATATTCAATATACATAAATAAAATGTTTTATAGCTATTATTAAGAGCAATAAATATTTAGTCGCAGATATTGTTTCTTAACGTATTCTTTACATGATAATAAACTTATACTAAACTTCTAATTATATTATGAAATGAACTCTTACCTTGTTGTTATATATACTCGAACTCAATTATGCAAGCAAAATTGAAGTAACAGACTTTAAAACATAAGAATTAAATTGAAGCTTCGGGGAGCAACCCGATCTATAAAGTGAAAAACTAAAATATATAGTTTTGATTGTTTTATCTAATTTCAATCAGTTTCATGTTGTTTTTTTAAGAATATTTCTATTTGGGTTTTGAACGTTTTTATTTCATTTTAAAAACCATTGCTCTTGTACAAGAGAAATTATTTTCTACTAGATCAGATGTTAAAGCTTTCACCTGGTACATATAATCGTAGTCGCTTTGTAAGTGCAGTTTTTTTGTTTGTATATTGTTGGCAACAAATTGAAATTCGACACAATACTATTCCATCTATTTTTTGTATATTGTTGTTATTTATATTTTGTTGGTTAAAAAATATTTTTAAAAACATACTTTAAATCAGTTTTTAAAATCTTAAGCAATGTTTTAATGTTAGTAGATACATTCTAACTTGAAAGTACTCAAAAAAGTAAAAAATAGTATATACATACATACATGGCTTTGTTTATATTCCATTCAACTATACTCAATAAAGTAAAATCCCTAATTAAAGATTAAAAAGCAAAAGCATGCTATTACATAAAATATATAAGAAACTTCTAAAAATTTAATTTGCGTAAAATGTATAATCATTTTTATAACAAAACATTTCAAAATATGTGTCTTCAGAACAAACTCGAAATATTTGGTCCCCATTAAAAACCACATTATTTAAGCGTTACAAAATATATTATGTCCATTCCAAAAGATCTATTTTTAATATTGGTTAAGTCATCCTACTTGAAATCCTACAAACAATCTAAATAATATTAGTATAGATATCGTTTTCTTATATTTTTTTTAATAATTTGATATACTTTGCCTAAAAGGCACATTTAGTCTGAAATAAGAATGTTGCTATGACTTTAAAAAAAAATTTTTTAATGAATTCTAAGATAATTGTTTGACTATTAAGAACGCAATACCTTTATTAAATCCAATCACTATAATGAAATCCTTTATATTATTACAATTAACTGTTACAAAGCTTTCATTTGTATTATTAATATTTTTCAATAACAACATACGTCAATGAAAATTATAATATACCTAGAATAGGAAAGTTTGGCCAACAAATGCTTACTTTTGAAACAAATGTCTGAAAGGCGAAGTTATAAATATTGTTTTAATCTGTTTAAAATTTTTAGTAATCATTTTAAAAACCTCCTTACTTTAGAAATGTATGTTCTTTTTAAATTTTTAATCTTTAGGAACGCACTCTGTTATGAAGTCATCAATAATATTAGATGTTAATATTATTTTAATATTTTTTCAGTATACAGGGTTATTTGTTTTAACCCTGGTAATTAATTGACCACCTCTTGCAGACAGCCTCTCTATTTTAATCCTAACAACATTTTTTCTACGACTTCTTACTAATCTTGATATACAAAACAAAAAAAACGAAACAAAAAAATGTTTGCTCCGTTACTTTTTACTTTGTAAGAAGCATGAAATGATGTGACCTATCTGTCTCTCTTTCTAGCATGTGAGATTAAACAAAGATAAGTATCGGTCTGTCATCTGGCTTGTTATAACTGTTTATACCATTTCCTTAAAATATACATTTTACCTTTTATATGGAAATGCGGTGCAATAATAAAGGTATGTTATAAACAAGTCTTAAAACATGAGACACTTGGGCGCAGAAGTGAGGAAGATCTCGCGAGGAAAGTACTGATTATGTACTTGAAATTATTAGACCCGAGAAGATTATAGAAAATATGGAACGATTGTCAAAAGCAATTTATGCTTTTAAATAATAAAATGTATGAAATGAAATGTTTATAAAAATATTTTGGAAGTAATTTTGTTTTTCGAGCAGTTCTGGTGTGTAGATTTATTATTAATTATGAAATGACTTACACATAAAATGAACCACAATAAAAAACATATTTGCCTAGAATCTCAAGAGATATTTAAAAACCCTTCTTAAAATACTAATAAATTACTTCAACATAACCCATATGGGATAATAAAATCCGTTACTTTTCTTTATATCTAAGTTATTTGGTAGATTGCTATTGCAACTTGTTAATAAAAATTAAAATGAAAACCTACATGTTTTAAAGCGACGCTTATAACACATCAGTGATGGTTTATCGTAAACAGCTGTAATTAAAATCGATGTTCTAAAAAAATCATTTAGGGCATAAAAATATATAGTTTTCACTATTTAGTGTTAAAACTACAATTGTGTATGTATAATGTGATTTCTGTGATTCATCGTTTAAAATTGATTATCGTGTTTGTTGCTGGTTGCTACTGCCATACGCTAATTGAGAATGTAAATGTACATCTTACTCATTATTTATTGTGATACCAACAAAACAATACTACAATAGGTTAGATTAAGATTATTTTTATTTTTTATTATTTCTTCAATGTTATCTTATTTATTTATTTAAAATGTTACTTGCACAAAAAATAGTACAAACGGTGGACTTAATGCATTTGCTACCAGTCAATAGACATTGTTAACATAAATAACAAATGATATAGGTACAAAGGTATTTAATGATTTTCAAATTGACAGATACGTCGATATAAACGGATAAATTTTTAAATGACTATTTAAGCATTTACGTATTTATAATAATATTAATCCTGCGAGCCCTGGCCCTTCCATCCTATTAATAAATATTTAATTATTAAATTTCATTAATATATCAAAAAACATTATAGACCATAAGAATTATATAACTGCTATGTAATATTATGCTACTGCTATAATAAAAAAGAATGCGCTTTTAAAAAATATTTAAAAAGAAAAGAGTAGATTTGATGTCAACTATTTATTTATGTATGTATTTATTTATGAATGTATTAGAATAATAATATACATAAGAATATATGTATGTTATTATTAATACAAAAAAAATACTTATCTCTTAAGAATATCTCTTCCAGAAACATTTGTTTAAAGGTACGTTGCATAAAGAACTAAAACAATTATAATAAAGATAAGCTATGTGAAAAATAGGAAGAACTCATGACGGTTAATGTAACAAGCAACGCTGCTCTAGTGTAATTTGGTAAATTTAATTATTTAAATTACTGATATTATTAAAAAAATTTCGTCAACACATCTTATAATAATTCCGGGCTTGCATACATCATTATACCAGATGATGATCAATATAAATACTAATGGTAATTAAACTTATTTCATTTTATTAAAATATAGAGTGATTCAAATATTGAAATGGATGTGTTTCATTTGTTGTTAAGCACTGTCAAAGTTTCTCATGAAATATTCGAAATATCAAACACCACATGGTAAAATTAATCTAACAATCTAAGGAATCTAGTTAATGTATTCATAACGGCTATTGTCTCTAAATCATTACCAAGAAGACGCATCATGGAAATTAATTTATATGGTAATGTTAAGGTCGAATAACTACGCAAATGCAGGCTTAAACGCGGGATGCATATTAATAATAAATATTACAGATACTACCGCTGTCATTATCTTCACTTGTTATTCAAAGAATTTCAGTGATTTTTTTTATAATAATAACATTAAAATTTACTTAATTTTCATTATCAAGTTTCGATTCTAAGAAATAGTTTTAGTACGTATTTGTAATGAACTTGAAGCTCCAAACTTGTATGAACTGTGCATTTAAATAAAGTTTTGTATAAATGATAGTTTTTTTAATTGCAGTACCTATACCTCAAGAGCTCACAATAAATTGTATGCTGGTCTGTGGCTCAAACACTATTTAAATAAGGAATGTAATAAAAAAAAAACATTAAACCCAAAGAGACATTTGGTAGGGGACTTTGCTTAGAGCTGAAATTACATTATTAATATGATATCGTACCCTTTAATCGTTAAATTTTCTTGCATATCATATCATATGAGATTGTAAAATAACTAATAAATATAATAAAATAAAAAAGAACCGGATTTATTTGATTAAAACAAAAGATCTTAAAGATTCGATTAAAGAATTTTACATTACCCTCTAATAATACAGAGAATGGTTTTTGCTACTGTTTGTATTGAAAAACATCTCTGATATGAATATTCTATTTGGATTCGATTTTTAAATAATTTGAATCAGAATAATAAACTTATAATATTTTTTTGCTGTTACAAATAAAACTTTTTTTCTTAAATGATCTGAATAAATAGTTTTAATCTTTAAACAATAACGTTATAGTTATTATTAAATCTTTACTAATACATCTCTCTGCAGGATAACACCTTAATCAATACGGAATATTGATAATGGATTTTAAAAAAATCATTGAATATCTCTAATAAATTAATTTATTAGATTTGCATTTCTATAGACCTTCCTGGTAACTTCGACAGACTCCAACAATGACTACGTGACTTTGACCACGATGAGTTTGAATCGATTCAGAATTATTTATATTCAATACTCGTGTTTAATATAGAGGACAAACATCTTGGGGAAGTACTGAACGCATCAGCATACAAATGATAAACGAACCTACTTCGTGTCATGCAGACTGGCGATTGCAACTGTAAAAGTAATAATTAAATTTGATACTAATTAAGGACATTCAAAAACACTGTGAAGAAATATTTAATAAAAAAAATACATAAAAATAGTAAAAATATATTAATTATAATAATTACTTGAATAATGAGTAATGTCTCTTTACAATGTCTGTAAAATTAAAAAATATATATATTTAAAAAAATATTGTAGCATAAATAAATAAAATTTATAGTAGGTAGTCGCAAGTTTGCGATACCTTCTTCAATATACTCCTAACAATAACGTTATAATCGAACGTTGCTTGATTTCTAGTCGCTATCCAACTTCTTAGTGATAAATTTGTTTTTTATAAGCTAAGACGTTCACATAATTTGCTAAAATAAGAAAATGTTCCTAGAAGCAGTGAGATGATACAAGATGTGGTGCAGGTTTTTAACATTTTGTATATTGGTGACACTCGTTCTCTTTGTGGTTCTCAGTTGTATATACAGACGACCAGTGATTCACATGTTTTTCCATAGATGTTGTGGAGAAGATATTGAAAACGATCAAGTGATATTTGAGAATTTTGGAAACAACTTTCTCCGAGAACGTCTAGTTGGTGCTGAAATTGTTGAAGTGGACAATATTACATTATATGATGAGGACGTCAATAGCAACGATGTTATTGCCAATGTGCATGATCCAGGAATTAGAGAAAAGTATTTGAAAAATAAAGATACTTTATTCAAGGAGGTCACTGATGCTAAAACCGTTGATGATATAATAGAAAAAGATAATTTCCAAACCACAATAAGTTAAATTTAATTTTTGTTTGAAGTTTACAGTATTTATTACAAATTATAATTTATAGAACTAAAGAAAAATAAGTAGAATCTAAGTAAAACAATCACAATTTATAACACATTTTTGTACTTTTACTACAAGGAAATTTTTTTTTTATTCTATTTATATTATTTCATATTATTGAGATGTATTTACGCAGGACTAGTAAATTTCTTAACAGGGTATATGTTTGAGTTCCATTATTTTAATAAATAATTTTCAAATGCTAATATTTTATATTTTTAAAACGTACCTAATACTAAATATAACATTTGTTTGATATTATGTCTTAGTTTTTTTTTAATAGTTTAAATTTCGTATCATTTGTGGTATATACACTTTCATCTATCTTGTCAATGGTGCTCGTGGGATAAAAATAATATAAATTTTAGATCAAAGAATATAATTATAATTTCAATACTTACATATAAGCGTGTACACATACACACACATCGTATTGCTCACACTGATTATATTTTCAAGAAAACGTTGATTTTTTTAATGGAACGAACAAAAACGATATTACTACACAATTATATTTCACAGACTACAAATGTACGAAAGTAACTCTGATTATACAATTATCTAGTTCAACCAATCAGAATGCAGTCTATATTTTATTATTCGACAGAAGTTATAAAAATAAATTTGATTATTTGATATTCTCTACAAAATTGTGGAACTAAACCAAGCAGTATAGCTTTAAAACAACGTTATTTTTAAAGTCTATATTATAATGAAAATTGGATATCATATTGGTAAAGGTCAACTATAGGTATCTAAAATCGGGATTACAGGATGTTTAAACACAAGTATTATTTCCTTATTTGCATACTATTAACATATGCTTAAACTTATTTACAGTGTATATTTTCAACTTGATTTTTACACTAACCAATATCTTACGTATATTTTCAGTCGTTTAATTATTTACACCATTTCAGTTGATAGCTTACATCCACCAGCAGCGGTTGATTTTCCTTATTCTGAGTTTTAATAAATAATTTCGTATGTTTTGTACGATCCGACATTATATCATATCTCGGATTACTCAATAAATCAGAACACCATGATATGCTTTATTTATCTTATACTTTGTCTTGTCAATGTGAAATTCCGAAAAAAATACACTACGTCGGTTAACAAGAATTTTGCTTTCGTAAAATTGATATTTCCTAATATAATTCAAATAACCAATTTATACATTTTTGTGTAGGTTAAAAATGTTTGCTTAAAAGTTTCAAAGATCAATGTTTGCAAATAACCCTTGAAAGTTATGTATTCTATAAGCAAAATTATTATTTAACTATTCTAAAAGTATTTGTATTAAACCTTTGTCAACCATGATGATTATTAAATATAAACCGGTGGACATATTTAGCGGACCGCAAAAAACAGACTGCAAGATCATATGAAAACACATTTTTGTTGTACAATACATTTGATTATTATTCTGAATTAATTAAATTAACATTTTTGAACATAAAAAATCACAAAATTAAAGCGAAAGAAACGAAATTAAAGATAATAAGGTCAGTGACTTCATTCTGAAGAGTTTTAGTCTGCCGGTATCGTTTAACATTGCGGAAAATCACAGACTTGGAAACATGTAATGTTTGAGCCACTTCATTGTAAGTGTAACCATTTTCAATTAAAGTTACAGCTTTAGAAACCAGAGCAACGCTGAGATCCGGCATTATCGCCTAAATTTATCGAATTAAGTTCACTTCACTCAATAATGACAATTTTTCGTCAAAAAAACAACAGAAATAAAGTTTTTGTTAAAAACAACAAAAGCCGACGAAAATTCCATACACTACGTGTCTCAGAAATTAGCAGATAAACAAAAAAAACATAATTTAAAATAAAATTATTTTTAAAATCATCTTTTTTTTTAATACATAATATTGGTATAGTGGCCAGTACGAAAATATGAAAATATTTTCCGTTATTCGACCTTTTTTTTTGCGTTCCCCTAAATATGTCCATGAGTGTATATTCACCCGGATATGTTCACGTAAATTAGTCGGGTGAAATTCCGATTAATTGAAGTAGACATAGCTGGGTAAATATACACTATAAATAATACATATATATTAAAAATGTATGTCTACGAGTATTTGCTGAAAATATAAATATTGTATATATGTTTTTATAATTGCCTGTAATAATTTTCCATTTCGTGATTGGTCCGACATCTATTACTAAAAAATAATAGAATAAGTCTTTGTAAGCTATCCAAATTTTTAAAAATAGTTTAATCAGTGAAAGTCACGTCATTACAATAATTGAAAATAACATCTTTCAAAGGCTTATATCTGTTAGCACAATTCATGTAGAATATTGAACACTAAGCTTATCCGAGTGAACCCTGTAAGTGTTACATGTTAGATGAGACCACAGTGGCACTTTTATGCGTCATTTGCTTTTTGTTCTATCTCGACGGAGCAGGCCTCCCCTACCTCCTCGGGGATTGTTGTCAACTAGTGCGTAAACAAGTCACTTTATAAAATATCGCAAAGCAACCTAAGAGATTGATGATTAATTTGTTTTAATTTTTATATTAAAAGTGTATAACATTTATATATAAATATTTTTTACATTCTATATTATTTACTTTAATGTATACTGTTATTACGAGAACTTTCTGTAAATATAAATTACGACTTTTATATGATGTTCAAAAGTTAATGAATTTATATTTTATGGAGTCGATTATTTATATAATAGCCAAATAGGCTGCCTAAAGACAAAACCATACATTAATTTCTAATATAAAACCACTAATTGTAAATCCATGTCGCCCTTAACGTACCGTATCCGCCTTCCGGATTCCATATATATAATTAAGGACGTCCCGTCTGTCGGTCGATTTCCTCTAAAACATGTCGTACGAGGAAATTGCGGAAAGCCGATGTGCTTCCGGTATTCAATCTTCGTATCTTACTTTAAGATTATAAAGCTATCTGATGTGAGTTGTGAGGAAGAAGAAATATAGTTACTTCATTATTGAAGAACACTCTTTGTAAATTACTTCTGAAACTGTTATTAGTTATAATAAATATATAGTTGTATTTGTTTCCAAAATGTAGTCGAAGATATTTTTTTTTTTAATCAAACACGAAACATTTTAATGTTATATCAGATTTTTTTTTCATATCAGAAATTTGTTGACATTATGTGTTTTAGCTGAATAAAATAAATAATGAACCTTTAAAAATTTAAGAAAAAGTTGTTTGCATTTTACCTGAACATATACGTACGTAACAAATATGTTTTAAAATAATATTTCTTAACTTCTTTATTATAATAAAATTTTTATACTCGTAAATATAAAAAAAAATCCACAGTATTATCTGTATCATTATAATAAGCTAATACAGTTTTTCAGTTTTATTCTCATCTGTAACCGGAACTGCCTTCATTAAAGATCAGAGATAAGTGATATTAACCTAGATTGCGTTTTTTTTTATTCGAAAGCGGTCCTACGATATGGTTTTTAGCTATGTTTGGTTAAAATAAAAGCAGTCTTCTCCAAGATATTGAGCGTTTATTGGTTCCGATGAAAGGTTCTTATGCAATATTGATCTTTAATACTTAAACAAATGAAAATTTGTGTTTCTTGGTACATTCAGTATAAGATAGAAACCAGTAACTTTAAAAACCAAACATAACCTTAAAAAGCAGAAAAAAAAATTAAAACCGCCGATACGAAAAGACGTTTAAAAGAATAAAAGTTATATTATTATGTATTTTTTGAAGTCGTTGCGCCGGGGGACCGCTAAATAAAGGAACAATCAAAATGCAAGTGAGTTACTAAGGTAAATAAGGAAATAACAATATCAAATCGAATAGTCTAAATCCTAATTAATTAGTTCCGAAAACTTAGTGAAACAGACATTACATGCAATGGTCCTCGACGCAACCACTTCAATAAGAACATAATATTATTTTTATTCTTTTAGACTTTAATCTTTACTTTTTTACTCTTTTTGTATCAGGGGTTTTTAACTAAGAGATCTGATTCTGAAACTAAGAGATCTACTTTTAAAATCAATTTAACACTTATGAGGTTGCAATTAGATTTTTTATTTAGATGATGTATAGATTAAGACTCGTCATTAGTGTAATATTTAATGGAAAATTATTATATACTTACAAAATACACCAGCGATGGCGATGCCTTCCCGGAATTTACTAATACCTATAATTAAGAATTGTGTATTGTATTGAGAGAAATGAATTTCATTTATTTCTAACAACTTGAAAAATAATTAAGTCAAAATAATCAAGCTAGGTAAAAAAAAATCTAATTGTATTATTTAAGCATTTATTACAATTTTAAATCAATTATAAAATTACCTGTTCATGTTCCAACAATTGACATTCATAAATTACAAACTCTTACTAAACTATTTACGAACTCTCGCAATTCATTATATAATGTTTAACATGATATGACAAAAACATTTACTGAAGTACAAGAACGATTCCTCGAAGTTTCGGTATGTTATAAATTTGTTTAAAGTTTGAAAATTATAAGTGATTTTACTTATTCAATATTTGACCGAAGTTCCTGAATACTTAATAACGAATATAGTTCAAAAATGTCAAAATTATTTGAAATTATTTTCATGTGAATAAAACTTATTTACCAACAGCACGAGTAACGACAAAAAAAAATCTACATTGGTTATGTCTAAAATTTTATTAATACTTGACTTATTTTTCCTTGTTTTTTTGAGAAGACTAATTGCAAATATAATTACGTTTTTTTTATATCGAATGTAACGTAACGTTTATGTATAACTGAAAGCTTTTATGTTTTTAATATTCTGCTAATATTATTCATATTATTAGTTTACTTAGTTTGCTATACTTTATTACTGATTTTGTAAATATATTCACTCCTACTGTTTTTCAGTATAAAATTAACAGCAGATATAATATAATAAACTACTTCATTCACAGAGGTCGGTGATTTGCTCTCAGTACTCTGTAAATCGTTCATTTATATACTATATTTATCTTTATTTGCCACCCTGTTGTTCGAGGGGTTCGAAAACAGGTGCCTAAGATATCGCGGATAAAAAGGTCTTGAGTTCGATTCCCTACAGGGACAGGCACGTATGTGATGAAATAGAAGACAGAAATACAGGCATAGATGTCTGTATTTCTGGGTCTGGTCCTTTATTAAATATATTCTCAGTATTTATAATGTGTATTTCTATGTATCTGTATCGTTGTCTAAGATTGTCATTGTAAAAACAAGCAATTAATTTGCTTTCTCAGGGGTTAGATAAATTTTGTATACCTTGTTCAATGATATTATTATATACTTACAAATTAACGAAATATTCCAATAAAAGAATGGTAATGGACTGTTTTTTGCATGTATTGGTGTTTATACTAAGCACAGTGGACCCTCGTTGTAACGGGGTTGTTGGACAGGATACAATAACATTAAATCGCTTTA
The DNA here is from genome assembly GCA_959347405.1 of Napeogenes sylphis. Classification (NCBI taxonomy): domain Eukaryota; kingdom Metazoa; phylum Arthropoda; class Insecta; order Lepidoptera; family Nymphalidae; genus Napeogenes; species Napeogenes sylphis. Next base: position 30,930,822 of record OY365780.1, on the reverse strand, counting down.
TATCAAAGGACGATAAATTAACTAAAAAGAATGTGACTTATTTTGATATGGACACCTTATTACGTTATCTAAATACACATGAAACTAAAGATAAATATTTTATTTAATAATAAGTAAATATGAAATTAAATTGTGAAACTCTGTAATATATACTTAAGAGTATTCTTATATTAATATATTCATTATTTCATATAATTGTAATGATGTTAAATATAATACATGTGGAACCGCAGATGGTAATCACCGCCTGCCTATATCCGAATACGCGAAAATTATATATATCGTCCACTGACCTCGTCTGCAGTAAGCATATGTTTACGTTCTCATACGTAGCTCAGTTATTTCAGGTTAGGGGCCCAATTTTAATAAAAACAATATCAATATATATTAATAATTTATACAGAACAATTAAAATCTACATCAAACAATACAAAAACTAAATATCTGCAATTTAAAAAGGAAAAATAGGATGTTTATCTATATACAGAATATGTGAAAAGAATTCTGGGTCAAAGTGGAATGTAATATAAGCGGAACCCATTCCTGACTTCTGACACCCATATGTGCAATAAAATGTCTTTGAGACAGAACTGTCTTTGGAAGGAAGAGAAAAAACCATCAAAACGTTCGAATCAATAAACATATTTACTGAAACATACCTAATTTACAAGAAATAATAATCTAATAAAAATAATATTTTCAAATGTTATGAGAAGATTACTGTCTATTCATAATTAAATTACATTACCCAATAATTTACTAACCTACTAATGTTAAGACCCAAATTACAATTATAAGCCAAAACAGGTATATGAATGAACTGTTAACATTGTAATTATTGTAGCTAGACTTAACTATTTTAACAGTGTCGTTAAAATATTTGTAATCGTCTTCCTTCCTTAATCAAAATACAAAATTAAGAAAAAAATATGTATTCACAATTTGAAAACGCAAATTTCAAAAAATAGTAACATATATATAAAAAGAACAATAAAAAAAATAACAAAGAAGTATTGTTTTCTTTTAATAAAATTTGATAACTAGAAATAATAAGAAATTTAATAAAAGTAAGTATTTCTGCTATGTATATTTTTATTGCGTATATTTCAAAATGTGTATCTATAATTTAATCACAAAAATTATGTTGAAACTTGAGATTAATTTAAAATTAGTAATATCATGTTCTTATTTAGAACATGATAAAGAAAAATGATGAAGAAAAATATTTAGTATGTTTTAAAAATCATTTTGATATATTTATGAAAGACATAACCACCATTTTATAGCCGCTTTCCGCCCCATTTTCATTTCTTTGTAAGAATGTATTTTATTTCTTAAAGACATGGCAATTGCAATAATATCCGTGACGTGTCCCGGCTTCTTTCATATTAGATTCCGGTTTGAACGGGAATTCTGTAGAATTCTTGAGATACATCTCAGATTGTAAATGAAAGACATTTTTTTATATTATTAAGTTCTTATGAAATTCTACAATATATTATTTTAACATTTGTTATGTAACCTGTCTTCGAAAGATGATTTAACAGCATCTGTCGACAGATATAAATTTAACATTTTCATCTGCTAAATAAATTTTGCTTCTCGAATTTTTGCTCCGAGATTATTTATTGGCTCTCGAGCAGCTGAATTTTAAAGTTTTAAAAATATTCACCCGGCGTGAGTCAGATGGGGTATTTCATACCCGCTAAGTTTCAAAACGCCAATTATTTAATGTTATTGTTGCTATGCAAGTCCCGCCGTTGCAGTAGCTGGAGGTAAAGGTTTTGGGGGTGAGGTGCGGCATCGAGTTTAGTTTTACGCCGCCGCAGATTGGAGATACACGAACATAAACTTCGGCAGGGTATGTCATACCCAACCTCGTAGTCGGTATCACATATTTTGATTGACAGTAAGTTTATGATTCATTATTATTTATAGAATTTTGTGATATATTTTAAGATTTATCAAGATGTATTATGAAGAAAATGAACACCGGTTTCAAGAATTGTTAGAAAACTGTTCCAGCGCCAGTTCCTGTGCCTCCTTGAGTAAAGAAGAAGTTGACGACATTTCTCTCAGAGGTCATAAAAGTGATTCGGAGCAAGAGGCTATTTTACTATTGGTACAGTCCATAGAAACAAGACAAGTATACTTGAGGTTTTCAAAAAGGGGACAGAAGCAAATTCTTCCCGATTTGGGTTTCAAAATAACATTACTTTAGTGTCCTATGTACCAAAAAAAAGGTTGTGCAGGGGCCTTACCATCAACTTTTAGTAAGCGATTCTGTTCCGATGCAGTTCAGTTTAGGTTCAAAAACTGAATCGATGGTTTTCGTATCATCACCTATTACTAGCTGGGTCGAAAATGAGTCGCTGAGAATTAACGAAATTGTCACTGGTCCGCTATTATTTCAAGTGGTCGTTGACAGCTCGCAGCAAATTAACGTTTACATCGTACTTTAAGATAGGTTGTTATGATTATGAATAAGTTTTAATAGTGTTAGCTGAAGGTCAATAGGGAATATAACAAATATTTATAATGGCGTGTGTGATGTTTCAAAGGATTGATTTCTATTTTAAATGTTATAAATATTATTAGCATATTATGTTAAGCATATTATAGGTTATTTGAAATATTTTAATTTGAAATTGTTGTTAATATTTATTTTTCCTCATATAAATCAGAAAAAATAATGATGAAAGGGAAGTATTAATTAATCGTCTCTAATATGAACCTTAAACTAAAGAGATTTAGAAATAGTGTCAGCTTTATATACATCTAATATAACAATAGATAACCATTGCACTATTTTTATTATTGGAATAACCACAAATCGAATTTAAAAAGTTAGTTGCAGCGAGTATAAAATCCCATTAGTGTACTAAGGAAGGTATCTCATTAATTGAAAAAAATACAGGTATTGTGAAACATTTTCTTCATAGTCATAATCACAACTCCGAAAAAAGATTTTCGTTGATTTATAATTTTATAGTTTATACTTATTTAAAACAATTTATAGTTTATACTCATACTTATCTTTAAAACTAATATTATTATTATCTTTAACACTAATAAATAAGGATTAACATCTAGTATCTACAGTATATAATTCGTAACAATTCTGTTTAGGCTACGATAATACCAACTTTTATTGAATCGCTAGTTTTGATAGTTAAGCGGTTCAGTTTAGATCGAAAAGATAGCTCATGGTACGAATTGAATGAACGAATTAACGTTAGCGGTTTATTTGGGACTTGTTAAAGTCGCGACCTAAACTGATCGTCTTATCAGTCTCATGGTACGAAATAACAAAACGATTCAATGTAGGTCGTAAATTGGATCGCAATAAGAGTTCATGGTAGGCCCGCTGGTCATGTCAACTTTACACCTCGACAAAAATATATACGAATCTACAGGTTATAAATAAGAACAGGAAATAATAACTTTTTATAATAAAACCAAAACCGGAGTCGATGTCGCAGATGAACTAAATTCCACTTATGATATTTCACGTAAGATCAAACGGTTACCGACGAACATTTTTTATGGTATACTCAACATAGATGCTATAAATAATATCATAATCTGTAAGGAAAATAACACTGGGGACAAAAACGTATTAAGTGCCGCGATTATATTCGTAATTTAGGTATGAACCTAATAAAATATAGTCTTCGCAATAGGCGACAATATGTTCGTCTTCCAAGGGGAACACAAAAGAGGATTACCTATCACCTGGGGGAACCTCCACCATCGGTTTCCAAAAAAATAGTAAAAAAGTATGTTAGATGTAGTGCCTGTACTCAAAAAAGAGATAGAAAGACAAAACATTGATGTTGGAAATGTGAAAGCTATGTGTGTGAATTTTGTATGCGGACATGGTGCTGATTTTTAGGTGTAACTTTAACCGTGTGTTATATGATATCATAAGACTGTTCAGTTCCTTTTTCAGTTATAATTATTAAAAGGTACTATATTATGTTGATTTATCAAAGAAATAAGAATTTTGTTAGATTTTTATGCATGAATCTATTAAACCATCGAAACTGGTTTTTTTTATAGAAAATTTAGTATGGTAGTTGTTTTAATAATAATGAATACTTTTTGTACTTAAACCCCTTTTTATTATTAAGAGCTTGCTTGTTTTTAAATAATTTTTTATTGTTTTATTATATGTAATTTTTGCAATATAAAAATTTGCATTATAAAAATTTGCATTAAACAATTATATATAATAAAAATAACATCAAAGTTTTGGGTATCTCATACCCACCTCATAACTGGTATAACAATTACTCACCTCATTCACGCCGAGTTAAAAGAACTAAAGTTATTCATTATTAAATATAAGGCAAAAAGATTCCCAGATAATTATGAGATAAATAACTTTTTACCTTTCTATTAATGCTTACAATTATTAATGAAATAAAAAATCATTTATAGTTTTATACCAAAAATTTCATGAAATGCACCAAAGAGCTTGTCAGATTTTTTTTACTTTTCTCAATAATAGGTAATGTTAATATAATAACCATTTTAGTTTGAAAAATCATTTATATGATTTTCTCTACAATTGAATCATATACGGGCTCTTGAATACATCATATGAAAGCAATGTTTCAAAGTGGCTTATACAGGCTGTACTTATTTGAAGTATGAAAGTAGTTTTAACTTGAAACTTTGTTAATAATATGCTACTATATAGTATGTATACTATAACGCTATACTTTGTGCAGTATTTAAATTAGAAGACTCGATGTTTTGAAGATAATAAAGTAGTACTTTATGCTTTTAATTTACCTAATATATCATGTGTAATTCATTCATCAACTTATCGATGATACACATATGTTTAAAAATTGTTGTTTTATAAAAATTTAACAAATATATTTCAATGGAGTTAACATTTTTAATCATAATTTCAAGCAAACGCTTTATAAAACCCCATTTTCAGCCAGCCAGCTTTAATAATTAAAATTTCATAATGGCAATATTCGTTTATGGACCAGCTATCTAAAATTCTTTAGGCGATCAAATTTGTATCACAGATATTTTCAATATTTATTATTTTTACTGAATATAGAATACCGAATACCGAATATCATTTTAAAAAGAAGGATAAACAGTTCGGTAAAATATGTAGTCGAAGTTGCGAGGTTGTTAAATAATTATGCTATTACAGAACATAGTAAAATTCTTCTAAGGAAATTCTGAACTTGAGTTCTAACTTCAACACACTTAAATTGGAATATTTTGACATTGTACAACCCGCATCTACACGTAAGATATCAATGTATATTAGTTACACAGACTAACTGTTTCATTTTCGAATTTGTTATGGAATTAGATCTCTATTTTTTTTATTATTTAAGTGAATAAAAATTTAATTTTTCGTCACTCAATCTTTTAAAAATTTAAAAAAATATATATTTAACGGTAAAGTTGGCTGGTAAAAATTGTATTTGCGTATCTTATTACGCTGGCCGGTTTTTTGTAAATTGGACGAAATGGGAGGACTCTGGCATAAATCTTGTTAAGGATGGCTTAAGCGTAAAGGATTCTCAAAGTTAGAAAATAAATATTTTTAATTTAGAGTTCTTTTTTAACTAAACAAACTGTGTGCCAATCTATCTATCTCTATTTAAAAATTAGCAACTAATTATAGCAAAACATTTGGAAGCATGATACTCTAACTTGACTAAGTTCGAGATAATTACAGCATTATTTACATATTCTGTATATATTATATTGATTGATAACTAAAGTACTAATTAAAATATATTGTCAATTATTATACATAAACAAAATATGTTTTTTTCTTTTATTTAAAAATATATCGTACTAATTATTTTCTAAAAGATATTTATAGAGAAAATTATACAAAGTTATTTAAATCTTTATAAATAACTACTATGTTTACTTATTACCGTTATTTTTTGGCAGACTAATTAGTAAAAATTTAACAAATTTTACACTTGTCTATGTCACAGGTCTTAGAAGGCACACCAAATTTAATGAGTTTATGTTAAACGGATTTTGATGATTAAAACAAGTCAAACCTCTTCTCAATTAAGTCTAGTAAATATGCTTACGGGTACATTTACTCGAGGGTACTGCTTAGCTTTAACTGACAAGTATAGCTAAGTATAATAAAAATGGTAATTTGTGTAAATGGTATGGCATTCTTGACTTTGATATATTTGTAACCTCCAGTTATCATTTTAATCACTATATTAACGAATCGAGCAAACGTCTTTGCTCAAAACTTCATATTTACCACTAACTGGTTTAATAAAGTACCTAATTCATATGCTAGCGATTAAGTCTCCTAAACTTTTTTCTACTAATAAAAAATATTATATACATAATAGCAGTCCATTTTTTAAGTGAAAACTTCTTTAGCATCGTTGTTATTTATTTGAAAGTCGATGAAATGAAAAAGCGACTGTAAAAAGAGATAGACACATAAATTCATTCACCGTTTTCTCACCCCTTCTCATTCTAATACCTCGCCAATGCAAAGTATTTTTGAGGAAACTTCTACACGCCACCTTACAAACTTTAAAGTTTAAATTAAATTGTTTATTTTTTGTTGTTTAAATTCTGTGTGTTTTGTATTATTCCTTTTATTCCTCCTCAAAACTGTTTAAGTTTGTTGTAACAAAACACTCAATATGTTTCTTTTCCTAGTTTCGCCACTCAAAAAGTGCCTTAAATATTTTTTAACTTGATGTTTTTCTCTTAATGGTTTTTAATCAAGGTTAGAAATTATTCAGAAAGGCCCCAAGGCAGAATAGCTGGTTTACTTTTAACTTTTTTATTATTTCTTCTATTTTTTTGGTCTCTTCTTAATATAAAAATTATAAGTGCCATCTTTTTCTGTCACCACAGAGGTTATTGGATATTACTTAGCGCGAATTTTTAAGAATATAAATTTAATAGGAAAATGTATTAGGTATGTCTCAGGCACGTGGTTTCTATGTATTTTAATTCTGTTTCTCTTATTTTTCACCATAAAATTTTGTTCACTGTCATTTTCTGGCATCTGCTGAGATGCTATATGTTTTAGGGCGAAATTTGAACAATATAAATTGTAGTAGAAAATATTCCAAGTCAAATCGTTAAAAAAATTTATAAGTTCCTACCACGTGGATCGCTGAAATCCTCGTTCCACCTTGTAACCCTCAACCCTGGGAACCTAACCCCCAACCAACCCTCCCCTTCCAAGTGCGCCCTCCCCCCTGCGAACTTGAAACCACTCCCGGCTTATGCCGAGGATGTACGTGACACCGCCTTCCTATATTAGCCGAAGGAACTTTCCTACCTAGTATCCCATGACACCACAGTGTTTTTTTTTTTTAACTTATTTTTGGTAATATGTTATTTCCTAAAGTACTAAGTTTCCTAAATACTTTCATGGACTTAAAGAAAAAAAGGGGCCGGTTCTATCTTAGCCGAAGGAACTTCATTCCTACCTGGGCCCTTATTCGCTATGAGCAAATAGTCGCGTTACGTACCGGGTTACGATAAATGTGTGAAATCTTCATGGGATCGTATTGTCTATGCCATTGTCAAATCTAAAAACATGTTGTCGTGCGTTATGGACTTGTTTTTAAATGTCAAAATAATATGTTGTGAACTCGCGCGTTTACAAAAAACGTGGCAAGTGTTGGCACGTTTCTATAAAAATAAATTAATTCGGTATTTAATTTTAAAAAGTATTATAAAGTTAAAAAAATAACTTATATTCTTTATTATAATTATAATTTACATTCTTTACAATTATTTTTAATTTAATAATTACGAGCACTACCAAAACATGTATGATGGTTCTTTTGTAGCTTTATCGATATGTAATGTATTAAAACGATAATTTTAAATGCCTTTAAAAAAAGAGTTTATTTATTACCTAACTATAAATTACAATTAAAAATACAATAAACAACACAAAACACTCAAAACTTGTTACTTAAAATTTCTTCCTATTTTCGTTCTAAACTAATCGGTAATTTAGAAAGTTTTTAAGATTATTTTTTAGTTTCAAACCTACAAAAATTCTAATAACATTATAAAATAAGATTTACGGTAGCTTGAAAATAAATTTAAGGTAACGCTTTATTTAAAATAAACCTACTAAAACACACATTAAAAACAAATAATAAAAATCTTTTTAAAACCGGTACCTTCGAATAAAAACCGATGTTAGATTCATTGACGTACCCGTAATGTGAAATCAAAAACTGCACACAGATAACTCACCGTGTGGCCTGCAAAATACAATTTGTCAACTCCATATCGTGGCGCGTTAAAGTTTAGAACGCGTTATGATGTATATAAATTGACATAAATACTTGTAATGTCATCAAATATCAATGTTATGTCATTGTAATGTCTACCACATTACTTTCTCAGACAAATATCCTAAAATAAATAAATACATAATAGAGAATAAAGTTTCAGATAGAATTTACATTGAGATTTTTATATTATTTAGTGTAATAATTGTTGCATTACAAAATCGGTGTTGAAGAAAACTAGAAGACCATTTATACGTCATCGACAAGAATTTGGGAAACATTTTTTAAAGTTACAAGTTTTGAGTGTTTTGTGTTATTGATTGTGTTTACAATTATGTTTTAATTTCATAATAAATAAAATCTCTCTTTAAGAGGTATTTTAAATTATCCCTATAACATAGAACATAAATATAAAATAACGAAGAAACAATGACAGAGCTTTGGTAGTAGTCGCATTTATTACAATAACAACATTTATAAAAAAAATGTTTATAATTATTATAAATAATTTACGTTATTTCTTAATTTTAATAATACTTTGTTAAATTGAATAATTAATAAATTGATTTTAAAAGAAAAGTACCAAAACGTACTGACGTTATTATAAACGCGCAAGCTCAAAGCACGTTAATTTTGACTTTTGAAATTACGTTATTGCATACAATTTTTAATTTCACATCTGGGCGCGTTTATGTATCGCGTTTAGGTTTACAGCGCGTTGTGACGTCACGCGTTATTCGTAAGAAATCTCGTGTATCATACAGAATAAGGGCCCTGGTATCCCATGAAACCACAGTGTTTTTTTGAAGGTTTCATTTCTATTACGTGTGAATTGCATACACGTTTATTATTTTAATAAAAAGATTGGTCAATTAACTTATTTCAAAAGTGACAAATTTATTGTGAATAAAACGCCGTATTATTAGTTCTACACAGTTAAAAGTTGGTGTTTTATGTATTTTCTTTCTTATAATACTAATTTGATTATTTGTTAGATCAAAATTTTTTATACAGCTATAAATTATTTGTATAATCAAGTTTTCTATCCTCTTAAGTTGATATTATATTCTTTATAATACCAACTAATAACTGTAGTAACCGTAACTTGCGAAATAAATTATTGACAGTGAAACCGTTGATATTGACTCAACAGGTAAAACAGAAACGATTCATTGTTGACAATTGATATAATGAAACTTTACCCTACATAAGGGTAATATTCATCATTTTCAAATGGATTCTGACTTTGTTAAAAATAATCGCCGCAAACATACGTAGCTAACCATATGTGGTAAGGAACTCAATATTATAATTTAAAGAACCTTCGAGTTATTCACGGGAACCTTCGAGTATAATCTATGGGTATACATGTTTATAATCCGGGTTACCCTTGAGTTAATTGGAAATCCTTAAGACAACCATGAGATACCGCTGAGACGTTTGGTGGAACCGTGAGTAAATACACTACAGATCAAAGACAATAAATATCTGGAGTATGGTACTTCTAAGCGTTTTTGAGGCTGCCCACTAAAAAACTAAAGGTTGCCCTCCTATTTTTTGTGGGACACACTCACCGTAACACCCAGCGGAATCCTCCCATAATGAGGGTGCACCGAGCAACATAGTACGTCCTAACGATGTAGGCCTATCGTAGGTTATCGTAGGTATCGTACCTCTTTCTTTTTTTTTTCATCGTTGGAAAAATGCGTTACGCATCATCCATGCGGCCAGGAAGGTGATGACCGAGGGGGCATGTGGGACTACCCGGCAGCATAGAAGACGCTGCCATTTTTAAGGTTACCCACTAAAAAACCAACGGTTGACCTCATCGCCTTAGTGGGGCGCTACGGGATCGCTTTTGCGCTCACCGTGACGCCCCGGTGGAACCCCCTGCGAGGGGCCCCGATCAACTTGGGGACACCCTCACCTCATAGGCCTATAACGGGCGGTAGAGGTCACCCCCCTCTCCCGTCCAGGCACTACAGTTGGGGAAGGAGGCTGCGGGCGTAATCCCGCCTCCTTCGACCCAGCCTATCCCTACGGAGCGGTTCAGAGGAGGCTGCCTCTCTGCCCCGCTCCGCGGCCTCCTTCGCGGCAATGACTTGCTTGCAGAAGGAGGCCATAGTGACCCAGGACCTCTCGCTGTCGAGCATCGCGAAAACAACGCTCGGCAACGAGAGGTCGCTGCCACTCACGGCCGTCAGCTCAGTACGCTGACGGTCCCAGGCTGCGCACTCCGCCAAGGTGTGACGAGCCGTGTTCACGGGCTCGTCACAGTGGTGGCAGGAGGGGGCCGCCTCTCTGCGCGCGATCTTGTACAGGTACTTACCGAAGCACCCATGCGCCGTGAGCACCTACACAAGGCGGAACGTTAGACTCCCGTGCCGCCGGCCGATCCAACGATCGAGATGGGGAGAAATAGCCTCCACTGTCGAATCAGGGCTCGGTAAGCTAGAGCCCTGATCCGATCCGCCTCGAGCCTAACCCGCCCGACCCTGAGGTATCGTACCTCTGAGTTAACCATATTTTACCCTTAAGCTAACACCGGGTTCTTGATGTAATCTTAAGAAAGCTATGAGATAGTGTTAGGACGCCTTGTGGAACTTAAAATTTTCATAAACACCAAATAATCGGTTGTAGACCATAACATCAGGACTGGCTGTTCCCGTACTAGAAGACCGTCCTGGCGTCCTTGGCGGCAGATCTGCTTACCTTCTCTGGGTCCGTTAAGTTGCGCGGATGCTATAACCGATGTGGTGCATCAAGCAATGGAGTTTTTTTAGTCCTTTTGCTGATGTACCCATCGGTGGCAAGGCTCGCCCATGGTTTAATGAGGAATGTGGTGATGCTGAAGACCGAAAACATTCGGCATATTTCATTTAGGCTGGTGCTCGAAGCCGGAAAACTCCGGATGTAAGTTAAAAAAAATACACTTTAACCAGGCTGCCAAGTAATACAAGAAGGCATTGCGGAAGGTTCTTCTCGATTTCAATCACCTCCATATTCTGCATGATTATGCGTATATTAAACTCGCGCCTTTTAGCGTACCTAGAAGGTACGATCTCCTTAGTGACAGTGCGGGTTTCGCCGAAATAGGTCCACTGAGGACTTTCTAGTGTATGCTACTACACATATTTTAGGCGAAGCCATCGGGAGGAACAAAGGAGCGGTCGCCGTCGCTCTTTATGTCTCGGGGGCATTTGACAGGGTCTGGCATGCGAGCCTTATAAGCAAGTTCTCAGCGTACGGTATATCTCCTGGTCTGATCAGCTGGGTAACGGACTTTCTGATCCACAGATCTCTCCGAGTAGCTGTCGACGGGTGTTACTCAGAACCCGTGACAATAAATGCCGGAGTACCTCTCAGTATTCTATAAGATTCATTCTGGTGTGTGTGTGCAGGAATTACATGAGATAATTCCCCCGTCTCCCTTCCATCACCGGATGTTCCGACGCACGGCAGATATCCTTATGTTGTGGACATTCCCTTATGTTGTGGTGGACATTCCACCTGTCTGAAAGAAGCACTTTACTTCGTCTTTCATGGTTCATACAGCGAAGGACTGGAATAGCTTGTCTGGGTCGGTATTTCCATCTGAATAAAATGTAGGTACCTTAAAGAGAAGAGTGAATAGGTTACTGAGTTAATGCGCCTTACCACCTAAGACTACATTTTCACTTACAATTAGATGACAATATAAAAAAAATCTATGACTTTATTTATTCCTTTCATGTGCCATAATTAAATATAATTCAATATTTGCATTTTAAAGGAACAGACAATTCATGTAAGTAAGAAAAACGTAGATCTTTAATTAAGTTTTTTCAAGATAGTTTGAAACCTTTATGTCAACAACCTCTTTTATGTCAAGCTCTCATGAGAAACCTTAATAATTACAATTTAATAAAACCATTCTTTAACTTTCTTTCCTTTTTCCAATGTAGGTCGTTTCACAGTCAACAAAATTTAAGACTAGCTTCAGCGGCATTGCGTTTAGAGTAAGTGAAAAAATGTTGTGTTCCCAACATAACAAGAACCTAAAAGTGATATTGTAACATGTATACCTATAGATATATTTGCAAAAAATATATATAAAATTTAGTAAAGTTAAAAAATAAATATAAATACACATGTACATAATTATATCTTTTTAAATTATATTAATTTTTTTGTACCTCTGACAACGTGTATGTGAAATTTCATGAAGACCGACCTGGTAGCAAAATAATTTCAAAACAAACTCATATTTATATATTTACTTTTAAAATAAGTAGGACTACAAAGTTGTAGCTTTGCTTTAAAATACAAGAGTACCTGTTCTAGGAGGCAGGTTCAACTTTAAAAATTAGATCTATATTATTTTAAATCAAAGTCAAAGTCACTTTGAATCTATACAAACTTTGAATCTGTACGAGCTTTGACAAATTCCAAAATGGCAATATCAGTCTATGAGCCGACTACCATCACTATTTTTGCCGGTTGTTCGAAATTGCATCCCATGCATTTTTAATAAACAAAATATTTTGATTAAATATTTGCAAACAAAATTTAGGAGATATGAAATCTTTGTCAAGAGCAAGTTCACACACACACAATTCTAATAAGTTGCTGATTAAAATGATAGAATATAAGATTTGTGTGACAATGATCTATAAGACTTTTCAAATAGTTGTGCCTTGATCTTCTAATGTGGGAGATAAAAGGAAGGCATCAGGTTTTCTCTGAAGTCTGTATTTACATATTTGTATTATGTTATTCAAATAAATAGAAATCTACAACCTAAACTTTATTATTATCGCAGGAAACTTCTTCCAATTCTTCAAACGCTTTTGAACGAATAACTCCTTCCAAATATAATATAATAAACTCTTATAATTACTAAAGATATACAACGGTTCTCTTATATTTTTTTTTATGAACTTTTTTTTTATTTATAAGATGAGTATGTTTTAATAAAAATAAAGTTGGTAATAACTAAAACCAAAATGAATTCTTGATTTTTTTTTATACAATCTAGGTTAATGATTCACCTTGATGGTTTTTAGAAAGCTTAGAGGAGATCGTTACTTTCTAGGTAGGGCCAAGGGTCCACCCGGCTTCAGGAGAGCAGGCAGTCGACTCGATCGCTTATGTAAGAGCCCAGAAAGCTTGACTACCGCTGACACTGGAAACAGATTCCGATCCGGAAACATCGTTCCGCGCGTACACACATACTACGGAACGTGAGCGAAAGACGTGTTTTAATAAGTACCTGGTGTAACCCAGGTGTACAGGTCTCAAAGGACATTGTATCTGCGTTTCCGTTAAAAAAAGCAAGTACGGCTGTTCTGTATTAAAGTGGTGGTGGACAGGTAGAATATTGGAGCGCAAGCCTCTGATGTTAGTGAGGTGCACTTTAAATGAGGAGGAGTTCAACCGCCATACAAACTTGTCCTTTTTCTTTCAAATCTCTACATCTTAGCTAAGTTTTTAAATGTTATCTTTATTCCTTTATTTAGTTTAAGGCCTAAAATATACAAATTATAATTAATCAAGTAGATAAGATAGAGTTTTTTTTTTGTATACCTGTCGTGTCTCAAGATGCTTCTGCAAGACATTTATTATTTAAATACAATATACGGTGTTCCTTTATACTGCTCCTCTACATTTTCTAGTTTTAGTACCGAAAGATAATCTAGGTCACACATACAAACGGCAGGGTTATTATTCTCCTGCTTGTTATGCCGAGTGTTGTGTAAAAGTAGCATTTGGTTTCTGTTTGTTCAGTTTATATTATGAATCTGTGTTTTATTCAAAGGTCTAAAATTAGAAGATCCTATAGTATTTTATATTTACGTAATGCTTTATCTGTTATTCTGGTTTAAAAAAAAAATGATTGCAAATGTTTCTGTTAATTATATGAAGTATCTTTTCACATCATAAGAATGTATCACGACGATTTATTCTTCGAGATTTAATACAGGCAGCACAAGTAATAGTAAATGGATTCTTGGTTTTATAACGAATGAGTAATACTTTTCTTATTGTTATTTTATTTATTTATTATTATTTCATTACATCAAGTGTGGAGACCTTACAATTAACTACATAAAATTATATGAGAAACTTACTACTACACCTACGTTGCAACTTTTCTTTCTATAATTAAGTATTCTCATATTATTACATGGTGACAATAAACTTGTAAATAACGTTAGGATAATAATAATAATGCATAATAATAATAATAATAATAATAATAATAAAAGTGACCAAAGAAAGGTTTATAGAAGTTGGGAGGAATCTGCTACGAATGTGATTGATGGGCAGTTACCAAATATGGAAGAAATGTTCACATTTTGGAAAAATATTTGGTCGGTGCCTATTAATTACAACGATGGTGGCTGGATGCGTGTTGTTGAGCGCGCGTGTGAACACCTGCAGCCAATGGAGGCTATATTTATAAGCCCAGACAATGTCAGGGATGCGATCCGTTCGACCCATAACTGGAAAAGTCCTGGGCCGGACGGATTACATAACTTTTGGCTCAAATGGCTGCGGTCTTCACACGAACGTTTGGCTGGGCAATTCCAGGAAGCCATCGTGTCCGGATCCCTACCATCTTTTATGTCAACAGGAATCACCTTTCTGCTCCACAAGTCTGGTAGTATCACGGATCCAAAGAACTTTCGACCTATCACGTGCTTACCAACAATTTATAAGCTTCTTACATCCATTTTGACTTCAAAATTAAACACACATTTGTATGCAAACAGCATTTTAGATCCCGCTCAAAATGGATGTAAGATTGGGTCTCGTGGTACTAAGGAGCTCCTTCTTATTGACATGGCCATTAATGAAAAGGTTCGCCGAGGTAAGAAGGGTCTCTCCGCCGCCTGGATTGATTATAAAAAGGCCTATGATTCGGTGCCTCATACATGGTTGAGAAAAGTACTAGAAGTGTATAAGATTGACACAGATCTATGCGCTTTTCTTGATTCATGTATGAGGCAATGGACAACGGTCCTTTGTCTTCCAGGGGGCGGAGGAAGTCTTCTTACTTCCGAACCTGTAAGGATTGAGCGAGGTATTTTCCAGGGTGATAGCTTGAGTCACTTGTGGTTTTGCCTGGCTTTGAACCCCTTAAGCACGTTGCTTAGGGATTCAAAACTGGGATTTCGCTTTCGCAGAGGGGGTGAGATCATTTCACATCTTTTGTACATGGACGATCTCAAATTATTTGCACCAAATAAAGCAGATCTGGTATCATTACTAAGCGTTACGCAAACGTTTAGTAATGACATTAGGATGGAGTTTGGTGTAGATAAATGCGCGGTTGCACATGTGCAGAATGGCCGAGTTGTAAATAGCGAATATTTACAACTCTCGGAGACAATGTCCCTCAGATCCCTCTCTGAAACCGAATCCTACAAATACCTTGGTATGTCGGAATGCTTAGGCATACTAAGTGGGACATTAAACAGCTAGTAAAGGAACGCTTCTTTAACCGCTTGACAAAAGTCCTAAAAAGTCTTTTGTCAGGAGGTAACAAAGTGCGTGCATTCAACAGTTGGGTAATGCCCCTGCTGATGTATACTTTCGGCATATTAAGGTGGACTCAGACCGAATTAGATGCCCTGGACCGAAAGGCCCGAAAACTATTGACAATGTATCGCATGCATCATCCGCGCTCATCAGTGATGAGATTGTATATTCCACGGAAGTGTGGGGGTCGCGGCTTCCTTAATGCCAAAAACTTACACAACCGTGAGGTATGCAATCTTAGAGAATATTTCCTTCATGCTGAGTGTGGAATGCATCGGGACATTGTTGCAGTAGATAAAGGCCTCACACCGCTCTCCTTAGCCAAAGACAACTGGCATAAACCGGTAGTACTTAGCACTGACGACCGTATAAATATATGGAAGAGTAAGGAGCTTCATGGACGGTTCCACCAGGCACTCTATGGGCCTGATGTAGACCTTCTGGCGTCCGTGGCTTGGCTACGATTCGGTGATCTCTTTGGAGAAACCGAAGGTTTTGCTTGTGCAATTGCTGACGAAGTTGTCAAGACGAACAACTATCGGAAATACATAATAAAGGATGGCACTGTTGACATATGTCGTGCGTGCCACCAACCTGGGGAATCCATCAGACATGTTATTCCCGGTTGTTGTCGTCTTGCCAATGGAGAGTATTTGCACAGGCACAACCAAGTAGCCAAGATTATCCACCAAGAACTTGCTCTTCAATACGGTCTGGTACCTTTTGAAGTGCCATATTATAAGTACTCACCGGAGCCAGTTTTGGAAAATGGTCATGCTAAGCTCTATTGGGACCGATCTATCATAACGGACAGGACTATTGTAGCCAATAAGCCTGATATCGTGCTGGTAGATCGGTTAGAGCGCCGGGCATTTCTTGTTGATATCAGTGTCCCGTGTGACGCTAATCTTGTGAAAGCTGAGAAGGACAAACTGTCAAAATACTTGGACTTAGCTCACGAGATTACCGACATGTGGGATGTTGACTCAACAATAATTGTCCCGATGGTAGTTTCCGTCAATGGTCTTATAGCGAAGAGTCTCGATCATCATCTCAAGAGGCTCTCACTAAAAAACTGAATCAAGGGTCGGATGCAAAGAGCAGCAGTTTTGGGTACGGCACGCATTGTGAGGAAGTTTCTTTCGCTGTCGCCCTAACCACCGACGGACTGGTTGTAAGGCCCACGTCGGCGGGATACTGTTTTTTATATTTATATTTATAATGTTGTTTTTTTTTTTTAATGTTATATGTATAAATGTAAATAATAAGATTAATATGAAATAAATGACAATAATAATAATAATAAATAAATAAATAGAAGTGATATAAATATTTAATGACAAATTATCGCCAAATTTCAGTTAGTCTGTATGTCTTTATGTTTGTTGACGCTAATCTCAGAAACGGCGCAACAAATTTGGGTGCAGTTTTCAGAATTATATTTTTAGTCTTCCCTTAACATTTAGTATTTATTTCATTTAAATCGGTTAAGGAATAAAAAGTTATGTCAATTTATGTCAATCACGTAATAGGTACCAAGCAAATCTTCTATGCATGCAAGAAAAGTGTACAGAAAGTCTTTGTACATTAAAAATATAAAAAAAATATATAGACAGGACATATGTATGTGAAGAAATATATATGTAAAGGAATAACTAACAGAATCCATATCTAACACTTTAGAAATTTTTGTCTGTTTATCTGTTTCTCTTTTAGTTGTGCATGCAACACGAGAAAAATGTATGGCTAATATAAATATTTTTTCTAATTAAGCGTCACTCTGAGTAAAATTTAGTTTTTACCTGTCATTACACACTTTTCACTCTATCAAAAGATGTATGTATTTAAAGTGTTTCAAATATTTATCTATATACATATAATACAACTGTAACTGATCGCTGTCTGTACATGGAAAATATTTTCAAAGATTATAACGGGGGGGAACTTTATATAAGCAGGAGAACCCAAAACAATGTTTTATGTATATGTGTCGCAGATCACGATAATTTAACGATAATTAGTAACTCAATTGACATTATTGTAACAGTGGGGTGTGAAAGCCGTGACGTAACGAGTCACGTGATCGGAATCGTTTGGAGGGGCACCTGAGACATTTTAAATACTGGAGTGCATCGAGACGAGAGGATTTTGATTAGAGCCTTGCAGTCCGGACCCCCCAAACGGGATACTATATCTATATATATATATATGTATGTATGTTTGCGCATGCTAATTTTTAGATACGGATTAACCAGTTTGGATGAAGTTTTCGGAAATGTATTGTAGTGGCCATCACTTTACAGTTAGTGTTTCTTTTTATTGAAATCGGTTAACAAATAAAGAATTTAACAATCTCTTATTATCGTACCATTGCGGAGAGATTTAAAAAAAAAATGAAATAATGATCCTCCAATCAGGGAATAATAGTATCCTTTCCAATAAAAAAAATACGAAATTGGATTACATCCTCTGTAAAAAATATCTGTGATTAAATATAAACAGATATAAAATACACTAGATATACGAGTTTCCTACAAGTTTGATAAACTAAAACTTTGAACGGGTACGTTTTATTGAAATTAAAACCTATGCCTACGAAGTCGCAGACACAACTAGTTTAAAAATATAATTCGGATATAAGTTGCATGTATGTAAATGTCTAGAGATATTATAATATAATGTTTAATATTGCATAATAAACACTTCTTTTACTATTTTATTCTTTGTATTCTATTATTTCATGTACAATTTAAAATTTAAATGTAAATTTAAAATTTAATTCAATATACGCGAGTTAAATCCGTAAAAATAGTTGTATTTCAATGTGTAGTACTCGTGAAAACCTTAGAAAACACTATTTGATTGATTATTTTTATTATAATATATTATACTAAATTTTATCACATATTGCAAAATTTTGTATTTTTTATTTTTATATATTATATATTGCTAAACAAAAAAAAATTTGGCCATATAACAATAATAAGGCATTCTGTGAGTTAAAGGAGAGTTTTTACGGAAATTAAAAAAAATCGTTAGACATTTACATTATTTTACCGGAAACTGCGGTTATTTCAATCAATAACATATGTTTCTAACATTAATTATAATAATAATCTTTGTTGTACATCCTCAAAATTATAACATTTACATGTATTACAAAACAAATGAAATTGTACAACAAAATGAACAAAAGGCGACCTTATCGCTAATAAGCGATCTCTTCCAGGTAACCCTTACATGAAAGGACAATATATTATATAACGGCGGAAGAGGTGTATATGTACAGTTAACTTCTACAATTAAAATATATATGCAACTTAATATTTATAATACATACACAATAATAAAATATAGTAAATATATTATATATGCTTATAATAATATAATTTATACACCTAAATAAATACAAATTATCATAAATATATTAACATAATAATAGATTATTATAAAAGATTATACAAGACAGACGTATATAAAACGAATATACAAAACAAATAGTGTGAAAAAGATTAACTTATATGTAAGGAAATGGTTCTTTAGGGCATTTTTGAAAATGTTGAGGGATTGCGCTCGTTGAATAGACAAAGGTAAGGAATTCCAGAGACGAGAAGGAATTTGTATAGAAAGCAGTAGAGTGAGAAGGAATTTTTAGTTGTAAGTTATCTATCGAAAAAATTGAACGGTTATGCGAGTTTTTCAAAAACTCAAACCGTTGTTTTAGGTAGCATGGAGTTAGTGGACAAAGTATATGAAGACAAAGTATATGAGTATTAGTGCGAAGACGAATCGGCAGCCACTTGACTTTTTCGCGAAATAGTGAGACATGGTCGTATTTACGCAAACCAAATATAAACTTAAGGCATACATTTTGTAAGCGCTCAAGTTTGTTTAGCGTTTGATAGGAAGTATCAGCGTAGTTAAGAATGGATAGGATAAGAGATTGGACAAAGGCAATTTTGGTGAAAGTTGGAATGAAATTCCGCAATCTTTTTAAGAAAAGCAGCAGAGGCAAAAAACTTTCTGCTCACTTCAGTAATTTATGGTTCCCAGGATAGATTCTGATCAATAATTACTCCCAGATCTCTTATTGAATCACTAAATGGTACTTCTACACCGTCAAATATTATAGGTGGTAGTTTTAAGCGGTCAATTTGGGATAAAAATCTAGAGCTACCGATAATGATTGACTAAATCTTCGTAGGATTCACTTTAAGGCCAAATGATTTACATCAGTTAAGTACTAATCCTAAATCAGCGTTAATTTTATTGATTGTCTCTGGAAGTGTAAAGGCATTAGAGTGGCAGTAAATTTGCAAACATTGTATTGTATTATAACATTGGAGTCCGCTTATTTTTTGAACTCTGAATTTTGTGTAAGTAATTTTGAATTGTTCGAATTCTATTACGGGAATTTGTATTTCAATTTATCATAAATAGTATTATTATAAATAGTATAATGTCAGATTTCCAATTTACGATAACTTAATAGGTTTTATTTTGAAATTCTCTTTATAAAGATTTGGACATTTCTTAATTATTTCCTTAATACCGAGATATGTTGGAACCAGAGAACGAAGGAGTCCCATTTTAGATTCATGACCTACGATTTGGACATTCTTATAAAGCTGAGTTATAGTTATTATATGTATTTATAAAGTCTTAGACTTATGATACTATTTTCTTATTCATTAAACTATTTATTAAACGTTTTGTTTATAGAGTCATATCCAACGTTTTGTTTATAGAGTCATTTTGTTTAAGCATTTCAGTAAGAAAATATTAGTTTAATAAATATTATTTTAAGTGGTGAAGCTAGGCTGTAACCAATTGAATGCAGCTTAAACGGATTAACTCAACTAGTTTAAAACCAATCCCTCAGAGACGCTAGGCGTCAGGAATCTATTATGGGTGCATACGGTACAGTAAGCGAAAGAGACAACTGCCCATCCCTCCAATTCCATTCCTTCTCCCCTTCATATCTCCCTGTTCCTCACGAAGTGCAACGCTTAAGTAACTACCGAATCGACGAATTAGTACATAATAATATTATTTTTTTCTTTTTCTATCGGGGGTTCTTAGATTTTTTTTTATTTTGGAGAAATTGCATTTTAAATAAACAGAAATGGAAGGATTAAATAAAATAGATTATAGTAGGTTTGTAGTTTTCCCGGATTACGAATGGGCAAACATTTTAGTTTTGACCTCAGAGATGTGGTCGAACTTGCGAAATTCGAAAATGAAGCGGATATAGGTATTAAGTAGACGATCTCATTTATTTAGAAATACTTCATTGGTTTCAAAATAGCACACATCAGCATAGTCAAGGCTATCCTTGACTGCAGCATAGTCAAGGCTATCCTGCCTATGCAGCAATAACAATTTAACAACCTTAGGAAACAAACATCCTCAAAGATCACACATTTTTGTAATTCGTAAGCTGTAAAAATAGGAGTGAGGGATACATAGTGAAATATCTTTTTGTTCTAAGTAAACATATAGTTTAAGATCTGGTTTTCACTATCATCAGCGTTTTTCTAAAAAATATTTTAAGAGCGGCATGAGTAGGTTCATATCAAATTTGTTTTTATATAGAATTTTGGATAACGTCTACAGTTAAGGTGAGCACCGAGAATGTACCTTTTTAGGAGACACCCAACACTAAGCAATTAAAAACCTAGTTCACTATCAGACCAGAAATAATTTGAAATTATAAAAAAATAATTTAATAACGCCTTTGAACCAACGACTGTTCGTTTTTAGAACAAATTTATTGCAAAATTTGCGACGTTTAGACCGTCAAGTTCGGTCATTTTCAAGCTACAAAAGATAATATACATTGATAAGTTTCCTTTCTTTACAATACACAATTTCAACGAGACAAATTGAAAACAAAAATTATACCTTAAATTCTAGTATTGCTCATTTTCATGGTCGACTAGTATCAGTTTCGTCTGACAACAATCTATAAAAAAAAAGGTCAAGAGTGAAGTTATATTTTTACATCAATAACGAAAACTAGTCATAGTTCGAAACATGACTCTTTCTTTAACCTGGCTTTCGTTGAGAAGTATAAACAAGTTTTTACAGTTGTTATCTTGTTGTCAGATTTAGTCATTATAACTTAAAAAGTAACAATTCATATAATTATAGCAGTCAATGTGTGTCGATGTTGACAGACGACATGCCGCTATGTTTCGTGCTAATGTTGGTAACACACACGATGTCTCATTTGATGAGCGGTAAATACATATTATTCAACTTGTCGGTATCAGTTTGTTCATTAATACAATTTTTGTTTTTCTTAATATGTATCATTTCTGAGATCAGTCTTTTTTTCTCATTTGGTTCTTTTTATAATTTTTTTTTCAGAAATAATTTTGGTTTTATCACATATACATTTTATATTAATTTGTGACAAGGATATAAAATATGTTTTTGTTCATATCAAAACAAAACTTCATGGTAGGTATAGGTTAGTAGGGTACATAATATCACATAGTAGGTACGTCTATCAATTAAAAGGCACTCAAAAAGGATACAATTTCTCATAAACTTATTTATTAAAACTGTCATATAGAAAATATTACTTCATTTTAAAAAAGCTGCGTATAATGTGTGGATTATATTTTTATATACATTAATCCTACTTTCATTATAGCGAAATCTATTAATTGAAAAAGGAGTTATAAAAAGTATATTGATTTAAGAGTGACAGTTTATTATTTTATAACAATGATTTGAAATCAGCTTAAAACCAAATTTTAATTTAAGTATAACAAAATTAATATTAATATAACTCAATTTCATATTCAAATAAACATTATATGTCTAGCATGTATAGACACTTTCAAATATAAACTCAGTTCAATTACTGAGAGATTGTTATTTATTTCTGTATATAATAAAAATTTCCATAAAATATATTAAAAGATCTGATAGATGATAATTATACTGAATATGGATCTTATAAATTTAAATTTAATCGATTTTTTACCAGGACAAGATATTGGTTATCTATGTTATTTATGGAATCTATGAAATAATAATGTTACCAATAAATTGAGTTTTATTTGTTCTGTAATCTGCATTAAAGAATTAACAAACATATTTAATTATAATTTTTTATTCAAATTCGTTATACATTTAAAATAGTTTTCGACTTAAACCCATTAATAGTGTCAACACGACTCAGGGGTAGTTCACTAGGGGTAAACACTTTTATACTTTTTTCAGTGCTTCACTACACTAGAGGTAAACACTCACTTATTCATACACTTACATACAATTACACTAACACTAATTATTAACAATTAAAATGTACTTATTTTTAATCTATTTTTTGAGGAACTTAGACCAAGTTCAAGCTGGCACTCAATTTCTAAAGCATTACGAAATGTCATAGAATATTTATGTCTCTTTAATATCTGTCACTAGATAATTATTAAAATAAATCTCCACGAATTAGACTTAACAAGTACCTACTGTAAACAAATGAAACTGATGTTTTTGATGGTTACAATAAGTGATTTCATAATAAAATATAAATAGGTTATAAATAAGTACGTATTTAAAAAATGTCTACATTAAAGTAGTTGTAGTTGTTGTGTGATGTAGTTTAAGCAAATGCACTTTTTATAAACTTTATGATGTATATTTTATAATATATTATATTTTATGAAATTGTATAAATATCAATTTAATAGACATCATGATTCATGAAAGCTTTATTACAAAATATACCTTTTAGCTTAATATTTTATTATTATTTTTTTTAGCTTGTTACGATTTAATATTCCTAACTTTTAAAGGATTATGTTAAAAGTTTTGAATATCATAAAATTATACACTTCCATTTTTTGTTATAATAATATTAAATTAATGCTTGATAAAATAATAATGTTAATTACATTATATTTGACTTAATACGTGTAACTTATTTCGAGTACACACTGTTATAATCTACTTTGAAACAATGTTTACATACTCGTATGATATATTCAAGAGCCAAGTTGTTAAGCGGTTCAGAGTATCAGTTTAATTATGTATCAAGGTAAAATATTTGAATTGCGTATTTTTCACAGTCTAATACTGTTTGAAAAAGTTTCCTCCTAATTTAAGGAAATGCAATTATTTTTGTAAATTATGTCTATTCTCTTAAATTTGTATTTCAGCTAGTTCAATGTTTGTTTATCATATTCGGTATCATCCACAAAATTAAATACAAGTTTCCTATTAACATCTTACTTTGTTTTACTTTAGTATATTCTTCTTGATCCCTAAATTTCAAAGTTATTAAATAAATGTAACAGAAAAAGTATGTCATCAGATTATAAGTTGTTCTTTTCATTCTTTTTAAAGCCAGGAGTCGGTACTATGATGTGTGGTTTAACTCCCTTTCTAGTATGTTTGAAGAGTCTGTTGCAATAACATCTATGATTTGATATCGTAAATTGGGACTCTTACTATCTTAATTCTATAAGTGCATAGGCTATCTAGTCCGTTTACAAATAATTTTGTATGCTAGTCCTATCCTAATATGAATATAACTATATTGAATATATGAATAAAATGAATACTTCATTCTTATATTTACCATATACTTATGTTATTACTTATACAAGAATTTTTATCCACGGACATGTCGCCCTTACACTTTTTACATTTAGAGTATATATTACGTCAGATTATACATTTTAATTTGAAATAATATGCTCAAAAAGGAGTCGATTAGTATACGGTATCTTACAATTATGTAAGTGAGTACTTTGCACAGTTATTGTTTTTTTATTATTATTATTTTTTGATATACATTTTAATTTTTATATTTCATACAATATGATTTTATATTAATATGAAGTATTTCATGTATAATAAAGTTTTTATTATTAAACATTAGCATACATAAATTTATTTCCACGATAGCAAAGTTTCTGTCTTTTATAGCCATCTTGGTATTATATTCTATGATGTTGTATTGTGTCGCCTTCATCGCTCTCCTGATGAATCTGCCCGTCGCGTCGTCCTCGCTGTCGGTAAAATACACACAGCTCTCGGTATGACGCGACGCTGCAACAACTGCGTGGGGAACGCTGTCGTGCAGTTGCATCTTACTCCTGATGTTAAAAGATATTTTTATTATAACCCCATTTTTAATTTAATATAAAAGACTTTAATGGATTTAAAATATTAGACCTTGTCACTTCTTATAAATTAAGTACAGTTCTTAAACTTCCTTAATTTCTTAGAAATTGTTGGCGGCAAATGAAAGGCATTAAAAAGTAAATGTAAGATGTGAAAAAAAATTGCGAGCATCGTCCATACTTATTCGTTTAATTTTAATAAAGGGAAACTTTCAATCCTATTCCATGTTCGAAATAAATAAGCACAACATTTGGTACAAATCAAATTGAAATGTAATATAAAAAAATTTAACAACAATTTTTTATATATAGTTTTCAATAGTACTAGTAATAAATCTACGAATAAATATTAGAAGATACTTAGTAGATTTTTTAAAAATTCCTTTAACACAACCCAATATGAGGTTCTTTCAAAATCATATTAGACCGAACATGAACGCAACTTTAACGCTCTTAATACGTAGTGATAGTAAGTACTATCAATTATTTATTAGCCTACATTTTGAATTGGATTTATGGAAATGTCTTTTTGGATTGTTTTACAAAACCTCAGACAACTCAAATCAATTAATTTAATCAAAATATTGGAATAACATTCTATATAAAAATTATCATAACGTCAAATTCAAATGAAAAATAGCCCCTAAACTTTATGGTTATTTTCAATGAACACATATACATACATATATACATATAAATATAAAAGATTCTTATATAAAACCTTCTTCTCTTAAATATTCGTTTTGAAAATAATTTATATGGAAGTTAGGGTAACTTTTAATCGATTAAAGTTCAATAAATCAGGAGCATATTTCTCCCGCAAGGTTTTTTTAATGACCACTAAACTGGTTTTATAGACAGTTAAGACGACTCTTTTATATCTTTTAATTCAATGAATCCTTTATAAAAGTTGGCGCAATCATTTTATACTATTAAATTGCGATTGTTAGCAATTTGGACATCAATTCTTCAAAGTTCATGTATAATCATAACATAACTCTAATTATATAACATTCAACGTGCATGTTATTTTTTTTATCTTAATTTAAGCACCTTTGTTCTACTAAAATTAATCGCTCGGTATAACAGACTTAACATTTATTTATGAATAAATACTAATTTATTTCCAAAAATATTTTTTTACAGAATAGTAATCACATAAAACCCAATTAGAGAGTCTCCCGATTCTTGGATAGAGGACGACCCAAAGCACTATTACAACCGCTAATGTTTTGAAGCTTTGGATGTTTTTAGAAAATGTTCCTTATTATCTGCCATGGTCCTGACAAATACATATCGAATTTGATCAACATCTTCAAGATAACACAATCAGAGCAGTTGCTCTTGAGACGGAGAAATAACCAAATTTTTTCAAAGGAATGAAATTAAAATCGAAGCCAAATAATACTGAAGGCGTCTTGTCGGCTTAGCTAAGACGTAATAGATTGATATTATATAACCTTGTCTACTAATATTTTTTATTCTGAATATAATCGATTTTAAAACAAAATGTACTTTTTCATTCACATAAAAGTATTTCTTTTAAATGGTATTTTAAATGTAAATACAAAACTTTTCAACGCATTTTTAAGTCCCACCCTTAGGTAATAGCTAGATATAATCTAGCAATAGATGCTAAATTGTACAAAATTGATGGTTTATATTCGATTTATTATTTACGTAAGTTCTCTTGTAGATTTGTCCTAGATCATGTTTTATGCCTTTTTTTCGATACTAAATAGTTTCATGGCTAACATGATTATTTAACAATACGATCAATATAATATTATATAATTATACATTACCTAAATTCACACTGCATGCGATTGAAGCGGTGGTGTTCTGGATACTTCGATGCATTGGTAAAGATCTATTGTGCTCGCTAAACTCAAGATCAAACGTGCTCGATAAAGTTTTTTAATTTTTGGAATCAGCTTTGGAACAAAAGCGTCTAAGAATCAGGTTTGGATCAATAGAACACATCTCTCTGTATATGAATAATATTTTATGAATAAAAAAAAAATCGTGCCACAGCATTCGCTGCGAGTGTGAAGAGAGCTTTGGCTGGAATGTATGGATTTATTAAAGTTTGTTTAATACAACAGTAAATATAATTTGTAAATATATTTTTAATTATTATATACAAGCTTTGATTTTTGTTAGTTTAATCGCAATGGTGTGAATATTTTCGAATTTATTCCAAATACTTGGAATGTAAGTAGAGATGAATAAAACATGTTCATACATACATACATACAAATGTATTTCACTGAATTCGGAAGTTACGAGTACGCAACACAACACTTGTATAATTGTAAAAACACTTTTAATATAATACAAGCAACTCAATTTTTTTTATAATAACAAATAATTAAATAATAATAAAATTAGATTTCTCACTATTATCGTGTTTACTATTGTATATTTGAAGCCTTTCTAAAAAAAAATAAACAAGTTAATATAAAATAGTATTTGTAGTACTTATGTTACACTTATATATAAATATTTTTTCACTAATTAAGTACGGTGGCAGCCGAGGATCCAAAAAAAACCAAAGTTATAAAAATACTTTATTTAAAATTACAAACTACATTATAACTAAAATGACGACTGCTTGCCCGATATTAGAAAACAAGAGTGACAATTATATTTAAAATTAATTATAATGAAATACATTTATGTGAAGTGCAGATTCAGCTAAAGGATTGTTATAAAATTATAATTAAATAATACATTTGTATGAAGTGCAGATTTAGCTTTTTGATTGTTATAATTCCTGGATTCTGATACAATGGAATGTACATATTGCACCATCGCTTGCTAAGCGGTTCCCTATTTAGCGATCCCACGGTCTACGGGGATATAACACCTCCCTCCTGAAGAACAGCATCTATTTGACGTCCTTAGATCTCGAATAGTGCTGTAAAATATTCTCCACGTGATTACAATCTCCTTCCTCGTCCTCTGCTAGCTTTTGTTCTTTCTTGACTTTAAAGCTTTTACGATTCTTCAGGTTTTTATATATTATAACAGCAATGCTTAGTGCGCTTGCACTTAATATCATTCCATATAATGGGATTGTAGTATGATAAAGACAGTTTGTTTCAGTTGTTCCTGAAATTTCCGGCTGCAATGATATTTCATTACTTATTTCTTGAAGTTTTTTAAGGTCGAAAGTGTTTGGTTGTAATGACGTTTGTGAAACTTCAATTTTTTCAGAACTGTGTAGGTCTATTATTTTCAGTGGCTTTCCTCTTATGTGATCATTGCTATTAATTATTGTAAATTCTGAACTTTCTATTAAACATCCCAGAGGTAGAGTTACAAGATAACTGCCTTGTACTTTTACAAATTGTTGCTGATTGCAGGATAATTTTAAACTTGATGGCTCCGGAAATGTTATAATATAATGCTTGTCGTCAAGTTGTTCCACGACTTCCGTAGTCAGGATCAAGGATACAAAATGACATGAACTTTGTATCTGCTGCGTCGTAATGAGGCGTTCTATACAGTCGGGCTGTTTTCCATAGGGATTGTTAAACTTGTTATCACAGAGATAAAATCCGTTGACCTTCGGGCATTCAGCCTCTATGTACGTAAAATCTTTATTGTGAATTGCTAGGAATGGTTTAGGGGGAATAAGGATTTGGTTATTCTTATTCGGTACTGCGGATAGGTGATACAAGAAATAAAATTTGGGAAAGACAATCGGAAAATTAAAGATTAACACAATATTCCTATCATTATAATAATAACCTACTTTAATAACATCAAAATAGTCTCTAAAACTAATGTCTAAAAGTTCCTCTTTCTTGTAGAGGTTATTTAACTTATTTAAAATATCTTTTTGCGTATTTATAGATAACATTGAATGATGTGTACTTTGAGCATGAATGAAAGCTAACCAATTTTCTAATCGAAATAATTCGTCCGTTATAGTTTCAACTATTGACACTAGTTAAATTATTTATCAAATTTTCCAATTTTCTATGATTAATTGTTAAGTTATTAATAACATCATTATTTTGAAATAACCATTTTTGGTTAAACTAATGTGATTGATAAATTCGTTAACAATTTTATTATTATTTTAATTGCATTATCATACTTTATAGCATCCGTATAGTCGAGATATCCGGAAAAAGTCTTTATTATTGAACCTAAACCGTTAATAAGCCCTCTTTTAACACGACTAGTCTCAAAGGTTTTCAATTGCTGTGAAACTTTTTCTAATTTAGTTACAAGAAGTGTGAATTTGAAAAAGTAAATGGTTTTATTTCTTAAAATTGGACGAATATTATCGATTTGTTCCTGAACTGAGTTTAAACTATCACAAGGTTGCTAACAGGATCGTCATTCTGTAACAATTGAGCACTTATAGGTACTCTTTTGAGTCTAGATTTGGCTATTGGGCCTCGTTTCTTTTTCGTGTAAATGTGTATCGGTAAGTCAGCTAAAACTTTGTCACGAGTAAAGCGAAGGGCAAGTTTTTGTCGGGATACTTTAGGGTTTCGTATGAATATTTGTTGGTTCCAAAAATTATTGATTAGTGACTTACGAATGCCAGTCCAGGGAATTGAAGGGATTCCGTTAGTATTAAATAATCGTGCTGCAGACTCTGTTACTTTATTTAAAATTCCATTTACGAGAGCAACATTTAATAAATTATTATCAGCGTTGCTAATCACAAATTCTTGAACTAACTAGTCACATAATTTTATAAATCTAGGTAATACATTTGGGTTTCCATCGAATTCAGGCAATAAGCGTAAGGCTTGAAAAATTTTACCTGAATCGGCCATATTATATTTTTCTAAAGTTAATTTATCGTTATTATAAGATATTAAATTTCTATTCGCGTCTTGGAAGCGCGTCCTACTACTATACGTACTAAGCCTAGGGGTCTTCGATTGCCGCAGAAGGGAAATCTTAGAAGGAAAAATCTTATAAAATAGGGATAAGCAATCACTAGAAAGATTCTAATGTACTTACAGTTTTAATTTGGAATTCTCTGGAGTATCAATGTTCGGATACACCTCGCTGCGCCGCCTTGTAGATTCAGGATACTCGTGTTGAAACTTGATAGCTTCCCGGATGGACCGCAAGACGATAATCTTGATTTCAAGAATATATAATTTACGTTGCTCGCGACCCGGCCCGCGAGTATCCTACCGACTGCGCCAATTAAGTACGGTGGCAGCCGAGGATCCAAAAAAAACCAAAGTTATAAAAATACTTTATTTAAAATTACAAACTACATTATAACTAAAATGACGACTGCTTGCCCGATATTAGAAAACAAGAGTGACAATTATATTTAAAATTAATTATAATGAAATACATTTATGTGAAGTGCAGATTCAGCTAAAGGATTGTTATAAAATTATAATTAAATAATACATTTGTATGAAGTGCAGATTTAGCTTTTTGATTGTTATAATTCCTGGATTCTGATACAATGGAATGTACATATTGCACCATCGCTTGCTAAGCGGTTCCCTATTTAGCGATCCCACGGTCTACGGGGATATAACACACTCATTATTCTTATTTACAAAAACAAACACTACACTATATTATACTATTTATATATAAGTACTACTTATGACGTAATAGACTATCAGTGCTACCTTTAAATAGATAATTAATTTATATAATCATAGTCAGTTAAAATATTAACTATTAACGGGTGCTAAGATTTTTATATAAAAATGTAATAAAACGTAACAAATTAGAAGCTCAAAAAGTTAAATAAGCTTATTTAATTACCCGGAAGACCTGTAACATCTTTTTATGGTACTATGAATTAAAATAACTTCATTAAAAAATATATAACATAATATTTTTAATAATTAACTAAAGTTAATATCATATTAACATAGTAATTGTCATTATATTGCCACCTAACATTTTAAGAGTAGTTATGCAAGGAATAATGTTCTTGCATTGACTTTTAGCAGGTTCTCAGTGGTTGAAGCGGTTTGTAATTAAGAGGGCTTAGAGCCTTCTTTTTAAAATAAAATGTCAACACATACATAATTATAGCCAATCATGACCTTTCGTCTATTAATAATATAGATTTAATGAATATTTTAATGGAATTTGTTCATGTAATTAATAAATAAGATTTATATAAAGAAAAGAACATGACAATCTCGCCGAGTTTTTGCCGCCAGTTTTTTTTCGGGTCTGCAAATTATTTTTATGAGGTGATGGTAGTTTGAAATAAATGTTTTGAAAAACTTATTTTCAATAAAGACATATAAATTTTACTTTTTTTATAGTTTTTCTATTTATTCAGAGGCCCTTAAAGTAATGTTTATCTTTATTTTTTTTCAAGTTTCTCGTTGTTCTTCTATGTCAGGTATTTCATTCATTCATTTCATTCATTCATTTCATTCATCATTTTCTAAAAATATTTTTAGATATTGCAACTTTTCACTGACAGTTACATATGTTCATATATGGTAAATAATAGATATTAATTAGACGTTTAAAATAAACGATTACATATACTTATATCGATTTTCATAAAAACTTTCCTCTCTAGTATTCTAATTACTTATAGGTTGTAATTTAAATTTGTAAAATCACTTTGGATGACACCGTTCAATAGAACTTTATTAACATAAACACGTTAGGTGCAAAAATATGGGCTAACATATTGAATTTTGTCACATGGAATCACTTTCATAATATAATTATTCTTATCATAATGTCCATAACATCTCAAACTCAAATATTGTTAATTAATCCACTGATTATTCCTCGGTACGGTATTAGGTGGTATCTGTGATATCTGAATTAAAGATAAATGTTACTTTCATATATCCAACTCAAAATAATTGTACAAGAATTATGCTCTAAATTTTTTTATTACGTCCATGATTCTTTAGTTCGGTCTCTAGAACAAAATTGCGTAAAATTAATAAATCGTTAAAACTTACATAAATCTAATTTGTGGATAATCAAAGTGATTTTTTTAATCATTTGTGTTAAAAGTGACCCTATTAATAAGAACATGCGCAAGCTAAATAAATGTCTCAATACTTTTATCATTTTTTTCTCAAAACTAACTAATTAGTTTCAAAAATATACGGTTGCTAAAAAGATTCATGCTTTTAATATCTGGGAGTTGTTAATTGATATAATAATATAATATGTAAGTATTTAGAACAAATCTAAGTAAATTTTGGTATTCCTAAGTTGTATTTTTTTCATAGTAAAAGCTTTTTTTCCGACCGAATACAATGTGGTCACATTCAAGAGAAGAGTGAATAGGTTGCTAGGGTAATGCGCCTTACCACCTAAGACTACATTCCACTTACCATCAGGTGGAATGTAGTCAAGCATTGCCCTAGATAATATAAAAAAAAAAAAAAAAAAAAGTATCTGTTTGTAATATTGAAATAACCGCTTTTTAGTAACTGCATAATGATGTATACACGTTACATATACCAAAATATCATTTTTTTCAATTCGGACAGACGTCAGTTTATACTCGCTAATCTCTGAAACTGTTGAACCGATTTTGACAGGACTTCGCCTTGCAGATAGCTGATGTAATAAGGAGTAACTTAGGTTACCTTTATTCCATGATTTATTATTTACTAGCTGTTGCCTGTGACTCTCCGACTACGTAGACTGTAAAAATAATATTTATATGGCTGAGTACATAAGTCAAATACCTATATATTATTTTTACAGTCTACGTGGACGTAGTCAATTGAAACAGCTAGTTTTTACTAAAGACAATCAGAGTTGTGGATTTTAGGCCAGGAGTTATGGAGTTTACCCTCATAAAATAACCAAAACTCAAAAACTACTATCGATCTTTACACTCGTAATTATTCCCATACTTACTTGCTATATAACAAAACATAAAAGAGAAAAAAACAAACCCGTACTAAAAAATATTTTGTATATATTATATATAAGTGACAAAACAGAATTTTAAATAAATTAATACACCATTAGTACCTTAGTACTTAATTTATGGAACGAAGTTATAAAATATAAGGCTATGTTTAAGAGCTTTTAAAATTCCAAACCTTTGCTATAATTAACAGTTTTCAAAATCCTAGGACTCTTTCTTTACAAAATCTGAGTGTCTTAAATTATTTTGCAGCACATAAAATATTCATATTCAAAGTAAACATAAAATGTAAGAGAAAATTTCCAACCCCCAGAGTTCTGTTTACTTATAAAATAAATCGAAATTTCATTCAAATGTTTGAAATATCAGGAAGTGATAACATTTAATTTGTTAGAATTAGTAAACGAAAGTAATTCAAAAAAGATTAAAACTTTGATACTTCTTCGGGTCATATATATATATATATATATATATATATATATATATATATATATATATATATATATATATATATATATATATATATATATATATATATATATATATTATATACCGTAAATAAAATAAATACTAAAACATACAATTAAATATGTTTGAATAATAAATTTACATTAAACGTATTAATAACATAAGAATATGATCAGCCCTCGCAAAAACGACCGAGCGGGTTGAAGCAATCGCCTACTGTCTTTATGTTTTGCATAGGTAAGTCTTGAGCACCCAATCACAAACGCCGCTTAAAGAGATGTTATTCAGGAGGGTACTGATTCCATAGGTGCTGAAGAACTCGTACACGAGCCATCTTGTTCGGCTCGGCCGCTCTTCATACTCTGGGAATTGCACAGAACGGCTAATTGCCAATGGCAAACGAGACCTCCACTTTTCGGTACCTCCCCGCTCCACTATGAACGAAATGGGAGTTAAATTTCTGCAAAATCAGGGGATTGTACAGAAACGCTGTACACTACCATCCCAAGATGGCGAGACCGGCATTCTTGTTTTTAACGGAGACGCAGATATCTTTACCTAAAGACACTGCGTAGTGATAACATCCAGGGTTTGAACTTTAATATTTTTTTTTCTCCGTCCCGACGGGGTATTAGTGCTTGTAGGGGACGATATCTACTGCCATTACTTAGGCAAATTTTAAGGACGTGCCAGCGTGGACGTGGACAGCCGTGATAAAGTTTACGGGTACCTCCAAAGGTCTCAAAGTCCTAAAGCAGAAACGGATGATCCGTTACTATATACGTTACTATAGTTATAATCCTTATGGACTATGTTCAAACGACGAATTTGACAATTGACGACATACTGCTACTGAGCTGAGCTAAGCTTTGCTTATAGGTTTATGTAAAAATATTAATTTTGAAAAAATGCTATTAGTTTAAATGTCGTTTATTTATCTAAAATTAGTTTAATATTATTGTTATTGATATAGATAAATACATATTACTACAAAACTGTTATGGCACTATTATTAGAATTATTATTAAAATTCAGCACTTCCTGTTCAACACCCTCTGAATATTTTATTATTAAGTAGACAAAATTAAACTTAAATAAATAAAATTAAAGACAAAACAAGTTTTCAACTCTCTAGCTATTAAGCTTATGTTATTTGGCACTGGATGAAATTTGTTACTTATTTAATTTAAGTTTAAAACGATAAAAGATAAAACGAACCATTAATTAAACTTTGTCATGCGTTAAATTGTACAAGCGGTACCAATTTTACGATGAAATAACCCTTCATCTAAATAGTTATATGTTTACAGTAACAATAATCTGTGGTTTTGTGATAAAATATATTGATGGATGTTATAGTTTAGAAGTATGTTTTATCTACTACTGGTTGTATTTAAATATGTACTGTTCCATTTAATTACTTATTTATTGTAAAAGCTTGTAACTAGTTTTATGAAATATATAACAGTGTTTTACGATCCTTCCAGACAGTAGTGTTTTTTTTAATATAATTGTAGACTCCTTGTTTCGCAGATTACGTAAGCTTTAAGTTATTATTCCAAATCTGTCCCTTTGCAAACCTAACATTTCTAATGCAAGTTGTTAAGCCTTTCCATATACCAGTAGAAAGTTGTTACTTTATTTTTGTATAAGTGGCTTTAAAATCTAACTTGTATCGTGTATTTTTATGGTCCCTGTGGTTGGATTTAGAATTTGAATATGAAGTATCAAGTATCAAGTATAAATATCAATTATCTTTACAGAAAGGGCTTATATCGATAAGTATGGTGTCAAAATAAGCCCTCGAAACACTTCACTTTATCGTACACAAGTTATGTCGGGTATGGATTCTAAGTGGAATATATATAATGTTAGGACTTGTTTTAGTAATACACAGTACTTGAACTTCAATGTTTAGTATCCAACCATTTGTAATAGAATGGCCTAGAGCAGCCCTTAAAACTTGTTTTATAATATTTTAAGACTATAATATTTAGGTGAGGGTAAATTACAATTTCATAACAACTTAGAAATAATATTATTTATATCTTATAATAAGTTCTAATAATTAATAAGAGATTAAACATTATTTTAAAATATCCTATGCTTCTAATTCTTAAAACATTTAACAGTAAGCAATGAATAATTATTTACGTAGGTGGCGCTACTGTTGTATACTATTTCAAAACTTATGAAAAAAAGATGTAAATTCTGATGTATTTACAATTTAAATTATTGTAAATAAATATTACTAACAATAAATAAATAAAATATTTTTGTGATATCAACGAGTAAAACAAAAAGTAACCAAAAAAATATATTTCTCACAATATTCTTTATACTGTCTAGTATTTTGACTTGCCTGCTTAAGAAGTATTTTAGAAAAAGTATTTTATAATATCAAAATAGTTATTAACCTAACAAAATAAAAGCGAAATGAGGATTAGAACTAGAACTTGAGATAGACAGATTTTACAGAAAAATAGCTATCCTTTGTGATTGGCGTCTATTATCTATACATATAATAAAATTGTCACTGATCCATTTTTTGATATATTATTGAAAATATTTAAAAAAAACATCATAGAGGGCTTTTATAAAAGCCAAACTAATGGAACCCAAAATAATGGTTTTTCACTTTGTCTTTTTGTCTGTATGTCTGTATGTTTGTGCACGCTAATCTCAGAAAAGGCTTAACTAATTTGAATGCGGTTTTTTCAGGAATATATTATCACAGTCTTCACCTAATATTTAGTGTTTATTTCATCTAAATCGATTAAGAAATAAAACATATTTAAAAAAAAACTCTTTTCTTGCACAATGGTGCGTAGATATTATAGCACTGTTCATGAAATTGTCAATTATAAGTATATATGCGGCCTAAAAAAATATTTGTCATCAATTAACCGACATTTAATCAGTAAACATCCATCACTTACTCGTACATTGTTTTATTTTAAACAAATTCTTTGATCAAACAACATTTTTTAATTTTAATCAAATCTAACTCTTTTTTTTTATTAGTTAATTATTATATACGGTAATAAATATATAATTATACTTTTTATCACTCATTTAGCAACAAAATAATGAAACTCCAAATAGATGTAAAGTCAAACTAACTGTTATCTACAATTCTGTTTGCGTCAATTCTGTTTGTGTTTGTCTGTTTGTCTGTATGTCTGTATGTCTGTATGTCTGTATATCTGTATGTCTGTATGTTTGTCTCAGAAACGGCGGTTTTCAGGAATTTATTATCACAGTCTTCACTTAACATTTAGTGTTTTTTTTTATCTAAATCGGTTAAGAAATAAAAAAGTTATGACTATTTATGTCAATGACGTGATACGTACCATCAAAATCTTATTCTATACATGTAATAAATCTGTGGAGGAGTAGTATTTGTACTAAAAATATTTTAAAAAATATACCAGGATATAAAGGAATAACTAACAGAATCAATTTTCAGCATTTTTTAAATCTTTGTCTGTTTATCTGTTTGTCATTTAGTTGTGTACACAACACGAAAAAATTTTTTTTTCAAAAATTCATACAGGGGAACCTTTATATAAGCAAGAGAATCCAAAACAATGTTTATTTCATTTTGTTCGTCTAAATGTGTGTAGTATGTTAGTGCACGCTAATCTCAGAAACGGATTAGTCGATTTGGATGCAGTTTTCGGGAAAATACAGGGTTATTTGTAATTAGTTGACCACCTCTTGCAGGCAGCCTCTCTACATCAATCCCAACAACATTTGTTCTACGACTTTTTAAAATTAATAGTTTTAACAATTTAGTTTTTCCCATACAAAATTTATTTACTACCTCTGTGAACGTGCATTTGCAACAACCTTGCAACCTTGAGCAAAAGAGAGGCCACGCAACTTGCTTAGGCAAAATACGTGCCAAGGACACGTGCAGCGGGGCGCGGGGAGGCGGGTGGCGGGGTGATGCAGCGGTGGCGGTGCACGTTTGAACTTGACCTCAGTCGTTTGTCACGGTTGATTAATAAGCGTGTGCCGCGCGACCCGCTGGCTCCCGTTAATTTAGATTCGTGAAAACAGTGCTGTGATGCCGTAACACAAATATCGAGTACACCAAGATGGTGCAAGTACTGGCTAAGTGTGGTGAACGGGGTCGGTGAACAGTTGATTTTTAGGTGTAGTCTTTGTGTTGGATATGAAGGGGACTATTTGGTACCGGTATCGACGAGATATAAATTTAAGAGGTAATTTGTAGATATTGATTCCTTTTGTAAATAACACATTGTATTATTGTAAATAATCTGATTCTACCTTGATTAATTGTTAACAATTTTATACATCATAAGTTTAAAATTTTAATACACAATGCGACAATTGGGTAATTATTAAATACTGTTCGAAATAAAACAAAAAAAAATATATAAGTTATAATAGTATTACGTGCGTGGTACCTTACAAATTTCGTGCAGAGCTAGACTGCCGCGACCTATACTTTAGACTTCTTACAAAATAGGTACAGAGTTTTTTTTTGTTTCCTTTGTTCTGAGTTATTCAAGATTTCTGAAAAGTCGTAGAACAAATGTTGTTAGGATTGATGTAGAGAGGCTGCCTGCAAGAGGTGGTCAACTAATTACAAATAACCCTGTATAGTCATGGGATTCACTTTATATTTTGTTTTTTTTTAACAATCAGTTAACAAATAAAGAAGTTAATAATCTCTTATTGTCGTACCATTGCTTCTTACCGGTTACGTACATTAGTAAGTACAAAGGGTACTTTTTATCAAAATCGAAAACTACGCGTACGAAGTCGCACGCACAGCAAGTTACATACTATAAAGCAAAGTCGCTTTTCGCGTCTGTCCCTATGTCTGTATGTATGTATCTTTAAAATAACGCAGTTTTTTTTTAATAAATAGAGTGATGCAAGAGGAAGGTTTATATGTATTATACCATGCTTAGTATATCAGAGAACCACTGATAATTTCAAGATTTCTAATGCGAAGTCGTAAACAAACACTTATGTTTGCGAGAACTCCACGAGATAGATCAAAATAATGTTCTGAGTATTGTATACCTTAAAAAGTTCTACAAGAAAATCCGCGATGGTATATGTTTATCTCTTAGGGATAACCCACAATAGCAAATATTTATCCTTTACTTTTACGAAAAATAATAGGTAATCTACGAAGCGATTTTAAGAAATACAGCTTTAATCCTTATCTAATTAAGTAACTTAAATACACTTTACATTTAATATGAAACAATATAGCTCCTTACAGCATGTAATTTTAATGAATATTTTCGAAGATATTACAGATTTAAAATATAGGGTCTTCGCGTTTGCGGCAGTACGGTCTACCGGCGCACTCTGGTATGGAACCGTGCAGACCGTCTCAAAAATGGTTTTTATGAATGTTTAGTATTGAAAATTTTGTAAATGCATATAACTAACTGAATGTTTACCATTTAAAATAGATTTTTTTTAATAAAACTAGATCGGCAAGTTGATAGTGAAAATAACGTCGATTGTGTAGCTCAGAATTCCTCAAGTTTACATGGTAATATTTTGATTATGTTCAATGAAAATCTGTAAGTGTGCTATATGGTTAGAATGGTTATTAAGTACTCTGTTTAAGAAGTATTTAAATGGACTTTTAAGTAAAAACAAGAGAGGTATAAAAATAATTACAGCATCTAATATTGTATCCTTATTAAAAACTTTAAATATACTTTTGACAGTGAGCGATGTCTGCCGATGTCACAATTTTGATTGTATTACTTAAAATAAGTCATATAGAAGCCAATACAATAAAAGGGAAGTGGGAATTGTTTTACTACGAATTTAAGGCGTGCGAAGCCGCGGGCAAAAGCTAGTGATATAATATGATTAACTGATATCAGTTTTTGTTAAGCTTTAATTTTCTCTTTTGCGTTTAATTGTAATATATCTTTGTACTTATAGTTGTTTTAAAAATATGAAAATAAAAGAGCAAAAAGAACAAACCTTTTGAAATTATTTTTTTTATATAATATTAATTACATAAAAAACTTCTAGAAAATATAACATATTGAATAAATAGTAAAAATTCATAAAACAATAAAACAAAAATAAAATAAGTTTGCTAACTTATTTTATTTGCTAACGTAAAGTAAGGAGGAACGAAATTTTTTACGATATCATACCTATTAATCATCATCTACCAACCCTTATCCCAATTTTTTGGCATTGGCGCTCTATGACAAAATCTTCCACGCTTTTAAATCATCTGTCACCTAAGTGGAGAGTTTTTAATACAGTATAATTTTTTACGCACTCAATCCATAATCATTTTTTGGTCATACCTAACAAATAAAACATATTGGTTTTATTCATAATGTTTTCTACACCAT
The DNA here is from genome assembly GCA_959347405.1 of Napeogenes sylphis. Classification (NCBI taxonomy): domain Eukaryota; kingdom Metazoa; phylum Arthropoda; class Insecta; order Lepidoptera; family Nymphalidae; genus Napeogenes; species Napeogenes sylphis. The sequence continues at coordinate 30,891,137 of OY365780.1, read as the reverse complement.
ATTGCTAAAATAAATGTATCATTACAATATTGAGATTAATTTTCATAAAAGTTTTTTAAACTTACCAAACCCGAGCTTATTATAAGTTCACATCTTCAAAGCTTAGTCTACTCTTTGTATGAATCCTATTCTAGACAAACATTAACATTTTTTACCTATCGGAGGACATTGCCTTGCAAAAAAAATATTTAAGGAAGATCGAAAATAAATTCGATCACCCTTAAATTCGATAACACATTTGGCTCCGAGACTGAAATAGCCACTTTGAGATTTGGATTATAAAAGCTGACAAAATTCCAAAGTAAGTTTTTTACTTATCAGATGCAACTATCGACGGCAGCGTCACGTAGTTTGGGAAACTCGCACATTTGTAATTCAGTCTTATAATCTCTTTAAGATTAGAAACTTGGAAAAGAGCAAGAAAGTTTTATACTTAAGACTGCGTGCTGAATGTATCTACTAAATGTATAAAGTTTATAATGTAGGCAAATTTTGCTATCATTGGTATGTATTTAATATATATTTATTAATATTTATATACTAGCTTTTTCCCACGGCTTCGCACGCCTTAAATTCGTTGTAAAAAATTCCCCTTTCCCTTTTTTTTGTATTGGCTTCTATATGACTTATTTTAAGTGATACAATCAAAATTATCATCGGCAGACATCGCTGACTGTCAAAAATCTTTTTAATAAGGATACAATATTAGATATTGTAATTTTTTTTAAACCCTGTCTTGTTTTTAATTCAACTTCCATTTAAATATTTTTTAAACAGAACACTTAATAAAAATTCTAACCATATATCACACTTACAGATTATCATTGAATATAATCAAAATATGACCATGTAAACTTGTGGCATTCTGAAATATACAATCGACGTTATTTTGACCATCAATTTGCAGGTCTGGTTGTATTAAAAAAAAAAATGTTAATGCTAAATATTATGTATTAGACATTTATTTAGCTATAAGCATTAATAAAATTTTAAATACTGAACATTCACAAAAGCCACTTTTAAGACTGTTTGCACGGTTCCATACCATAGTGCCCCGGCCGACCGTCCCGCCTCAAACGCGATGACCCTATATTTTAAATTTGTAATATCTTCGAAAATATTCATATAAATTTTATATTGTGAACAGCTATATTTGTTTAATATTAAATGTGAAATGTATTAAGGGCACTTAATTAGATAAGGATTAATGCTGTATTGCTTAAAGTCGCTTCGTAAATAAGCCATTATTTCTCGTAAAAAGTAAAGGATAAAAATTGGCTATTGTGGGTTATCCCTAAGAGATAAATATATACCGGACTTTCTTGTAATTTTTTGAAGCTATACAATACTTAGTACATTATTTTGATCTATCTCGTAGAGTTCAAGTAGCGTTTTCAATGTAAGCGCAAAACAATGTGTTTGTTTACGACTTCGCATTAGAAATCCTGAAATGATCAGTGGATCTCTAATATATTAAGCATGTTATTATACAAATAAACCTTCCTCTTGCATAACACTATATATTAAAAGAAAACTGCATTAAAATCTGTTGTGTAGTTTTAAAGATCTAAGGATACATACAGACATAGGGACAGACGCGGAAAGCGACTTTGCTTTATACTATGTAATGATAATCATATATTATATTTAATATTATAACACGAAATAAAGTGCACATCGATCCTTGCATTTAAGCCAATAGTTTTTTCCACATGTACTCTGTTTTAGGTACCTATTGGTTTTAGCTTTGTTTATTGTTGTTTATTTATTACTAAAGTTTAAAGAGCAAAAAAAAAAAAAAAGCTTTTATAAGTATTAATATATTTCAGAACAAACCTGGTTTAAACTTTTAAGTTTTATTTCAGCAAAGTTGTTTAGAGATAGAGAAGAAGAATTAAAAGGAACAAAACTTTTTACGTTATTTTTGTTGTCATAATTTAGTGTTTTTAACCCCCGACCCCCCCGAAAACTTTTTATGTTTCACGTTTGTATCTTTGTATTTTTCTGTGATATATTAGCTATGTTTGGTGGAAAAGCAGTCATTTCCAAGTCATCGAGCTCTTATTGGTGCTGGTGAATAATTCTTATGCAATATGGATAGTAAAAGCCTATACAGGAGAAAAACCATGTAATCGTAGGTTAATTTAGTACAAAATGGAAACCAGTATCTTAACTAAAACATAAAAAAAAATAATTTAAAAAACTTTTTTGATATAACAATATCAAATCGTTTAAACCATCGTATAAGCTTTATAAGTAGACACCATCGGCACGGATATAGAAAGGTCCGCGCTTCATTGCTTTGCCATACTCGGCGCATTCAGCTGTTTCCGTCTAGGAGATTCATCAGCATCTATCCATCAGGGTACCTTCAGATCTCTCCATCCTATCTGACGGTAAGATCTCATCAAAAGCCACAAAACAAGCCCATACTCGATGCACCCAGCTCTATTCGTCTTGGAGATTCACAAGCATCCATCCATCAGTCTACGTTTAAAAGGTAGTCTAAAGTCTGAAAGTGGTATCTTATAAGTAACACAAGAGGCCTTAACTCAAATGGTCTTTTGTCTAGAAGCTTTTTTGTCTAGAAGATTAAGTAGCAACCACTGAAGTATTCAGCTACTATAAATAATACTTATTTCGTATGATAATGTGTAAATCACATGTATAATATGTACATACTTAAACATCAATACTATAAAAATAATTTAAAGAAATAATATTTTAAATAAATATATGAGAACAAAAATATATATTGAAACTATCAAAATTGTTTCATTCATACATTATTGCCCCACTATACACGAATACGTGTCAAGTCAAGATTTGTTTATGTGGTGACGCGATTTTCTACCTATCAGTTTTGTAAACGCATCCATTTTTTTTTATTTCCTTAAAGTTAAGCATCTCTTACGGCATCCCTATTTAACTTTACGTCAGTATGCTGATTTCGTCTAATTTACGGAACGTCAACCACCGTAAGACACTGAAATAAAATTGATATTGTCAATTACACAGTTAAATGATATATTCATCTGAGTTTTTAGGCTTTAAGAGTTTGAATGATTCAAAGGTTGTAACGTATGTATGTATATACAGTAAACGATTTAATTGATGTGTGTATTATTTGTGAGATATATTGTGTTTTCATGTGATGGCCGTTAACACATTTAAAAAGTTAAAGATTTTTAATATAGATATGGTCACTATAATATGTTTTTAGGTTACATTCTTAGGTAAAAACAGAAGGTCCCTTAAATAGGGACTGAATATAAATGATAAACCAACTTAGTATTAATTGTATCTTATACCTTTTTAATGTAGAAAAACTGAGTTGCGAAACTTGTTTATTTGACAATTATTGTTCTTTATGGGATTAATTAATCAATTATTTCTGCAACGTCTTATTTCATCTTGTAGAATAATTTGTTATTAAAAAAAATCCCCATGAAACCCATAACTAAAGAAATTGATTTAAAATACTTAGTATCAACAATTGCAAATAACATATATATATATATATATATCTTTAGCTGTTCAAAGTACTCGTACAATATCAAAGTTCAAAGTACGAGCCAGTGCTCGGAAAATATTGATTTAAATCCCTATTTAATTTATAAAGTTCCTTATTTAAAAGTCTTTTCAATACGCACACCAATAGAAATTATTTTTTATATTTAGTATGCAATGGTAATCTGAATATCTTAAAATAATTGGATTTATTCTGTACACGCGTTACGTGTACGATGAGTAAAAAAAGGAAAATACACAGAAATATCGTATATTTACACAGAACTACATATAGGTCGTAGTGTTTTAATATTAAAAGGCATATAAATATTGCGATGTTAATATTGCTATATTAGTGAAAGGTTTATAGAAAGTAGGTTATATTCACAGGTTAGTCACTATCAGCGACGATAATAGTTGCCCTGAGCAAGTAATCAGTAAATTATTGAAATCAAATTTAGTAGGCCAATGAGAATTTTGCAATTATAACATTAGATTGAACTATGTTAGAGATACTAAAACAAATGTTTCATTATTTTCAACATAATTAGTTGCATTGTCATTCTGTTTTTGCATCTTTTACTCATAAAATTGATTTTTAGCGACTAACATATATAGTGTTAACATACAAAGTTATATTTTCATAGTCTGTTTTGAACCTTTATCTCCTAAAATCTATTTTTAGCCAGTAGCAGCTGTAAAAAGTGTTTGTAAAAGGCGGTTCTCAGTAGTAAAAGGCTATTATTTTAATATTTTGACCTGGAAGAAAGAAAAAAGAATACAGAGTGATGAAAAAGTCATGAAATTAGACTCTAGTTGACCGATTCCAAGTGGATCCATAATAAAGAGCGGACCGTTAAATAAATAAGAGTTATGTATTAAATACACTAATGGGGTCAAATATTATTATATCTGTTAATATTTGTGTTAATTATAATTAAAACTCCTTTTCGGAATTGTTAAATTATTTTGTTTTAACTAATGTCCAGTTAAAGTAATTATTATGCCTTAAGATGTAATATCAACTACTGTAAATTATAATTCAATAACTTGGAGTATTTCAAATCACAGCATTATTTTAGTCCCGTAAAAAAGTGGATTAAAAAATAAAATGAAAACCGTTGAGATACATACGTTAACGAGGCATATAAAGTAAATATAAAAAGGTATTGTTAAAATTGTTTATGTGAAATCTACTCTCTCTGTCTTCTTTCTTCTTCTATCTAATCTCTTTTGGTTTTATTTACTTTTTTTATTACTTTCTAAAATTAAGTAGGAGGCTTATAATATTCAAACGTGTACATAAAAGTGAAAATCCCTTTTATTTATGAAGTATTTAAGTTTTACTCATTGTACATATTACGTCATAAATTTTTTTTGGCCAATAAAATTTAATATATATATAGAGAATGTATTCATGTTTTTTTACGGCCAATATGTTGTTCAATTTCGCATTGCTAATATATGTAAGACTTAGAATATCTATAAACTTTTAAGTATATTTATTTTCCTCGAGGAAAGTCTTTTATTAAAAACATTTTACAGCAGACATTTAAAAAGTGAACAGTGCTTTGCTTTTATATTAAATTCCAAGCCGTCTGAGATGAAAACCGATTTTTATCTTATTTTAATGTAATAAACAGGGACTTACAGGGTTTTATTTATTTATAATATGCTTGAAATGCAGTTGTCGCAGCAACTCCAGCCTGGTTTGTTATATGAAGTAATAAGTTGTTTGAAAGATAACACTTATAAGTTTTTTATCTTAAAAGTTTGTCAAAGTGGTCAAAACACAATTATTTCAATTATTTAAATATCTTGGGAAACTATCGATATAGATATATATATATATATATATATGTTTCGAAAGTTTGTAGACAAATCATTGGGTGTTGTGTAATTCTTGCGGCTAGTATGTCGACCCCATTTTTAAAACATAATATATTATTTTTCTATAAGTCACAAAAGTAAGTGTTGCTACACAATTAAAATGTTATCGATAAAACTATAATCGATTTTTGACAAAAAGTTGTGTGGAGGTACTGTCTAAGAGTATGTTTTCATTGCTAATGATTATTCGAGTCATTCAAAATATTATAATGGTTTATTAAATTGTAGATAGAAGAAAATAAATTATTGATTTACAATTAGTTAGTCGATTTCTCATTCGAGTGACAGACAGTCCCAACAAACTTCAAGCAAATAACACTATTTTGCAGTATTGATTTGCCTTTCAATTGGTTGACAAAAGGAACACTGTAGGAATTGTAGCTTAACAACTACTCGCTGCAATACACTTGACCGACGAACCTTAGATAGTAAGATGATTCTGCTAGTTATTCGACATTGGCGACAACCACAGCCTATAAATACCTAGTTGGACTACTAATTATTGAATTATCAGCGCCGACTAGCCTGCTAGCTATGCAATACACACCAAAGTCGACGACCCACCCACACAATCTATACGAAACTAAACATACCGTCAACTAGCGCTCGCGTTGCCCATCATTCAAGTTGTAGTTACGTCCTAGTAATTTCTTTAGAACATGGGGATAAAAAAAAACTCAGGATGATCAGAATAATTAACTATCTTGCTATTTTAAGTTAGCAGCCGTGACTATGTTTTTCAACCTTGCTGGGATTTGGTGCAAAGACCAGATTCTGATGTAACAAGACGACTGCGCCACCGTAATGTTTGTCTTCACTTTCTAGCGCTATGTAGTCGCGATTAATTGGGTCAAATCGCCTCTATACTGCTTTTTTTGTCTGCCAAGAGAAGTGACCTTCAAAAGCATCCATCAATTTATGTCATCCTTAAATCTGTGATTATAGAGTTATTTATTTATTTATTTATTTAAATCTTTATTGAGCCAAATAAAGGTACAAAAGGCGGACTTAATGCTAAGAGCACCAAGACTTAATACCAGTCAATCTAAGATTCCAGTAAAAGATAACATAAAGAGGCGATATACTAGTTTAAGTCACTTAACTAATTAAAACAAAATGATAAAAAAAAACATTGGGATAAATAAGTGAAACTAAGAACGTGGACAACAAATACAATGTACTATTTAGTTTACAATGTTCTTTAAAAAGAAAATAAACTCAAACATATATAAACCAATAATACACATAAATAAATAAAGATATAGAAATAATAAATAATAATATATACACATAGACATACAAATAAACTCACACATAAATATATAATATACATATGTACATAAATGAAATATATATAAATACACAAATATTATTTATAACAATAAGTACAATAGTATGCGCAATATATATAAGTGTCTATCTAATAAAACATAACATACATATATGATTCCTAATAACAATTCTGCAAATTTTCAGAAAGGAAATTAAATATTGATTTTTTGAAAGCTACCCTGTTGGGTACGTACGGGTAGGCTGTTCCAGAGTTTAGTAGAGTGAACAGTGAAAGAACTGGAGATGAAACCGGTACGGTGTGAAGGAATTAATAGTTTGAGGTTAGAAGAGGAAGAGCGCAGATGGAAGTCGTGAGAATTACCCAGTAATTGAAATTTACATTTCAAGTACTGGGGTGAAAGTGGATCATTAAGAATAGAAAATAATTGACATAGATATCTGGAAGATCTTCGCTCTCGTATAGAAAGCCAGTTTAACTTTGAGCGGTAAAGAGATATGTGATCATATTTACGAAGAGAGAAAATAAAGCGAATGCAGCTGTTGAGAAGACGATCCAATTTATTTAGGTTGCTTATGGAAATGTTAGTGCAGCAGACATCAGCATAGTCAATAAGAGGTAGGATTAAGAATTGCACTAACAGAGTTTTTGTCCGAATAGGTAGAAAGTTTTTGTGACGATATAGTGCACGCAAGGAACCGGTTACTTTGCGACATATTTCACTGACATGGAAATCCCAACTTAAGTTGGTGTCAATGTGGAGGCCGAGATTTTTGATCGCAGAGGAAAAAGGAATATCAATGTTGTCATAAGACAGTGACATTAAATGGATTGATTCCAATTTAAGTAGCTGTCGCTGACTACCTACTATTATTGCGTGACATTTCTTAGGGTTTACGTTAATACCGTACTTTGTGCTCCAGTCGTGTATTCGTTTCAAGTCCTGGTTTAAAAACGCGATTACAGTATTAACGTTGTCCGGCGTAACATGAGTGTAAATTTGTAAGTCTTCTGCATACAGATGGTAAGGAGAGATTAAGTCTATATTAATGAGATTGATAAATAACGAAAATAGAAGAGGAAAAAGAATACCGCCTTGTGGTACACAAGCACTCAGGCCACACCATTCTGACAAAGTATTGTCGATGCGTACCGCTTGCTGACGACCACGAAGATATGTTGAAAACCAATTTAGTTCTTTGGAAGAAATATTTAGGTCTGAAAGGAGAGCAATAAGAATGTCATGGTCAAACGCGTTGAACGCGTTGGAAAAATCGATGAGGACTAACACGGTTAATTGATCATCCTCCATTGCCTCGCGGATATCTTCCACCACCTTAAGTAGGGCAGTGCTTGTGCTATGACCAGGACAAAATCCTGACTGAAACTCGGAGAGAAGATTATTGCTATGAACAAAAGATGAAAATTGTTTATACACTATTGTTTCCAGGACTTTAGAGAGGTAGGGTAATATAGAGATAGGTCGTAATTCATTGGGACTGGTAGGGTTATTTGTTTTGGTAATAGGAATTATGTGCGCTTTACGCCATACTAAAGGAAAAATACCGGAGGAAAGCGAGGTGTTAATAATAAAGGTTAATATTGGAAGAAGGACATCAATCATAGTGACTATCATGTGTCGAGTAATTTCATCCTCGCCAATAACATTCGATTTAATCGAAAGTACTGCTTTTTTACTTCTTCCTAAGAGACTAAAGAAAATGTAAAGGCTGAAAAGAGTAGCCTTGGCATGGAAGATATGGAAGATATAGTGAGATGCTTTGTATTTTTTTTTTTATATATGATCTAGGGCAATGCTTGACTACATTCCACCTGATGGTAAGTGGAATGTAGTCTTAGATGGTAAGTCGCATTGCCCTAGCAACCTATTCACTCTTCTCTTGAAGACACCCACATTATATTTGGCCGGAAATACCGACGCAGGCAAATTGTTCCAGTCCTTTGCTGTACGCACTAAAAATGAGGAAGCAAAGCGCTTCGTTCGGACAGGTGGAATGTCCACAACAAAAGGATGGATACCTGCCATGCGTCGGGACGTCCGGTGATGGAAGGGGGACGGGGGAATTAACTCGTGTAATTCCTGCGCACACTTACCAAAATGTATCCTATAGAATACTGAGAGGCTAGCAATTTTACGCCTGTGTTCAAGGCTTTGGAGGTCGGCTTCGACCAATTCGGGATCGCCTATAAGCGTATTAATATCGATTAAGGAGACAGTAGTAAAATGATGGTTTAAAACGTTAGGGGAAAATTTGTTTAAATTTTGTTTGTCTCTAGAACTTATAAAACACAAGTTGCTAAGAAACTTCCATATTAGTGCCGACGAAGAATCAGAAACATTAGTGTGAATGTATTGGCGTTTAGCAAGTCTTACCATCTGGTTGCACCGATTTCTCAACTTTTAATAATGTATCCAGTTATCCTCGCAACGAAAATGCTTGAACTTACGGAAAGCACAATCCCGTTTTTTAATAGCAGCTTTGATCCGTTCCGTTATCCAGGGAGAAGGGGAATGACGCAGTTTGACAGCTCTCACTGGTACATGCTTATTATAAATGTTTAACACGTTTTTGTTAAAGTATTCCAGCATAATATCTAAATTTGTACTATTAAGAACATCAGACCAGTTAATAAGAACAGCATTTTCAAGGAAACTTTCTATGTTTAATTTAGAGAAACTCCGCAGATGCAATACTGTAGGGCGAGGTTTGGGAGGCTTGAGAGAGTAAGAAATAAATAATAGGTCATGTCTAGAGAACAAAGGAGCGGATATCTGACCGTAATGTACAACTTTTTCTTTACGGGATACAAGGATTAGATCAATCCAAGTGTTGGGAGAATGTATGTTAAGATGGGTAGGATTTAAGGGAAGGATAGTTAGTGAAACCGAGTGAAGGATGGATTTGAGCTTCTATCCCACGTTTCTATCCCACGTTATCTATCCACGTTATCTATCCCACGTTTCTCGATTCGTATTATTGGGGGTTAAAGATGCGATCTCGTGAATAAAAAGCGCGGGTTAGCACTCTAACGTCTAACTCTAACCAATATGACTTTAAAAACTGTCTCAAATAGTCAACTCTTTGTGAACTAGCTTGCTGAATAATGCTTGTTTCTTCTCCGTATCCTTTGCGCAGCTGTGGAATAGTTGCAGGCCAGTACTTTAATAAGCATGAAATATAATGCCCTTTAAAAAAATGACAGTTGATTGTATAAAGTTTTATTTTAAAATTGTTATTTAAAAAAGATTCAAGATAAATTTATTAGGAGTTTATTCGAGATATAGTAGATTCTAAAATTCTTTTGAAGAGTTCAACAATTTTTATTTTCTATAATAATGAAAGTATTTCCTTACAAATCTTTAACAGAAATAAGGCAAAATTTGTGACAGTTTGTTATACAGTAATAAAAATAAGATATTAGTAATAAATAAGAGATACATAAAATAAGAAATTGAAATTAATAATAATAATTAAGATCACTTAATGAACTAAACAAATTTAACATCCATAATGGATGTAAGGTGTACTTTAAATCTAAAGTAACTTTATTAATTTCACTTCAGAATTCGAAATATGTTGATTTATAATCTAAGTAATGGTACAAAGATTAATGAATACCAGAAATAAGCTTTCCGGAATTATCTCGTACGCAATGTTTTAGAGGTAATCGACCGACAGACGAGACGTTCTTAATTATATATAAGGTACCTAAATGTAGCGTAATTGGGATAATTGGTAGGATAAACAAGGATTCACAATTAACAATTATTGTTTATATGGATGGATAATATAGTAATCTTAAGATGTGGTTGTATTGGTAGCTTGTTATGTGAACGAGGGTTTCTTTTTAAAGTTAGCAATTGTGGCAAAAAAAAAAACAGTTTTAATCTAAGCGGTCAAGTAAAATTATATTTAAATTTTTAATTAATATATTATGAAAATTCGCGGGTTCAAATTTTTACTCGTATCGGTTTATTTTTATTTTATATCTATTTAAAATTTAAATAACTTTAACATGTTTATAAATATTTTCAAACATTAATTTCGATTGTGGCATTTTTACAATGTTTATCTGTACTGCAAAGTCAGAACATTGGTTCAGTCGTAAAAAGCCTAATAGATGTCACCACCACCCCAATAAAGACGGTTATAGAAATAATGGTTAATTCACCAAGATGGGTAGCGATATGCTAGTTCAATAGTAGAGCGATGGGACGGTTTCCCAGCGGTCGCTTTTTCGAATACCGCTTGTGTTTTTTTTTATATTAATTTAAATAAGCTTAAGGTGGCTATTTGTTAATGTTTATAGATATTTTTAAAAAACATTATTTTACATTCCATCTCAGAATACCTTAGTTTTTAAAAGTAAGTTCAATAACACTGGAACATATATAATTCGAATTAGGTTTTGTTGCAAAGGATACTTTTATACAAAGTGTACAAATATTATTATAAATTCAATAACTGTGTATTACAATCTGAAACTCTTATTTTTCTCTTATTGTAACTGGAAAATTGCATTTTTGTAGGATGAGAGACAGCCATATTTTCTCTTTTTCCCTAAGTTGTATTTATTATTAGAACAATAATAATATTCTTAATTATTGTAGATTGTCAAACGAAATTTTGATTCAATAGTTTTTGTCCATTACAACTACAATTTCCACAACATGCCACTTATAATCCTTAAAAAGTTAACATTGAACGAATTGAAATAATATTTTTACACCATTAAAAGTATAGGTGACTCCAAAAATTATTTGAAGTATGCCAACACTAATTCAAGTTATTGATAGTTTTTCTTTATTCTCGTTATGTATTAAGCTATAACTTAAAAGTATAATAGCTCCTACACTACATTTTTTACAAAATAATTATAATACATATCACGTACAACCTCTGAGATAGGAAAGCGTATTGAATTTAGGTCACGTAAAATCTTTGTATTTTCTCTATTTCATGTCTTCTCCAGTTAGGGTATCGTCACGACGACGGAGTATTTAATTTGATTCAAAATAAAGTATCAAATTGATGCTATTCTGTATTAGTTCCTTATTTACTTTGATTTCAATTATCGCCATCTCGACTGGCAAATATAAATTAAACGAATGAATTTTCTTCAAGTCCCTAAGACTCATTTTGATATCGGAATAACGTTCTTAAGACAGCTTTTAATAAGTTTTAAAATTACTGATTAATTCAATAAGTTTTGTAAATGAAAATATAGTGTATAATTAGGATTGGCTTTGGTTGATTGGGCAATTGGCCCCCTTCAGTTGCTCATAAATATATATCTATAAATTGGATCTATTGGGGTCTATTGCTATAAATTGGAAAACAGGTGTCAAGTTGAGATTTATTGAGTCATACTCATTTGAGAGCGCAAACTCTGTAGGTATAAATAATGATTGATGCTCTGTCTCTGATCTCTTATCTAGTTTTTTATAAGTGTATTAGGTTTATCCTTATATGTCATATAATAATACAATTTAATAATACAATAATACAATATAATTTTTACATAAAACATATTAAATCTGTTCTGAAAATTGAGAACGAGTTCATAAGTGATTTGGTAATAGTAAACCTAACCTTTTCAAAAAGTTAATTTCTTAAAGATAATTAAAATGGTTATTAAATATTAAATTTTCTACGCACGATCATTTATTATTTATGAAGAAATTTCACTATTTAAAATTTGATTTGTTCGACGTGTCAGCAGCTCAGCAGGAATGTTTCAAAGTTACCCTAAATTGTCCTACCTTACACATGGTATATTCTAGGGACAATAATGTGTAGTATCTATGCACTTTCATTTAATCCTTACTGTCTAAATGCCCCTGCGCACTCGGCATCTCTAAAACGAGGTATATGGTGGACTCGCCATAATAAAAAGGCGTGCAACAGCTTCATCGACGGGACTTTTCATAACCTATCGAATACCATCAAAAAACACCACAAGAAACCTGGGAACATACCAGTGCTACCAAGGTTAAGCTCATCCCTAATACCGCAAACCAAACTTAATTTTATTTATTTACAATGAAGGAGTGTATAAAGAATAAGAAGTATAATTAAGAAACTGTAAATACTCATGTGAATGAATATTTTAATTTGTATCTTCTTTATCCTATTTCTGACTGTTGTTGCTACATGTGACAATTATATATAAATATAGGATTTGATTACCTTTAAACATATTTAGTATTTTTTACATATTAACAAAGTTCAATTTTATAAAAAAATATAGATACTAAGCTCACTGACAGGCAGGCAGGTAGACATCTTGAGAAGCCATTGCTCTAATGATTGAGCTAAGTTGTAGTAATTTTCCTCGTTGAATCAAGCATTCTGTACATAATCAACTCTATCCTTCCTGATAAGATTCAGTTATAAGTCTGGTTCCCATCTAAGTTCTTCTTTGGTTATCAATGTTCTTATATGCTGTTAGGTTAAAAATGTTCGCTATAATTTTTAAAAGTAGTAGAGGGAATTGGAGCTATGTAAGAAAAAGTGAAAAAAAAAATCGGTTACAATCATAGACTTTTATAGACTCTAATCAGTGTTTTAGTTATCTGCCTTTCATTAATTGAGAAGTACCATTTATAAAATACATCATTAGATAAGTAAGATCGCCTTTTTTTAAAATCCTACTTTCGCCCCCATTACCCGTCGCATCGGGTAATGAGAGCCAAGAAGCTTTAATATGTGAAATGAGAGCCATGAAATAAAAATAAACAAAATAAAATCTATTTTCACCTATTTAACAGAAATTTAAACAATTCAAAACTTTAACGTAATCAACAAAACATAAAATATATCATTTTCAACAAAATATTAAATAAAAACAAAAGGTAATTTAGGGATTTAAACAAAAATTGCAAATATAATTTTTAGGATGATCGCAACCTTTTCATCCTCAGAATATTCAGATTATCATGCATAAATTTTCATCCTCAGAGTATTCAGAACCATAATCACAAATATTATTTTCATCAATAGATGATTCGTCAGTAGTGCTCTCTTGAAACAAATTTCTAGTTACTCTATTTATGTTTTTTGACATAATTTATTCTAAATCTGTATCTTATTCTTACATTTATTTATTTGGATTTTCTTTGGTTTTATCCCTTTCTTCTCTCTTATATTTTTTTTCTCCTTCTTCTCCTCCATCCAATGTAGCATGACTATTATGATTGTCCATAATAAGCAAAATCTGTTTTTCCACAGTAGGACTTGTAAATTTTATGAAATGCTCAAGCCATTTTACGAATATCTGCTCATTAGTCCACCCATTTTTTGAACAATTTAAATTTTTCAACTCGTAAGGGTAATAAGAGCCATGGCGGGGTAATGGGAGCGTGAGTAGCTCCCGTTTCCCATAACTTAACTATTTAAAAAATAACGACACCAACCTAAAAAACTTCGCTAAATTCATTTAGTTTTCAATTATATCTTAAAATTGATTAAATAGTGCATACAATAGAAACAAAATACGACGGAATAATAAAAGTTTAGGTACTCACTTTGTTTGAGAGATTTTGTACTATTTTATAAAGTGGTCAATTCAAATATATTTCCTCTTCTTACCGCTATGCGCGTGCTACTGGGCTGGTCGGCGGCGATCACGTGATATAACTGAATGTTTATGAAGCCATTCCTTTCAGTTTCGCGCGACATGTACGTTCGTGTATCTCTAAACTTTAATAGCTCTCATTACCCGCTAGCTCCCATTCCCCCATATTCCCTACTTACATTGTAACTATTGACTTTAAGTTATTTACTAACTGTTTTATAATGTTGCTATATATTCATTCGGTTTCTCCAAACAAATTTATTAAATTTCATTAAAAATGATTATTTTCCTTATTATTATTTTCTAAAAAAAGTCAGTAACCTAAGTATCTAACTGAAATGTAATTTATCTTAATTACTTTTTGATGTCCGAGACTATTGGATTTTTGGTAAAAATAATAAGAATAAGATGACTTAACTGTGCTAAAAAAAAACTTACATGACATTATGATTAAAAGGTAACGTTAAAAAAACTTTTAAATCAACCGACGCGACGTTTCGAATGTTCGTGCAGCAGTCGTGTTCACGGAAAATCAAGATGTAGATGTCTGTCCCTAAAGTTTATAATGTAAGATATAAATCCTATTTTACACGAGGATAATCTGTAAAATATGGTTTTGTTAAAATAAGTACTCGTGAGAATTTAATTAAGTATGTTTTTTGGGTTAAATGTGCCAACTTCGTCTGAAGGTATTTGTTCGTTGTTCATTATACTTAGTCTGGCCATAAATAGTGTTACAATTAAAAATAAAAGAATATTACATTTGAGTTTAGAATCTGTAATTTTTTTACGATTGTCCATTGTGTTTTCTCATTTTGGCGCCAATAAATTGTACAATATTTTGCGATATTAAAATGGAGTGGGGTGATAAAGAGGACAGAATCCACACAGTCTTAGTTAGAAGCGAACGCCTCGGACTTCATCAGAGCTGAAGACTGGCCGGCGTCTAGTCCCGATCTTAATCCTCTGGATTATGATTTATGGTCAGTTTTAGAGAGTACAGTTTGCTCTAAACGCCATGATAATTTGGAGTTCCTAAAACAATCCATACGATTGGCAGAGAAGAATTTCCCCATTGAAAAAGCGCGTGCTTCTATTGGCCTCAATGTTTAAAGGACTGCATTGCAGCCAATGGACACCACTTCGGATAAGCTATTTATATTTTGAATTGTTTTATATTTGTGTATTAAAGTAACAAACTGTAAACGTAATAAATGTTATTTGCAATTAAAAAAAAATTTTTTTTCTTTGTTACGATATTTATGGCAAGACTAGGTATAAAATCTTAATTCTTTAAAAAATACTTACAGATACCTCTTGTAATTAATAAAAATATTTAAATATAAAATACATAACATATTAATGTACAAAAATAATGAATGCCTAAATCAAAGCATTTACAATAAAAAACATGTAAAGAAAAGATATGCATCTTAAACTACTTTGCAAAGTACAAACAAACATTGGCAAGTAATTTGAATTAGTTTATTAAAATGTTGGCAGGTGATAAAATTGATCGTCAAAATATGAATAATAATTTATAGTTACTTTAGAAAACAGTAGTAACTAGCTATAGAAACATAACACGAGTACTTATCCTGAATATAGTTTTAACTGCTCTCACATGTGAAATAAAAAAAAAATAAACTACAAACCCGTAACTACAAAACGTTGAAACAATTCGATGCAATCTATGTATTGTATGATACATATGAGAATACATTCTACTATATACATAATAGTAGAATATAATTAGATACTATTCATCTGATGTTTTTTTTTTATATATATTACACAGTAAACATATCCTATTTATTATCCCTGTATAAAAATGTATATGATAACAGGAAGTATGTTTTTGGCTTATTATCCAAGTTAAACCTACCGAATGAAAAATAAGAACTGATTAATGATAAAATTGCAATACAACAAATCTACTAGACGTAATTTGAAGAAATTTCTTATTAGGTAAATTAACAGACAAAAACGCATTTTTACAAAAATTACGAAATGTTATTTAATTTACAGGATTATAGTTAAGATTACTAAAATTGCCAGTTCCAATTATGCTTAAATATCCATTCATTTAAAGATGAGCTCATTTCTCAAATTGTGTAATACACGGATGGTAAATCGCTTCACGCAGCAAGAGATTGCTATCAACAAACTTCACTGCTCGTCTAAAATAATTGCTATGTTGTTTAATACCTTTTAATAACATAGTTGTTATTATATTAATGAAACGTATTAAAACATAACACAATAATATATTTTTTTAACATATTATTAAAACGTAATATATTGTTTTAATAGGTCTTAATAATTCATGTTTTAATAATATCGAAGTAGGGTTTGGGGGTGCGTTCGATTACCACAAGGGCAACACTTTGTGTGATCTACAGATTGCTTTTCCACGTCTGAATGTACTTCGTATTAATTGTTATACGTTTGTTAAGCCCCCAGGCACGCAGAAAGATAATATAATCTCTAAAACGGAGAAGCTGTCTTTTAAAAATATTATATATATGTATAATTTAAAAATATTATACATACATATAATACTCTTGTCTATCATTAAGTATATTGTAAATGATATTCTGTGACTAAATTACTTTTTGTTATTCTATGCTTATAAGTTCATCGACACACTGTTCTTTTATACACGAGACTGCGATACATTCAGTGAACAAATTAATAAAGGCTGCCTTCGTGGATAGTATTTTTGGTTTTGGTTTAATTAGTGTTGTGCTAAAGTATCGATGGAATATAAAACCGAGTTTTAATAACGGAGTTGATAAAATACGATCTAAGAAGAATGAATACGAACGTATACTCAAGTGAACATGGAATCGATGGTGTTTGATAGAGCATGTTATAACTAGTATTTGAAAATCTGTAAAGACCTGGCAACTAAACAAATAACGTAAATTGTATAAAATTCAAAGATTTAGTTCTATTTTATACCGAGTAAAAAAATCAAATAAAATATATTTAAATGCAAAAAAACAGTACGAAATCATTTACAAATTTTTATTTCCACCTAAAAATATATATTATAAACTAAAAATAAAAAAAAAATACTAGGTATAAGGAGACCGTACTGGTGTGAAAGGAATCTATACATATAATAAAATCGTCACTGAGCCGTTCCTGTACCTACATGGAATCAAAAAAAGAAAAACATCATAGGGGTGCTTTATAAGAGCAAGAGAACCCAAAACAATGGTTTTTCAGTTTGTCTGTTTGTCTGTATGTTTGTATGTCTGTACATTTGTGCACGCTAATCTCAGAAACGGCTTAACCGATTTGAATGCGAGTTTCAGAAATTTATTATCACATTCTTCACTTAACATTTAATGTTTATTTGATCTAAATCGGTTAAGAAATAAAAAAAATTACTTTTGACTATTTATGTCAATGACGTAATAGATACCATGAAAATCTTATTCTATACATGTAATAAATCTGGAGAGGAGGATTCTTTGTATATTAAAAATATTTAAAAATATATGCCAGGATGTAAAATAATAACTAACCGAATCCATTTTCAGCATTTTTAAAATCTTTGTCTGTTTATCTGTTTGTCTTTTAGTTGTGCACACAACACGAAAAAAAAAAAATTCATAAATTTCATACAGGGGGGGACCTTTATATAAGCAAAAGAACCCAAAACAATGTTTTTTTAATTTGTTCGTCTAAATGTTTGTATGTTAGTGTACACTAATCTCAGAAACGGATTAGTCGACTTGGATGCAGTTTTTGGGAATATATAGTCATGGGATTCACTTTATATTTTGTTTTTTTTTAATAATCGGTTAACAAATAAAGAAGTTAATAATCTCTTATTGTCGTATCATTGCTTCTTACTGTTGTGTAGCTCAGAATTCCTCAAGTTTACATGGTAATATTTTGATTATGTTCAATGAAAATCTGTAAGTGTGATATGTATATGGTTAGAATAGTTATTAAGTACTCTGTTTAAGAAGTATTTAAATGGACGTTTAGGTAAAAACAAGAGAGGCATAAAAATAATTACAGCACCTAATATTGTATCCTTATTAAAAACTTTAAATATACTTTTGACAGTGAACGATGTCTGCCGATGTTGTAATTTTGATTGTATCACTTAAAATAAGTCATATAGAAGCCAATACAAAAAAAGGGAAGTGGAAATTGTTTTATTACGAATTTAAGGCGTGCGAAGCCGCGGGCAAAAGCTAGTTAAAAAAAACCTAAAATATGTTTGTGTTTGTTGCTTATTACTATTAACGTAAACAGATGAGTTTTCTTATTTTAAAAATAATTATATTAAATATTTATTCAGCACGACGCGATGATGTGATCTCAAAAGACACGTCATGCCTATTTAATAGCAGCCGATCCTACCTGATATATTATATTGGAAAATACTGTTATAGGAAATAATATCGACATAAAAAATTACGTAACATTAAAAATAATTCACTTACAAAAATAAGAAAATATTTTTTAATTTCTTTTCATTTGCGGTTAACTGTTCGGGAGAGTTTAAATCGTTTTATTTAAACAAATAATTAAAATTATATTTTCTTCTCAGTTGGACGCCTCGTTTTATTTAACATACGTGACTACAATTGCGCAGTTTATTTTTAATTATTAGTTAATATGCTTTAGTACGGTTACGAAAGCAGTTCCGTTTAAATTTTTAGTTAAAAAAATCGATTACCAAGGCCATGGTTGGATGTAATAGTCGATAGCTTCTTAAATGATCTAAAAAAGGTAGAAAACCAACCAATAACTAACGTCAAAAAAGCTTGAATATAAGATAATTTTTGAACATCACGTCTAAATTAGTCTTTCCTTGTTTATGTTATTAATAAAACCCTTTTGTCAAATATATGCAAGCTTCATAAAGATATTGAAGTTATGGCTCGGGTTAGTGCACTCAAAGGACTCTTCTACCTTATTTGGAGACCAAAACTATTTTGGATTAAAATTCAAGAAACCATCGGAGCTCTATAAACATCTAAAAGTTATCAAAATACATATCATCGAGAAATCTAAAGATGATACTGTAACTTCTCTTCCTAAAGATAAGGATGCCTCAGAACTCGAGTCAGGAATTCAATTCCATAAAAAAAAATATGATAGGTGCTCTAATGAATAAAGTTGGGCTAGGATCAAGTAGGAAAGTTCAAGACATAGACATGACAAATTTCTTTCTTCGGCAGGATGAAAATGATAACTACTGACTGCACACGATGAGCCTAGAAATTCCAATCGAATGGGTGACAGGATATTTTTGTATACAACTAGCTTTGAAGTAGCGCATCGTGCTTTATGATTGGTCCCCAGCATTATTAAAATTTTATCTTAATGTATTTCAAATGACTTTTCCAGAAACACTTATTAGTAGGGTGTAGGGTACTTCTGGATAGAGGTCAATACTCGCGTCGCCACGATGAGGTGTTAGAAATTTTACAAAAAGCGGTTAGTTTTTTCAGCAGCGCAGAAGGGTAAACAACCACCAAACGATCTATAAAACAGAAGGCTCTGCCAAAAAATCCATTAAACCTACACCTGGGTTGCAAGTCCTATGCATTGTTTGCACTCCTTTTAATGCAACACGATGGAGCCTAGAATGCTGAGAAGCTTCGTCTATTAAAATTGCATTTCCTTTTTTTATTGGCACATTTATAAACGCACCTTTTTTATTGTTTTAAAATCCTTTATGGATACCACACTCAGCTCAGGGGAGAGCAGGGATAATAATGTGGGACTCGCTGAGTCTTCAGGATACCCACTAAAATTGACGGCTACCATCATCGCCATAATGGAACGCCACGGGATATACGGAATAAAAATTAAATTCATAGATTATTTTCTGAACTTACAACAGAAAGTAATTTTAAGAAATTGAGTCGTTTCTACTTACTTTTATAAAACGTCTCATGAATATATATTCTATGAAATTATAGAACAGCTATACAATGACAAATTAAGCAATTGTAGATAATTGTAATCAATTACTAGGATTATGTTTTTAATATTTGTCTGCTTTCTGCACTCAATAATAATAATATTAAAAGTAAAAAATGTCATAGTGTTAATTTGGTGTAAAATGTTACAATTCTGTCCAGTATCTAAGTCTGGTCTGAAAGTGACCTCTTTCTCTTCAAACCCTTTATTATTATTACACAGCCTTGACTTGAAAAATGTTTGGATCTACAAATAAGTCGATTGAGCTTATAATGCAACTCTATAGTATCCCACACTGGGATAAGTTTTTAATTAGAATCTCCAATTCAAATATTAATTGTCATGACCAGTAATTATTGCGATCAATGTAAATGGTTCATATGCAGACATTCAACATTTTAAATTGTTTGACTGATTCTGCTTGGCAATGTTGAGGTTTAGTTTTGCAATTTTTAGATCAAGGGTCAAATGTATTTATGAATTTTAATATGATTTAAAATTAAGTTTAACTCAAAAAAAAAAGAAATTAGAATTAAAAACGACAAGAAAAGTTTATATTTTTGTAAGAAATTTTGTTAATAAAATCTGTTATTAAATAGTTTTGATTGATGTTACTTATTTTCATTAGAATAGTATAGTTAAAAATTTAAGAAATTTCTCTGATATAAGTAAACTAAAAATATTAAGCCATGGAATTTCGGCTTTTAACATATATAGATCAATGTATTGCAATAATTCATATCATTCACATTATTAGGATAAACAAATTAAAAACTTTCTTAGATAAATTTAATGGACTATGAAAAAATTTAAAGATCCTTAAAATAGACTCTTGTTTCTTTTCCTAGCAGATTTTGCTGAGATGAATCCACAAGCGTGACATATTATTTATTGCTGTGCTCATCTCAGCAGCGATTTTTAAAATGGGGAAGTTAGTCCTGAATGTATACTAAATATATTTATTTTCGGGGAATAATTGTTGTCTAGATTCTTATTAAGTGTCTAGCAACTCTCCGCGACTTTATTCATATAGATTGATTAATGTTTAAGACTGTATTAAAATATACAATTGAGATAAGTTTCAAAACTAACGTTCAGTTTTCAGAGTGTAAGTTGTTCTAGTCGTTCAGCATGATCTACAATTGTAGCTTTCGTGTAAGCAATGGGTAAGAAAATCGTTTGTGGTAAAAAAATAAAAAGTCATCACCCCTAAAAATTTCGTAATAATTTCAATCATTAAATTCAGTTTTATCAACATTAAATTAAAAAATATCGTTGTAACTTAATACTTAAAATAATTCGTTTTTAATTTTCTTATTTAAATGAAATTGATTTTTTTTTTAAAGCGCCACTGAATATAAATGTCAATATTCTAGGAGTCATCTGAGACGGAAACGATTGCTAATTTTCATAAAAACCTTCTTGCCTTCGAATCATTCTGCTCCCCAGTTTAATATGTTTTATAGCTTGGAAATGAAATACGACCGCATGGCGCAAACAGTTGGAAATGTTTAGCGATGATAATGGCGTGATAGAATTTTGCATTAAAAAGGTTCTGCGACGCGAAAAATTGTCTTCGGTCTGATGGTAAACGCGGTTATTATTTTTTAAAAGGAAATACAAATTAAGCATTTTTAACAAGTGTTTGGCTCGGTAATTGGAACATGAAATTACTTAACATACATATATAGCTTAAATAATTAAGTTGAACTATTTCAGTTCACTTATGATGCCTGTCTAATGATATATGGGGATAATACATACGAAAGTTCCTTTATAATTGTACCTTCGTGTAATAATCGTCACAAGGTATGTGACGTGACGTACGCCCGGTTAACAAATCCGTTCTTAGTGCAATTAAAAATAAATAAAATAAATAAAAAGACTTACAATTAGTTTCAAAGTTCTTTTTAAAGTGTAATAAGTGATAAAAAATAACATTAGAATAGTTATAAAACGTTTAAAGTGTTAAAAAGTATATTTTTTACAACGACAGTGTTCCGCCGATCAGCTGTTTACCCTCGAACTTGGCAACAAAAATAAGTAAAGTAAATAAAACACATAGAATTCATTAGAATTTTTTTTTATTAAAGTGAAATTAGTGATAAAAATAACATTACAAAAGATATTATAAGTTTAAAGTGTAAAAAAAGTATATTTTTACAACCATAACAGTGTTTTGTTGAACAGCTGATTACCCCCGAACTAATTAGATGTGTATAATTGAATTAATAATAGTGGTAAAATAGTGATCTAGTGTTTTAAAACTTAACATCTTTATAAGAATTAAAAACGATATAATTTGATAAAAACAATAATTTATTAGTATAACAATTATCTTGCATATTAAATCTAGTGGCGACATCTGGTAACCCTCTCCGATATTATTTGGGTTCATTAGTGTTTATCGATTAGAGCTGCTTTAATTGCTAAGATGGCAAACAACTGTCGTCAATGTGGTAAATTCTTAAACTTAACAGATGGCGTTAGGTGTACAAATTGCTGCAATTACTATCACCGCACCTGTACTAATCTTAGCCCAAATGCCCGACTGACGTGTAAATGGAAATGCCGCATATGTAAAGAAAAGATGGTTGCAAATCAGGATAAAGGTGTCTCTTTTGCGGCAGGCGTTAGTGACACTGTTGTTGATGGAGACATTACTATCACTCCCACAGACTCCCTTACAAATGAAATTAGGCTATTACGTACCGAAATATTTACTGTCAGCAAGGAAATGAACACATTCAGACAAGAAATATCGAAATTAAATAATAGTATTTTAGAGTTTAACAACCGAATGGACAACATAGAAGAACGGTTGTCTTTACTGGAAAATAAGTCTTCATCAGAATGTAGTTTGAAGGTAATTTCTGATTTGCAAGCCTCAGTTAATGAGCAGGAACAAATAAATTACGGAAACGACATTCAAATTAGTGGAATTATTGAAAAAAATGGGGAAAACGTCGCACAAATATTTAAGTTAGTGTGTCATAAATTAGGAACGACCGTCGAGGATTCGGACATTGTCAGTGTCGAACGGTCAGGACCACGCGTCAAAACACCTACCAACAGCGAAGAGCATCGTCCCCGTTCAATCGTCGTGCGGCTTGTACGGCGCGCACTCCGCGATGGCTTACTGCAGGCGGCGCGCGTGAGGCGTGGCGCGGATACATCAGGTATCATCGACGGTGTTCCGCGCAAGTTTTACCTGAACGAGCGCTTGACGCGCACTAACAGACATTTGTTTTATTTAACAAGATCCGAATGCCGTAAAAAGGCCTTCAAATATGTATGGACGAAGGGGGGGGGCGCATATTTGCAAGGCGAAATGCGGACGAATCTGTTTTTTCAATTAAAACTGAAGAGGATATTGTTAAGGTTTTTGGTTAATATGTCGTTTGTGTTGCGTTTTCAATATGCTATGTTTATTGTTTAAAATGGCTATGTTTTACACTATGTGTCTGAAAATTGTAATTAATAATTTTATATATTCCCTATTAAGCGAGAAGAGAATGGTTACATCATACATGTTTATTAATTTTATGCATCTGAAACTGAAGCAGGGCTGTATCTTTCCGAAATTTATGTCAGTTACTATTTTATATCTTTTTTACTTACAAATAATGTATGGAACAATTCTTGTGCAATGTTTTGGTATTACTTTGACAATGCTCAGAGTCATGACTAATAACATTTTCATATTAAAATATACAGAAACAAAAATAATTAAAAATGATTCATAGTAAAAGAATAAAATTTGGCTTATTAAATCCTGGTTCTCTGGGAAACAATCATGAAGAACTAATTGTTGCCTTAGAGCGCCATGACGTAGACATTTTGGCTTTAAACGAGACATGGTTAAAAGAGGGCAAAGAGGGTTGTGCGCCGACCATATCGGGATATCGACTGTGCCACACTCCGCGCGCGAGTGACGGTACCCGTCAGAGAGGTGGTGGTGTTGGGTTCTATCTCAGGCACGATCTCACTATGCGAGTTATAGTTCACCCAATTACTTATTTGGTGGAACAAATGTGGCTGAAAGTGAAAGTGAGTAATAAGACCATTATAATCGGTACCGCTTACAGACTGCCTTGGTTAAACACTCAAACCTTTTTTAGATGCCTTAACAGAAACCATCGGCTCTCTTCCATATTATGATTATCTACTATTGTTAGGAGATTTCAATATTAATTATTTAAACGAATATAATACCAATACAATACAACTTAGATATTTTCTACAAAGCGTAAATTTGGTGCAACGTGTAACTGTGCCTACACATTTCACCCAGCATAGTGAAACTCTCCTCGACCTTGTATGTACCGACGCTAATATAGGTAACTTATGTATAGATTATATTTGTAATCTCAGTAGTCACTCGTTTGTGTCCTTTGACCTTAATGTTTTGAAAAAAAAGTCTCTTACAAGGAAAACTTTTGTAAGACAAATTAAAAATAAAGATATTAATGACTTGCACAATTTTTTAAACTTAATAGACTGGGAGAGTATATCACAAATTCAAAATGTAAACACAATGGTATTTGAATTTACGAACAATTTGTTGCACTTGTTTAACTATTTAGCTTATTAACATTACTTTGCCATCCACTCTCTCTGTCATTACAAATATTATTAATAAATCAATATTAACCAATACGTTTCCCGACTTCTGGCGGCAAGCTTTAATTAGACCTATACCTAAAACAAAAAACCCTACAGATATCAAAGAGTTACGTCCCATTAGCATACTGCCCTATATTTCTAAAGTTCTAGAGAAGGTAGTATGCAGACAGCTAAGTATATTTTTGGAAACAAATAATATTCTACCAGATAATCAAT
This sequence comes from Napeogenes sylphis, assembly GCA_959347405.1. NCBI lineage: Eukaryota > Metazoa > Arthropoda > Insecta > Lepidoptera > Nymphalidae > Napeogenes > Napeogenes sylphis. The sequence goes on along the minus strand of OY365780.1, from coordinate 30,866,047 downwards.
CTCGGTTTAGAAAGCAAAGAAGTACCTGCACAGCTTTAGCTCATGTGGCGATTGACATTCTCACTGCCCAAGACACTGGGAAAGGAACAATTCTAGTTTTACTAGACTACTCTCGAGCATTTGATGCAATAAATATCCCCTTATTATTATCTAAATTATATTACTACGGATTTGATCAATGTACGTTAAATTGGTTTTCAAGTTACTTAAACAATCGCAGACAATCTGCTGAAATACTACGTGAGGATGGAACTAGATTTAAATCTGAGTGGTCTAGCGTAGTTAGAGGCGTTCCACAGGGGTCGATTTTAGGACCTATCCTTTTTATTTTGTACACAGCAGACATAATTAAGTGCATTAAAGATTGCAAGTATCACATATACGCGGATGATCTACAAATGTACATATCGTTTAAACCGGAGGAAACGGATGATGCTGTCAAAAAATTAAATAGCGATCTGGATCGTTTAGGCAGTTGGTCTCAGTCTCATTCCCTAGTCCTTAACGCTTCTAAAACTAAGTACATGATGTTCGGAACCAAAAATCAAATTAATAAAATAGTTAACAAAAATCCCATCATAACGATCAAGGGAGAGAATATCGAATGCGTTAGGGAAGCAAGAAATCTTGGTATTTTAATGGACCAACAGTTGCGTTTCGAGAAGCACATACTAAATACCGCAAGTAACTGCTTCTATAGACTTAAGATTCTGTACCGCTTTCGTGACTCATTAAGTCCTGAATTGTGAATCCCTAGTCTTGTCAAAATTAAATTATGGTGACACTGTTATAGGTCCCAGGCTGCTTGTGATTTCTAAAAATATTATTCAAAGAGTTCAAAACGCTTGCGCCCGATATTGCTTTAAAATACCGCCAAGATCCCCTGTGACGCCATATATAAACAGTATAAGATCATTAAAAATGGATTACCGGAGACAGCTACATTTTGCTACTATGCTCTTTGGAATTATAAAGACTAAAATTACACCGTTACAGTACTGCATCGTTCCGTGGTAGTTTTAAATATATGGCTACCAAGTACTGGAACGACCTGCCACCACCATTACGTGACCTGAAATCAATAAATAATTTTAAGTTAAAATATAAACAATATCTATTTAATATTCAAAAACATTTATGAAAAAAAATAAATTTTTAGATTAAAAGTTGTATATGTATGTTTATATGTAGATATCTGTATGTTTGTGTGTATATATATATATATTTAAATGAATTACCTCAGTCCTTACGGTCACTATAACTTGGCGGTCCGGGGGGGAGTCGTTATGTTAATTTCTTCATAGTTACTTGTTACTTGTAAATCACAGATTCCAGTGAATCTAAAATGGATATAATATGTTTGGTACAGTCTTTTACTTTTTTACTTTTTAAGATGATTATTATAATTATATTATTTAGAATATACACAATTTACCCTATTTTGAATTGAATTATTATATATATATTTGTTTGTTTCATATGCAAATAAAATGTACGTAATATGTACAAGTATTGTAATATAGTTACCTGTTTCAGTTTCAGTCTTCAGATTGTAAGCATATTCGGTGGAGAAATATTGATTCAGTAATAAATTTTGTTCTCGCGCCTACGTCACTTCAAATACAGGGTTTCAGCTGAAAATCAGCGCTTTTTGTACGAGTATCATCCCGAACAAACAGCATATGCTGAGCTGAACGCTCATTCGGCGTTGTTTATTATATAACACAGTTATCCGTATAACATTAAAAACTTTCTTACTTTGTTATTAAAATTGATGCTAATGCACCATAAAACATCCCACCGCGTCGCCTTCTACTCGTCCTCTAAAACCGGTTTTTCAGCGCCTACAACTCGCGCGCGTATTGCATACGGGGCGAGAGGGTGGGGGGACGTATGTTGTGCATGTCAAGAGTATTTTGTTTAGTTATTGTTTTTATTATTATTTTGTTATTTCATTTAATGTAATGGTGTTTTTTTTGTTTATATAATGTTTCTAGATGTTTTTGGTTAGTTTATTTTATAGTTTATTTTGTTTTTTTTTTGTTCGTATTTACAACGCTTGAATAAAAGTTTCTTTCTTTCTTTCTTTCTAATTGAATAAACTACAAATTATGTGGGATTGGTACTTAATGCTTATAAAACTAAACTATACTTTACATTCCCGTTAAAATTTTAAATATATCAAAACATGTATATGTTGGTTGATACCTCATCCGAAATAAGTTTTTAATAATAAATTTAAAAAACCCGTAATACAAAAAGACCTCTAAAAAGAATAAATATAATATTATTACGTACTTATTGAAGTCGTTGCGTCGGGGGACCGTATGTACGTTGATAGTGTATATGTCAGGCCCGAAGATCGAAAACGCTCAGTGGACGGAAAAATCGCGTTCTGGCTGCCTTGAAATGCACAGAACGCGTTCTGGCTACTTTTAAACGCTCGCAACGCGTTTTGGTAATTGTCGAACGGCCAGAACGCGTTTTCTCAATTTATTCAAGTGTTATTTTAAATAAAATATCAAATTTTAATTTGTGGTATTATAAACATCTATATAATTTGGTTAGGTTATGTTAGGTTGTATAGATTATATTTAGGATAGGATAAAGAATATGATAATAAAAGATATTATTAATAAATGTAAAATTTAGATAATTTATTTAAGTGTTATTTTAAATAAAATATCAAATTTTAATTTGTGGTATTATTATACGAGTGAAATATCAAGAATGCGTTCTGAGCGCTTGACAAATGACAAAAAGCGTTCTGGCCATTCGACAATTACCAAAACGCGTTGCGAGCGTTTAAAAGTAGCCAGAACGTGTTCTGTGCATTTGAAGGCAGCCAGAACGCGATGTGGCCGTTTTTTCTGTCCACTGAGCGTTTTCGGTCTTCGGGCCTAACATATACATTACTAAGTTAATCATTGTGGACTTAGACTATACGATTAGATATCGTAATTTCTTTATCTGCCTTGTTAAATTACTTGCATTTTAATTTCTTCCTTTACTAAACCATATAAATATATTTTTACAGTCTACGTGGACGCAGTCATGGGCAACAGCTATAACTTTTTTTTTTTTTTTTATATCGTTGGAAAAATGCGTTACGCATCATCCCACTAAAAAACCAACAGTTGACAACGGTCAACCGGTATGCTAATCCTACATTTTATAGATTTTTTTTGAACTATGAAGTAATATTTTTATTTTAGCTGATTTCTTATAGAGATAATCTTTCTCAAAACATACGATATTGTAGCCGCAAAAGGTAAAACACATACAAACAATCTATTTGAACACATCTAAATAATAGATTACTATAAGTAACAGAATTATTAAACAATAAAACAATTTCAAATAAATAAAAGTGTAAAGAAAATACTTAACAATAAGCAACAACACAATCAATCAGAGAAAATATCCAAATAATCTAAAATTCATTATCGTGATTGCTAGGTTTTTCTCTGACTAAAATTTTTATATTTACAATTATTGAAAAAATATATCTTTATTTAACCGTTATTGGTAATCACAACTTTTGACCAAACAATAAAGGTAATTTGTAGAACTAATCAGATTATATAAATATAAAATATGAAGGCGCAGTTTTTTTCGCAGCGTAGAGCATTTGGGAAAGTTAAAGTTTAATTTTAATTTGAGAACGAATACATGAAACATTCACACAGATCTGACACTTCTTCCAAAAAACTGTATTTTTCTTTTATTTAATGATTAAAATTGCTAATGATTTAAAATACTATTTAAAATTTGAAATATTTCATTTAAAGAGTGTTGAATTATATTATCCTTTTTACCCATGAATAACAATACTTTTCCACAAACAGCTTATTACTTTTTTAACTTTTTTTAATGATAAAATACGCAATTAAATCATTTTAGTTTTAAACCCATTCCACCAATATTCTGAATGACTCAACAACTTCACTCTTGAACTCATGATATGAAAACATTGTTTTAATGTGAAATAAATAATAATTACAACCTTTTTAGCATGTTTTATAAGATTCATATATTTTGCAAAAAAAATAAATAAAATAAAAAGTCAATAATTTGGTGAAATGTAAATTTTTTAAAGTTATCATTTCGAAGTTACGTTGAGTCATATTCAGTTTTAAAAGTAAATACAATGAATATTTTTATAAAATTACTACGTCATGTTATATCATTCATCAAAATAAACTCCAGAAAGCTTTTACGAGATACATGAATACTTTTAAGTAAAACATAATAAAATTAAAATATTGTGACATTTTTATGACGCATCTACAATTCATATACTATTTAATTGCAGATACACTGACAAAATGTATGAAATTAAAAGTTTGGTATGTGATCTTTTCATATATTTTTTAACAAACCATAAATATTATACGAAAGAACAGTCTAAATTTTTTTCATAACATTCATATTTTTGTTTATATTATGAATGGAATTTTAGACAATGAAATGTAGCTTTTACTAGAGTACTATACAAACCAATGTGTTCTATAAAACACTTATAATTACATGTGTAATATATTCTGTCCTGAACGTATCTTAAACTAATTTGTAAGAATAGCAAATAAAATTCTGTTAGTTAATGCTCAAATTTAAAGAGATATCTGATAGACCGGGCCCCGAAGGTAGTTGAGTATCAAAATGTAAGGACCGCATACTGTTGGTCGTTTTGAACTCAGGAAATCTTGTAATTATAATTATGGATGTTACCAGGACCTCATTTGATCCATTTTTACTTACTGAGACTCAACTAATAACTCAAACTAAATGACAGTGGGATAGTATGACAGTTCAATATTAATTTATCAACTTTACCTGGCATGCCCTATTGAATGCCAAAAGACATTAATAAATTGAAAATATGTCTTTAGAACTTAGAATACCTCGAACAATGAAATCAATATGAGAACTGTACCGACAATTTAAATACAAAATAAATTATTAATTCCTTATTTCAACACACAAAATGTGGATAAATAGATAAACTTCAAAAACTATAACAATACGTTAATGTATTTGAATTTACACTCCTCGTCTTTAATATCACCAATTTAATAGAATATCATCGTTTCATGCATAACATATGTCATAAATAGTTGAATTGTTGCTAGACATACCGTTTTCCAATTGTGCTTAGAAATCCATTTATTGAAAGCAAATATGAGTAGAGAGATCATTAATGAGATTGTGTAATACATTGATCGTAAAATCGATTTACGCAGCGAGAGATTGCAATCAACAATTTACAGCTCATTTAAAATGTTTGATTGAATATATATTTTCGTTTTAAAACTATTTTTTTATTATTATAATAATCTTATATATAAGTGATTATGACAATAAAAAAATTCACGTGGATCGTTTTTTGCGATGTTTTAGTGTAGAGACGATGTAAGTTAATACTGGGTTTTAATATGAATGAGTTGATGAAATGGTATAATGAAATTTTAGTGCACATAACTACATTTAGAATCTTGTGTGTAAAATCGATAATGGTGTTTCGATAAAATGTGTGACAAAAGTGTTTGGAAATATTCTACTTCTGCTAACTTAACAGTTAAGTTTTAATGTTAACTAATTCTAGAGATTAAATCTACTGAATAAAAAATACTAAATAAAAATAGATTATTATATTTTTTTAATCGAATGTTATAAAATTTGTTTAAAATAAAAATCCATTGAACTTAGTCAGAATTATGTATTAAAGACTAATAACAAAAAATGCTGCATACTCACACAGTAAATATGTTAATGCGTTCGCGTTGATAAAAAATGTTTTTATTTATCCTCAAAGTGACTGAATAAAATAATTAAAGTTACATTATATTAAGAATGAGGTCACTTCTTTAAAATTTTTGTAGTTGCCCCAGCTCTATAGAATGAGAAATCCCTGTGTAATGGCCGGATTCTAAGACGTATAAATAACGGACATAAAGTACACCCAAACTCTATAAAATAATCTGTGTATACGACACTACTATACTATACTTTTTTCAATAAAAAGAAGCGGAAATTTCAAGAACAGTTAGTGGTATCAGCTCTTTAATGTATTTTCGAATAAAGTGTTATTAGTCTGTAAACAGTGTACACGCACACTACACCTGATCATCGATTCAAATGGTCAAAGTTTTAAAATTTTTATTATAATATTTTAGTTTAAAAGAAATTCAAGATATATTTATTCGTTAATATAGTCGTAAATATAGTCGTTTTCTGAATTCTTTTCATTACATAGTAGCTAATTTAACAATTTGCTAATTAATAACTTATCTATAATAATGATACGTTCACTATTTATTTAAAATATCAATAGAAATTAGGCAAAATTAGTAATATTTAGTTACAAATTATGAGAAATTTTTATTAAATAAGAGTAACATAAAATAGGACATTGAAATAATGCACAAATATTTACTTATTACATAATTAAAATCACATATTCATCACACCGAATCCATTCAGTATTATCTATGTATTTGCATGTTGTTGTTGTAGTATGGATACTAGGTTTGGCAGATGATCTCGCGATACTGACATGACTGAATGTAATGGCTCCACTAATTTTGTACGTGGACGGGTGGATTGAGGATAGAACCAAGTAAATGCTTTAGTCTGTGTGTAGACTGTTTGGAGACGGAATACTAAATATACCTCTTACAATCTTGGTCTTATAATAGCCGGTCAATGCGGTAGTACGATTATGGAAGCAGCTTAGTTTAAATTATAAGGTAAAAATCGATTACAAAGGCCGTACTCCATCGTTGGATGCAATAGTTGATAGTTTTTTAAATGATCTTAGAAAGGTAGACCACCAATCAATAAATAACCTAAAAAAAGCTTGAGATAAGAGTTTTTTAACATCATGTTCAAATTGGCCTTTCCTTGATAATGATATTAAAAAAACTTTAGTCAAAATTAGATGCAAGTGTCATAAAGACATTGAAGTTATAGCTCGGGTTAGCGCTCAGAATAATAACTCTTTTGAGAGTTAGCGCACTGAGCGGAATTTTTAATGTTAATTAGGGACCTAAACAATTTTGGGTAAAAATTAAAGATACCATAGGTGTTTTATAAATATCTAAGAGTTACCAAAAACTTATCATCCGAAAATCTAACCGTTACATCTCTCCCAAAAGATAAAGTTGCCTCAGAGCTCAAGTCACGACTTCAATTCCATAAAAAAATATGAAAGGTGCTAAAACAAATAAAGTAGGGCTAGAATCAAGTAGAGAAGATCAAGACATAGAAATAATAAAATCCTTTGTTCTAGGCAGTAGGAATCGCGAAACATTTATTAATTAATAGGGTGTAGGATACTTCTAGATAGAGGTTAATACTCACGTCGCCACGATAAGGTATTAGAAATCATACATGAAGCGGTTAGTTTAGTTACTTAATTCTGTTGCAACAGCGCGGAAGGGTATAACAACCACCGAACGGTCGGTAGCGTTAGTAAAAAAAGGATCCTCCAAAAAATAAAAACAGAAGCTTCATTCTATTTTAGACGCGGCTATTTTGGACACGTATGAAAAGCATTACAAAATAGCGGGGGATGTTGGTGTTTCATCATCCAGACCGGATTTCTTTCTCTATTGTTAACATTTAAGAAGCGTGATACTTATGAGTTTACTGTTCCCTGACAAACAAACATACCCAGGGATCACACATTTAATTATTATGAACTGACCAACGACATGTCCAGATATAAATTTAAAGTCATCTTGTACGCGGTAGAAGTGCATCGAGACGGGTAGTAGCTATACGCTATATTATTAGGCAAAGCGATGGGACGGTTTCCCAGAGGTAGCGGTTTCGAATCCCTGTCTGTAACGGTCTTTTTTTTCTTATTTTTTTTTTTAATATAAATAACCTTAAAATGGCTGTAACTGTATAAAGATATTATCAAACAACATTATATTAACATCCATCTTAGAATACTTTCGTTATAATTACTTAAATCAATTAACGATGGTACATATATTATTTTACAAAGGTTTTGTTACACAGAGTACGTTGGTACAATATGTACAGATATTATTACGAATTTGATAACTGGGAATTAAGATCCGAGTCGCTTAACTTTCTCATATTGTTACTGAAAAAAATATATTGGGAGGATGGGAAACAGCAATAACTTTCTCTTTATCCCTGAGTGATATTTATTATTAGTATTATAAAAATAAATATAATATAATTATTACAAATTGTCAAAATTTCTATTCAAATATAAAGAACGAACGAATTCAAATATAACGAAGAGAGGTAGGGCACAGTGGGGTTTAGTCACTCAAATTTGGAGCAGCCCGACTGGTGAAATACCTCCGCCTTACAGAAGATCGCAGCCAAATGACATCTCTCTTTAGTGGTGTTGTGTTCCTGTGGTGAGTAAGGTATCCAGAGCTCCGGAGGGTTTGTTGTGTTGATAGCGGAGGACCGGTAATGCAAGTGATGCGGTTACTGAATGGTGTAGGCGCGGAGTGTGGGCGCAGCGGTCAGTGAGACCCGGTGAAACGGTTCGTCGCTGGCCGCCCGCGGGTCAGTAGAGTCCCCGAACCCAGGGATCACTTAATCTCCGCCCTGGGAGGCTGAACTGCCAACCCACGAAAAATCCCTGCTGCTGTAGTCGTGCCGGAGAAGGAGACTGGAGTGGACCCGGCTGCTGCAGTGGGGGGGGACCGGGGGTCCTCTCGTACGCTGCGCCGACAAACCGCACTACCTATTCCGCTCAGTGACTAGTCAGCATTATAAAATTTGTCCCCTAGCTATCATCACAGTAAATCCTCTACCTATTTAGCCCCCTTTCATAAAAATAAACATGAGAACAAAGAAAAGAAATAGATTTTGTACAGCGGCTCCCCTATCCACACAAGTGGATTTCTGTAACATCAGGGGACTACACGCAAACCTAAGCGCAGTCCATCAACACCTTGAGACTGCGTAGCCGACCTTATTATTTCTCACGGAGACGCAGATATCCTGCCCGGCCGACATATCATACCTACTCTACCCCGGCTACAAACTTGAACATACGTTCTTGAGACGTGCCGGTGTATGTATGTTGTACATGTGTATGTGAGACGATAGTAGCTGCGGGGGCAAAGAAACGACCGTGGTTTAATCGGCCCTGTAGAGAAGCTAGGCTTCTTAAACAAGCCGCATACAGGGCTTGGATCACGGCTCGAGCCAATCGGGATCCTAATTTGCCTGATGTGAAACGCAAGCTAAACGCTGTTTCGAGGTCCAGTAAAAGAACAATTGCTAGAGCTAAGTTGGACTTCATCGGCAGAATTGGCGAGAAACTGGCTGGCTACCCCTCTGGGAGTCGTGCCTTCTGATCGCTTGCTAAGGCTGCCGAAGGGAATTTCTGTCAGTCGTCCTTACCACCACTGCAGGATGCCGAAGGTAATTTAGCCCACAGTGCAAAAGAGAAAGCCGATCTCCTGGGTAATCTCTTTGCCTCTAACTCAACTATGGCCGATGACGAAAGCAACGTGCCGCCTAATATCTCATGTTGCGGCCACTCCATGCCGGAAGTAAACATTTCGCAGAGAGATGTTCGGCGGGAGCTGCTCGGTCTGGATGTCCATAAGTCGAGTGGGCCCGACGGCATACCAGCAGTGGTGCTCAAACAGTGTGCTCCTGAGTTGTGCCCCGTGCTAACGCGACTTTTCGCACTTTCTTACCACTCTAGGCTAGTTCCGTCTTCGTGGAAGACCGCCCATGTGCACCCGGTGCCCAAAAAGGGCGATAGATCAGACCCGTCGAATTACAGGCCTATCGCTATAACTTCCCTTCTCTCGAAGGAGATGGAACGTGTTATTACCACGAAGCTCCTAAGATACCTAGAAGAACACGATTTGATCAACGACCGGCAATACGGTTTTCGCCACGATCGCTCGACTGGTGATCTTCTAGTGTATCTCACACACCGTTGGGCTTCAGCCATCGAGAGTCAAGGTGAGACATTGGCAGTTAGCCTGGACATAGCGAAGGCGTTCGATAGGGTTTGGCACCGGGGTCTTCTAACGAAGCTACCAACATACGGACTGCCCGAGGGGTTGTGCAAATGGGTCGCCAGCTTTCTATCCGACCGATGCATAAGAGCCGTCGTAGACGGTAGCTGCTCTGATAAATTGGATATAAACGCTGGCGTCCCGCAAGGTTCTGTACTTTCTCCGACGCTGTTTCTTCTGCATATCAATGATATGTTGTCTATTGATGGCATTCATTGCTATGCGGACGACAGCACCGGAGACGCATTTTATACAGGCCGTGCGAATATCCCTCGTTCCATTGTGGAAGAAAGTCGCCAACAACTTGTATCGGAAATCGAGAGTACCTTATCCAAGGTCTCCGATTGGGGTAGGGACAAATTGGTCCGGTTTAACCCCTCTAAGACACAAGTTTGTGCGTTCACCGCTAAGAAAACCCCATTCGCTGTGGCTCCACAATCCCAGGACACAACACTCACCATCTCTAAGAGTATTGGGATCCTTGGTGTTGACATATCCAGTGACGTCCAGTTCCGAAGTCACTTAGAGGACAAGGTCAAGCTGGCATCCAAAAAACTGGGTGTGCTTAATAAAGCAAAGCGGTACTTCACACCGGGGCAAAGACTGCTATTATATAAATCGCAAGTTCGCAGCCATATGGAGTACTGTTCTCATCTTTGGGCGGGAGCACCTGGATACCAGCTTGGACCAAACTTGGACTCAACTCGGTCCAAAGACGAGCTGTGAGAATAGTCGACGATCCCAATCTCACAAACGTTAAAACGTAACACGAATTTAATTTAAAAGTAAAATAAGTCCTACACTACACTTTATACAAAATAATTACAATACATATCACGTACAGCCTCGGCAATAAGAAAGCGTATTGAATTAAGGTCACGTAAAATCTTTCTATTTTCTCCAATTCATGTTTTCTCTAGTTAGGGTAGCGTCACGACAACAGATTGTTTAATTTAATATAAAAATAAAGTAGTAAATTGTCGCTATTCTGTATTTGTTCCACATTGCCATCATGTTAATAATTATACTTTTTTTAACATTTTAAGTCTTTTTTCAAAAGTGAGAATGAGTTCATGAATAAGTTCTATAGTGAACATAATAAATTTCAAACTGTTAATGGCTTCAAGATAATTATAATAGTTATCATATTCAGATTTCTACTGACGATCATTCATTCCTTAGGAAGAAGTTTCATCATTTAATGATTTGTTCAACTTGTTAGCATTTCATTAAGAATGTGTCAAAGTTACCCTGAATAATATATATTTAATTCGTTCACTAACTGTTTGGATCGAAAAAAACTATTACAGTTAAACGATTTACGAAACTATCAATATATGTCAGTAAAGTTATTAGCATAAATAATCTGTAATATTTTTTTTATAAAAATAATGTAATGCTTTTAATAAAGTGTTTTTTTACTATAGAACATGTTATCATCTTGATATAATGTAGATGAACAGAGAAAATAAATAAAACGTATTTTTATAAATTTTGAAGTTTAATTTTATTACAGAATTATAATCGAGATTACCAGTTTTAATTATTCTCAGATATCCATTAATTTAAAGATGATTTTATTTATAAGATTTTGTAATCCACGGATCGTAAATCGCTTCACGCAGCAAGGGATTGTTATCAACACACGACTCATCTAAAATAATGGCTTTAATATTGTTTTAATACGTTTTATGTTTTAATAACGTAATATAATTAATGATGATCTGTTGGTGTAGTGGTTTGTAGTGGGCTCGATTCCTGCAAAAGCATCATAAGATATACTTAAAATTAATTTATTTTATATTTAAATTACATTTTATATGATTCTAAAACTGCGCCGATGCTAGGTCGCAATCCGAATGAATTAAATGATTATAAAAATCGTTCCCATACTATGGCAGCGTCAGCAATAAACGCTGCACGTAACATTCCATGCACTTGATTCTTATGAGCGGTAAATTGCTGCATGTCGGAGCGCTAGTATGTAACACACGTGTCAATTTTAATTATTAACAATTAAGTATATTGTAAATTTTAATGTATGACTAACCTACTTTTTGTTGTTCTATGCTTATCCTATAAATGCGAAAGTTTGTGAGTATGTATGGATGTTTGTTACTCTTTCACGCAAACACTACTTACTGAACCGATTTCGATTAAATTTGGTATGTAGGTAGTTGAAGATCCAGATTACATTAACACATAGGCTATAGAAATACTAACCTTTGCACGTGGTTTTATCTGTGATGTTTGTTACTCACGCCAAAATTACGAAAGGGTTTTTGATGTACCTAACTTAGCAATATTGTAGCTTATGTACCAAAATAACATATACGCTATATTAATACTAACTTTTGCACTTGATTTTGTCTGTGACATAAAATAGATTGTAGGGCGATAACTTATTGCCACGGGAGATCCTGTTTTTAATCTTTTGGTTCACTGAATTTTACATAATTATTTCTGAAAGTCATTCTTATTATCCGATGACTTTAGAAGGAGTGTTATGTTATTCAAATATAAGTATTTTAATAGAAATATAGCCAATTATGCTATTTTTATTGTCCCTGCTACAGTCTAAACGGATTAAAGGATTTTGACGTATGAGGTATCGGTAGATACGTCAAAAGTAATCGAAAATAATATTTTTAAGGTTTATGTTCTTAGACATGAAAATACTTAAATAATAAAAGATCTAAAATAAAAGATTTAAAAAATTAAATATGACAATGGCCAGTCTCAGATAATTGATTATATTATATATTATTATATATAAACAACTTTACCGATCATTAGAGGATAAAATAAGCCTATTGATATTTTGTTACAAATACTTATTAAAATCTTGCTGAAGATCCCAGTTTTAAATAAATAGTATTTCACAATTATGCGATAAGATAAAAAAAAGGGTTGTCTTCGTGTTGATTTATCTGGGGCCCGATCCCGGCATGAAAAAGTTTCTATTACATTTCAGTTTATTGGAATTGTATCATTAATATTCGATTTAGCCATCACTAGATGATTAAAGGAAATAATTTGTTAGGAAAACTGCATACCTTAAAGAATTTTTTGTGTTCATTGCAAATTACCGTTAACAAAAGATTTTGCGTATTTTTATTTATTATAGACGTATTTTTATTTTTTATAGTGAATTATATTATTTATATTATATTCATAAGTTTTTCAGCATGATAATGGTATTTCAAAACAACGCGTACGTCTTTTTTACGGTAGTCGTTCCTGTTTGAAATATTATCTTTAAAAATATTGTTATAGCATCGGATATCTAAATCAAATATAATGTAACAGGAAATATAATTCAGTCACAAAAATGGAGAAAATATTAAATTAACTTGTTTCCATTTAAGATCGGGAGAGTTTATTTTTTTTTAAAGAAAAAGATATAATTTGATCCTTTGTTTTAAGTAAATACCAAAAACATAAAACGAATATAATAAAATTGCTAAAGGTAGCCTGATTTCTAAAGAGTAATATGTTTCAGATAATCTTTGGGTATAGGCGAGGACTTAGCTTTTAAGTGTGAGGACTTAACTTTTTAGGTTAGTTAACTTTTTAAATTAATTTCGCTTTTTAGGGAAACTGAGTATAAATGTCAACATACTAGAATTATCTAAGTCAGCAATATTTGCTAATTTGACTAAAACCTCCTTGCCTTCGAATAGTTTTGCGCCAAAGTATAATATGTTTTACAGCTTGGAAATGAAATACGACCGCATGGCGCGAGCAGTTGAAAATATTTCGCGATGATAATGGCGTTATAGAATGTTGAATTAAAAAAGGTTCCGCGACGCGAAAAATTGTCATAAGTCTGATGGTAAATAAGGTTACATTTTTTTTAATTAAGCATTTTCTAAGAAGCCTATTACATCGTATTTGTTTCTTGATGTTAAGTTTCGAAACTAAATGCTTGCCATATCCATACGTATTGGAATATCCTACTGTAAAAATTAATCTACAATCTAAGTATTAATCTACAATCTAAGTAAACGTGTTCATAACGACTAATGTGTCTTCATCATTACGATGAACACTGATTAAAATATCGTAAACAAGGTGCGGTGGATTGTACCTTCCATTATTGCATTAAGACCGGTTTGTTTGGTTACTACTAACGCGATCACTTTTCTATTTGTTTATTAGTTGATGGTTTTTTGATATATAGTATAGTATAGTAAATAATAGTTATTATTGTTAATCACTTTATCTTTATTTTTACTTTACTCTATATTATTTATTTTTACTTTTCTATTTTACTATTTTTTTTGTGCTATGATGCCAATGTTTCCTGTTATATTTTTTTACATCTACATTTTTTTTGTGTTTTTTGTACTAATAGTCCGGTCAAATTAGATCAAAAAATTAGGGTGAAATTACATAAATTCGCAACAAGCTGAATTTTGGTACAATTGTTCAAAACACGATTATAAACAATAGCTGAAAGTTCCCCATCATTCCCGTGTGTGGAAAAAAAAATATTCAAGGTTAAATGTCAAAAAAATGAGTTTTTCGTGATTTTCAGAAAAACGGTAAGTTTTATCAGAAAAATACTTCAGACTAAAATTGTAGATCATTAAATTATCTATAAAAAATATCTCAATACTTTTTTTCTCACGAGACACCGTTTCGGAGATATCGCAGTGTAAAAAGTTGTAACAGTTGCAATTGTCATAACATGCATGAGTACGTCACGTATATTCATCCCTAGAGTTTAGTTTAGTTGAATGTGCTGAAGTTTTTCAAAACTGTAATTCAACTCAACTTGCGATCATCACAAGTGGCATTCGCTTTCTTCTTTCTATGTACGGGGCTCCTAAAAAAACTACGTGCTTAGATAAACATCAGTATGCAAAAAATAGGTACAGTTAGCTTGTCTTCCTCCAACGTCGGCTGCTGCTCGTCAACATCTTCTTCGGGTATATTACCAAGTTCAAGTGTGGCTTGGTTGTCAGAAAGACCCAACAGACTGGGGTTGGAAGTTTGTAAATAATGAATTGAAACCAGTTCCAACTTTGCTTCCACCTGCGCCGGAAAAATTGCTAAACGCAATTTTTTGCAACTGCAAAAAGGGATGCAGCGCTAAATGTGGTTGCAAAAAAGTGGGTCTATTCTGTTCTATGGCGTGTACAAGTTGCCAAGGCATGTCGTGCTCTAATGTTGAATCACCAACAATTGATGATACATTCGACGTCAACGAGCCGACTTGCGATACATCGTTATTGGCTGAATTTACTTGCACCCAAGACGAGGATGAACCAGAAGAAAATAAACAAGGAGAAAATCTAGAAGAAGAACAAGGAGAAAATCGAGAAGAATTCGAAAATTACGACTCGGACTAATAAATGTCTGTACTTTTTTTTTTTATCAACATCGCTTTTTTTCTGGCTAATATCAATTATTTACGATAGTTTCGATTAAACTGGATAACTACTGACTTGTGGAGTAGGCCTACTGGGGAAACCACGTTAAAAAAAACGCGCTAAGTACACTACCTCATAGGTGGCTTGGAAACGTCTGCATTTTATGACAATTGCAACTGTTACAACTTTTTACACTGCGATATCTCCGAAACGGTGTCTCGTGAGAAAAAAAGTATTGATATATTTTTTATAGATAATTTAATGATCTACAATTTTAGTCTGAGGTATTTTTCTGATAAAACTTACCGTTTTCCTGAAAATCGCGAAAAACTCATTTTTTTGACATTTGACCTTGAATAAAAATTTTTCCACACACGGGAATGATGGGGAACTTTCAGCTATTGTTTATAATCGTGTTTGGAACAATTGTACCGAAATTCAGCTTGTTGCGAATTTATGTAGCACCGAATGTCTAATTTGACCGGACTATAATATCATCATTAGCGTTCGAAATGTCACTAAACGGCGGTCACTGAAAATCAGCGTAGGGGACAGTTTCCTCTACAATAGCTGAGTGACTCTCCGATTTGGGCATCATTCTTATAACTTTTTTTGTTATTGTATTAATATTATTATTTTTTTTCTCTTTTGTATTATTTTTTCTTTTGTTTTATAAATTAGATTTAATATTTCATTTTAGTTTTGATTAATATGTGATGTCCAAATAAAGACATTTTGATTTTGCTTTGATTGATTTGATTATATATATGATATCTTTTACATTATATGAATAGTAATATAAAAAATCGAATATAGATACTACACATTGAAATAAAACTATTTTTACGGATTTAACTCGCGTATAATAAAATAAATTTTAATTTTATATTTTAAAATTCACCCGACGTTTCGAATGCTTTGCAGCAATCGTGTTCACGGTAAGACGAGATGGAGGTGTCTCTCAGTAAGTCAGTCAAATAGGGACGGGACGGTTTCCCAGAAGTCGCGGGTTCGAATCCCTGTTCGTATCGGTTTATTTTACATTATATATTTATATAAATTTAAATAAGCTTACCATGGCTATACATGTTTATAGATATTTTCAAACATTATTTAATATAATTTATTTTTTAATTTAATTTAAAACAAATTAATAAGTATAATAATATCTACAAATTAGATTAATAATATATTATTAATATTTGCTCACATCAATATGATTTAATCAAACAATTGAAGAGACAGTTGTTAATTTAATGCAAGTTCGTTACAATAATTGCTTGCAATTTGATAGAAGTATTGGTAAAATAAATAAATTAACCAATATATAGGCCTGAATTTTAGGCACGAGATTTTCAATTAATAATTTTATTTAAAATTTATTGAGGCACAGTTTTAACGAATGAAATTTGTAAATACATAAGATATGGAATTAGTTATTTATAGTAATATCAATATAGTGATTACTTAAACATTGAATTAAATATTGTTTAATTTTTATCATACAATTTCAAAGCAACTCGAAGAAAAATGAAAAGCAGCACGGTCACAGCATATAAATAATAAATAGTTCCAACAATATAAAAATACAAATGTAAACTTTATAACAATATTATTTGAATTTGGATTTTCAAATCATCACCTGAATGCATTTATCCCATCAGTGTGGGTGGAGTCAGCACAATAGGTTGCTTTAATATTCTAAAATTATCAGGAAGGCTAGAAAGGCAGCTGAAATCGTAAAAAATACGTTCTGTTGTCATGTCACTGAATATCACCGCTTTCCAATTTTTGTTTCCACTTTTCCAGTTTGCTCTGGCCATTATATTTCGGCCCACTAAAACGCAGAATTTTCGGATTTCGGATACATATATGACGTATTTTTTTTTGAGACAAATTTATTTTATTATTTTGGTTATTAACTACAAAACTGCTGACTACGATTTCTGAAAAATATATAAACTACTTAATAAAAAAAAATAAAAAAAAATAGCAGTGTGCGAGTCGAAATCGCGCACAAAGTGTTTATAAAAAATATGTGATGTAATTGAAAATTTAAGGTTTTCTGAGTTTTTCCTTTATATGTACTATAAACGATTGTTTCACGCCAAATGGTAGTTCAGCTGGAAGTAGGTACCCTTTAGGTTTGATTCCCTTGTGAGTAGTTGAGAATGAGTAGTTGCGAGAAGAGTTTGAAAATGTGTAGCTTAAGCGACTGTATCCTTTGATTGCGTTGGTTTTATAAAATTGATTTTTTCACAGTTTTTAGGAGCAATAAATATAAGTATTTATACGTATACCTTAACGCGTTTATGATAAAGTCTTGACAAACGGGCGTACGGACAACATAATGATCCTATAAGAGTTACATTCTCAGCATCATACTTAACTAAATGATCTGTATGTTATAGGTGTTCAGGGCAACATGCTTAATTGGTGTAAAAACTATTTTCAGAGCAGAAAATAGATTGTAGAAATCGAAGATACTTTTACTGACCTCAGAAATAGATTCTGAAGTCACAGCGCAGGGCTCAGTAAATCTACTGAGTAATTGTATGTTTACAATTACTTAACGTACATAATAGCCTAAATGGTTACCGTGAACTTTTTCAGTTGTATTTCAGTAATTTCATTGACAACAACTGTCCATTTACATATAGAAATAATTCACACGATGAACTTGCTCAACTACAAATATATTGAAATGAAGTTAAAGTGATCCTAAATGGTAATAAAACTAAACTAATATAATTTAGCAGTACCATTAACTTAATTTAGTACAAGCCCAGATTTTTGTCATTGATCATGCTAAGAGCTAAAACACTAGAATCTTGTGTTATAGTTATTATGATATATGTGCGAGGCAATAATCGAACCTACTTTGTTCTTTTTATTAATAATAGGCTTAAATGGCGAGTCCATATTGACTATGTTGGTATTTACATTTGACTATAAGCCATTCTTGTAAAATTTCGCTATAGTAAAAGCCAGGGTATCATGTTATTTTTTTTATTATGGTGGAGATATTTGGCCGAATCGGTAAGAAATATAACGCTTTTCAGTTGTTAATTAGATAACCGAAATGATTACTACAAATTATGTTAAAGTCGTAAAATAGTACCAATACATATTATGACATGGTGAATTAAAAATTACTTTTTGAAAATAAAATGTTTTTATTTTTTACAAAATTTTGTGCTTGTGAAATATGCACACGTATATAAATGTAATCAATATTAAAGTTGTACCAAAATTTTCCTACACTTGCGGAAAATATAAAATTAATTATAAGCTCTCTTCGAAATTAGTAAATCAGAAAGTTAGAAATAAGTATGAAATACAATAAAACTATTAAAATTTACAATATATATCATCATTTATACGTTTATTCTTTCAGTTATATTATCTTACCTCATCTCATCATTTATAGGTGGAAGAAAATCAATAATGGAATCGAGTACCGGCAACAAAAAGGTAACAGTTATTAAATGGCCCATTTACTAAAATAACGTTATAATTACGAGTTTCAGAACGCGTTATTATTCATAGTTACACAAATAAAAGTTTAAATGTTAAATGACTACAAAGACCTAAACATAATAATTTAGTGAAGGCAATGTTATTGTCGCATTGTCATGACAGAACTCCAATTACGTTGCAGATAATAATATAAAATTGGTTAAACTTATTTTTCAGAAAAAAAAAATTGCTTTGGCAGTAATGGTAGGCAAGTTAAAAAAAAGAATAGTTATAAAAGATTTCAAACTTGTAAAAACTTTATTTCAATATTTTAAAAAGTCAGAACTATACTTTCAAAACAATTAGAAAACATTGCACAGTATAAGAAATTAAAATATAAACAAAATGTACAATTAAAATTATGAGGCATTTAAAGAAAGTTTATGATTTTGAATTGAATTTATTTTTAATCTCACTACTTTTATATTGCAATAAAGACGATACGATCATATTATATAAAATGCTTAATTCACCGAGATGGTCATGAGTAACAGAATTAGTAACAGAATATTTTACATAAATGAAAAATATAAAGAATAAACCAAGCAATCAGCACGAACACAATCAATTAGAGGAAATGTCCAAACAATCTAAAATTCATTAACAATTCATTAATTGCTAGGACTTATCGCTGACTGAAATCTCATTCATATTTTATGTATTGAAGCTTTGACTTTTCACTCTCAATTTGCGAAGATTATACTTATTTATTTTTATATTATTTTAAAACGTTTTAAATTTATGGAAGCAATAAATAAACATTTATTTATTACATGATAGAGTTATGTACAATGCCACATTTTTATGGAAATAGAGTTATTTATATTAACCAAAATTTCCAAATTTTTTAACCAAAATTCTACTTAACGTGATAGAAAGGTGAGCGCGTCTGATTTTAAAATATGCACACTTCTACTGCTTCAAAAAGCTGATAGAGTTTCAGATAAGCTTATTAATTCATATATGTATGTAATATTAAACAACAAGCGTATCTGAGGGAACCCTGAAAATATTACATGCTAGATGAGACACAATGGCAATTTAACGCGTCGCTTGATTTTACTTGTATCTCGACGGAGCATGCCTCTCCTATCCATTCGGGGATTGGTTACGTGCGTAAGCAAGTCGCTTTTTAAATGATTGCTTACAAAACTTGACGAGATTAGGATCAACTTTTAAATACATTTAAATACATTATAAAATACTAAAAATCTAATTATGACTTTGATGAATGTGTCTTAATCTAAATAATATATTCAGACTGACATGATTTTATTATACACGGTCTCTTATTATACTAATAGTTTACACCAAGTTATGTTGGGGTTAAATTAAAGAAACATTAGTGTTTGGTATATAATTATGGAAGTCTTTACTAAAGTCATATTTTTCTAAAACATACATGACGAGGAAATTTTGTACCGAAATTTATGATTACTATGTGTGATGTAGGTACTATGTGAAAAAAATATGTTTTCATGTGACTTCACTTTTTAAATACACTTTTATGGTTAAAATTATATATAAAATATTATTACCTTCGCTAATTATACATTTATATTTGTTTCCAAAATAAAGTTAAATAAAGTTGAACAGAACTACGTCCGGGTTCTACCAGCTAATGGACATTTCAATGTCACATAAGACAAAACACTTTTTGAGAGATTTTGTCTTAAAGTTTTGTGGTATAATTATATCGACCTCAGTTATGTATTTTATTATTTTATTAGAAATATATTTTTCAATAATACAACAACGATAAAATATTTTTTTTTATAGTCAATGGAGTGTTTCAAGGAGTAACAGCGTGCTTATGGCGTTAAGCAATTTTACAAAAACAACGATTCCTTCAGTTACAGCAAGATGCTTCTTTCGAGTTGAATACGGATTAAAACGTGAACGTGAGTATCGAACTATTAATTTAAATAAAGCTTGGGTCAAGAAGATTGAGCTTAATCGACATCGAATAGTAAATAAACTGAGCGGCCACGTTTAAAGAAAGTGAAGAGAACATTCAGATAGTTAAATTTTTCATAAGGAAAGACACATTATCATGTAAGCATAAGCGTTTGACGGCTCTGATAATACCAAAAACTAGTCTGTGGAAAATTTTGCATTATGGACTTTAAACTCCACCTACATAACCTAAAAATTTCGCAGGAGATGAATCGAAACGATTACATTCAAAGTAATTTATTGGCTGACACTATAATGGAACGATTCTCTAGCCTTTAGAATGTATTTTTACGGACTAGGCCCATTTTCCCAACAATGGTCACGTACATAAACACAATTGTAGATATTGGAGCACGGAAAACCCTCGCCTTAAGCATCAAGAGATTCTTCATTCACCTAGAACGAAATTATGGGCTGACATATCAGCAGTCGGCATAATCGTCCGTATCACTTTGCAAATAATCAAGCAAATAATGAATTCAGGTAACTGTGGTAACAAAAACTCTCTCAACATCTTCACGTATTCCACTGAGTTTAAGTAAAACTCACTGGAATACGTGAAGATGTTGAGAGAGTTTTTGTTATCACAGTTACCTGAATTCAAAAGAAACAACAGCAGGACGTGGATGAAACAAGATGGAGCAACATGCCATGTCTCAAATATGTATTCAAAATCAAAAAAAAAATTACTAACAAATTGATTTCTCACAGAGATGACCTTCCATGGTCATTAAGATACCCGGACCTTACATCTTGCGATAGTTTCTTATGGAATATCTGAGGGGTCGAATGTACCTTAATAAACCGATGACGTTATACTAATTAAAATAATACCTTAGGATAACTGAGAGAGATCTCTTAAAGCTATAAGTTGAGCTTTTGTACACTATTTTCAGTGCATATTTTTGTATTATATTTTTAAATAAATATCAGAATACATCCACGAGGAATCAGCGTTGATTCCTCGCAGAATGTGTCAGCGAATTTTCCAAAGTTTAGATCTTCATGATGTCATTTAAATAAAAAATACTATATATGTTTATTACGTTAAATAAATCATTAACAAAATTAAATACTTTTATTTCTATCCATCTATTCCCAGCCCGCTTTGCTGGGCTAACCCTTACTTTACCTGGTGGCGAGTTACATCAATGGGCATAGCATATTCGTTTTCTTCAAGGAAAAATACATGGTCATACCAATTTTTATGACAATCGGTTGAACGGGGAGAGAAGTCGATATTTGACAGCGCCGCCTGGTGGTGAGTTACATCAATGGACATAGCATATTCGTTTTCTTCGAGGAAACATACATGGTCATACCAACTTTTATGACAATCGGTTGAACGGGCGGAAGTCTATATTTGAGAGCGCCGCCTGGTGGCGAGTTACATAAATGGGCATACCATATAAACCTTCTTCGTAGAAAAATACATATACATACCAATTTTCATAATCATCGGTCTAATAGTTTCTGAGTTCATCGATTTCATATATACAAACATCCTTCTATATATATATAGATTCCCAAAATCCACTTGATGCTTCTAAAATGGCAGTAAGTTTTTATATGTTTGAAGACTACATTATGAAACTTTACTATTTTTTTATATTTAAAAAAAAAAGAACAGAAAAGTTCTTCATCAATTTAATCTGGTATATTTTTTGGATATACCTTCGATATTTCAATTGTACTTTTGTAAGTATTTTATTTTAAATACATTGTTAAGGCTATTTTCAATTATTTATGCCAGAAGAAACAAAGTTCTTAAATTAGGATCAAAAATATATGTATTGAGACAGTTTTTATAAAAATTGAGTTATGTTATGTAGGATATGATTTTTTAAGAGTTATTCCCAAATTGCTTGTAGTCGCCATCAAATGTAGTAAGATAATTAAGCTAACTTTTTTTAACGAAGTCTTACAGTGAAATATAAAAAGAGTCGTCTTAACTGTCTTAACCAGTTTAGTGGTCGTTAAAAAGACCTTGAGCACTATTGCGACAGAAATTGTTTCTTGATTTATTTAGCTTTAATCGATTAAAAGTTAGCAAATTTTTTTTTAAAGAATTACAACGAAAATATATTATTATTTATTTCATAAGGTAATATAAAAAAAATGCATTACCTTTTGAGTATGTTTCGTAATTAGAATATGTATTTTTTTAAATGTATACTAGTTGAAAAAAAATATTATACGCTAACGGTGATTACAGATATTGACCAAACAATAAAGGAAATTTGTGGAACTAATGGAACTAATCAGATCATTTAAATATAAACTTTGTATGAGCAGTTTTTTTTTGCAACATATTGAGTATTTGGAAAGATTTCAAGTTTAAGGTACAGTATATTGAAAAGAAGTGTAGGAAGCAGTCACAAAACTCTGATACATCTGTTCTTCTTTCACTTCTGCTTCTACCAAAAAACTGTAGTTTTTAAAAACTTACATGAGAACAAAACTGTCACACAAATAGCTTATAAGACTTTTTTAAAATTTTTAAAATACGCAAATAAATAATTTAAGATTTAAACTCATTCGGCCGATATTCTAAACCGCTTAAAATTTACGACTTTGAAAGAATAATGTGAAAACATTGTTTTAATGTGAGATATGAAATGAATAGTAATTAAAACTTTTTAGCATGTTTTTGTAAAATGAATATTTTATAAAAAAATGATAAAAAAAAATGTTTAAAGTTTGATGGAAGTTCAAATATTTAACGTTATCTTTTCAAAGTGGTGTTTTAGGTATAATCAGTTCAAATTATATACAATACATATTAAATTACTACGTTATGGAATGGTTACCATTCACTAAAATAAAAATCTTTCAGAGAGCTTTTCCGAGGCCCTTGAGTACTCTCACGAAATACATCATACAATACAATGAAATAAAAATATTGTGACATTTATACGACACATCTACAGTTCTTAAATTACGGAATTGTACTTACAGTGACAAAAAGTATTAATTATAAATCTGGTATGTAGATTCTGTACCAAATTTTATATTTTGTTAATGAAATTTTAAACTGTTTTCGTCATTCAAACAAACTGAACTAAGAATTAGTAATATTTGCAATAAAGTATTTTAACTACAAAGTTGTGTTTCTATAAAAAATTGGTTCTTGTAACGTATTTATCACTGCGGCGAGTTTTCTGAAAATTGAATGAAATTGGAAGGATAAACATATGATTACTTATTTCCTTAAATTTGCCTTTTAGGATATCGGTTTTGTTTTGTAGGACTTATTTCATAACTTACTATACGAAGTGTTTAGATTATGTATGATATTTTAGACGCAAAATTTTAGTAGAGTACTATATTAACGTACATTGTAATACTACTACACTTTATATATAAAGTGTAATCGGCTTTCACGAAGTTAAATCGGAATTTGCCAAACTAGTTCATTGATGCGCTTGAAGCATAGCGGACTCGCGTCGTGAACTGCGAGCAGGTTTTCGTCACTCGTCATCGTATTAGGTTGTAAACACTCTAAATTTACTGTATCACTATTAACTGTATATAAGTTATTATTAATGTCCTATGTAATGTTAACAGGTTTCCAAGCCGTATGATGCATCCAATCACTATGCCTTTTGAAGTTTGGTAGACGGTTGATTTCAATGATTCACGTACTTTACGCGGTACTAAAAACTTTTCCCAAGCTAAAACGGACGCTTTGTCAAAAAGAATGTAATGAGCTGTTCTCAAATTTAAGACGTGTTCTGTTATCGCTGATTTTTATCACTTCGTATATGTTCAGCTATTTTTATAATGATGTTTCAACGAGTTTCCCCTATGTAACACTTAGGTCAATCACAGGGAATCTTGCATACACCCGGGACGTCTAGTTTGCTTTTATGTTTAGGTGACCGTAAAATTGAGCGTAGCCTACAATGTGTACAAAAAATACCTTAATATAATTTTTACGACTTAACAAGCATGTGATTATAGCGGCTAAATTTATATTTAATTATCATCATGGTTCACGAAAGTTTAAATACAACAATTACCTCCCTTACTCGAACTAACATTACCTTTTCATAATACTAATGTAGATCAGTGTAACAAAATAATAGAAGTATATTTGGACCTACAATTCGAAGGTAATGTAAATTTTCAGACCACTTATATATCGACGGTCAGGGAAATATTTAAACCAAAACACAGCTTTTCGCCTATTGAAGTTACTCATTCTTTGGCTTTTACTTTTTACAAGGTTCACAATATATGTCACTGAAATTTTAAAAAAGTATTTTTTAAAATTAAGCTTCAAATAAGATACCTACTGAACTTATAAAATATTTATTATACATAATTCGAGTGTCACGATGTTTGTCTGTTAGATACAAACAAGTCTAACAGATGGCGTTGTATCTGTTGACTGCATTTAGTTAATGTTCAACAGATGGCGTAATGTTAAAAGTACAAACAAATACAATTCATATACAATTTAACATCATAACAGCCACGTAATGCTGAGACTAAATTGTAAGTTAATTTTTAGTGTTTTTGTAGCCGGCCACGTGTTAACCAAAAATATTGTGCACCTATTAGTGCCAAATTAAATTAAAATTATTAATTATTAAAAATAATAAATATTATTGTTATAAAATTAAAAGTATCAGCCTACCTAGTTCATTTATAAATTTGTAATGTACTCATTTGTTAAAATTTTAAATAAACAAAATAATAAAAAATTAAAAATAATAATTTTGCTTAATATATAATACGATAATTTTGATCAATCATGTTCAAAGACCTTCTCCTTCAAATTCCAATCCAGTGGATTTATACACTAGCTTTAACTTTTTCGTATTTTTAGTTAATCATAATTTCAGTGTTTCAACCGCTCCGTTGGTCGAGTGGTGGAGCGCAGACGCCTAACGTATACGCCTAACGTGGCGTAAAGGGGGTTGGGTTTGATTACCGACGGGAACAGGCATGTATGTGATGACCATAGAGGTCTGTATTTCTGGGTTTGGTCGTTTGTAATTGTTTTTCTATGTATTTGTATCGTTGTCACCCTTAACACAAGCAAATAATATGCTTATATAGAGGCTAGATCAATGTGTGAAATTTGTCCTGATACTATTATTAGAGATGTGCCGAATAGTAGTTTTGCTGAATATCCGAATACCGAATACTATTCGGTTTAACCTTTACCGAACCGAATATTCGGGCGCACTATTCGTTTTAAGATTTCGTTGTTAGTTTGTCACAAACAGTTTCTAATATGTACGAACCGTGTGGCTGGTGGCTAGATGAAAAAATATGAACATTTGTGGTTTAAAAATATTGTTTTGAGATTTAACAATAAATTCTGATTTAAGTTTCAAAATAAATGTTGACTATACTAAATAATAGGTTATATATATATACTATACTAAATGTGGGTTAGCAATAATAAAATAAATATGACTTGATGTTTCGAAATAAACATTTATTTAGCTTCAAATCAATCAATTTAGCTTCAAATTAACATTGATTTGAAACTAAATCACCTTATATTATTAAGCTCTATTTAACACATTATTTATAAGATTTCTTTGACGTATAATATGACATAAATCTAAGTTTTGTCTTTTAGTTGTCGTGTAGCCAAAAAAATAGAAGTACTCGAACCGAATACATTCGGCACTAAAATAGAATAATTCGGCCTAAATAATGGCCAAAAGGATGCCGAATATACCGAATACCGAATATTTACCGGATACATACCGAATATTCGGCGCATTTCTAATTATTATTATATTATTGTAATGGTAGTCGAAAATCAATCATAGAGGTCGTTTTTTTTTACAAATAGCATCTATGTAAAAAACATGGCGGTCCACATCACTATTTTTCTAATACCATTACTCCTTACATAGTGTAATGTTATATCAAATATTTTAGCAACCACAGCAACGAGCAGACCGGCTGGGTCTGCTCGTTATATAAGAAGTCAGTCTGCACCAATTAGAGTTTAATATTCAGCCAATATCGTGATTATCGTTATATACTTTTATACTACGACTGATCTTACCCTAGAAAACTGAAATATGAAGACGAATTCAAACATTTTTAAATTAAATACGATTATAGATGATTATGAAATACAATTAGATACATCATAACAAATACCATGCAATGCCAAATATAGTTTTATTACTATTAGTTATTTACCTACCTATTGTTGATTATATAACAATATGTAACTAAATACTAGTCAGAATAAGTTCTATAATCATAATAATAGCAGAGCTAGTAATCAAAGATATCCATAATCTAATGAAAGAGCCTTCATGTTACCAATATTAAGAGTTCGCTATCTGGAGGTTGAAAATAAAAGAGGAAAATAATCGCACCGATTTCATTAAGGAGTGCCTCCTTGAGTTCTTTGTTTCTTTAATTTCTTTATATTTATGTATATATATGTTAATTTTATGTTTTTAAATTCAAATTTCTCTGTACATAAACGGATGTTAACTGAGCAATCTCAGATTTGCGAACGTTATAGTTCTGCTAACAGAAAGCACATACCAACTTTAACTAATGATAAACGATACATGAAGTACAAGCTCTCTAGTTGGAAATCTATTTAGGTAAAACAAATACTTACCCATACTTTATACTAAAATACCTATATATATCAAAAATCTACCATATACTTGTGGATACCTATATTTATCAGTCACAACTACCATCATACTAGGTTCAATCAATTTGACCGATTTGACAATCGGTTCTCTTACCTAAATTAAACCTACAACAATAACAATAATTTTAATAAAATGGAAAGGTGAGAAGTTGGTACTACATAAAAAGAGTGGACGTTGACTATCCTCACTGTTACAAAGTATTTTAAGAAATTCATATTCGGAATAAATGAATTAAACTGTAATGGGGCACTAAAAATTGCGATAATATTGCAGACACTTACAAATGATGCTCCCCATTAAAATGTGTAGGCTATATTACTTATACTCACTACTAACAATAAAATTAAACGAAAATTATTATTTTTTATCATACTGAAAATACAATATAAAAATTTACTTTTCTTTTAATTTAACGCTTTGTTTAGTAAATAAAAGTTTTCGATAAATAAATGTGACAAGTAAATTCCGTACACAAAACTCGAAGGAATATTTTTCTAGCACCCTATTTAAGATCCAGTTCTGAAATTAATTCTATTCGAAAATTCTTATTTCTAATCAACATTTCTTACTTTGCAGTAACATTGAAAATATGCTGCAACTGAAATTAATGTTCAAAGACTGTAAGACCTCAAGATACTGTTAGTTCGTTTTGTGTGAATCCTGAACTGTACGCCCTGGAGCTTAAAAACCGTTGGAGGTAGATGACTAATTAACTGAATTACCGACAGACACTTCGCTGATCACTCACAGATTGCTGCAAAGCATTCGAAACGTCGGGTAAGCTTAAAAAGTAAATTTAAAATTTAATTCAATATACGCGAGTTAAATCCATAAAAATAGTTTTATTTCAATGTTCAAAAAATCTTTAAATATGTGTAGCTATGTTAATCTTATTCAACATTTTAATAAATATATAATGTAAAGTAAACATCATTCGACATAGGGATTTTATGAAACATTCATTTTATAAAACCTCAACTGAAAGTTTTCATCGCGTCATTAGGAACCTCTTTTAAAGCCTTAATAATTGTGCCCTTTAGGTTGGTGGACTTTTGACTTAATTCGATAAACGAGCCTACGTATCGCCAGCAATAATTCAACGTCAGAACAAAGTCTTACAGTTTATTGACGGTTTGACGGACTGTACTCACTTATGTGCTCATGAAATAAAATAGTTACAGTTAAAATGAACGTTATATGATTAAAGTAAAATAATATTTTATCAATTCATAGATTATACAATGATTTGAATTTTCATTGAACAATGAATAATTTTGTACTGCTAAATCACAATCTATTTCAGCTTACGTAATTGCTTTGTTATTACTAAATATAGCAAATGCAGTTATGACTATCACGAGAACTCTGCATCAATTAGCACATAGCTTTGTTTAGCTTTTAAAAATAATAACCTCAATACTGATATACAAACTGTATAATTTACCAAATCGTAGTATGAATATAAGGCACTACCTATTACAATTATTTTAATGTTTAAAGTTAACATTTCTTAGGCCCATGTAAATTTAGTGAGCATCATACTGTAAGCTTGGTTATTTATTTTAGACTTAATTTCCATACCTCGCTATTATTTGATATCTTACATTATCAATTATGATTGTGATTGCTACTGGAGTCACAAAATACATATGAAACAAACAAAGGAGTACCCATGGAAATTCTTGACGGATCTTTTACATTAACAATTTGAACACAAATTTGGTAAATGTTTGTTTTTTTTTATTTGTCTTGATGTTGAATGTATAAAATAGCTCCCATAGAATATTTCTTGAATAATTTAAAAAGGTAGTAGAGAAAAAAGACATACTCAATTCACAATTCTTTATTGCATAGACTACAAACTCTCAATATATAAAATACTTGTCATACAAAGCATGCAAACTTAGTAAGCAAAGAAACTGGAGAAAATATATTAAGAAACTACGGACTATCTACTAGATAAAATCATTTTATCTTTGTTATTAAATTGACAAAAATAATAAGAATATAAACAGTACGTTAAATGCATTAAAAAAAAATGTTAAAATAATTACATTGTTTAAACATTTTTTTTTTAATGCAAGTTTTAAGTCTAGCCTTTTCTTTGTATCACCCCATAATATAAATATATGTTATGTTCACAGATATGTCCTGTTTATTAGTACTGTTTGTTATATATTTCTATGATATAGTTAACTTAAAATAAACGTTGAAGTTAATTATAATTATCTTGCTTGTATTATCTGTGTATTAATATCAGTATTCCTGGCAGCTATACTCAATCCGTAGTTAATAGGGTTACGGTTAATCTTTAGTCTAAGAATACACTTTATAATAAAATAAAAATTTATAAATTACCTACTTTAGATTTTAGAACATAAGCTTTCTAAAAACTTATAATATTATTGAATAAGAACTTTTTTTCTTAAAAACTTATCATTATTAAAATATGTATTTATCACAAATAAACTATTTAAAATGTTAAAATTTAAATAGTTAATGTTAAAGTTATTTGTGATAAAATTTATCACAACTATATGTTATAACTATAAATATAAATTATATAACTATAAATTATAGTTATGTTAAAATTTATCACAAATAAACTATATAAATTCACATACATATGTTATACAAATTATTGAACCTGATAACAATAAAGCACAAATTCAAGAAGAGGTTTGTAAACCAGATGGCAAAATATCATTAAACAGGCTCAACACGTAGATAGTATAGTTATTTTAACTTATTTAAAGCTCATATTAAGTTATAACTATGATTTGTACAGAAGTATAATATTTTTTTATAAATCTTTCCGGGCATGCTCTATTAAAACTTTAAGAGACAGTTTGAAGATAAAAACATGTTTATAGAATTCAGAATTTCTCAAGCATTGACATCTTAAGTAACTAGAAGAATAAATTCAATATGAGATATGATGAAGTTAAATTGTAATTTGAGTTTGATACTTACAAATAAATTGAGTATTTTGGGAATATGATCCCTTAGTACGCACTGGCTGTATCGACAATTTAAATACAAACAATTTATTTAACTCTCCATCCTAACACAAGAGATAGTTTTCTCAAAACACAATGGTTCTTTTAATAAATCTTTTTGTTATTATTTTATGAGTGTTCGTTATTGTAAGGTCTATTAGAAGCATTTTAACGTTTATTATGTCTTATGTTATATGAATACTTTATAAAAAATTATATCAAATCAGAAAATCTAATTGTATTAAAAAAAAAGTTATAATCAATTTGACAGACAATACACATTCCGAAAACCAAAGAGTGAATATAAAATAAACATTCTTAATATTTTTTAACTAAGCGCACTTATCGTTTCACTTTCATTCACTTAATTGGTAAATTGCAAGCCTGCCCTGTGAATCCTGACAATACAATGTGTATGTGTAACTCTTTGATTTCAATCTACATATGATTGAACTGACAATGAGCCTTACTCCGTCTAATATGCTAAAGAAGATAACTCTGTGCCCATACTTCGTCAGAAATCACACCAATCCATTTATAGCCGTGATAAATTTACTTGCTTTTCATGCTTTTTATTTAAAGTTGAATTTTGACTACTAAGCTGCGGATAAATAGACAAACTTCTAAAACTATAAAATACTTGAATATATTTTAGTAAAGACTCTTCGTATTTAATATAATTAATTTACTAGAATATGTTTAAATTATCAGAGAAATACGAGTATTTCAATTGCGCTTAGATATCCATTAATTTAAAGCTGATGAAATCATTAATGAAATTGTGTAATACATAGATCGTAAATCGAATCACGCAGCAAGAGATTGCAATCAATAATTTATAGCTCATCTAAAATGTTTAATTCTTCACTGTCTAAAAGGTTTTAAATCTTTTTTTATATTAACGAGACAGTAATACATTACGTGATTATGTTAGAAAAAAAAATCGACGTGGATCATGTTTTTGCAGCCCGCTCTAGTGTTGTACAAGTAGTGGAGTATTGATTTAAGCTACTACAGGGTTTTAATATAAATGAGTTGATGAAATTGTACGAGTATATAAGAAGGTTAGTGACATAACTACAATAAGAGTCAGTCATGTTTTGAAAAAAAAAATACCTACTTAAGTTAAAATAAAAAAACCCACTTAACTGCAAACGATAAGTCAGAACTACAGTAAAGAAGATTTAAAAAAGATACATTGGCTGTTATTATGTTTTTGAGTAATGTTCAATTAAAGAATTTCTTTGTGGAAATTCAAACTGCTATACTATATGCGAAAACATAATCATAGCGAGTTCTAAAAGAAATCAGCGCCATCTTTTGAGATTTTATAAGCTCATATTCAATTTGTTATTTTTTATTAAAATTCAGATAAAACAAAATAGAAATTCTAGCTTCATCTAAATTAAATACGTTTATGTAAGCCGCATTAAATTCTGTTTAAAAGTTTAGAAACAGTGCTTGAAGTAAATTTTCAATTGACCATAACTTCTTTTCCGCTTAACGATTTTGACGAAACAAAGTTTTGACAACGCTCCAAATTATATATAATCCACTTGAGTACCGCGTTAAAATACGTTGAGAAGTTATTTTTTTTTAATATATAATCTAGGGCAATGGTTGACTACATTCCACCTGATGGTAAGTGGAATGTAGTCTTAAGTGGTAAAGCGCATAACCCTAGCAACCAGTTCACTCTTCTCTTTAATGTATCCAAATTGTTTTCGGCTAGAAATACCGACGCAGGCAAGCTGTTCTAATCCTTTGCTGTACGAAGTAAAAAAGACGAAGCAAAGCTTTTCGTTCGGACAGGTGGAATGTCCACAACAAAAGGCTGGATACCTGCCGTGCGTCGGAACGTCCGGTGATGAACGTGGGGGAATTAGATCTTGTAATTCTTGCGCACACTCACCAAAATATATCCTATAGAATACTGAGAGGCTAGCAATTCTACGTCTGTGTTCAAGGCTTTGGAGGTTGGCTTCGACCAACGCGGAATCGCCTATACCTAAGCCTCTTCGCTCGCCTCTCAATTGAGTCCAGAACTGCAAGATGAGACTTTGCGGTACCAGCAAATAGGTGACCACAGTACTCTACTCACGACTGGATCTGTGCTTTGTATAAAACAAGAAGCTTGAAAGAGAGGGATTACAGACGTGTCAGTACAGGAGACGACTCAGCTGCGTATGTCTTGAGCAAAGTTTCGACGTTATAACGTACCAGACAGACAGAGAGACAAAAGTCCAAAAGTTGTTTTTTTTTGTTTCTGTTACTCGTCTTTAATCGCCCCCTATTAGTTTTTTGGAAAAAATATTTAATGTACAAATACTCGATTTTTACTGGCTTATTATATATTTGAGATATATTTATATATTATTTTAAAACAACTAAAAAAAATTACCAATCATTGAGCTGAATAAAATATATCAAGATATATTTTCTTAAAAGCTAGGTCACTTCTTTTTAAATTACCACGCCTAGCGAATAAGAAATCCCGCTGTAATGGCCGGTTTCTTAAACGCATAAATAACGGACATAAAGTACACCAACATTCTATAAAACAATATGTGGAATCCACTTAGAATTGTCTCGTGTTAGAATCGAACTCACAACCTTTGCCAAATTAAAGTTTGCGTATTGTCCAAAAATGTACAAAGGTAATACGAAATTGTCATTGAAATCTACATCAACCTACATTGAAAGAAACCTTCCTAAGTAGTACCATTTAAAAAGGCTGAAATCATTATCCATTCTCAGCAATCACCGCATTCGAAATTTATCAAGCTAACTTTAATTTCAGCTAAGTTCTTGTGATAATAATATTTGGTTAAAATTGGTAAGACACATGTATATAACAAAGACAGATAAAATAATGACCCTAAAAATTAAGATTTTACTCTTATATAGGCATTTTCACATAAATAGGTTAAGTATGTAGATGAGATTTTTTTATCTTGAACATTTAGAGATTTATTATAATATTTTACTGTAGAGGTTTTGACTTAAAAAAAAATACTTTAGTAAAATATAATTAATAACCATATCCTGACACAAAACAAGCTTACTTGTAAATATATTTAGCTTTATTTCATAACTAAAATCTGTTTTTTTTATAGAATGAAACTTTGGCAAATTATATATTTCTTAAAAAATAAATTGTCTTTCTGGAAAAGCAATTTAATAAGCTTAATTTATATTTTCATTTTCTGATAGATGTCACCAGTGTTCAATAAAGACATAATATATACATTGCTTAATTGAACAAAGTGAATAGCAATACGGTAGCTCAGGTGGAGCGACGGTACAGCTTTCCCGAGGTTGGAACCTGGAATCGGGTTCGAGTCCCGTATTGTTTTATTTTTTGTTGTACATTTGTTTGAAACAATTTGATATTTAATTATAATATCGCGAATTTAATAAGAGGTCTCTTCATATATAAACTATATCACAGGCTTGACTAACATAAATAATGACCATAAAGTACACCCAGACTGGGTCAACAGTCAGAAGTCACACAACGAACTATATGAGAATTGAAGTAGCAATTTTTTATAAATTCTTAGAATGATTAAAAATGTCACAACAAAGCCATGCCATTTAAGAAGTTAGATAATAGATTGATATCTGATGTTCGTGTAGTAATTTAATCCAGCACTATAATATAGTCTAGAAGATGACAATTTCGGGTAAATTTGAAACGTTGTTGATGATCAAAGACCGATAGCTAGTGGATACCGCAAACTAAATTAATATTGGAAGACCTTCATTAAGGCTAAGGAGAGTCAATTTGTAAGCTTATGATTATTTTGAAAATATCTTTAAACGTATAGCTGTGTTAAGCTTATTTAAATTTATATAAATATAGAATGAAAAATAACATTACTTTCGGTAATTTCAAACATTAATTTCGGTAGTGACATCTTTTTTAATGTTTATCTATACTGCAAAGTTGGAAACGTTGGTTAGGATTTTCGAAAGAATTCTAATAGATGTCACCACCGTCCCGATTAAAACGGTCACATATAGAATGCTTAATTCACCAAGACGGACAGAGATACGGTATCTCAATTGTTAGAGCGACGGGACGGTTTCCTAGAGTTCGCGGGTTTGAATCCCTGCCCGTGTCGGTTTATTTTTCATTCTTTATTTATATAAATTTAATATTATTTCTCATTTCATGTCAAAATAACTGAGTAATTTTCGCGATTTTGTGATATTATTAATTACACTTGTATTCAATAGTTTTCGAAATGATAAATAATTTTTTAAGTAAAAAAAAAGTAAATATATATTTGTTTTTAGAATGGAATTAAAACAGACAAAACCTTGTAAGTACCTATTGTATCATTTATTAAAAACTTGTTTAAAATTAAGATCAGTACTTTTTATTACATTTAATAATAAAAAAGTCATTTTATATTCTGGAGTCGATATAATAATAACTTCAAACTTATACGACATCACAAAAATATTATTTCTTAACCCCCGACTATAAAGAGGGGTGTTATAAGTTTGACCTGTCGATCTGTGTATCTGTGTATCTGTCTGTGGCAAATTTGCTGCCAAACGCGTGGACGGAAATGAATGCGGTTTTTTTTAATCGAAAGCTATGCTCGTCGAAATGGTTCTTATCCATGTTTGATTGAAATAGAAGAAGTCTTCTCCAAGATATTGACGTTTTATTCGTGCGGGGGAGAGGGTCTTATGCAATAGTTAACTGTTTGCGGCCAAACGCGTGGACGGATTTGAATGCGGTTTTTTTTAATCGAAAGCAATGCTCGTCAAGATGGTTCTTATCCATGTCTGATTGAAATAGTCTTCTCCAAGATATTACATAAGAAGATAAAACCTCTAAAAAGAATAAAAATAATATTATTATGTACTTATTGTAGTCGTCGCGTCGAAGGATTGTTGTACGTACTTTGATAGTCTATATTTTACGAAGTTAATCATTGAGGACTCAGACTATTAGATTCGATATCGTAATTTCTTTATTATCCTTGTTAACTTACTTGCATTTTAATTTCTTCGTTTATTAAACGGTCTCCCGACGCAAAAAATTCAATAAGTACATAATAATATTATTTTTATCCTTTTTGGAGGTCTTTTTGTTTAGAGGATTTTTTTAATTTTTAATTTTTATTATATTTAAGCTTTTTAAAGTTATCTTACTGGTTTCTGGATTGTACTAAATGAACTTTTAGACACACAAAATTTTCAATTGTTTAAGTATTTCTATTAATCTATCCTAATATTATAAAGAGGAAAGATTTGTTTGTTTGTTTGAATTGAATACCCGAAACTACGGGACCGATCTAAAAAAAATCTTTAAGCATTAGAATCTATCTATGTTGATCTCTATGTTGATATCTATTTTGATGTAAAAAGGTTATATTTAATACGAGAAATATATATATTATATTTAATAAAATAAGGATCCACGTGAAAGTTTCGACAATGTAATAAATTATAAATGTAGTAACACGATTTAAGACTTTTTCATATGGGTAGATAGATAGATAGGTTTATATAAATATAAATATTTAAAGTTAAAATAACTTACAATCACTAATTATACTATGATAAAGGGATATTATCACTAGCTGTTGCCCGTGACTCTTTATGACTACGACCATACCTAAGCCATATAAATATATTTTTTACAGTCTACATGGAGACAGTCTCGGGCAACAGCTATCCCTAATAAAGTACTTTACCTGAGTAAATAAGTGTAAAAACTTTTTGGCTACTACATAACAAGGCTTTTTGCCTATATATATAGCGCAGGCGAAGCCGCTGGGAAAAGCTAATTATTGCATAAGAACCTTTCAATAATAAAACGTCAATATTTTGGAGACAACTGTTTCTATTTCGACCAATCATAACTAAGAACCATCTCGACGAACAAAACTTTCGATTAAAAAAAAACTTTTCAAATCCGTCAACGTGTTTAGCCGCTACATAGCAACAGACAGACACACATTTACACAAATCGACAGGTCAAACTTATAACACCCCTCTTTTTAGTCGGAGGTTGGTTAAAAAAACATAATACAAACAATGTTAAGGTCATATTTAGCATATTTATACTTAGCAGCTTTAAGTTCAGGGCCTTGGGAAAAATTAATTTATATCCTTTTTATAATATTTTATTTGAAATTATTCTTATCATTATATTTTTCAATGCAGTATTTAAGTACCATACAGTTCACTAGGTGATTACCATGTGTTTGAAAAAGGAAAACCACCAAGCGAACCTGTATTAAGTTGAAGTTATATTGAAGTTATTCCGCATTTTATAATTTGAAAATAAAATTTAAACTCTAAAAATTAAGTCCGTTAAAAATTAATAAATGTTAATAAGAACCGGTGTTGTTTTACCGCAAAACTGGTCTCTATTCAGGCGCGATTCAAATTTATTCGTTTTAATTATCACCTTACATTATTAGTAAATAAAAATTTAATTGATTTTTATTTGAATAAAAATTAATAAATCAAGAGTTAAAATAATTCAATTCAATAATTATTTTTTATTGAGATGAATACTATTTTAATTAAATTCATTTTATGACTTTTTTAAATCTTGTATTAATAACTGCTTAAATAATTATATATTTTATAATTTAAGCTACTTTTATGTCATTAAGTGTTAGAAAATGACGTGTGTTTGATTGATCAATCTTTATACTTTTATTTAACTAATTTTTCTATCAACTTATAAATCAGTTTATGCTCTACAGCAATATTTTATTTAAACCCTTTTATTAGCTTGGGTTGTACGTACGTATGTATGTATGTATGTATGTAAATTAATCTTTGAACGTGATTTTGACCTACTTTGAAATGTCGGATTAATTTGAGTTTTGGCATACTTATCAAGGACCGTTGACAATGCAATAATTTAATCAATTCGTGCCGTTATCCTAGCCAGGATCCTCAGGATAAGCGAATTTCAAGTAAAAAGAGACCAACATATCGAACAGTGCGAACTACAACACTAGGACTTCGTATAATTATTTATATGTAGTATATTTATTACTAGCTACCATTATACCATTTCACAAAACTACAGCCTTTCGGGGTAGCTTCAGATACGCCGCTTCCAAATGCTGGAACAACCTGCCCCCACCATATCTGGGAACAATATTTAGTTTAAAAAAAATATAAGCAACTTTTATTAGAATTCCAAAAACAGTAAAAGGGTTTATTAATATGAGAACAATGGCCAAAATATAATAAAATTATTGCGAAAAAAAGCGTGGGGCGCTTCGTGCTTTTGTGGCATTCTTAAAGTTATTGTAATGATTGAATATTTTCAAAAATGAATTTTTAGATAAAATTTACTCTGTTTTTAGAAATGAATATAATTATTAATTTCGAAGATATGTGTAAAAATTATTAACTCTGGTGATCTTAACGAATATGAATTAATCTTACCTATTTTAGTTAGTAGTTTAGTTATTGTCTTTTACAATTTTTAATGTTCCAATAGGATCTGACCATTTAAAGTAAGTCAAAATCGTGTTCAAAATGAAACAAGATATATGGCCCACAGCGCCCCACTCTTTTTTCCGCAATAATTTTATTTTTATTTTTATTCCTCGTAAGAGTTCAAAACTTAATTGTATTAAAATCAAGGACATATTTTACGAACAAACGTTTTTAAGTTTATTCGTAATACATTAAATTAAATATTTAGCACGTTGAAGCCAAATTTCATTTTCTTACACATAAAAAAAGGAAATACTGTTCAACCTATGACAATATAAAACTTTTTTAAACTGCTAATAATTTAAAAACTTTGTTATTATTTAGTTAATGTAAAGAATAATTATTTTTGGCAATATATAATAGGGTATAAGCTGACCACTTGAGGTTGCTCGATACATTATTGGTCAAAGAGCCGGCGAGGCGAAACCGCAACCCAAATTTATTGTGAAGGGTCGTCATAAGTAATTATATTTAAGAACTTAAATATTTAAGATTAACATTTATTCATTCCATTAAATTATATATTTTTTTAATGATATTTTTTTTAAATATAACATTAAATAATCTTTATTTGTGTATTTACCATTATATATAAATAACCGAATCATAATTCCGTGAATATACTGAGTAGTTTATAGGCAATAATTCTTATTGTTAGGTATTATTATAATAATAACTACAGATAAAAGTATTTAATAAATAAATAACAAGTGATTTCGAAATATGTTAAAATCTACGTAATATTATACAGTAGCTGTGCCTGCGATTTCGTACGCAAAAGATTCCGATTTCGATAAAACGTACCCGTTCAAAGTTTAATCGAATTCCGGCAAGTAGTTTTTGTGTGTAGGAGTATTTCTAGTTTTTTTTTATACATATTTTTTATTTTTAATTAAAGATATTTTTTTAATGAGTAGGTAGATCAATTATGTATTTATTTTATTTACAACAAATTAAATTTGTATGGGAAAATATAAATCTTAAAAACTATTAATTTTAAAAAGTCGTAGAACAAATGTTGTTGGGATTGATGTAAAGAGGTTGCCAGCAAAAGGTTGTCAACTAATTGCAAATAACCCAGTATATACTATCATTTTTACCATCAATATGTACCATCAATAAGTACATTCAATATGTACTAGGATCCGCCACAATACGCTGCGGGAGTTGAGCTGAGCGCCCTTTTTTATGCTACTAAAGTCGGTCCATACCGCGCCAAAGGACTTTTAATGAAGTTGCTGGCACAGGAAAGGGATTGGCGAGCGAGCGCAGGTTCAGTTAAGCTTAAGTCTATGGGATATTCAGTTTTTTTACCATATCCTTAAAACGAAACAATATTTTTTTTATTCTGTTTTTTGGAGTAGAAGCCCAGTCACATCCTTGAGATGCGAGCCAATTTTGGTTAAAATCGGTCAAGTGGTTTTCCTGGGATTTGTATTGCCTCAAAAAAATTATTCCCCAGCTTACGCTCAGCTCAATTATACTATCAATATGTACCTACCATCAATATGTACTATCATTATATACTATTAATATTTACTATCAATATGTAATATTAATCCATATATATTAAATAAAATACATTATAAATTATTATACTACTTATGTAGCTATACATCTAAAATATATTAACTCATGATGTATAAAACTACTAAGTATGAAGCCTGTTCTTACCTGAAATATTAAAAAATAGTTTTGAAAAAACGTCTTACCGCAATGGTACAAAAATGAGTAATTATTAACTTTATTTGTTAAACGACTTAAATAAAAAAAAAAACAAAATGTAAAATGAAGTTCATGGCAATATATTCCAGAAAAATTCATCTTAACCGGTTAGTCCGTTTCTGTGATTAGCGTGCACGAACATACAGACATACTAACTATAGACAAACAGACAAAATTATTTGGGTTCTCCTGCGTATATAAAGGTTTATTAATTATGAATTTTTGAAAATATTTTCCATGTAAAGACAGCGACCAGTTACAGTTTATTTATATGTATAAAGATTAATCTCTTGATAGAGTGAAGAGTGAGTGAAGAGTGTGTGAACACAATGGAATGGCTTTTATAAGAGCAAGAGAACCCAAAACAATGGTTTTTCATTTTGTCTTTATATCTATATATCTGTTTGTCTGTATAAATGTATGTTTGTGCACGCTTATCTCAGAAACGGCTAAACCAATTTGAATGCGGTTTTCAGGAACATATTATAAGAGTCTTCACTTAACATTTAGTGTTTATTTCATTTGAATTGGTTAAAACTTTTAAGTTATTTATGTCAATCACGTAATAGGTACCATGCAAATTTTCTTCTATAGGTACATGTAATAAATCTGTAGGAGTAGTCTCTATATATTTTGAAAATATAGTAAAATATATAGCCAGGATATGAAGGGATAACTAACAGAATCCCGTTCTATCATTTTTATTTTTTTGTGTGTTTATCTGATTCTCTTTTAGAGTTGTGCACGCAACACGAAAAAAATATATAGCCAATTGAAATAACTTTTATACCTAAAAATGGAGCGTCACTCTGAATTACATTTAGTTTATCACTTTTATTGCACACTCTTCACTCTATCAAAAGATATACGTAAGTGTTCAAGAAATTTCTCTATATACATATAATAAAACTGTAACTGAACGCTGTGTGTACATCGAAAATACCTTTATATGAGCAAGAGAACCGAAAACAATACCTGTATATCAATGTATGTACGTTTGTGCACTCTTATTATAGAATTATGGATTAACCGGTTTGAATGCAGTTTTCGGGAATATATCGTCAGTTAGGTTTTACACATTTAAGTGTTTTACTTTTATTTAAATAGGTTAACAAATAAAGAAGTTAATTATCTCTTATTTTTGTACCATTACGGTAAGACATTTTTTCAACATTGAAATAGGTAGTGATCCTCCCCTGAGTTAATAATAATGCCCTTTCCAATAAACAAAAATACTCTGTCAAAAATATCTGTGATTAAAAATAAACAAGAAATGCTCCTACACGCAAAAACTACTTGACGAAGTTTCATGAAACTGTTAATAACTCTTAACACACTTAGTAATCGACATCTACGCGTACGAAGTCGCAGGTACAGTTAGTTTTGTAAAATAAAAATATGAGAATACAAATAGTAGAAATATACGTTGCATATACTATAATCACGTAATATAAGCAGATACACAGATCTGTTTGAAAGCAAAAAAACACCCGAAGCAGTTAACTCTTAGTTTACTCTTTTTTGCAACACTGCCGAACTGTCGAGAAACTAATAATACAGAAATGCATGAAAAAGTTTCCCGTAAGGATCTTAATCACCGTAGTTTTAATATAATCGCTAAAATAGCATACACTATATTTATTGTGTTTGTTTATATTTTATTTATCTATTAACTAATTACCAACTTTCACATTATCAGGATTTTTCTTATATATATTTCAAAATGGCGCCCGAAATTTAAGCAACGCCTTCGCTATTTATAAGTAGTGCCTACACAAAACCCTTTTTTTTTGTAAATTATGTTCCCTCTAACAGCCAATCTTTTACGAATCGTATTTAATCTTGCTTAATAAAAATGGTACTAAATGCACTAACATAATAATGTTCTTTGAAAAAATCTACTAAGTTAACCGCTGCTTTCGACTCGATCAAGTATGATATGAAGTAGATCATGATATTTGCTAAAATTATAGAAAACATAATGTTATATAAAAAAATGTTATTCTTATATTCATTACATTCGGTACATTCATTGCGTTGCGAAAGATAATGTAATAGATCAAAACCTATAATGCTTGGAAAATGATAGTGCAATACGTTAAATTAATAATTAAGGACTTTGTCTTATTTGAGGGATAAGAGCAACCTAGGCCTGGAAATGATAGTGCAATACGTTAAATTAATAATTAAGGACTTTGTCTTATTTGAGGGAGAAGAGCAACCTAGGCCTGGAAATGATAGTGCAATACGTTAAATTAATAATTAAGGACTTTGTCTTATTTGAGGGAGAAGAGCAACCTAGGCCTGGAAATGATAGTGCAATACGTTAAATTTATAATTAAGGACTTTGTCTTATTTGAGGGAGAAGAGCAACCTAGGCCCTAAGGCTAAGGTCACTTTTTTAACGTTATTTCTAAGGAAACAGTGTGATACAACCAGTTGATCAAACAAGAATAAACAATAACGTCGGACGAATTGCGAAAAGTAAGAGGTAAGGTGAGCTTATTGATGTTCAACGTTGTTGTTGTGTTTATCACCAGCCTTAATAAAATTAATAAAAATATTTTTATGTTCATTTTTAAGATATTCAAAAATATACTGACCGGCAGTCTTAAGGAGATACATTTGCTTATCTCGTAATCGAATCTCAAGGATCAAGTAAGTAAATTGCATATAGATAGCAGTAAGATTTGAATACCATATTATGATGGCCCCATCATGGTAATTTAGCACTAACAGTGATTCGAACAAATGTGGATTCCATTACATTTAAAGGTGAATTAGTTGCACCTGTTTTACATTTGATGTTGTAAATCTAAGAAGTTTAGACTTTTTATTATTAAATAAAAGGTTGTAACTACTAAACCAATGCACTATCCGTGAGGTAACGTCTTCCATACAGTACCTGAAGAACACCGTTTTACTTTATTCATCTCATTATATGTATTTGCCTATAAAAGTAGGCAGATCATTTATATATACAATCAAAAGAAATGGACCTAAGACTGAAGAAGTTGAATCAATCTGAGCTCTAGCGGATTTTATCCCCGCTAATTCATCAGTAAGAAATAAATAGTTATAGATCATTTTTTTAATGCCATAGTGGTACAATTTCCTGACTAATGTTTCATTCTGAATAAAATCCTCAGATAGATCTCGGAATACTGTGAGAGCATCCCATTATTCCTCTAAGAAAAAACCTAACTATTTTTTCGTGAATTTATTTATTTTTATTAAAATGATGGTAACTGGCTAAGCATGATTTTTGGAACGAAGTTCCTTATCGCGCGTTGTGAAAGGGGGCTAGACGGTAAAAATTCTTACCAAAAGTTGGCTTGACATGTTTTGTCGACATCTCTCTCTCTCTTATAGAAAGCAAGCGAGATATTTTCATTTCTATCATTATTATTTTTTGTATTATATTAAATTGCTTAGTAGTTTCTTATTATTTATTTAATATTGGAGTTTGTTCTTTTAGAATCAATTTGCAAATAAGACAGTTTAAATGAAAATAATAATACAAATTTGTGATCAAATATACTCGTAATGTTTTGTAACAACGCCATCTATTTATACCTTAGGGAAACATAACTACATCTGTTACATAAAAATATTTGTTCAAAGAGAAACCGGGTGGCGGGACAATAAGGCATGGGTTTATTGATTAACACTTTTTAATTTAGTTATTCATTTTATTTACATTTATTATAAATTATCGGTGAAATATCATACAAAAATAGTATACAAATATTATTCATTAGCATATTAGCTTATATTAATAATTTAATATTTTTTTATTACAATAGGTAATATTCATGTTTTTTTATATTATTCATGTTTATATTATATTAAATAATTATTTACCTCTCTATATCGTGGAAAAAAATATAAATAGGCTTGAAAAGATTCTAGTTTTTTTTCAAAGTGAAAATTAAAACATTGAGTAAATTTGAGCCGTTCAAACGCCGTCATTTTGCGCGCGCCCTGCGTGACGTCAAATGACACGTCCAGTCAATAGTTAATATGATCTTTTTATTTACTTCATACATATTTGAAGTTTTAAGTGCTTTACAAGTCATGGAAGAAGATAAAAACCATCTTACTAGTATTGTATAGTACCGGAGTGCATAATAGTATTAGAAAAACACCCGATAAAGTGTTTTTTATATTCAAAGAGATGCGAAAATACAAAAACAATTGTCTATAGTAATTAAAAGGGATAATATATGTCTTAAATTGTGTTTATATTGTTGTGAAGATCAATTTAACGTAAGTATACTTTATTTATAATAAGTTTAATTTAATAGTTTAAATTAATAGTAAGTTGCATTAGCTATTGAACATTAGAAAATTTGAGTTTAAAATTAACCTAACCTAGTTTACAAAAGTTCAGTATAACTTTCTATAAAAACCGTATTCTTTTTTAGTTTTACGAAATTTTTATGGTTGTCGATTTGTTTCAGGTTAAGGAAGATGCAGCTAATAATATTGAATATAATATGTATAACGAAACAACAAGGATAAGGATAAGTAATCTAAGTTTGAAGAAAGGAGTTGTTCCTCGTATATTTTTGTGGCAAAACACCAGCTGATAGAATGAGAATGTGCGTAGTCAAAAGGCAAATATTGACATCGGTTAATGCTTGGAATGCCGAGAGCATAGATCTGCGCTCAAAATTTGACTCCGTCGGATGCTGGGAGCGCAGATCTGCGCTCTATACAAAATAATAATTCCTCCGATAGTCATATACAGGTTGTTGAAGTTTTGCAAATTTACATCATTTTTTTAATTTATTTTTTTATTTTGGAATATAAATATGTTTAGTGTATATATGTAGTAGAGTGTGAATGTGATGTGTGAAATTGAACAATTCAATTATATCAAGAGCCCGTAACCCGATTGAACTGAAAC
Source organism: Napeogenes sylphis (assembly GCA_959347405.1). Taxonomy (NCBI): domain Eukaryota; kingdom Metazoa; phylum Arthropoda; class Insecta; order Lepidoptera; family Nymphalidae; genus Napeogenes; species Napeogenes sylphis. The sequence goes on along the minus strand of OY365780.1, from coordinate 30,821,380 downwards.
TCTGCATACATATTTAGTTCGTATTAAATTGCTCGACGACCCCATTTAAAATCCAATATGGCGGACAAAACAAGATGGCGACTGATTTCTTTACATGGGTATCAATTAAAATGGTTTACCGAGAAGAACACGATAAGTGCAAAAAATATTTTATTGAAAATCCATCATGGTGGACGAAACAAGATGGCGACTGGTTTTTTGACATGGGTATCAAATAAAATGGTTTACCCAGAAGAACACGATAAGTGATAAAAAAAATATTATTAAAAATCCATGATGGCGGACGTAACAAGATGGCGGCAAACTTAATTTTTACCATAGATATGAAACTGAAGGCCTCAAAGAGCAGAACACTATAATTTAATTACTTTATAAATTGCCGTCTTTACAAAACTAATATGGCCGCCACAAAAAAATGGCGTCTGGATTTTTTACGACACGGGTATCTAATTAAATGGTTTTACAAGGAGGCCACTATATGCAAAATGACATTATTAGATGAGCATAGAGAATTCATCTATATATTATAGCGAGCGTAATCACACCAAATGGAAGGAAAGAATACGATAAACAAAATGTCTTCAGTCTGAAATATAAAATGGAGTGCGTCGTAGTATTGTGAACTAAACTTCATAATAAATTTATAAAATTTATTATTTTTATCAAGTGTTCTACTTATTTTATTTGGTGATACTTTTTTAATGGGTCTTAAAAGCGTGTCTACAATTAAAAACTAATAACTAACTAAAACTACAGTTTTCTTTTTTAACCGCTCTAAATGTCATGAATTAACACCTAGAAAAATCCCTAATAAAACCCCTTAAAAAGGGGTTTTATAAACATATTTAAAATTTTTTTTTTTTAATAATCTATTGATTCAATTTGTGTTAATCATATTATTGAATTATTTAAAAAAAGGCAATAATGGTTAGGAATATGATGTTTTTAGATAATTTCAATACAAATAACATTTCTGAACTATGGTGTTTAATTTAAAAACATTCATGTATATATATTAATGTACAGTAGCTACTTATTCTTAAAATCTATATTATAGGTATTACATGGATGAATAGACTAAATCATTGCCTTCAACTGTTTGCTGGAAAAAAGTAAAAATTGTTTGCAGTCACAAATTTATTTTTCAATCAACAATGGCGGGAAGTTGCAATTATGGAAAATAGCACTACATATTAGAAAACAAAAATAAGACTCCTCTCTATGTTGTGTCTACACTTTCAAAATGTAATAAATGTTAAAAAGAACTATCTTCGGTTAAGTTTTAATAATTCGACTCTCACAAAAAAAAAGTAAGTTCAATTTGTTTGAATTTGTTAGTTTGCACAAAACGAAGTTATTATATATATGTTTTTTTTTATATTTTGTGTTTGAATATTTATGATATTGTAGTATATTTCCCAGCAGCTTTTTTTCGATACAATTTGGATAAAAAAAATTGTATATTATTTGTTTTTTTATTTATATATAATTATTCGGTTTCTGTAATCTGTTTTGTAGGTCTTCGCAAAACGCAATTTATTGTCTACACTAAACTGCCTGGAAAGAATCACTTAAAACACCATTCAATCCAGGACTAGTATGATGAAGGAAGAAAATGTTTTATATAACAACAAGAGACTAAAGTCTCCATCACATTTAAAAACTTATCATAACTGGATTTCTGAAGACTTCATTAAATTTACAAGCAATAAACGAATAAACATACACCGACAAAACTTTAGAGATTTGTGGAATACCTTTATATTTTGGTATCTAAGACGATTCTAAATAATTTCTCATTCGTTGTACATTAATGACATGTTCAAATATGAATCAAACAATATTATGTCGGTACATAATGTTTTATTTCGATATTTGTAAAATATATTTTTTTGATAATTAATTTCTACGTTATACAGTCAAGAAAACAATAGGTTTTATTTTTTTGTCTGTTTATCTATTGTGATTGTTTCCACATTATAAAAAAATATATTATAATACACAATATACTAATAACATATACAAACCTTTTTTAGAAGAAACTAATAAATGTAGGTTATAATAAGAATATGTGTATCAACACTACCGAGCGGATTTATATGCAATTTAGTGTGGTGTTTGCTTGTTATCTATCTCTATCCTTCAATCCCGAAAATATGGGAATTTCCAGGGTAAAACCATAAAGACTTATAAATAGACATATATTTATATAATATATTAAAAATGAATAGATTTCTTTAAATATGGCTTGTTTTTAGAGGTAATAAAAAGATAAAAGTTTCGAACGAAAAACACAAACGCGGTTACATACAAACATCCTTAACATAAAATCGGAGCACTCTCAGTTTGTAATACCTAAAAACAATACATATCCCTAAACTCTTAAAACAATGTAATATTTTTATTCCTTCTTTTAACTATATTTATATCATATATACATACATATGTCATATTTCCCTTTAAATTTGTTAAATATTTTCCATTTTATTTTGTATATAATCATAACATAGTAAATTTGTGTTAAAAAAAAAAAGAACAACCTGTGTAGTTTCTACCTTAACTAATTTTTAAGGAAAACTATTAAAATTTGCTTCTCTTGTTTGTTTAATTTGCATCAATGGTTAGTTACAGTTAATATTAAGATAAAAAACAATTCGACTACCAATTAAGAATACAAAATTAAAAAAAAATAATTTTTCGTGCAAAAAATATTTTCTTGTATTAATGTAGGTGGCAGACGACGCACTTTTTACATTTTGAGCCGCGGCATACCAGGGGTCAATGGAGCCTTTTCAGAGTTAGCTATCAAAAGTAGTGTTTAAAAAAAATGGTGACCTTTACAAAGAAGTGATATACTAAGTCCTAGTATTGCCCATACAAATGTCTGTGATATTAATCAGCCAAGACAATATTAAATGTGATCATAAGGCAGAGCCTTGCTTTTCGCATATTAAAGATAAATTACCAAGTGACTAATCTGTGCAAGTTAGTTTTAAACCGAAGTAGAGAAGTAAAGGTGTCAATGTAAATATACCTGCTGAAAAACAAAATGAAGCATTGTTACCATTTCCTCATTCAACACACAATACTTTTACTTTACCAATAAAACTAACCATTTTACATAGTTTTACTTAACCAGTAAACCTATGTTTTAAAAAGAAAATTGTTTACTGAAAACACAGCTGATAATACTTCTATAGCATCTTATAAGATATAAGATGCTATAGAAGTATTGTATCTGCTATTTATCAACAAAGTTATTTATCTGAGTCAAGTGAAGTGGAAAATGATTAACTAAACAATCGTATTATTTAATAAAACCTTTAACCACGAAAATATAGGTTTAAATTATAAATTTTCTCAGTAACACTAATACCACAGTATGAACTTCAACGCCGATAATTTAAAAGGTCTGTCAAATGACGTCACATTTCCTTTCGACCAATGGTGGCGCCTTTTGGAAGTTTGAATTTCGTTCCCTTAATTTACACTTTTGACAAATTATTTTATGGCCTTAAATGATTAGTAAATAAAAAAAAATGTTTTTATTATAATAAGATGATAATAAGTATCCGAAAAAAAAGTATTTGAGACCATTTTAAATTTTATGCATATTCCCTATTCCTTCAATAATTAATCGAAAGCAACTTCGTTCCATCCGGGTGTCCCTTAACACCTCTTAGTTTTTTTTTTTTACTAAAGAAAGCTAAAGCTATTATGACGTAAACTAGGAAGAATCTGAAGCACTATGTAGTTTAATAAGTTGTATGACTTTGCTAAGTTTTATTAGTTTAGAAAACAACCCACAAGAAACACAATTATCAAAAATGTTTAATGTCCATCAAAAATGTTCAATGTTATCTTTTATTTTTTTTTAGTAATGACCCAACAACAACAGGATAAGAAATAAATCAGAAATTCCTGCTTCTACCACGGAAGCTGGATTAAAAAAGATTGGAGGGAATTAACTAATTTTAACTTATTAATTTTTACTCTATGTAAAAAGTAAAATTTTTTAATTTAATTTGGAGGCGCGAGCTTTGATTTTGCCAGATTCGCACTTTATATAGTATTCCAGGATATTGTAATTTTGTTCAATTAATTATAAATAAAGTGTCTATATGTAAGGAATTGAATAGTGTACAAACTTTATGAAATCATTTTTAAAAATTTCTTATATATTAAACAAAGGAATAATATGTAATATACAGGGTTATTTGTAATTAATTGGCCACCTCTTGCAGTTTCTCTACATCAATCCAAATAACATTTGTTCTACGACTTTTTTACGGCTGAATAAGTATTAAAATTAATTACAAATAAGCCTGTATATACCGTTTACACTCTGTTACAGTTTTATTTTTTGAATTCCTGGGGTTGCCTATTTCATTTACCTTAAGATTTCATAACCTAAAATGTTAGGTTTGGAAGATATTAATTTGAAGTCGGTTTTAATGAGTTATACTTTGTTATAATTTATATCACAATACTCTTTGTTTAATATTTGTTAAGGACTTCAAGGACAGAATTAGGATTCAGGATCGTGATGTACCTGTACTTTTTAACAATGGTCTTACATTTATTTTTTGTTCAATCTCAAACTTTTCTAGTATAATAAAACAAATATCTCTCATCTGAATAGATACGGAAGCGAATAGCTATCATAATATATTATGAAGTTAAATTGGATCTGAGGCGACCCAGATTTTATGCTGAAAATAAAACGTTAAACCTATATTTGTAAATTTGGCGATGAAACTTGAATCGATTTTCTTAAATTTATAGAGGTATTAAAATTTAAACCTTATTCACATAGGCACACTTTTACATGTAGTTAATAGGCATAATTCATTGTATGTATCTAAATTCAACTAATAAAGCATCCCAGTCTACTAAACATCGATTATTATATATTGCATATGCAATAATAATTGGACTTTTATGAGATTTCATTCCAAAAGTGTTAACAACTTGCAATACAAAACAAAAAGTCACAATATTATTTTGCAACCTCTGTAAATCATTTGCAGTTCGCAATATCCATAAATGAAAATCAAGTATTACAAAATAGACCATTCTACTTAGATTTCTTAGTAGCTTTCACGATTTAAAGAGAATAAGCTGTTGTCAAGAAGGCTGTTTCTCTAAGAGTAATCAGTCTTACGCCTAGCAGCGGCGTTTCGCAAAATTTTTCTTTGCTGAACCTCGTTTTTAACCTCCGATCCAAAAAGAGGGGTCTTATAAGTTAAGAGTTTGAACTGTGTATCTGTGTGTCTGTCTGTGGCAACGTAGTAGCTAAACGCGTGAACGAATTTGAATGCGAATTTTTTAATCGAAATTCGAGATGATTCTTAGCCATCGAAAAGAAACTGTCGTCTCCAAGATATGGAGCTTTTATTCATGCTGGTGAAAGGTTATTATACGTTATTAATACTAAGAAAATAAATTATAAAATTTCAAATACTTTATCGTTATCGATAAATATTAGAGGTACTTACTGTTCAGATACCTTCAAGACAAAGTACCATTAATAGACTGCGTACTCCTTAGTATGGCCTAATATGCCTCTTTGACTAATTCCGACGACAGTGTTGGTTATATGATTATACCTCAGAACAATAAATAAAGCATAGAAGTAGCTTTAATTTGTTTAAGTTGACTTTAAGTTGTCATCTTTTTTCATAATTATGGAATTTATAAATATAACGTTGTCTGAATAGCAAAATGTACACTTTTAAATGTTAATTGCTCACCATTTCGTCAACATTATGATGGTAAATTGGAAAGTACAATTCATATATTTGGGTATGGACAACGTTTACAAATTTTGATTTTGTTTGATGTTGGCCCTAAGTGGTGAGTTCGTGTTAAGTTTTATTAACGAATTCTTATAGTTACATACTTTCTCCGTTTTTTTGAGTAAAATATAACCTAATCGCATAAGTACTATCCTGTATAAAAGGGGATGTAAATTCCATTCCTCCCGAAAAGAAAATGAAGTTGAAAACGTAACCTTCCATTGGTACTTACCAATCACTTGATCTAACATGGTATTTTTTAAAAGTTTTCTTTGTTACAGTACAACTATTTGCACTTTTTTAATTGGTTTATACATTATAAAGAAAGAATTGTCCCATAGTCCAATTATAAGGATGCTATATGCAATATTTATTGTGATATTTGGGCATTTTAAAGTTTTCTATATATTTTTGCAATAGTGTTGCAAAAAGCACAGTTACTGATAATTGATAATTGAATTCCGTGTTATTTTAATAAATTCTGCAACATCTATGTGATGTATGTAGATATATCACATACATTTTGCAGAAGTTAATTAAATAAACCCGATTTTATTTATTTTTTATGACGAATAGGAAAACAGTGCTATTACTTTCAAAATGCTATTACTAATAGCACTGTTTTCTGAAAGCAAAGCACCAGGAATAGACGCTTTCTAGAAAATCGGTATAAAAATGCATCAGAGGTAAAGAGAGAGAGACAGATTCTGATATTTCTTTTTTTCCGCTAAAAATGAAGCGTTTGCTGATTTGATTATAACCTCCTTGCCTCCCAATCGTTTTGCTCCATAGTAATATATTTTATAGCTTGGGAATATTTTATAACAGCATAGCAATGTGTGATGAAAATGAAGAAATATAATTTTGGATTAAAACAGCTACAGATAGAATATTTTTCTGAGAAAACGTAAATTAAACAAAATTAATAGTGAAGAAAGAAGTATATTATATATTTAGGCGTAAATACGAAGATCATTCAATAGATAAATAATGTATGCATTTTACTATTTGAAATGATTATTGTTACTTAATATTTACTATGTTATTATTAAAAAAGTAATTGTGTTGAATTTTTACCCGCCGGCAAAATTACCACCCATCGGGTAGAGTCGTGCCGCACAGCGACCTAGTCGGATTCCGGCACGTTGCTCGATGAAGCCGTTTATGGGAAATGGGTCTGAACAGTTGCGGTGCGTTGGCGAACCGGTTTTACGTCGGGTTGGTGTTTCTTTCGTCGGGTGTCTAGTCGAGGAGGGTATCCGCAGCGACGGCTTTCCGCTGGCCGCCCGCAGATAGTTGGGGGCCCAATTAGTGGGTTAGCCACCCACGAAAGGCTGCCCCGCCAGCTGCGAAAAATCCCAGGGTGGCTCCATCGTGCTGGTTGGCGACCAGGCGAGGAGGCCCGATGGCGATCCCTGGGGGGTTCGGGCGTCCCCGCAGTCTCCAGGCTAGTCTCCCAGCGACAAGACATCACCAATTTCGAAGTCGGGTTTGATACGTACCGCCTCGTTCAACTACCATTTCCCACCCCTATTCACTTTTATTTTATTTTTTTTAATGAAGAAAGTTAAAAAGAAGAAAATGTTTTTACAGCAGTTGCACTCTTCCTCATTTAAAGTGCACCTCACTAATATCAGGGGTTTGCACTCAAATATCCTAGCTGTCCATCACCACCTGAAGACAGAGCAGCCGTAACTCTTCTTTTTGACGGAGACGCAGATACAATGTCCTTTGAGCGCTGCGCACCTGAATTATCCTGGATACACGTTAGAGCACAACTTTCGCTCACGTGCCGCAGTCTGCGGGTACGCGCGAAACGACCTCTGTATCCCAGCGTCTCCGTCACCTTGAAGACCACCCACTTTTTCTTCTATATGGGTTTTAGTAGACACAGGAGACGAAAAAATCCTGTATTCCTGTGTCTACCGTTCGCATAGCGGTGACCAGGAGACAACTAGATTATTTGAGTATCTCGGTGAGGCTGCTGATATGGCTTTGCATTAGTACCCTTCAGCGCAGCTCGTCTTTCTGGGGAACTTTAATGCTTGTCATCAGGACTGGCTGTTCCCGTACCAGAAAACCGATCATGCTGGAAGAGAAGCGCAGAACCTTGCGTTGTCTTTGGACCTCTTTCAGCTGGTGAGGCAAGCGACAAGGGTACCAGATGTGGTAGGCCATACAGCCAATTGCCTGGACCTTCTGCTGACAACTGATCCGGACAGGTATCGTGTTGAGGTCACCTCCCCCTTGGGAACCTCCGATCACTGTCTGGTGAAATCTGTGTTTACATATTCCCCACCAGCTCTCGAACGACATGGTGTTAGGCGAGTATGGAAATACAAGTCAGCAGATTGGGATGAAATGCGGCATTTTTTTGCGTCTTATTCTTGGCGGCAGGTCTGCTTCTCTTCTTTGGATCAGTCGAGTTGCGCAGATGTTATTACCGATGTGGTGCATCAGGCAATGGAGTATTTTATTCCTTTTGCTAAAGTTCCCGTCGATGGCAAAGCTCGCCCATGGTTTAATGCCGAATGTGGTCATGTTCAAGACCGAAAACATTCGGCATACCTCATTTGGGCTGATGCTCGAAGCCGTAAAACTCCGGATATAAGTACAAAGAAGAGAGCCTTTAACCTAGCTGCCAAGTCCTACAAAAAGGCATTGCGGAAGGCTCGTCTCGATCGAATCGCTAAGAATGGCGAAAGACTCTCTGTCAGACCAACTGGCATTCGAGCTTCCTTGTCTCTTGCGAAAGCGATCGAGTCAAGTTTCTGCCAACTCTCACTGCCTGATCTGCTGAAGCCGGATGGATCCTGGCCCACACAGCAACAGAGAAAGCAAATGTATTTGCTTCTCTGTTTGCTGATAATTCGCATCTAGACACTGGCAATGCTTCTCCAACATATCTTCCCTACTCCCTTATTCATCCCTATATTCATCCCTACGTTGTGGACACTCTACCTGTCCGAACGAAGCGCTATGCTTTGTCTTTTTTAGTGCGTACAGCGAAGGACTGGAACAATTTGCCTGCGTCGGTATTTCCGGCCAAATATATTGTGGGTGTCTTCAAGAGGTTGCTAGGCTAATGTGCGTGAATGAATAGGTTGCTAGGTTAATACGCGTTACCACCTAAGACTACATTTCATTTACCAGGAGGTGGAATGTAGTCAAGCATTAACCTAGTTTTGTATATAAAAAAAAAAGTTTATTTGGTCGATTTAATATCGATATTTACAGATTATGATACATAACTGTTTCGAAATAATTGACAAAATCACAGGAAAACCACTTGACCAATTTTAATTTTAACCAAAATTGGCACGCATGTCAAGGACGTGACTGGTCTTCTACTCCAAAAGACAGAATATAAAAAAATTGTTTCGTTTTAAAGATACGGTCAAAAAACTGAATCTCCCATAGACTTAAGCTTAACTTAACCTGCGCGCGCAACTTAAGTCAGCAACTTCATTGGAAGTTTTTGGGCGCGGTATGGACCGACTTTAGTAGCATAAAAAAGGGGAAGGGCGCTCAGCTCAACTCCCGCAGCGCATTGTGGCGGATCCTAGTCTAAGATAGCATTTATAGGGTACTATATAGCCAATGCCCGATTATTTTGTCACTACTATATAGGTAAGAATTAATATTTATTTAAATGTCAATTAATAACAATATAAAAAAAAGAGATTATTCGTATAAAGAATCTAAAACAAAGCATTCTGATTCAAAAGGGAATTTAATATAAACGGAACCAATTTCTGACTTCTGACGTATGTACAATAAAATGTCTTTAAGATAGGAATGTCACTCGAAGGAACATAAATAAAAATGTATGAAGTTATATTTATAAATATGCGTACAGTATTAAATGAATCCCTAAAATTAATCCCGAAAATATTTGACAACCATTTCCAAATGATATGAATAAATTATTGTGAACATGTAATTAAATTGTGTTATCTTCCACTAAAGCTGAAGTCCAGATAAATAAAAAAAAATATAAACCAACTTCTAACATTCTAACATAAATAAACCATGTAACTAAAGCGTGAAATAACTAACATTGTGTTATAAATATATGTAAAATATTTGCAAGCCTCTTTCAAATCAATGCCGAAATAATACTATTATTGTAAGAAAATTGTAGAAGAATTAATGGTTTCATAATTTAAAAGAAGCAATTTTATTTTCAACATAAATACGGCACTATATATACATTTTTTTTTGACCAAAAACAAGAACGGAATTCTAGACTAATATTTTTACTAAAATTTAAATTTGGTGCTAAATAATTATTAAAATAATTTTAATGTTTCCAATATTATCATGATAGGGTATCACTAATACCTTCATGATAGGGTATCATTAAAGATCAGTGTTGGGTTTATGAAACCCTACACAAAGCTGAGTGGGTGGAACACCTTTTTGGCGCGCAACGTCAAAAAAAATATTTTAATTTCAGGAAGACTGATTTTTTTTCCTCTTATTTTTTCTTTATTCTTTTATAATACAGAAGAATTCATTTATAAAGACATCGAAGGGAATTGACAAACACTTCATAATAAGCAGACGTCATACAAAGCGTTTTCAGGACTTCCTAGATGTAATTAAAATAGCGGATGGAAACTGTTTTCAAAGTAATTTAGACCTCGTAAATTACTTGAACAGGCAGTTTATAAACGCAGCTTCCGAGTGCGGAGTCTTGATGCCCGATGTCGAACGTGCAAGTGCGAAATTAATTAAGTCACGTATTTGTTCGGACAGGTCCTTACGGCTACGTTATTTTACTGTATCAGAAATATTCACCATAATAAAAACCAAAATTGCGAACAAGTCAACAAAAGATATTTATGACATCTCGACCAAAACCTTACTATCCATTGCGCCCTTTGTAAGTATTCCGCTGCAAGTACTATTTAATAGGTGCTTACTCCCGTAAGGTGTTTACCCTAGGTCGCTAAAAGAAGTTAAAGTTTGCCCCATATATAAAGGAAAGGGTAACAAAGCCGACCCTAAGTGTTATCGTCCCATCTCAATTATCCCTGTATTAGCCAAAATATTAGAAAATGGCTTGGCCACGCGATTGACTGATTTTTTACAAGAAACAAATGCGCTCTCAAATCATCAATATGCATATCGTGCAGGACACTCAGCAATAGGACTGGTGCGTGATATTATACAAAAAATATTAGCAGCTCGTGATAGGAAACAAGAAGTCGCAATATTGTTTTGTGACCTCTCTAAAGCCTTCGATACTGCAAATCATAATATTTTAAAGCAGCGGTGTTCCGCAAGGATCCTCTTTGTCGAACCTCGCTTTTACAATTTTGCTCAATGATCTCCCACTTAATATAGAAGATGTAGATGTTTTTATGTATGCTGATGACATTGCTATGGTCATCTCCGCTTCAACAATAGACAACTTAGAAAAAGAGCTCATTAGAACGGCTAATTTGACTTTTGAATGGCTTCAAATAAATGGCCTTTCTCTTAATATCGAAAAGACAGTTTTTATGCAAATAAATATGGCTGGTCGACAATGTCGACCGTTGTCTGTTACAATTCAAAATCAAAAAATTCAACAGGTAAGGGTAACAACGTTTCTAGGCTTACAGGTGGATGAAGGTCTCAAGTGGGAATCACATATTGATACTTTGTGTGGTAAACTCTCAACGGCGTGCTTTGCTCTAAAACGTGTTGCGTCTACCTTACCAACAGAGGCATCTCGGGCGTGCTATTTTGCCTCTGTACAAAGCCTTTTACAATATGGGATTGATATTTGGGGTCGAGGTGCTGACTGGGAACGAGTTTTTAAAATTCAAAAGCGTGCAGTTCGAACATTAGCTCAGATATCACAAGATACCTCAGCCCGGCCCTACTTTAAGAAACTAGCAATACTAACCCTACCAAGTTTACTTATTCTCAATGTAGCAATTTACGTCATGCAACACAGACATAAGTTTGAGAATAGAGGTGACGGGCAGAAACATAATCTACGGTACTCTAAACGACTGATGTCTTAATCCTATCGACTTGTTAAAGCTTCGAAGACTACCTTGGGCATGGGATCCGAAGTCTTTAACAGAATTCCCCAATCCATTAAAAACCCAGTATGTCTAAACTCATTTAAAAACAAATTGAAAAAATGGCTTGTTGAGGAGTCCTTTTATAGCTATAAGGAATTTTTAAATAAGAAATTTGACTAAATGTATTGACTAATTAACATGTATATACAATCACAATACAATTATATCTGGAATTGTGACATAATTAATAATTATAAATACTTGTATCCAAAACGGTTTGACGTGTAATGTATATTTATGAATAAATGACTATTGACTATTGACTATTGACTATATATATATACACAAAACGCTTATATATATATATTTATGTATATATATATATATATATATATATATATATATATATATATATAGAATGAATAAATGAATCCAAATCATAATTTCACGGTATAAGTACGGTACATATCTAAAAGTATGAATGGATTTAATTTATCAAATCAAACATCAGCATTTTCTTTTCGCAGTTTCCGAAGCCTCCTCCGAAGCTTCAAAACATTTGAATAAAACTATTATTTACTCAAACTCACGTTTTGAAAAAATCATTTTGATTATCGAATGATCCATGCCAAATATTTTATTGTATTTTTATTTATTTAAATGTTGACCATTTTTTGAAATCTTGTGTGTAAAAATGTCTGTAATTTATACCTCCCGAACGAACAAATGTGTTTTCTTTCTTTCTTTCTCTCAATACCCCTAACATAATAATAAAATTGGCTTAACAGTACTCTTATTACAGAAATTCTAAATAATATATATTTAAGCTTGAACTCAATTTAAAATGTGTAATAACAAATTATTAATTACCCATATACCACCGAAAGAGATAACTAAAACAGAATATTAGTATGCTTCAGTGTGATTACGAAAATACTGTAATAATGTAAAACTTTCAAAGTGATTTATTGATAATGTTTTCTAATTAGCAAGTTAAATCGATTGCTTTGGCTCGAAATGCAAGCATTATTCCAAAATTACTGCTACTTCCGCTTTGTAATGTGATTTATTTACCTTACTATCATGATTGATGAATGAATAAATTAATTATTAATATAAGTCACGTTATTAAGACTAATTTCAGTGGTGATGTTGGTAAATGTAGTTGGTAGTCTTGCATATCTGGATTATTTCTGTACTCTTTAGTATAAATAAATATACAAATATATTTATGGATTAAAAATGATGAAAATACATTTGTAGATTTGTACACTTGAAAGTGGCAGATCGCCAGATCTAACATGTTTGTAAGTTACTTTTATATATCATTTAAATAATTCATATATTACCATATAAACAAAGTGAGGGGTACTTTTAGAATTATTTTTAACTGAGAGGTAAGATCAGAATTATTATTCTGAACCTCTGTGTTAGAGGTTGATAAACATTAGAAAAACTATTTGAAAAACATCTTACCTAAAAGTCGACAGATTGAATAGGTTGATTCACTGTATAACAAGTCAAAAAATGTTTTAAGTGGTCATGAAAAGAAAATAAAAAATAACAATATTGATGATATACAATTTGTATAACTTCTGTGAAATACTCAACAAAAAATAAGTAATAAAAATCAATAAGTTTATATTAATAGTATGACATTTTTGCTACTACAGATCTCCTTCGTTTAATTTGCTAAATATTAAATTAAATTTTAA